>CM041777.1:82454299-83054299 GCA_023374045.1 Limonium bicolor | reverse complement strand
TGTAGATGTTCATCAGAACATTCTTTAACTTATCCATCACTGCACAAGTTGAAGCAACCCAGTTAACTACACAAGTAAGTAATAATAAATCAACAGAACAATCATAGTATAGCCTCAAAACTTTCCAAACTCATCATTGTAATCCTTAACTCTTATCTAACTTAGCCAAAACTTATAATATAACATATTAGGTCAATATTATCTCTAAATTACATAAGACTTTTGGACCTTTACCAACCATACCCCAAACTTTAAGAAAAATTACCTTTTTGACATTCGATTTACTACACTTGTTACTTAGTCACTTAAATTTTATTTTAAATTACCAAAAACTAGTAAAATAAGTTTATAAGTATATTTAGGTCATTATGAATAATTTTATACAACAACTACACCTAGTTCCCTCATTTTACTCTTTAACCCCAAAATTTCATAAACTTGTCATTTAAGTGCTTAAACTTTACTTTAACTTACTCAAACTTATGATATAAGTTCATAAACATAAATATATCATTATAAACAATTTCATACAGAAACATTTCAGCCCTATACATAAATATCCCTTTAGTTTTCAAAAATTGCATGTTAACCCCTTTTTACTTATCATTTTGTACCTATAAGCCCTTTAACTCATTCTAATGCTTTAATTGTAAACTTAAAATATAGTAAATTAAACAATAGGCATTCGACTTTAATTGTTACAACACCAAATAATAGAACTATACACACGATTTAAGCATGATAAGCGCAAAACTATACCTTAGCCAACTTTAAGAAAATTACCTTTTTGACATTCGATTTACTACACTTGTTACTTAGTCACTTAAACTTTATTTTAAATTACCCAAAACTTGTAAAATAAGTTTATAAGTATATTTAGGTAATTATGAATAATTTTATACAACAAGTACACCCTAGTTCCCTCATTTTACTCTTTAACCCCAAAATTTCAAAAATTTGTCATTTAAGTGCGTAAACCTTATTTTTAACTTACTCAAACTTATAATATAAGTTCAAACATAAATATATTATTATAAAATTTTAAAAACATTTACTATTAAAAAAAAGGTGAGTCGCCCCAAAAGGCGGGGTGAGATTCACCGGTTCGCCTCCGTCGTCAGGGTGAGTTTCACCAGTTCGCCTCCGCCGCAGGGTGAGTTTCACCAGTTCGCCTCCGCCGCCAGGGTGAGCTTTACCAGTTCGCCTCCGCCGTCAGGGTGAGTTTCACCACCTCGTGTCACCAGCAAAGGCGAGACAGTGAACTCATTTCTTCAGGCGGGGCGAGTCTCTTCAAGGCGTGTCTTCAGGCGGGGCGAGTCTCCTCAAGGCGTGTCTTCAGGCGAGGCGACTCCCTTCATCGTGTGTCTTCAGGTGAGGCGAGGCGACGTCTTCCCTTTGGTCGAGGCGAGTCCATCATGCCTCAAGACGCGAGAGGCGAACTTGACCAACTCGTGTCTCTAGCTGAGGCGAGTTCGGTCGGGTAGTGTCAAGAGCAGGGGCGAGCCGACTGCATTAGTGTCGGTGGGAAGGGTGACTGAAACTCTTTCAAGCTTTTTTTCTAGATTTTTATTTTGTAGATAGGCTAATTTAATGTGTGTTTCTAAATTCTAACAACATATTTGAAATCACCACATCAAGATCTATAACTTGTAAAAAAAAATTTGAAAAACTCACCGGAAAATTTTTCCGGCGGTGGTCCAGCGGTGGTTGGCAGTGGTCCGACGGTGGCTCCGGCGATCAGGAAGAGAGGATTTCGGCGAGGTAGTTTGGAGGAGAGATGGTGCGTGCGTGAGAAATGAAGATACCGAACACATCCCGTTTATATATAACGTGCACGTTTTGGAGCGTTTTTTCAAAAAACGCTCGTTTTGACTCATTTTCAACATATTAACGTCGTTTCGTACTAAGTACACTAAAACATCAATACTTAGTATTAAAATCACAATTATAACATCCAAACACAATAAAAACGGGTTAACGACTACTTTACTACAACGAGAGCTTTTTTTACCCGAAATTGGCGTTATCAACTACGTTTTCAATACGGCGTTTCTGAAATTGTGACAATGTCTCTAATTTAATCAAACATAACGTAAAACATCGTTTACCAATGTCAAGTCCCAATTATAACGTTCGAACACATAAAAAAACGGCTTTAACGTCTTCTAATACAATGAGAGCGTTTTTTACAATTCACGGTGACGAAATACATTTTTTGAAAAACAAAATGTACGAACACGATGGTCACTACATGTTTACAACGCTAATATGATTTTAAAAAAATTATACTGCTATAATTAGTAATTTTATACTGTGAATAGCAACCCAGTTTTTTTAACTATCTCCTAAGAACCTCACAAACTCTCTTACTGCATATCATATTTTATCTTTTTTTTGGATGCTCTATTTTTACTTGTACGAATGTTTTAGTTGGTAGTTTCAGTTAAATACATCAAAATTAGGAACAGAAAACTTAAGAAACGTTACGGTAGTCGGTTTATCAGGCCCTGTCGGTGGACGATGACAACCCTAAACACAACTTGGACTTCTTGCATATGAAGTAATGGGTTTTCGCCCTTCTAGATTTAGGGAGGGTCATTGCACAGTCATCCACGAAGACAATAGGAAAGGAGCTATAAACAAAACCCTCCCAATAGTTCTTTCATATTCTTTCACTAGGGATTTCTTTTTGATTATGAAAATGGTGAATACAGAAGAGGAAAATTAATAGCTACTGATCTACACAATCCCTCTCTACAGCACCAAAGTTCACTCCCCTGAATGCGCTCGAATGACCATTCAATGCAAGGAAAGTAAACTCTCCAGACAGGTACCTATGCACCCAATAAAACTAGGCAAACTGCACTTTATCCTTGGGGGGGAACTTTCACCACAAATATTCCTTGGTGTTGAGCTATGATACCACTAGATTAACCTAAAAGCAAAAAGAAAAAGAAATTACCACCCCGTCATTCAACTTGCAGATCAGTCTACACCCTTGACATCATCGTTGTTATTGTCGTCATCCTCATCTTTCATTAAATCATTCTGTCTATCATCAAAACCGGGATCAGGTGCCAGCTCATTTAGGTCAAGAAAATGCCTCCCTTTCACAGCCCCATCTGGACTCGAGTTACATGATCCATCGTGATCCACCTGGCCAGGTTCCCCCTTCACTGAGCTAGGTTGACCATCGTCACCTACTAACACTCCAATTTCTTGGCTGCCCTCTTTGGAGTCTTGGCTATCCATTGAGTTATCTTCGTTTCTACTAGAATCTGAATGGCTACCAAAGGAACATGGTTGCTTCTTTGGTTTTGATAGTTCAGGATCAGATTCCGAGAGCTCATACTGCCGAAAATTCATGCGGTTCCGTGTTGATCTTTTGCTCCTCCTTAGCCCTGCCTCAAAATTATCAACAGACCATAGCTTGGCTTTGGATTCTTCCCTACTTTGGCCTGAAAACTTCTTGAACTCTTGGTTAGGTGGCCCATCACTATCCTCTTCATCGCTCATGCTACATGAGTCTCCTACTCCTTCATTCTCTTCACTCCACTGAAACTCTTCATCTCCCTCTGCATCAGAGCGACTGGGTGGTAGCTTTTTCCGCAGTTTTTTTCTTCCTCAAGTACTCTTCATCATAGACCACTTCTCCCACTATGTCATCATCACTATCAAAGTAGTCTTCATCATCATTGTCTGATAGTGCTTCAACAAACTCTTTGTCCATGTATCTTTGCGGTCTCTGTCTTCTCCTGTTGCTACAAAGAACAAGCGAAGCTACAGATTATACTGGTGCCAACAAAGAAAAGAATTACAAGAAAAGACATGCACCTTCTGTCCAAGTGGTACTGAGGCTCGTTGCCAATATCATCGTAATATGAAGGAGACGGTGGGCTAAAAGACATGCCCTGAGAGGAACGTGATGGTCTATGCAATCTTCCATTTGAATATCGATCAGATCTCCCAGAAACTTCTTTTTTAAGATTATTACTTCTGAAAATGGCTGCTTCTGCCTGGTGAAAGAACAGAATAAGCACCCAAGTATTGAAATACAGACCAACTTGTATTTTAAAGGGTAAACTGTAAACCCAAAGAAAATAGGACATATTTGAAAATAGTGTCAAACCCATACTTGGTTATCTTTATAGCCTCATTTATTGAGCGGTCATAAGCATCTGCAATCATTTTTCATATAAGAGATCAGACAGACATAATCAATAAAATCTCCTATATAATTTCCGAGCTAGGTAAAGGGCATAAACTAGTAAATACTTGTATGTTTTTGAGGACATGGAGCTATGAGTTACAACTATACTGTCTTACCAAATGTATATGTTACAGGTTTTCTATCACGCAGTGAGCGCCCAGCCACAAGTCCATCCATCGCCCCAAAGTTATCAAGGAGGAGAGCTTCTCTTTGCTGCTTTTTCAGCAATTTCTCTTTCCTCTTTGGACGAGCATTGGCAGCACAGTATAGAAATTGAGAGCATTAGAACAGTGGCATAAACCGTTTGCAAATAACATGCAAGTATGTTGTAGTTATGGATGAAATTTAAGTATTAAGTTCATTGTCCAGCCGCCTTTCCAGCACTACACTTTTAATTACAAGGAAACGTAGATATACACCAAACACATGCCAAAACAAGAAAACTCATTAATATAATTGAAAGAAGAGAACATTTTATATTTAGTAGCAAGTCACCACCTTGTGAATCTTCTCAATCTCCGGAAGCATATCATTCTTCAACTTCTTCCCAACAGAAGCTTCTATTCTGTTTTTACTGGTAAACAGCTTCTCCTACACATTTAGAAATGTTTCATTAGAGCTTTGAACACAGATTTGTGACTTTCTCCCTAAATCCTCCTAAGAGGCCAATAGTCTTGATTACAAATATATCGATACCTCTTCCTAATCCCCTTACCATCTATTTATACCATATTTTTATTCCACAATTACTAATGAGCCCTTGAGCTAGACGATAGTCCCTTCTATACCCTAGTCCTAACATCACTTCCCCCAAAAACAACCTTGTCCTCAAGGTTGGAAAAAGAAAGAGATCTGCCAAAAGAAGACGATGAAGTAGCTTTGATGAAACAGTAACAGCCTGCTCAGCAAATGGCTTCAAAATGCAGTCTTTAAAACTGAAGAACTCCAGAAGGGTCCATGGTGGTACTGGAGACAACTGAGTTATCAACTCTGCGGACCAGTGAGCGTTTTAGTCCTTTTTGAACTTCTTTGCCAGCTGACCAGAGGAGGATGAACAAAGCAGAATTCGCCAGCAAGTGTGAATAGGAGGTGGCAGGAGAACGAACAGAGGAATAGGAAGTTGTTGGAGTTATAGAAGAAGAAATTGCTTGATTTGAAGAAAAAACTTTCCCCATACCTGTCATTCCATGTCCCAGGTAGGGGATGTTCTTCATCTTACGCTTTTATACCTAATTCTTTTCTTCCTCCCTTTCTTCCTTCGATCGAACACTCTCAGTCTCCACCTTCTTTTAGTCTCCCAGAACCCCAAAAGTCTTAAGTGGTGATGATCGATCATGGTGATTGGTGTCGCCAAACCAGAATGGCTTGAATCCTCAAAAGCTTCCTCCACACTACTACTCGTTTTTTGTAATCAGGAACTGTAACCCCTTGTTCCGACACCTGTGTGCCTGGCTCCAATTCTCACCACACAGCAGCCTTCGAAATCTTCTTCACAATCAGGAAACCAAGAGAAACGGAATCTGCAGCAGATTTTACTGAACCAGCCAAAACTGTGGTGCTAGAAACCAAATTAGTAATATCCCTCAAAGGCATCAAACTCCCAGTGAAACGGGGACCGGTGACCAGGCGTGCTTTCGAAACAGCAGTTTCCACTGAGTGACTTCCCCCTTCTCCTGAAACTAAACCCGATTGATCTTTCCAAAATGGAAAACTATGTTGCGAATCGGTCCCTCCACCAACCAATTATTTCAATCCTCAATCTTTCTTGAGAACTTCATCAATTCTTATAAATTGGCGGTATCATACAGTTCCAATTCACCCCTGATCGTATCCTTCAACCCTCCTATACTCTGCAACACCTCATTCGGGACATTCTTGATATGTGCTGAGAAGAATTCAAATCAATGCCAGTAGTCTTCTACCATGGTATCTTGCTGGAGCGACCACAAAAAATCCAAGCGGATCATGCATAGAGAGGGGCCAAAACACTCCAGTAATTGAGCTTTGAAATCGGACCAAGATGGCAGACCAACATAGTTCTCCAACCATTCGGACCAGTCCCAAGCTGCCTCTTTCATACAAATACTGACCGATCTGACACGATCTGCCTCGCCGATGTTGCAAAGAGAAATATCTCTCCGCTATGTGTAATCATCCTAAAGGATCTTCACCAGTGAAAATCGGTAATTCATCTGAATCTGACGATTTTTATCTCCCTCCGATCAAGAAATTCCCCTTCCTCAATCGCCCAACATGATGCACCATCCTCACTACTACAGCGTCGAACTGTGCGATCCCCTTTTTGCAAGTTCGCAACCACCATAGAGAGGTTCTCCACCATCGCCAGAAGTCCCACCAAGCTAGCAACTGTTGCTGAGAGACTTGCAATGCTAGAGGTAACTTTATTCAGCTGAATCTTCACCTCATTCAATTCCGACATCCCATCATTGAGAGATGTTGCGCCTCATATTCCACCATCAAAATACCAAGTCCCGCCCAAGAACGTGAACTCTGATACCTATGATAGGATCAGCCTATCTTTCTCCCTAAATCCTCCTAAGAGGCCAAAAGTCTTGATTACAAATATATCGATACTCCTTCCTAATCCCCTTACCATCTATTTATACCATATTATCATTCCACAATTACTAATGAGCCCTTGAGGTAGACAATAGTCCCTTCTATACCTTAGTCCTAACAATGACCCCCTCCCTAACTCTGCATACAGCATCAGGCCAAAAGGTTGACAAGAGCTCTCTGAATAGTCTACATCAACATACCTAGTTCATCATTGTAAAAGGTTCTAAACTTAAACATCCTTGTGTTCTTTTTATAGAAGTAAGAAATCACGAAGGTTAAATTGCTCACAACCATGTTTGTAATAATCCGTTGTGAACCAAACTAATCCAAGAGCCTTTGCTTTCCTATTCCATTGTTTGTTCTTTATTGCTATTATTGGGGAGGTATGGACCCCAAGAGGTGTAGTGGGGTAAGAAAGAAAACATCAGAACTATACAAACCAAATCTTCATAGCAAAAAGTTTATAATGGCTGGACTCTCATTAAGTATAGACCTTTCCAAGCATATAAGCTTCAGATGCATCCATAACAACAATTAAGGAATTTGTTTCTACATACACCTACATAGATACTATGAGTAACTTACAGAAACCTCCTGAAATTCATCCAAGTTAGTGGCAATCGTTTCCCACTCATATGTAGCACTAGGTAGAACATGCGATCCCTTTGCCTTCACCCTTTTCACTTCAACTTTCCTGATTTCCCTGTAAAGCCTATGCCCAATGATAGGATCATCTTCATACCTGGATCAGGAATAGCATAAAAATTAATTTAGAGGACAAGGTTTTTATTCCATTAACTCCCTGCTCAAGATGCAGCTCAAAGCAACAAAATTTCTGGTGGTAGCAATTTCTCAAAAGAGAGAGAGAGACAACAAGTATAAATTTTCATGAATTCAATTACCAATATGAAATCCTTGAATCACCCCCCATCCGTGTTTTGCGAAATGATGAAAGATGCACACCATGCTTCATGGAGACTTCAATGTACCTTCTAATATCCTCTTGCTGAACATTAAGAATAGCAAAACAACTTTAAATCACGAACCAACTCATCACAAGTCTGAAACAGAAGCACAGTTCTCAGCAGAAAGCATAGTATTAGAGATGAGCAACGTCCAGAAACCATATTCAGCAACAGCGAAGAAAGCATAAGGCTGCATCGGCTAACGATTTTTATCAGTAACTTTTCAATGGCGCAATACCAAAAATGATATGGCCGTAAACATAAAACACGATAAGATTTCCCAGAGAAGCTTATAATAAATGTTACATACAAATATATAATGGCAACTTCTCAGGCATAGTCAGCCAGATAATACGCAGGAAGCTTTCTGAAAAAGTTTCAGGCTAACTGCTCGACATGATTAACCACGAACTGAAACAAAGGCTTTTCAGAAATAAATATAATACCTCAACACGAATATCACATAATGCTTTCAAAATCACAACACGCACCCCGGGGTCAAGGCACCTGTAGTGTTCTATTTCATCCCTGAGATACATAAAACTTGCAGTCTCAGTTACAGATGTTACTGGAGTACTAGAAGAGACTGCACGAGCTATTACTTACCCACGCGCGGCTACAATAGGTAGCTCCCCCTCAGCAACCTACAAAAAGAACTCAAAACATAAATGACGCAAAAAGAAAATGGAAGTCAAAGGTATCTGTATATCAACAAATCATAAGAAAGATGAAAATTACCCAATGCCACCAATCTTTCAGTTTTCGACACAGAACCGTAACCCAAGTGTCCCGTCCACAAGCCATTCTGGTGATGGGAGGAATTGCCTATTAAAGTTGGACAAGATACAAGTCACAACCAACGATAAAAATTATCTAGATTGATAGATGATACAATGGAACCCTTAAAATGAAGAATTACAATGTTCATTTGAATCAATGAAAAACAAAAATACAGGAGTCAGATGAGGACATACGTCCACAAGCCATTCTTAAATAATGTGTATGTGTGTGTTTATTAAATTTCTAATCAGCACTGGAACTATATAAAGTTACCCTATCCCCGGACATGCCAGATGCAAGTCAAACAGAATCACGTGAACCTTTTAAATGTGTGTGTTATATTTTTTCATCAGCACTGGAACTATATAGTAGGTACCCCATTCTCAGACATGCTAGATGTAAGTCAACATGGTAAAGGACATGCAGTGCACGTGAGAGTATGAAATTGGTCTCTGCCCATGCACTAAACATAGCTCACGAACATTTGTCCATGCAAAAATCTAACACAGATGGGTTCCAATGTCAATGTTCAGATGTAAAAAAGCCAACTGAACATAACTAAGAGTTGTCTGACGACCATAACCATTCAAGCACACACCATATCGCTTGCTCACAAAGTACAACCTCTGTCATGACTTACTATTGGAAGCAAGTGATTACGAAGCACAAGTTCCAATGATTCATGAGAGCAAGAAATGTAGCACACATAATGCCAGATATCTTCATAAGTCATAAATAAAAGCAGTGGTTAAACCTAGTATCTTTTCTTTATCATCACAAGACAAACATCAATGAATCAATCACTCCAAATTCTAGTAAACCCTCCCAATACACAACAGCTATACCTGAAATAGGTCAATTCACAAATCATACAATGTCTCATCACATAGCAGTAACCAACTCAAGCCTGAAAATTGACCAAACCTTAGTTCTGCCAAATTAGACACAACTCTACCAACCACTCCTCATCAATCCAACTTCCATAGAGGGGCACAGTATCCTAAGTTCAAAACTGAAGTAACTTCAGGATCATCAAGAGTAGACCGTGAAAACATCTTCCTTTTTATAGATTCACCAGTTAAGCAAATGCACTTGATGGATCATCCTTATAAAATGGAGAAATGACTGTCTGAGCTAGAGCAACTATGTAGTCAAGGAAATTTAATAATAGAAGAGAGTTGAAGACCTTCAGATCACAAGAAAGTATATATAATATGAGCTGATACAGATTATGTCGTAGAGGAACAGATTAATATACTAGAGCTATATGATACACCCATATCTGAGGTAAATAAGAGTACAGTTCTCCATATAGACCTATCCAACTGAAATGACACCTCACGTAGCTCAAACAAAAATCTATAACTGATACTGGTCGTTCAACTGTCTTTAATCTAGGAATAGTGTCACTCAAAGAACAAGGTACAGTGTTGATGATACTGAGCAGATCCGAACTTTTCGGAACAGAATCATGTGCAATCCTTATTTTGTTAAAACCTTTAAGCGCTCCATTACGCATTACTAGGAGACATGAAAGCTTTCATCAAACAGAACCACATATCTATTTCATAGTACTCCAAAACGCCTACAGCTACACAATTGAGCTATGCCTTTCCCATAGACAAGATGGCTTAAGCCAAAGCTTAGTGTTAGAAAATTAAAACGGGTACATTTCTCTGCTCTTCTTTGTCCTTGATCAAGAGAAATAAAAGGACCAGTGGCTTGGGTTATACAGCAAAACAAAATTCTATTCTGTAACTTTCTTAACCTCCCCCCTTCCTCATTGAAATGTAGAGGCACATTCTACATGTTAAGGGCTAGCATTGCCAATTCACTGATTGTGCTTGCACAGGAATCCGCAGATTATTTATTCAGACATAGCAAACTGACCTGGTAAAAAGAAATTATCAATTTTCACTCTAGCATGCCAATAGAAACACCAACCTTTAATATTGGAATATGAATGTAGCTCAAGGTATCGTTGGGAGTAATCAGCGCCGACTCCAACTCTTCAACTGAGAATTCTACTGAAATGTTCAGCAGATGTCTAAAAACCTAACTCACCAGATAAAAAACATAACTGACGTCAGTATAAGCCCTAGAACACAAAAGCACTTCAACGTCAAGCACGAAAAGGGGAAAAAGATTCACGGCCAGAAAACTTACATTCAGAAAATTAAGTATGGAAGCCAACTCCCACATAGCCCTCAAATTCCATCTGGGTAACTGCCCCGGTGGTGGTGAATTAACAAGAGGCGTAACAACCTTACCGCATTGCCCTTTCTGTTCATCCTCCTCCTCTTCTGCCTCCTCTTCCACCACCGCCGGCACAGCTTTCTCCCTCTTAGCTGGCCTGGGCCGACGCTCGATCACGGGAGGATCTACATACAATTTAGCAGAGCGCAAGGCACAAGCCCGTAAAGGCCGCTCCCTCCTGAACACAACGGCACTATTACCGTTTTCCTTTTTGCTACTACTGCTGCTATTTCCGCTGCCATTTTTGTGGCTATTCACTATAGTTTCGCCTTGCTCTCCATTCCCGCTATTACTAGCACTGTTTCCGTTGTCTCGAGTGGTCTCCGTGGTGTGAATGTTTCTGTCTCCCTCTTCGGGACTAGAGGAGGAGGGCTGGGAAGAACGGATCGGGGAAGAAACGGTGCACTGCATGGTAGGTAGATCGAGATAATGAGATTGACGGCCGATTAAACAGGAATCGAGCAAGAAATTGTTGTGGGTTTGCATTTGAGATGGTATATGAGAGACCGGGAACAAACGGATAAAGGGAAATTGGAAGACATAGAAGAGGTAACCGACGGATGGGCTCTAACAATCCAGAATATGTTAATCACATACAACCTCTTCTTCTTTGTCTTCTTGCCCTTATTTTTCTTCTCCCGCCCTTCTTCTACGAATCTCTCTGCGGGTTTATCTCTGATGTTTTAATGCTTCTACTCTGCTTGACTCTGAAGTTCTGAGAAGACACAGAGAAGAAAAGGAAAAGAGGGGAGGGTCTTGGGGGACGAGGTATGCCAGAAGAGAAACCAGAGGGAAGACCCGGAGGAGGAGGAGCTGTGCTGGGGATGAAAGACAACAGAGAAAGACGAGAGAGAAAGAAACGAAGGGCGATGTCAGGTGCCTTGCCTGTGTGGAAATCTTACAAAAACTGGGATTTTCATTTTCATTTATTGCGATGAAAATATTTTTTTCTAAGAATTCAATTGAGCAGGGTGTCCATGGAAAACCAGACCGTCAAACCCAAACCAAAATGGAACCAGTGAGACTGTAAATGGAACCCAGTTAATTGAAATGATTTGTCGGTTAATTAAATTGTTTAATTTCCCGGTTCTGGTTCCGGTTACAGTTATTGTTTTAAGAAATCTGGTTAACCATAAAAGCTGTTTAAGCTTTTTGATTTTTATTATTTTTTAATTTTTTAAATATAAGTATAAAATTATATGGTTAATTATTAGATTTACCAAAAATAAGTGTACAATTATATAGCCAATGGTTAAAGTTATACTATAACTAATTAAATCTTACCAATATTGACGATTAACAGGTTTAATACCGCACCAAAATCGGTAAAACCGCACATTATTTAATAATTATAAGAAAAAAACATATAAATCTATATCATTTCGGTTAACCTTCAAACTGGTAAAACCGCACCGAAACCGACGGTTAATCATTCCCGGTTAACCGCTTCTAAATGAACCGGTTACAGTTATCAAATTTGACTAACAGGAAATTCAGTTAATGGTTTCCGGTTAACCGGTTATGAAAACCCCTACAATTGAGGACCCGTTTATCCTGCGCTACAGGTCGATTTGCCATTGTTTGGATATTTATTATAGGGAAATTTTATGAAATACTATTATATTTTTAGCAAATCCATGAAATACTTTAAAAGAAAAAGAAAGTCATGAAATACAACTATATATTTTTTGAAAAATATATAAAATGCCACACGGCACTGACGGACGTTAATTTTAAGTCAAAAATCCAAAAAATGATCATTTTGCCTTAAACAGTCGTTTCACCATTCAACGGTAACTTTTTACAAATTAGCGAAAAGTTCATGAAATGTCCTTATGACAAAGTTCACGAAATGCCCCCATTACAAAAAAAACGGCTATTTTTTGTTTCTAATGACTAGTTATCCATGCAGATGCCCTATGGAGCTATAAAAACTCATTGTAAGCCTATAAAATGTCTATTTCTCTGCTATACTTACCATCAAACATGTAGCCCCCACTTACACAACTATAATAGATGAAAATTTTCAGACAATACATTGCAAGTGTAAAGTTCCGGGTACTCTTAATGTATCACACAACCGGAAATCAGCAGGACAGACTTCCTATAATTGTTGGATCTGTTTGCCCCAATTATGGATTTGGTTGCGCCCGCACGTTCATTTCTTCGTCTACTTCTCCTTTCATTTCACTTTGTAGATAATTTGCTTGATATGTCTATTATTTTTGCTTAAGTACGCACTTTTATCATTTACATCGAGCATTAAATGATTGCACGTAATTATTTGTTGTTAAGGGTGAGAATGATGGGGGATTTGATGATGAAGAAGTGAGCGTAGACACAGGTCATCTTTTCCATACGAGCAAAATATCTGTGGATAGAGAATAGGCTGCTAAATGTAATACGCCCTACCGAGAATGACAATATCTATTTAATCAAACAGATGGTTAGGGATGATGGTGAAATAGTTCTGACGTGCAAGAGGTGTGGCAAGAGTAGGCCACGAAATAGCCAAGGTGAATTGTCCTCATCTAGTCAAAGGCGGCAGCGCACTACAAAGAAATGTAATTGTCTGTTCCACATAAGCATCCGCGGTGGGCTGGTTTCTGGATGGTCAATCTTGGTAATGCAGTCGATGCATAACCATGAATTGGCTCGTAATCGTCACTCACACTTTGTGGGTCCTCGCTTCAGTGTGGATTGAAGAGCAAGTATGAAAAGTTTGCATAGGAGCGGAGTCGCGCCATGATAGATTTGGGCCCATCTACATGATAAGAACCCTGAGAGCACGGCTGACAGAACATCGATTCATAATTTGGTAGAAAAATTCAGGAGGAAGGCCCATGGCGGGCGTACTGATGTAACATCACTCATGCACTTGTTGGATGAACGTAAATACAATTGATGGTTTGAGAAAGATGCAAGTAAGTGTTCGCACTTCAGTATGGTCCATGTTTATTTGGTTGTCCCTGTTATGACTTTTTTCCCTTAATGTTATTTTGGCAAGGGATAATACTAGGTTAGGGCTTATCTTGTTTGCGCACCCGTTCAGGCTTATGCTATTTCAGATGTTCCTGTATGTAGTGCTTATTGATAGCACTTACAAGACAAACCAGTACAAGATGCCACTAGTTGAGTTCGTCGGAGTGACATCGTGCGGCAAGAACTTCAATATTACATTTTGCTTTGTAGTCAGAGAAGATGAGTCTACCTATACTTGGATGCTTTTTTAGCTAATGAAGTTGATGACTTACTTCCCCCAAGTTTTTGTGACAGACAATGAAAAGGCCTTAGTGAAAGCACTTTCCGTGGTCTTTTCAAGTGTGCCACATCTTCTATGTCAGTGGCATATTGTCAGGAACATGGTTGCAAAAGTGGTTAAGAATTTGAAGTGTGACGAAAAAATTTGCCGAAGCAGTAGTATATCGTTGGTAGAGCCTTGTGTCGCACCTACTATCGTAGAGTTTGATGAACGCTACGACCGATTGATCAAGTGGTACAGTAGCAAACATCCTTTCATGGTCTATTTAAATACCACATGGCTATGTCAGTGCCAGAAATTTTGTGAGCCATGAGTCAAGCGAGTCAGACATTTCAGTAACACATCAACCAACAGGCTTCTTTAAGTTCAAATGTCAATATGTAAGTGATTAATTTTGTAGTTGTCTGAGTACTTTGTAACTAATGACTTGTACATGAGCAGAATGGAGAGCGACACTCGGCTCTAAAATGCTAGCTTCACACATCCACTGGATCGCTGAACACGACATTCGATAGTATACACAGATTTATAAGAGACAACACTTCGAGATAAAACAAAACTTTGAGTTTTCCCTTGATAGAAGAGTATTGCAGAACCAGAAAGTTCCTTTTACGAGTCTGGTTGGCCAAGTTGTGGAGGGTGATTTTTTCAGTATGAGGGGGGTCTAAATTTGGTTCTGACTAAAAAGTAGTGCTAGCCATGGTAGGTTAACCGCCTTATTCGGTTAACCACTTTCGATTAACCGGGTCTTCATTTTTATAAATTCAATTTCATTTACCACTATTTAAATCAATTAACCGGATTCGGTTAACCGTTTAATTTGGTTTTCCAAAATCACATTCCATTACCATTTCGTTTAGACCGGTTAAACTTTAGTTCGGTTCAGTTTTATCGATTAACCTTGTAGCCATATATTTTTTCTATAGATGAGACCTATACCATTAATATCATAGTACAATATTGACCATTCACTTAAATCATGAGTGACAAATTAAACACATGTGATAAAAAATATAATCATATTTATATTCCATTGATAGCTAATATTAATTATTATATAAGGTAAACATTAATATTTGAAGCTTTTCATTGTTTATATAATCAGTTAACCATGGTATATCGAGCGGTTAACCGTTCTAGAAAATTCAATACCGTTACTAAAGCCGGCCAATTTACACGGTTCGGTTAACCATACCATAAGAACCGGTACAGTTAACTTGAAAACAAGTATGATTCACTTCAGTTTTGATCGGATACCGTGGTTTCGGAATTTTTTGGGCAGCCCTACTAAAAAGCCTAGATCCTAGAAAATGTCATTCTGTGGAGGGTGAAAACCTGTTATCCTGGCATCCATCAATACCTACTTTATCGTCCGTCTTTTCTAGAAAGCTTTATGGGAGTGCCATTGAGTACTACACCTGTTGCCAATGTGCTCCACACGGACTTATGCCATAAGGGCGGAATTAACTAGGAAGAAAAGGAAAGAATGGTTCTAAGAACCGTTGGTTGACTCTGAAATTATAGCCTATAGATAGGACTAATCTGATCATACTAGAGATTTTGTGTGGGTTCGTACTGGGCTACACCCCTTGAAAGTGGCAACGACCAATACTTCGGATGATGCACGAGGAAACCTGGATCCCCAATTGTCAGGTGATAAGTGGTGAAAATATGCATTTATTAGGTTCATATTCACCTGCATTTTATATGGGTTATAACCTATTTTCACCACTTTATAGAGTATTCAGTAATTATTAGTGAACTTACACACTTTTGGATAGAATTTAGGTAAAAGATCATTGGAGCACGATAAACGATGAAAATGAGTTGTTTGGATGCTTATACGAGACTTGGGGATGCGTGCCATGAGAGTTAAGACCAAGACGGGACCAAACGGGAGAAAAACGGGCTTTCTGATGCAATTTTAGGCATGTTTGAGTTTGTGTCCGGGTTTACAAACCCGAACCAACCCCTTTACAAACTCTCTGCCAACATTTCGACCACATCAGGGTTTGTGTCTGGGTTTACAAACCCGGACCAATCCTTCGCTGAAGTTACTGGCAACATTTTGACATGGTCTGTTATAACCCAAGATTTGGTTATAATTTTATTTCGTTACTATGGTCATTAAGATGGTCTATTCTGAATTTAGGACACAGAAGTCTTTATTAAGAGAAGCCGGGGACGAGGAGGTCTTTTCCCATCCGTTCTATTTTTATGGTGAGTTAACCTCATATTAAATTCCTTACCTATTTATTCCATATTCTTAATTCACCTATTTTCTAAACACGTTCTCACGATCGTTTACGCTCCTCTTCTCTCAGTTGGGAACCCTCAACCCTTCTCTTTTCTCTCTCTCAAAACCTCGTTCTGTTCAATCCCTTCTAGTTTGGCTGTTTGTGGTTCTTCATCGATTCTCGCTGAAGATTGTGTGCTGTGGCGGAATCAGGTTCTGAGTAAGGTAATCCCCGTTGTTCAATCTTCGATCTGAATTTGGGAAGTTCTTCTTGTCTGAATCCTTCTCTACAATCTGATTAGGAATCCGATTGTGTTCCGTTGCCCCGTCATTTCTTCTACTGTTGACGTGCTCTGCAATCTGTAGACCGATTCAGGTGAGGGGTTCAATCCTGTTCTTCGTTTCAGTTTCAGCATTGGTGTTGTTATCAGTTTCTGATTGTGGTGTTCGTTCTCTGCGTCGTTGTGAGTATTCAGTGGCTGTTTGGTTTGCATTTCGGGTCTGCGTTACTGCTGTGTCGGGGTTGGATCGTCTGCTATTCGGATTCAGAAACTTCTCTGCTGTAATTGAGGTAGGTGGCTTATGGATTCGACTTGTGTGTTCGACCTTGGGGAGTTTCGTTCCGGTTCTGTGTTTAAATGTGTTTTGTCTCGCAATTGTGGTTGCGATTTGTCTGTTTGATGGTGTTTTAATGCTTACAAACCCCAAGGTTGTTTTCTGAAAACCTATATTGTTTTGACAGTGTTTTGATGCTTCTGTTCTGTGTGAAAATCGCCTCTGTTCTCTGTATTTTTCGGCATGTCCGAACTTCTGTCCGAGCTTTGAAGTTCGGACATGCCCTTCTGCGCTTAAACTTTCTGAAGTTTTCGCTGTGTCCGAACTTCTGTCCGAGCTTTGAAGTTCGGACACAGCCTTCTGCATTCTCTGATTTTGGCTTCGACTTGTGTCCGAACATTGGATGTCCGGACACAAGTTCGGACTCTCCACGTTCTGTTTTCCGAAGAATGTCCGAACATCCGTCCGAACTTGGATGTTCGGACACCTCTGACTCTCCATCTGTTTTAAGGTTCGACTCGTGTCCGAACTTTGAAGTCCGGACACAAGCTCGGACATCTGTCTGGTTTTTCCTTCTGAGTCTCGACTTGTGTCCGAACATTGATGTCCGGACACAAGTTCGGACAGGCTACTGTTTTGACCATAACTTGCTCGTTTGAGCTCCGTTTTGACTTCTGTTTGCGGGGTTGGATTCCCCTTCTGATTTCCAAGCTATCTATGGGCTTTCTGGTGCCTTTGGTGCACATATGCTTATCTGTATTTAAGCTTCTGTTTTGGGACCTAGTTATCTCTGTGTCTGAGCCTTTGGATGGCTGGTTACGCTGTCTCGTAGCGCGCTATGTAGGATCCTTCTGTTCACGGGTGATGTTCCCCGTTCTGTTCATGGGTGTTTACACCTGTTCTGTTTACGAGTGAGGTTTCCTCGTTCTGTTCACGAGCTGGTTGCTCGTTCTGTCTATATGCTGTGATCGCTAGTGTCCCACTCTGTTTTCTGCTTCTGTCTGCTTCTGCTCTGAATAGTCCCTTATGATTGGACTTCTGTTTCTGATTTCTGATATATTTGTGGGCTCTTTGACTCCTTCTGATTTGATAACATTCTGTAAATGTTTTGAGCATGCTGGTTGATGAAGTTGGTCATCTACTGGGCATAGTTGTGTGCTCATTCCCCTACTTCTAACGCTTTTGCAGATTGATTAGCGAGGATCGTCTCCCCTCAGCTTCTGGAGTTTTGTTGCTTTGTTTTTAGTTTTCTCTTGAGACTTTGTATTCAGATTTGAGCCTTTGGGCCTCTTTGTTAGTTTCCGCTTCTAATATTAGTTTGGTGGGTTCTGTAATGGCTTTTGGGGATGTCTTAACATCTCTTGTTTTTATACTTATTTAAGTTTTCCGTTTGGGCCTTATTTGACTATCTGTTTAAGTTCGTTTATTAGAGCCTTGCGTTATATGTAATAATACGCGGCGTGTAATACCCCTAACTCCTAGGCCAGTGTTTGGGGGTGTTTACATTTAGTGGTATCAGAGCTCTGGGTTCTAATCTGCTGGGATTTTAAGTTAGCCAGTCAGTCAGAAATGTCAGTGTTAGTGTCTGAGTTTAACTGTCTGCTGTTGGACTTTCAGAATGCCGCCAAGGAGAGCGAATAACCCTCCAGGGAATGTTGCTGATGCTGTTCAGCAATTCATGACGCAGCTCATGCAGACCATGGCTGCAGGGGGCGGTCCAGCTGGAGGAGGACCAGCTGGCGAGCAGGCCCGGCTGGGGCAGATGCTGGAGGGAGGAATGTGAAGGCGCTTCAGGAGTTCATGAAGCTGAAGCCGCCATCGTTCGATGGGGCAGGAGATCCCCAGGAGGCCAGCCACTGGTTGTCAGAGGTGGAGGATTTACTTCGGTGATGGGCTCTGAGGAGGAGCAGAAGGTCGACTTCGCCACCTTTCTGTTCAAGGCCGAAGCCAAGGAGTGGTGGAGGTCAGTGATGGGAAGTTCCCACAGCCTTGGACGTGGGAGCAGTTCACTGGGGAGTTCAACAAACAGTTCTACCCCGACGTCTACAAGGATCAGCGCATCCTGGAGTATAACCGGCTACGCCAGGGCCGGGACATGAGCGTCGAGGAGTACGTCCGCAAGTTTATCAGCCTGTCTAAGTTTGCACCTGAGCCTGACGAGCATAGGAAGGCCAGGAAGTTTGAGAGTGGCCTGAGGCCGGACATCCGATCTGCTGACGCCGCTGCGTCACAAGACCTTCAGGGACGTTGCTGATGTCGCCCTGCTGGTAGAGGCCGACTTGAGAGGTCGCCAGTCTGGAGGGAAGGACCAGAAGAGGAAGCAGAGGTCCGATGACAGTGATAGGAGGGATAAGTCTGCTTCTCAGAAGAAGCAGTCTACTGGAGACCGCTCTGGGGACCGTTCGCGAGACAGAGGTGGTTCGTCTTCGTCAGCTCCTGCTCCGAAGTGCCAGGTCTGTGGCAAGTTTCACAGAGGTCAGGACTGCTACAGGAAGTCCGGGGCCTGCTTCAAGTATGGGTCCATGGGACATAGGATTGCTGATTGCCCTCAGGCTGAGAGGAGCAGAGGTAGCTCTGGAGGTGGAGCTGGAGGATCTACATCTGGGTCTAGAGATCGAGACCGGGCTGAGCAGAAGAAGCCCCAGGGCCAGGCCAGAGTGTACACGATGGCTGGAGAGAGAGCGACGATCGACCGACAGAGTTGTCACAGGTATTCTCCAGCTGTCATCTCGTTTCTGTTTTCTGTTTGTTTGACTCTGGAGCCCACCCACTCTTTTATTGCTGCTGAGTTAGTGGTGAGCTCGGTTTGCCTGTTATGCCTCTGGGTGTTGAGTTATGTGTGCATAGTCCATTAGTTAGGGACTCTTCTATGCTGTTGAATTCTGTTTGCAAAGATAGTCCTGTGTTAGTCAGAGATAGGACTCTGTGTGCTAACCTCATCCCGATGGAGATGACTTCTTTTGATGTGATTCTGGGCATGGATTGGCTTGCTGCGCACCATGCCCATATTGATTGTGCTGCTTCGAGAGTCACATTTGAGGAGCCGGGTCAGCCCCGTCTAGTTGTAGCAGGGAATGGACTCCCGTGCTCGCCGCCAGTCATATCTGCGATGCAGGCGTTCCGTTTTCTGAGGAAAGGGATGCCAGGGATATCTGTGCTACATCCCTGAGGTTCGCAAGGATGCGAAGTTGGAGGAGATTCCAGTGGTCAGAGACTTCCCAGATGTGTTCCAGGATGATGTACCTGGGCTTCCCCCTATCAGAGAGGTGGAGTTCTCGATCGAGCTCACACCTGAGACTCAGCCGATTTCGAAGGCCCCATACCGGATGGCGCCTGCTGAGCTCAAGGAGTTGAAGGTCCAGTTGCAGGAGCTGCTGGATAAAGGCTTCATTCGCCCGAGTGTGTCGCCTTGGGGAGCGCCATTGCTTTTTGTAAAGAAGAAGGACGGTAGTATGCGGTTGTGCATTGACTACAGGGAGCTCAACAAGGTTACCATTAAGAATAGGTATCCCTCTCCCGCGCATAGACGACTTGTTCGACCAGTTAGCAGGGGCTAAGGTGTTTTTCGAAGATCGATCTGAGGTCGGGATATCATCAGCTGAGGATTAAGGCAGATGACGTGCCTAAGTCCGCTTTCAAGACTCGTTATGGACACTACGAGTTCCTAGTGATGCCATTCGGGTTGACGAATGCGCCGTCAGTATTTTTATGGATATGATGAACAGAGTCTTCAGCCGTTTTTGAACCAGTTTCGTTGTAGTTTTCATCGATGACATCTTTGGTGTATTCCAAGAGTGCTGAGGAGCACGAGGAGCATTTGAGGACCGTTCTCCAGACTCTGAGGGAGAACGAGTTTGTATGCGAAGTGAAGAAGTGCGAGTTCTGGCTAGATCAGGTGGTATTCTTGGGACATGTGGTCTCCAAGGATGGTATCTCCGTGGACCCGGAGAAGATTCGAGCTATTACTGAGTGGGCCAGGCCTACTAATGTCGGAGATATTCGTAGCTTCCTGGACTAGCGCTACTATCGTAAGTTTGTGGAGGGCTTCTCCAAGTGGTGATTCCGTTGACTCGTCTGCTGCAGAAGGATGTGAAGTCGAGTGGAGCGATGCCTGTGAGCAGTGTTTTCTGGAGCTGAAGAAGGTTGACTACTGCGCCGATCTTGACTCTTCGGAGGGGACCGAGGTCTTGATGTTTTCGGTGAGGCCGTCCCAGGGACTTGTATGTGTTGCTGATGCGCAGGGGACGGTTAATTTGCATAGGCTCTCGTCGCTTAAGCCATATGAGAAGAACTTATCCGCCCACGATCTGGAGCTGTGGCTGCGGTGGTCCGCTTTGCGTTGAAGATTTGGAGGCACTACTTGTATGGGGCAGCGTGCAAGGTGTATACGGACCATAAGAGCCTCAAGTATCTGTTCACTCAGAAGGAGTTGAACTTGAGGCAGAGGAGATGGCTGGAGTTGTTGCACGATTATGATTTAGAGATCCTCTACCATCCGGGTAGGGCGAATGTGGTTGCTGATGCGCTCAGTAGGAGGGGTCCGTCTGGGACTGTTTGTGCCTTGTCCGGTGTGGAGAGGTCTGCTCAGGAGTTGCAGCGCATGGGTATCTGGGTTGTCCGTCCAGAGAGGTCTGGGATGTTAGCAGCACTGCAGGTTCAGCCTACCTTGATCGACCGGATCAAGGCCAGTCAGGAGCTTGATGTCAGTCTGTGTAAGATCAGAGAGAGTTTGTCTGCTGGTCAGGAGTCCGAGTTCTGGGTTCAGAGGATGGCTGCCTGAGGTTCAGAGGCCGTGTTTGTGTGCCGGCAGACGATGCGTTGAGGCGTGAGATCATGCAGGAGGCTCATGGAGCTCCTTACTCGGTACACCCAGGAGGTGTGAAGATGTACCGGGATCTGCGGGAGACTTTCTGGTGGAGCAATATGAAGAGGGACATCTCCGACTTTGTATCCAGATGTAGGACCTGTCAGCAGGTCAAGGCCGAGCATCAGAGACCAGCTGGTTTGCTTCAGCCTCTTCCCGTTCCGGAGTGGAAGTGGGAGAGCGTCGGTATGGACTTTGTTATGGGACTGCCTAAGACTCCGAGGGGTTTCGATGCAGTTTGGGTCATTGTGGACCGGCTCACGAAGAGCGCTCACTTCCTACCTGTCAGGAAGACTTTCAGTTTGCACCGTTTAGCCCAGTTGTACATTGATGAGATAGTACGTCTGCATGGGGTTCCGGCTTCGATTGTGTCTGACAGAGATCCGAGGTTGTGTCCAGGTTCTGGCAGAGTTTGCATCAGGCTTTGGGGACGAAGTTGTCTTTCAGTTCAGCTTACCATCCTCAGTCAGACGGGCAGACAGAGAGGACGAATCAGGTCCTAGAGGACATGCTCAGGGCATGTGTGCTCGACTTTGGGGGCAGCTGGGATCAGCACGTGGCACTGATAGAGTTCGCGTACAATAACAGCTTTCAGACCAGTATCGGGATGGCTCCCTTTGAGGCCTTGTATGGCAGGAGGTGCAGATCACCCATCTGTTGGGATGATCTGAAGGAGAGAGCTGTGATTGGTCCAGACTTGGTTCAGGATGCTGTGGGCAAGATTCAGTCTATCAGAGAGCGTCTGCTTGTGGCTCAGAGTCGTCAGAAGAGTTACGCCGATCAGAGGAGACGACCTCTAGAGTTTGAGGTGGGCGACCATGTGTATCTGAAGGTTTCTCCTGTGCGAGGAGTCGTTCGTTTTGGGAAGAGAGGCAAGCTTAGCCCTCGTTTTGTGGGTCCTTTTGAGATCCTAGAGAGGATCGGACCGGTTGCCTATCGCTTGGCTCTGCCTCCGTCTTTAGCAGCAGTGCACAGTGTTTTCCATGTTTCGATGCTGAGGAAGTACATTCCGGACCCATCTCATGTGATCGACTTCAGTCCGCTTCAGTTGAGGGAGGACTTCACGTTTGAGGCAGTTCCTTCGAGGATTCTAGCCCGAGATGTTCGTAAGCTCAGGAGTAAGACCATGCCCTTGGTGAAGGTGCAGTGGTCGGGTCAGTCAGAGGAGGAGGCGACCTGGGAGGTCGAAAGTGATGTGCGTTCTAAGTTTCCCGCCCTTTTCGAGCAGTAGGTATGTTTTAATTTCGAGGACGAAATTCTTTTAAGGGGGAGGTGATGTTATAACCCAAGATTTGGTTATAATTTTATTTCGTTACTATGGTTCATTAAGATGGTCTATTCTGAATTTAGGACACAGAAGTCTTTATTAGAGAAGCCGGGGACGAGGAGGTCTTTTCCCATCCGTTCTATTTTATGGTGAGTTAACCTCATATTAAATTCCTTAACCTATTTTATTCCATATTCTTAATTCACCTATTTCTAAACACGTTCTCACGATCGTTTACGCTCCTCTTCTCTCAGTTGGAAACCCTCAACCCTTCTCTTTTCTCTCTCTCAAAACCTCGTTCTGTTCAATCCCTTCTAGTTTGGCTGTTTGTGGTTCTTCATCGATTCTCGCTGAAGATTGTGTGCTGTGGCGGAATCAGGTTCTGAGTAAGGTAATCCCCGTTGTTCAATCTTCGATTCTGAATTTGGGAAGTTCTTCTTGTCTGAATCCTTCTCTACAATCTGATTAGGAATCCGATTGTGTTCCGTTGCCCCGTCAATTCCTACTGTTGACGTGCTCTGCAATCTGTAGACCGATTCAGGTGAGGGGTTCAATCCTGTTCTTCGTTTCAGTTTCAGCATTGGTGTTGTTATCAGTTTCTGATTGTGGTGTTCGTTCTCTGCGTTGTTATGAGAATTCAGTGGCTGTTGGGTTTGCATTTCGGGTCTGCGTTACTGCTGTGTCGGGGTTGGATCGTCTGCTATTCGGATTCAGAAACTTCTCTGCTGTAATTGAGGTAGGTGGCTTATGGATTCGACTTGTGTGTTCGACCTTGGGGAGTTTCATTCCGGTTCTGAGTTTAAATGTGTTTTGTCTTGCAATTGTGGTTGCGATTTGTCTGTTTGATGGTGTTTTAATGCTTACAAACCCCCAAGGTTGTTTTCTGAAAACCTATATTGTTTTGACAGTGTTTTGATGCTTCTGTTCTGTGTGAAAATCGCCTCTGTTCTCTGTATTTTCGGCATGTCCGAACTTCTGTCCGAGCTTTGAAGTTCGGACATGCCCTTCTGCGCTTAAACTTTCTGAAGTTTTCGCTGTGTCCGAACTTCTGTCCGAGCTTTGAAGTTCGGACACAGCCTTCTGCATTCTCTGATTTTGGCTTCGACTTGTGTCCGAACATTGATGTCCGGACACAAGTTCGGACTCTCCACGTTCTGTTTTCCGAAGAATGTCCGAACATCCGTCCGAACTTGGATGTTCGGACACCTCTGACTCTCCATCTGTTTTAAGGTTCGACTTGTGTCCGAACTTTGAAGTCCGGACACAAGTTCGGACATCTGTCTGGTTTTGCCTTCTGAGTCTCGACTTGTGTCCGAACATTGATGTCCGGACACAAGTTCGGACAGGCTACTGTTTTGACCATAACTTGCTCGTTTGAGCTCCGTTTTGACTTCTGTTTGCGGGGTTGGATTCCCTTCTGATTTCCAAGCTATCTATGGGCTTTCTGGTGCCTTTGGTGCACATATGCTTATCTGTATTTAAGCTTCTGTTTTGGGACCTAGTTATCTCTGTGTCTGAGCCTTTGGATGGCTGGTTACGCTGTCTCGTAGCGCGCTATGTAGGATCCTTCTGTTCACGGGTGATGTTCCCGTTCTGTTCACGGGTGTTTACACCTTTCTGTTTACGAGTGAGGTTTCCTCGTTCTGTTCACGAGCTGGTTGCTCGTTCTGTCTGTATGCTGTGATCGCTAGTGTCCCACTCTGTTTTCTGCTTCTGTCTGCTTCTGCTCTGTTTAGTCCCTTATGATTGGACTTCTGTTTCTGATTTCTGATATATTTGTGGGCTCTTTGACTCCTTCTGATTTGATAACATTCTGTAAATGTTTTGAGCATGCTGGTTGATGAAGTTGGTCATCTACTGGGCATAGTTGTGTGCTCATTCCCTACTTCTAACGCTTTTGCAGATTGATTAGCGAGGATCGTCTCCCCTCAGCTTCTGGAGTTTTGTTGCTTTGTTTTAGTTTCTCTTGAGACTTTGTATTTAGATTTGAGCCTTTGGGCCTCTTTGTTAGTTCCGCTTCTGATATTAGTTTGGTGGGTTCTGTAATGACTTTTGGGGATGTTTTAACATCTCTTGTTTTATACTTTATTTAAGTATTCGTTTGGGCCTTATTTGACTATCTGTTTAAGTTCGTTTATTAGAGCCTTGCGTTATTATGTAATAATACGCGGCGTGTAATACCCCTAACTCCTAGGCCAGTGTTTGGGGGTGTTACGATGGTCCGGGTTTGTGTCCGGGTTTACAACCCCGACCACCCATCTATGCGCCCAGATACATCCACATCAGTGTGGTCCGGTTTTTAGCCGGATGCAAACCCGAACCACATACATAGAGGCACCCCAGACTCGACAAAACGCAGATTTTGGAGATTGAAAACCCTCATTCTTCGACCCCGCATTCCAGCCCCATTCGAGAGCAGACAGAGGCGACAGAAGAAGAGAATAAAAGAAGGGAAAAAGAGAGAAGAAGAGGAGAAGAAACCGGATATTTCCTCACCTCATTCAAAGCTCAACCACCACCATTAATGGCTATTTCTTTTTCTCTCTCTCTCTCTTTTAGTCTCAATGCTTGAGTAGACCCATCTTGTGCTTTAGTGATGGGGTTTGTGACCCCAATCCCCCTATCATGCTTATAATACCTAATTAGCTTAATATAGTTGTTTTTATCTCTTTAATTTATCGAATGTGCTAGACTGATCCACTATGTGCATTTATGGTTTCTCTTAATTCCATAATTTTATGAATTAGGGATTTGGTTAAGAGAGAGATAAACCTAGAATTTGCCCTTTTTAATTAGTTGGTATTTTCTACTACTATTGCTAAGATTAGTGTTTAATGCTAATTTGTGATTTAACCTAACCTAATGGAAGGATTTATTGAGCTAATTAAGGGCTAGCTTTCTCTAGGATTTTAGTGAAGCTACTAATTGAATCTTGATAGACACTAGAGCAAATTAATTATTATAGCTAAGTTTGGAGAGTATTTGGTTGATTCCACCTTTCTAAAGCACATTTTCATCCAACCAATCAACACATCATTTTAATTTGATTGTTCTTGTGATTCTCCTTGAATCAAAATACCAGATTGCCTCCGGCTAAACCCTTCTCATTTAATTGCTTTCACTAACTAATACCGGAACTCGGGAGATTAGTCTCTCACACAAAGAAGTGTCGGCTATGCTGCTGAAGAGCCTCAAGAGCCTCCAAAACTCGAGACCCTGGTTTTGCCAATCATCCCTTTTTTCTATAGACGAATATTGACTGTGGCAGTGGACTCTATGATTTAGGAGCTAGTATTAATCTGATGCCACTTTTAATTTTTAATAAACTTGGGATTGTTGAATGCATGCCTACTTCAATTCAATTGCAATTAGCTGATAGGTCCTTAGTGTTCCCGAAAGGGATAGTGGAGGACTTGGTTGTGTGCTAACAAATTATTTGTAGGGGGAAGAATGTACAAAATGAATAAAATAATAAAAGAAGAAAATAAACCCTACAACTCTCTACGGGTAGCAAAAATCCCAGTCGGAGTATAGTGTGAGTAGATTACGACCGAGAGTATCGAACCCAACGGACCTATTAGAAAATTAGTCCTAATCCTGTAAAACCTATTTCTAAAACAGGGGAATTGAAAATAACAATTTACCTAAAATCTATCTAATTAAAGATTCGTTTTAGATTTGGGATTACTTCAACCAAGTAACTATATGATCTCATAATAGGATTACAAGACTCGAGTTTAACCAACAAAATGAATGCGCCTGGTGGACTGCCGGACATAAGATGATGCCGACAAGTACAAGGATTTTGAATGTGCTTTTAATACCCCGGATCTAAAAATGGTGATTAAATTACCTCTATGATTTGATTATCAAAGGCCTAATGGTGCCTAGAGAGTATTGTAAAAAGAATAAACCCAAAGAAAAGGGAAATGCGTTAACGCGAAAAACGCTAAAATGTGCATAAATGAAAATAGAGATATATGATCTCGTTAGGGTCCGAGATGATTCCTAAGGCTTAGTTGGGCCTAATTAGAATACGGGAGTGATTCCCGAAGAAAACGGATCCAAATAATGGATTAAAACGCTAACGGAGTTTTTAAAGCATGTTTTGCGAGGAAACCCGAAAACGTGACTTTAAGTGGTCAAACGGACCCGTAAAATTATAGTTGATTAAATAACTATAACTAAGTATTAATGAAGCTTATTAACCATTAAAAATAAAAAACCAGAAAATCCGAAAAACGGGCCCGAGAGTGAATAGTGCCAAACCGGGTAAAATAACGAGCGTTTTCTGTAAGAAAACGAAAAACTCTCTAGTTTAAATAGTGGTGGGGCCGGTTTTTATAGACTATTCAGCCCTCTCTATAGCTAATTAACAAGAAAAAGAAGAGTTGAAAAGTCAAAAAGGGGAATAGTGAAAAGTTACTTACTTACCTTTTCTTTCTTCTCTTTCCTCATTTCCTTCTTCACATCTGAACTCCCTCATCTCTCTCCTCCGTATGCTCCCCTCCTCCTTCCTTGCTTGGACGATTTCAAGCTGCAACAAAGGGCTCCCATGGCAACTCCACTTCCACCTCATGCCCAAGTCTCATTTATGCTCCAAATTCGAAATAAATTATATATTTGAACTCCTCTCCTCAAGCCCTATCATCCTATCTTTTCGAAATTTCAAATGGAGGAGTTTCATTTTCATGGGTTTTGGGCATTTGAAAGTCAACCCACCTTTTTGGAGCTGGAGTCTCCTTGTAACACCACCCCATCTAACATTAACATACTTACACAGCAAACTCAACCGCGGAAGAACAACCTCAGCACATTACTTAACTTGTTGGTGTTCACACACCCACCACGCCTTAGCCACCCGGTGGCCTACAATTCTAATACATAACACATGTACCGGTCTGATGGGCTAAATTCCCGAGCAACTATACATTATTATCCCTTTCCATTACAACACAATAATACACTTACCGATACACCTTACCAACTATACCGAGTATTTATAACTGGTGCCGACAACAATATCGGTCTTACTACACCTACTGTATATGCACACTTAAAAGTTTACCCATGTACAATGACTACCCGTCCTACTCTCGAACGGCTTCCAGCACTTCGTTACCTGAATAGGAAAAAGAAAGAGAAGGGGTGGCCCCAAGGGGCTCAGCACCTTTGCTGGTATGGTAATCCCCGCGCCCCCATGCTACCGGGCCACGCACAACTAATTGTCGTCTTAGCATGCCGTTGATTATATTTAAAAATCATGCATGTGACAATGAACACACAACACTTAACATTTCGCCTCATGGGCTCAACATCGGATAATACATCCTATTAACAAGTCACCCATGGTAAATTCATCATCCCTAGAGTGTTTCTCCTCCACCGGAGCTACTTCCTTAATAGACGACACATACCCTTAAATCGGGTTATCCTTTAACGCCTTTTATCACCAACTGGGAATCATATCCATGATCCACACACTTCACATTTTACAACATATAACATACTCTACATAACAACCCTTAACAACACTTTGCACGTTTCCATGTGCACAACATAACACCGCAATAGATATTGCATACAACAAACACACTAACTAACGGGAATGGTCCTCTCAGGAACCGACCCAAACTCACTAACACACTGGTGAGCCTAGAGATTGTTGCCAGTCTCATGATAACTCGTTACATAACTCGTTACCGTCTCGTTAAATGGACGGTTAACTTAACACAAGTGTTCTCGGATATAGTGATCCAAGCACACCGAAACAAACATAACAATAGTATGCCCCTGTGCCCGACGTGAGTCGTAATAGCCTTGGTTAAGCTAAGGGAAGGTTGGGACCAAATTGGAAAACAACCATAACATACAGAGAGGATCGAACCTGCTATGACAACGACCCCCATACTCACACGCGTGGCCCGGAACAGAACCGGACTCCTCACTTTCCCCCGTTAGCACTTATTAGAAGTTCAACCTTTGAACTTTATTAACACATCACAAACATTGGGTTAAGTCTTGTTAGACATACACAAGGGAAGAGAGAGTCATACATCACATACAAACATCACACACAAACATCACATAACCAACTCACGCAGAGCCGTGGTTAGAACGTTCCCTTAAGTCGGAAACGTTGTTACGGGATACCGTTCTCCTACGTTTACCTAATAGTGGTTAACTAGCCTTTCAAGCGCATTCGAGGTTACCGGTATCGGCACGTAAACCTACAATAACAATAACAACTGTAAACTCGTTTCATGATTTATCTCATAACGTGGCAAACATACAGAAAAACCATTGGCAATACAAGCCGGTGTAATCCGGTAGGACACAGGTTGCAAGAAAACCATACCTGTCACCGGAGTCCACTTATCCTGTCCATTTATGTTTCCTCGAGCAATTCTCGAACAACGTTAACATCACACGTGTTTTTATTAACATTGGGGTACACATGTTTGTTTATTTTAGTGTCTAATGCTTCACTTTCCCCGTTAACTTTGTTACATAACTTAACATTTTTAACTTGTTTTACTCTCACATTTTAATACAACTTTTAACCCACTTAGGTGTCATTAAAACTCCCCTAACATGTCCTTAACATCCTTATAACATCATTATCTACCAATCCCCATCATCACATATCATTTCTTATCCTTAAACCATGTTTTGGTCCGACCGACCCACCGACCGCCCACAGCTGGGTCGGTCCATTACAGAACCCTTTACTTCCTTACAAACATGCCCGTCCGACCCACGTGCCGACCCACCATTCTCTGGGTCGGTCCATGTGCGAACATTTTCCTTCCTTTTGAAACTTGACCGACCGACCCATGTCCGACCCACCCTTTTGGTCGGACCCATTACCGAACACATTCCTAACATTTACAGAGCTCGACGACCCAAAAACTTGGGTCGGCCCCTGGGTCGGTCGCCTCCTTATCTTACCCAAACTTTGCCAATTCTTCACCAAACTTCTCCTAAGGCCTCTTATGTGTTCTAACCATCATTTGGCCACTTCAAACACACCCTAAGATATTCTTAACACTCACAAAACTAATTTTTCCTAATTCCTAAACCTTTACTTATTATCTCCACGAAATTCCTAAACACTTTCAACATTTGTACTAGGTTCCTAAGTGGTGTTTCTCAACTATTATAACTACTATCCCAAAACACTTTCCTCCTCATCTAACATCATCTCTTAAGCATCATTTTCTTACTAACTAATCTCCTTTTTACATCTTGCCAAACATCACTTATTCCTTGAATATCAACATTACCTAAACCTTAAACCAACTTCTCCAAGACTTTAATACATTCACAAAACACCCATTAATTCCTAGAACTTCCAAGATAACACCTAATCCTTGCATCACTCACAAAATCACCTTAACACATGTTTTCTTCTCAGTAAACATTTATTCTCCTTTAACACACTTCCTAGTTCACAAACAACTCACTTAAAGCACTTAGAACTTTCTACACATTTTTCCCAAATTTGGCCATAGCTCCTCTTGTATTTACTCACTCCAAACACTTAGGTTTTTTTTTACCTTATTTCATTCAGAACACCTAAAATCCATCAAACATTTTATCACAAACTTCACACCTTTTTGCACTACATCACAATATAGTGCATAACTTAAATTCTTGGCACTTAGGCCCTTAAATAGCATGGCTCTAGGCCCTTAAATTGCATAAAACCATAAACACTGAATTTCCCACATAATAATCCCTTTGACCTGCAAATACATACACCCAAAACATATGTTCTTTTACTAGTCTCCTTGAGAACACTTTACTAGGTCACTCACACCATTGGCTCTTTAGGTATTTTTATTAAGCAAATCAAGCTCATTTTCCTAAGGCATTTAACTACTACCTTGAGATAGCTTTGTTTACCTCTTTTCCTCACAAATTTCCTCTTGTTTCCTTGTAAAACCGGTAGGCGCATTTGGTCCCTTTTCAACTATTAAACATTATACAAACAATAGGATGAGTATTCAAGCATTATGCTTCACTCATTGTAAACCCTAGGTTTACATTATTTCAAAGCATTAATGTAGTTGTTTTAACCTTAATCTTTGGAGGGTGTTTGAATATCTATGAAGAGAGGACTCCACCTAGTCCATGAAGGGTTGGAATGAAGCTAGAACAAAGTCACATAAAGAGCTCCTTCAATATGTATTTTCGGTTATGGCAAAACAAGGAGGAAACTTGAATTTTTATTTGAGATTCCTTACCTAGAAGCCAAAAGAGTAATAATATGTAGAAGAACAAGCTCAAGCTCCTTCAATGGTGGAACCTCCATGGCACCGAAATGGTTGTCTTGAAATTTTAAGAGATAGAAATGAAGAGCTTGATGCAAGGAAGAGAATGGTGTGTTTTTTTTTTGATTTGGACAAGAGAGCAAGATTTGACAAGAGTTCAAAGCTTGAGTTCTAATGGAGGTAGTGTATTACCGAGAGAGAATGAAGAAGAGAGGTTGGTGGTGGTGTTTGGAACCGTGGGAAATAACGGAAAGGAAGGGAGAATGAAGATAGAACTTACTTTTTGAAGATATTTAAGTCTTAAAGCAAATAGTAACTATGAGTCACATTTATTTACTTAACAAGTTAACATACTTGTTGACTCCTCCTCACTACAAAAACCGGCCCCCTTTAATATAACAAGGGTATTTTAGTCTTTGTTTGTCAATTTAATTACTTAACATAACATATGTTATATACTAGCTTGTAAAAATTACTATCACAAATACAAGGCACATAGAAGTGAAATTTTGGATTTCCCACTAATATGGCCACCCAATGTGATACTATATAGTACACATGTTAATTAAAGAGTAATGATGGACATTTAGCCATTCAAAACTCATTTACAAGACAATTTTTCAAAAACTGCTTTAAGACTCCTTAAAGCACATTTTGTGTTTTAAAACTTGTTTTCAAAGCTTGGTTTTCTTTGGTAATTGATTTAATATGTTCATTAACATATTTATAAGGTATAGTATTGAACCATTAAGAGGTATGACCATTAGGTCTTATACAAATTTATCCCAGCTTAGAGCACCTTTTTGCTCATATTGACTTTAAGGTATTACCTTGTGTTTTGTTTGGTTTCATTGTCTACCAAAGTTTCCTAAGGACTTATTTAGCCTTATTAAATTATAATTGAATATATTTAGTCTTGGTAGGCTCTTTGGGTCCTAACCAAGTTCACTCATAGCTTAGAGCATGTTTTTGCTCAAACTGTGTCTTAATGCTTTATTGCATTTATTATGGTTTAAATTGTTCACTGATGTTACTAAGGCACTTTTTAGCCTTTACATACCATAATTTGATATTAAACCACATATCAAGGTTTGGGGTATTTCACTCCTGTTGGTTTAAGGTAAGAAAAACCACAAAATTCCATCATTTCCTTTACTCTTTGGTGGCCGGTTTGTAACTCCCCAATTTTCCCTTGTTTTTCCTTCCTTGAATGAGCCACGTTCAAGCTTCAAAAGCTCATGGGGAGTCATTCTTTGATTCATGACCAAAAGGCCATCCTAAAGTTTCAAGGTAAATCTCAATTTTGTGCCTTAAGCACTTTCCTTGCCTCTTAGCTTAATTAATAAGCTTAGGTGAATTGAATTGTGTCTAAACCCCCATTTCGGTATTGACTTGGAGGTTGATAAGGGTATTGACCAATTTGACCGAAAATCAAGAGAGGAGAAAGAAGGAGAGCAAAGGAGGAATATGTGAACATTTAAGGTAAGAAACTTATCTTAGTGTGGTCCTATATGTTTTAGGATTTGGGAAGGGTTAATGAATAAATGAACCCCACTTGAGTTATGGTAGCAATGTGCTTGTATAAAATAATGCAAGTGAGAAAACATTGTGAATTTAGTGTTTGATTAAGTGTTATGCATTTTATGAATTATGCATTGTATTGTATTTGTAGAGTTGATGAGTATTGGTGAACTTGTATGTGCTGGTAGAACCCATGATGGGTTTGGTTAGTTTTAGGTTGAATAATGTGATGAGAAGAGTTTTGGACAATGCTTGAGAAGTAGCCAAGCTATGGCAAAATTTGTGTAGAAATCTAAGTGAATTAAGTGTTGGTTTGGGTGGTGAATAGCCTAGGAGTGGCTAGGTATGTATGAAGAGTGATTGGAGTTAGTAAACCACTTTGGGGATGCTTGTGATAATATAGAAGATTGGTGCAAAATCGGTAGCAAATAGATTGTTTAAATACTTGAGGAGTTTCAAGAAAACAAAGGAGATTTAAGGCTTTAAGAGTGAGTTTCGGAAGTTGGTATGAGGTGTGCATTATCTTGGAAGATATGGAATGGTCAAAAAGAAAGAGAGCATAATGCAAAGTGTTGAGGAGAAGTTAGAAGTGCACAAGTGTGCATTAGTGGAAAATGAGAATGAAAAATGTGTGAGATTGAGCAAGAACTTTAGTAAGGAATAAACCTATGTTTTGAAGAAGTTTAGAGCATGTTTTATGATGGTTAAACATGTGGAAAACTTATGGAATGATTAGGAAATGATTAGAGGTGATTTAGGGGTTTAAAAGTGGTGAAAAACTGCAAATTTTGACAGTTCCAGGGTTGTCCGGGTTTGCAATCGGAACACAAACCCGGAACATAGCAAAAATATGGCAGAAGGTCATCCCAGGGGATGGTCCGGGTTTGTAAACCTGGACACAAACCCGGAACACATGGAAAATACGACAGAAAGTGATTCCAGTGTTTGGTCCGGGTTTGTAACCCCGGACACAAACCCGGACCAGGCCAAAAATGTAACAGAATGTGTTTTCTTGCATTCTAATGGTGGGGAATTGAATGGTAATGATAATATAAGGTAAATAGGACATGAACAATGATGTTTAAAGGTCATTAGGAGTATAAAACAAGTTGAGAAGTGATTGAGAAAGTTGTGAGTTTAAGAACAAAGGAGTAAAACTAAGTTAAACGGGATAACGGGGTTAAGTACGGGAGTATTAGTTTTACATACCGTAATGCTTTGGTGTTAATAAAACATTTGAATGTTATCAGTGAAACGTGTGTGAACCAAGCATGGTGAGATGACACGGTAAAAGTAAAAACCTCGGTGAAAGGTATGATTTTCTCATGCCCCGTATGCTAACCGAGCTACTCTGATTTGTGTGTTTGTGTGCCGGTTTAATCAAGATTAAAGCATGAAAAATTAATCCCTTGTTTGATTATGCATGCCTTGTTGTATGTTGTATGAGCTAACATACTTGTATGCCGGTGTGGTCTAACATAGTGCATAGACCGACTCTTGTGAGTATAGATTGACTAGAAACCCGTTGAACGGGTAGTCACATAACTAATGGAAAAACGCAAACACACATAAGCTATCGATTAAGTATAACGATAACGTAACCATATGAACTCCCTAGAACGTGAGGAGATGTACGGGTTGAGTAAATACCCGATAATGGTTAGAAAACCTTATTGGAACAATCCACGAAATAAATATGAGTGGAGAGATAAATGAACCTTCATCAAGAGGATTGAAGTTAGTCCAATGTTGTGAACTTATAGGAAAGGTAAAAGAGACCTAAGGGACTATGTAACTCCCTTGGGACATGGTCGACCTCCTATATGAGGATTTTACCCGGTATAAGAAAATAACCGAAAGTACAAGTATATGAATATAAGGGTAATTCTTAAAACCTAAGATTAACCGAACTTGAGTAATGTTCCCAAAGTCAGTAGAAACATCGAGAGAGATGCTTCTAGACTAAAAGATAATATTATTACAACTCCGAGAGAGGAGTGTATGGGAATGTGAGTAGTCCGAGAGTAGTCGGACCTATGTAAAAGAGATAGGAACTAAGAGAGAGTTCCGGGAGCTAGTTGAACCTTCCCACCATGCTAGACCCAGAGTAGGGTCGAAACCGGGAAGTAAGACTTGCTCGAGAGCCATGAGTTTTGGCTTAAGTATGTAATAAGAGTAACAAGCGTGACGTAGGAGACCTGTAGTGTCTCGAGAATCTACAAGAGCATGAGTATGAATAACCCAAGAGTGTGGGTGAGATAATGAGTATAAGTAACCCCGAGAGAAAGGGGTGAGTATATGTATGAGTAACCCAAGAGAATGGGTAAGTATAAGAATAAGTAACCCGAGAGAACGGGTGAGTAAAAGTATGAGTAACCCGAGAGAGTGGGTGAGTTATAGAATGAGTAACCAAGGCACAGTGAGGTATAACCCTCAAGGCCTAAGAGTATTGATACGACTAACAACCTTGTCATGTTAGTTAGGGATTGTATCCCATGATTGATTGTTGAATCTTTGTGTAGTGTACATATATAATGTATTACTTTTTGCATGATGATTGAATTAAAATGAATCTCCATGCTCTCGACCAAAAGTAGTCGGCGTACCGCGGTTAGCACGCGGTATATGCGAAATTCATATTCAGCGTAAGCTGACCCCCTAGGGGGAATGTTTTTAGTGTGCAGGTACTTGAAGCTGACCACCGTTCGAGAGAGTAGGACGGGGACTGCTGAGTAGCATGGGTAGTTAGATTATAATTACTTATGCATTTGACTGAGGTGTAAGTCCGAGTATGTTATCGGCATCCGTATATTGTAGACTCGGTATAGTAAAGGAATGAATTGAGTATTGTATTTGTATGAAGTACTCGGTTGTTCCAGTTCATCAGACCGTTACGGTATGTAAGAAAGGCCTGGTTAGCCACATGGGTGGCTAACGGCGTTGTTTCACCCTCTTTGTAATTAGAGTTCCACTGCGTGAGTAGGAGTAATTAGTAACGGTTTAAGAGGAAATGACGAGGTTAACGGTTGGGGTGTTACAGTGCTGGACACCAGACACCCTGCAATTCACCCGGCATGTTCAAATGTCAATGGTATTTCCATGCTTCGGTTCTGACAACAGGAAACTAACTACCCATTGTTGAATCGAACATTTTTCATGCCACGAAACTAACAAGATAGTGGGGGGAAATGGGGTAAAGTTGACAATCTTAAGTGTTGCTCCCACTAATGCGCAAAAGACAACGGTAAAGATGAATTAAGACTCCTTCTTTCTAATCCTACTCTTGACTGATGTAATCTTAAGTAGAACCTTATATGAGAAGAATAAGCGATCAATCACATTCAACTGTAATGACCGAAATCTTAATGTACGCTTGTACTTATATTGAGATAATCATATTGTTTACAAGGAAGGAATCATCCCTAACCAAGAACTAACAAGGAATTCTACTTCACCATCCACACAACTACAAGAAGAGAACAAAAGAGGAGAAGGAAATTGTCATAGCCTTAACCCGACAAGATCTTCTTCTTCTCTTCGCGTGGATGGATCTGCAGAATTTTCTTGGACACCAACAATGGAGTGGATGCAGAAATGGAGATGTGAATGGAGTGTATAGGGGTGTTGAAGTGTAACAATTGATGCAGCCCTTCGGCCTATTTATAGGCAATAAAATCTCTATATGTCGGGTGGCATGCCGGGTGAAAGTCATCCGGCACCACGTGTTAAATATGCGTAACCGTTAACGGTCAAAACTGCTAGGCAAAATGTGGCATGTGTCGGACAGGATATGTCCGGCACCGTACCCGGCATTAGTTGGATCCGTCAACCGTAAATAACTACCACCGCTTGGTCAACTGTGGCAACTTTTCACATATGCCGGATGGGATGTACCCGGCTACATACCCAGCAAAGCTCGTTTTCTGTTCCACCCTTATGTCGTGCAGGAGGCATCCGGCTTCATGTCCGGCATCACTTAAATATTTGCTTAGGAATTCGTTCCTTGCATAAAAAGCTCACAAAACATAAGTCTATACAAGTAACATACTTTAATGCATAATATAACATAAATACTCATTGTTTAACCTTATTTAGACTAATATACTCCTAAATCTAATACATAAAATATGATAAGTCTGCGGCTTATCAAGGCCCTACACTTACCTTTTGCTAGTCCTCGAGCAAAATTAGATCAGAAAGGAGTAATTACTTATGCACAAAACAGATAAACTCTAGAATGACAATTAGATAAACATTCCCAACTATATGACTCTATTTCATAAATATCACTTAATCTTCCTTATCTATCAAAACATACTAATGGGTATAAAAAGAGAGAATTTCAAAACCGATAAAAAACTATTGGGCTATTTTACATAAGGGATTTTGCAATCTCTCCTTTTTCTAGTTTCCAACATTCAGCTCTATTTTTCAAGAGTTTCTGAAAGTGGCCAAGACCCTGATCAATGGGTTTTATGGTTCAGCCCTATTTTTCAAGGGTTTCTGAATCAACCATGATTTTTTTCATTAAAGAACAGGGAATTTAGGAGAAAAACTAAAGGAAAAACTCTCGTTTCTTGCTTTTATTCTAAGGCACTTTAGGCAACCTCAAGGAATATAATGCTTTTCCTTTGGAAGAAGATTTTTCTTCTTCTTCTTTATTTTTTTCTTTTCTTTCACAAAGATCCTTTTTAATATTTTCACCCAAAAGACTTTTTCACAGTTTGAAAAAGAAGAGAAGTATTACCTAGAAGTAAATAAAGGGAAGAATTAGGAGAAATATCATATACTCATGTTAATTAAAAAGAATCAAGAAGTTAAAAACAAGAATCTACAAGTCATTAGAAAGCTTACCTCTTGAGAGAACAAGCATTTATCCATTCCTAATCTCAGCTCAATAAAAAACATGCAAAAAGCTTAGTAAAACATTGATAAAAACTCACAACTTATACATATTATTTATAAACATATACTTATTTTTTAAAGGGGGATCCCTGCCCTACACTTGGCAGGAACACTGTCCCTGGTGTTAAATTTTTTTTGACCGAAACTTTAACAAAATGAAAATGACAGCATTACCATGAAATAAAATAAGAAGATAAATAAAATAACATAAAAACAATAAAGGAAAAAGAGTGAAGGAAGAGAGACTCCCCTGTGGTGAAAAAATATGGAGGACCTGCCCTACACTTAGCCTTTTTGGCTACTTGGCTTTATCAGAGATCTTTGACAATATGGTGACCGAATTTGCAGGCTCCCTTGGATTAGTTTGCGTTTGAAATGGGAGTTGACCTGGTTGTCTAGGTTGTGCCAGAAGTTGTTGTAACTGCAACTACAACGTTTTGTGCTCCTTGCGAATGGTCGAGATCTCATTGTGAGCGTCCTGGGTCTTGTTCATCAGAGCCAACATCATGTCTCGTAATTCAGCCATCTCGGCCTCTGATGAAGATACAGGTTGGGATGGTCGGTTTGAAGGGACTCCTGCGTAAGGAGTCTGCATGTATTGCCTCTGACCTCCCTGGTAGCCGGCTTGACTTTGGAAGTTTGGGGGGGTTGGTTCCCCTGCTGCCATGGCTGCCTATACCCTTGGTTGCTCACATAATTGACTTCCTCAACATTCTGAAATTCTTGCAATTCAGGGCCCTGAGCGTGTGATCGTGCACTAACCACATTCGCCAACTGAGGAAGTTTATTCATTGCTATTTGCTCCACCACCTTCTGTAGAGCACTAACTTTTGTAGACGTTTGAGAATTGCTTTCCAACAACTACTCATGACTTTGCATTAATTTTTTGAATTTGACATCTCCCTTACCCACTTGATATAGACCAGCGGTACTGCCCCTAGATCCACTTGTGGCCCAATCTCTAATCTCTTCGCAAAGAGATTCAATTCCATTAAGGAATTGATCTTCAGGCTTCTTCAGTATGTCTGCACCAAGGGAGGATAGGATCATCGTCTTGCATTGGTTGACCAATCCCTTGTAAAACAACTGAGATAGTTGTTCCTCAGTGAGGCCGTGGTGAGGAAACATACGCAGCAACCCCTTGAATCTGTCCCAAGTTTCACAGATGTTCTCCGAGCTAGGGTGTCTGAAGTTGTATATCTCGGCGATCATCTTCAGGATGTGACTTGGAGGCAGGAACTTGTCATAGAACTTGGCTGCCATGTCCTCCTATGTGGAAATAGTACTGGGGGTCAGACTATGGTACCACTTACTGGTGTTTCCCGTGAGACTATGGGGAAAGAGGGAAAGTATGGCATATTGAAGGACATTATTTGTGAAGGTTAGGCTATTTGTGTTTGTAACAATTTAGTAATGTGGAGCAAGGCATCGTCCGGGTTTGACCCATCAAACATACCTAACTCTTTGACACATCGGATTTGATGATATGGCTTAAGTTTTTACCATTCCTCATATTCATTTTGTGCAAGGAGTGGGAGGTCGATTGGTGGTTTTGGGCCTTGGTTGGAAGGCCTATTAATGTTGCGGACGGTAGGTGTAGCCATTTGTGTAGGAGGTAGGCTTTGTAGGTTTCTTCGTTGTTGAAGGGAGCGAATAAGGGTCCTCTTGATCTCTGGATCAAGGTTGGCTAGATCTTTAGGAAGACTAGTTGACCAAAGAAGCATTCACCTTTTATAGCTTAAGGAGAATCAAAACAAAACATTATAATATTTCGTAATAATAAATATTAAGACAATTATATAATTAAATTTACGAAATGAAAAGAAGAAACAAAATTGGGCATGCCGGATGCATTGCCGGGTGTGCAGCGCCCGGTATTGGACTTCCTCCAATAATGTCGGGTTGATTTTACCCGGCGTTGCACCCGGCTTGTTCAAACTTGAAAATAAAAAATAAATAAATAAAAGGAACAAGAGAAGAGAAAGATAAAACAAAAGTGTAGTAGAAAGGAATATTTACAAATGACTCTATTAATTGGAAGAGAAAATACAAAATAAGAGTTGAGATTGAATGTGTCGGATTGTGCGCCGGGTGAATCTTGTCCGGCGTAGGACTTCCTTCAAGATGCCTGACATAGGATACCCGGCATAGTGCACGACAACCTGGTGACCAATGGCGAATTAAATCAACGAATTAAGGAATTACTAAATAAAGAATCTTGAATGTGCCGGGCACCGGAATTCTGGCAATTCACCCGGCATATTCAACCGAATAACAAAAATGAACGAAAAAAAATCAAAGAATAAAGAATAGGGCGTTTTACCGAATTTAGGACTTGGACTAATTCCAAGTCCCCGACAGTGGCGCCATTTTGCTAACAGATTATTTGTAGGGGGAAGAATGTACAAAAATGAATAAAATAATAAAAGAAGAAAATAAACCCCACAACTATATACGGGTAGCAAAAATCCCGGTCGGAGTATAGTGTGAGTAGATTACGACCGAGAGTATCGAACCCAAGGGACTTATTAAAAAATTAGTCCTAATCTTGGTAAAACCTATTCTAAAACAGGGGGGAATTGAAAATAACAATTTAACTAAAAATCCTATCTAATTAAAGATTCGTTCTAGATTTGGGATTACTTCAACCAAGTAACAATATGATCTCATAATAGGATTACAAGACTTGAGTTTAACCAAACAAAATGAATGCACCAGGTGGACTGAACATAAGATGCACAAACACGTTCAAGGATTTTGAATGTGCCGGACACCAGACACCCGACAATTCACCCGGCATGTTCAAGTGTCAATGGTATTTCCAGCTTCGGTTCTGACAACAGGAAACTCACTACCCATTGTTAAATCAAACATCTTTCATGCTACGAAACTAACAGGATAGTTGGGGAAAATAGGGTAAACTTGACAATCTTAAGTGTTGCTCCCACTAATGCGCAAAAGACAACGGTAAAGTTGAATTAAGACTCCTTCTTTACAATCCTACTCTTGACTGATGTAATCTTAAGTAGAACCTTGAATGAGAAGAATAAGTGATCAACATATTCAATTGTAATGACCGAAATCTTAATGTACGCTTGTATTTATATTGAGATAATCATATTGTTTACAAGGAAGGAATCATCCCTAACCAAGAACTAACAAGGAATTCTACTTCACCATTCACACAACTACAAGAAGAGAATACAAGAGGAGAAGAAAATGGTCATAGCCTTAACCCGACAAGATCTTCTTCTTCTCTCCGCGTTGATGGATCTACAGAATTTCCTTGGACACCAACAATGGAGTGGATGCGGAAATGGAGATGTAAATGGAGTGTATAGGGGTGTTGAAGTGTAACAATTGATGCAGTCCTTCGGCCTATTTATAGGCAACAAAATCTCCATGTGCTGGGTGGCATGCCGGGTGAAAGTCATCCGGTACCAAGTGTTAAATGTGCTTAACCGTTAATGGTCAAAACTGCCAGGTGAAACATTACATGCGCCGGACAGGATACTCCGGCACAGTACCCGACATCAGTTGGATCCGTCAACCGTAAATAACTGTCATCGCTTGGTCAACTGTGGCGGCTTTTCACTTATGCCGGATGGGATGTACCCGACAACATACCCGGCAAAGCTCCTTTTCTAGTTCCACGCTTATGCCGTGCAAGAGGCATTTGGCTTCATGTCCGGCATCACTTAAATATTTGCTTAGGAATTCGTTCTTTGCATAAAAAGCTCACAAAACATAAGTCTGTACAATAACATACTTTAATGCATAATATAACATACATACTCATTATTTAACCTTATTTAGACTAATATACTCCTAAATCTAATATATAATATGATAAGTCTGCGGCTTATCATTGTGATGGTTGGATTTTTGTGTTCCCCGCTGATTTTATTGTAATTGATATGGAAGATGATGCTAGGGTGCTCTTGATTTTAGGAGTCCCTTCATGAGAACTGCTAGGGATCTAATAGATGTTGAGAAAGGAAAGATCATATTGAGGCTTAATGATGAAACACTAGAGTAGGACATGCCAAAGGTAGTAAAAAACCCGCAAATATGGAAGTCGTTTTTGCTACAGATATTGTTGACTCTATTGTGCAAGATAATTCTCCTTCTTTTATCTGCTATGATGCTCTGAAACTTGCTCTACTTGAGTCTTATGGTGACCAGGTGATAGACCCGGAGGTGGTAGAGGTGGTAGCAGCCTTGGATAGTAGAAAATCCTATTTCATACCACGCTACCAACCACCAGAACCACTAGAGCGATCCACTCAAAAACCTCCACCGTTGGTTGAGAAGCTTCCATCGTGGAGATGAAACCCTTACCTTCACACTTAAAATATGCTTATCTAACTGACCCTTGTGTTCTACCTGTGACCATCTCCTCCTCTCTAACAGGCGCACTAGAGGAAAGTCTATTGAAGGTGCTTCGAAGCCACAAAAGAGCTATGGGTTGGTCCATCTCGGATATCAAAGGCATTGACTCCCATTTCTATGCCCTCACCACATTTATATGGAGGATGATTACAAGCCTTTGGTCCAACCACAGAGAAGGTTGAATCCAAACACAAAAGAGGTGGTGAAGAAAGAAGTTCTGAAACTGCTTGACTCTGGAATTATCTACTCCATCTCCGATAGTGTAAACCCCGGATTTTCTAGCCTTTTATTTAATCAATTATACAAAAAAATTAAATTGATGTAGCAGCGAACTTAAAACCTAATCCGGAGTACTACTGCCACACTCGTAAATAAACGAGTGCTAAGGCCTAAATATTAACTAAATAACAAAATCATTATTTTTAATAATAAAATAAACGTCCCTAATAATAATAAAAATTGATTAAGCCAAAATAATTCAAACCACAAATAACCATTATGTCGTCTTCCCAACCCCAACATTCAACTATGTCGCAAATAGTCCCAAAAACACAGACATCCACATCGCCAAAACATTGAAGCTCTTCTATAAAATTTGTTAACACATACTTTGTCACAAAACAATTTACTACTCATTTCTTTATAAAATATTATTCACACAACAACATACAATCATTTCATAATATTATCACACATTATAAAGCAATCATTGCATAATACTTCATGTTTGGTTCTTAATAACCCAAAAAATATTAGTCAGATATTTTAACTATCTTCCTTGTCCCAACACTTAACCAGGACAAAACAACCTTTCTCAACTCTTGGGTACATGATAAGTGTCCAAATGAGCATGTTTTATAGGTGTATTTCATATATTATATTAACACTTTTCTTGCTCATTTCTCCACTTCGGTTAGTTTTCCTTTAAGTTTATGTTTTATTGTTTATCTCACAAATTTATTGGTTTAACATGAGGAAAACCAAGCTGGGAGTAAAGTAGACGAAGAGACGAACGCATAGACGCAAACGGCTCAGAAAACGGAGTCCAAACGAAGAATCTAGAGCCGGTCAAAGTTCGTAGAAGAAAATAAGTCAATGCTTGTAACCGCATGTGTGTCCGCATGGGGAGAGGCGGACACCACACGGAGACCTCACAAGCAACCGCCTAGCTAGAGGCGGACGGCTGGGCGGACACCACACACAAGCAACCGCCTAGCTAGAGGCGGACGTGAGTGCGGACAGGACCAAGGCAACCGCCTATCTAGAGGCGGACGTAAGTGCGGACAAGACCAAGGCGTTCGCGTAACCAGAGGCGGACACAGCGTGGACGTGACTAAAAATCAACGCGCGACAGTTTTCTTCTTCGCTCGTCGACTTGCTTCTGCCATATCCATCTACTCCGCAGCGCCTACCTTATTTTCCTCACGCGTCATCAGCTCTGTCCCCTGCAATTAATGAGCAATCAATGCTCTTCCACCTCTGTCTGCAATCAATCTTCTTCTTCTCTCTCCTCTATAAAAAAAGCCACTGCTACTTCATCAAAAACTACTCACGCTCACATACGTTCCCCCCAAAACTCAACACTCCAAATCACTCATTCCACATACAAAATCCTACGTACTCGCTCCACTCTTCTTCCTCTTCATTTCTCCATTCACCATCCACACCTCTCGCATTATTATTAATATTACGTCCAACCTCTGTCTGACTTATTACCAGTTAATATGTCAGGCTAAGAAGGATTTACTCCGGGCGAAGGTTTAATTATGGTTTGTTTAGTTGTGTAATCTATATTTCTACCGGTTAAAATAAATTCAGTTTTTACGATTAAAGTTTTGTTTCTCTCCCTTTTTAATAAATTTCATCGATTTATTAAAAAGCCTTACTAAATCTGTTTTTAATCTGATCGGTGACGAACAGACAGGTTAATTAAGCCGTAAAACTGTAGGAACTTATTTTCATCGTTTAAGTTAGTACAAGTTGCAAGAATAAAATTCCTCACTCCTCTGCCGTTTACACGCATTTTGCTTGAGTTTTCATCGGACCTTGCATTTTCAGGTAAACGAGTTCTTATGAGTTTTCATCGGACCTTAAGATAATAACAGGAATCTTGCCAAATTATTATTAAAACGGTAGAGATAGCACAATTAATCATATCATATAACCTGAACCCGGAGTTCCGTTTAATTTAACTTCAGTGAACTAAATTAATCTATTATTTACTTTTCAGAAACAAGTCAATTAACTCCCCCTTTTGTGACAAGCTTAGGTACTACTTATTTCACTATAAGTCCCACGGTTCGATATCCGGTCGCTTACACTTAACTATACTACAACGACTGGGATTTGTTTGCAGCCCGACGGATATTTTGAGTTTTAATTTCTTTCCTTTTATTTTAATAACTCCAGTTCTAACCACTCACGATAACCAGTCTGCAAAATGGCGCCGTTGTCGGGGACTTGATTTATTCTAGTCCCTAAGCCCCGGTTAATTCACCTGTTATAATATAATCATCTGTTAATATTATTTTGTTGTTAATCTAATTTTGGACATCTAACTTTGGACTACGGACATCTGACTTCTGACATCTAATTACTAACTCTTTATATTATTGTCATTTAATTTTCAAGCCAAAGCGATGATTTCCCGATCATCTACTACCCCTCCAGGCTATGCTCTTTCCCAATCGTCTCCAACTATTTCTTGTACACAATGTGGTGGGCTCATGACTATGAACAATGCCCACAGCTACAAGAATTAAAAGCAGCAGAGGAGGCAAACTATCTCACCAACAATTCAGGATACAGACAACCTTGGCAACGTAACATGCAATCCAACCTTCGCTACTAAAACACCGAAAATATCCAAAACCCACATACACTACAAACATCTCAAAATTATAGACCTCAGTCCAATTTCCAAGGAGGCCAAAGGCAATATCAACAACAGCCTTATGGCAATGAAGCTTCATCGAGTCGACCAAACTCAGCCTCCTTCGAATCCTGAGTCTGAATGTCCCAAATAATGCAAGAGATGTTTAAAGCGATGATGGGTAAGTCCCAAGACACGCAAGAGGAGGTCACAGCCCTTCGCAAAGACCAAAGAGCCTTGCAGTCCCAAATACAACAACTTCTAACTCAACAAAGACCACCTGGCCAACTCCCCTCACAAACCAATCCAAATCCAAAAGAGTATGCAAAAGCAATTTACGTAGTGGACCAGCCCATCACATTAGCTCAAAAGGAGCAACAACCCGAGAGTGAAATGGTCCTTGAAGTGGAGCAGCAGGCCGAGGAAGAATACCTCGACATGAACCAACTAAAGCTCTATGCCAAATTAGTTGCGATAAACGAAATGATGGAAGGTCCACTAAACCTTACATCACAGCAACCGGAGAGCAAACTGGTTCATATAGTGGACGACTTACCTGAGGATTTGAGTTACTCTATACCACCACCCCCGTTCGAAAATGAACAAACGGTATCAAACCTTCTGCTTAAGCTTGAAGCCAAGCCATCAGAGGACAACTTCTACCTCAACTTCATGGAGCCTCCTCCCTCTGAAGTCAATTACCGTTATTTTCCCTCCTTCTCTGTGCTATATCCAGAAAATGAGGATAGTTACATCCTCAAAAATGAAGAGAAGGAAATGCTCGCTCCCGTCAGAACATCCAAACAAATACCAATATCACCTTCAAGGAACCACCTCCCTCTGAAGTTGAATTCAATCAAGGCTCTTCCTATGAGCCTCTCAAAGAAGACGAGGATTATTACATCCTCAAATTTGAAGAGGAAAAGCCATCCAACTTTGATCTTCATCTGGAGGATCACAGCCTTCCCCTCTTATGCAACAAAGAAGTAGGGTGGAAACTCGAAGTCAGCTCGCTAAGTGAGAAGGCCACCTTTCCATTTGATCCAGGGTCATAATTTGAAGATTCAAATTTCCCCGAAGTTCTCCCTGAACCGCTCAACGCAGTTAAGGATGTCTTCATCCTTAAATTTGAATGGGCGTCTCCGCAACTAGATGATACTCACACTAAGAATCATCCATTGAAACATATGGGCCCTTCGACAAAGAAAAATAATGCCCACCCAACCCACCCGTTGAAGCCCACTTCCACCTTCATTTTCATTCCGGGGGAGGAAATTTACATCCTCGACTCTGAGCAAGCACCACCACTACCATCTTGCATCCATACGGCTAAACAACAAAAGGAGAATGTTTACATTCTCCAGTTTGAGGAAGCACTGCCACCATCACCCGGTTTTCAATACAATATTAATGGCAGCAAACACCTCCTTCAAAACCAGGTTTTGTGGAGTTTGTCTTTCCTACTGTAATTGTTGCTGTAATTCTTTGTTTTGATCCAGGTGGTTCGGTCCTACATATTGCCAATTTCCTGTTCCCGATACTACCATTGTCAACATTCATTTATGATCCGGGATAATGACAAACATACGTCTAGCTAGAGACGTTAAACCCGGGTAGCTTGGTGGGAGGCAACCCACTATCTATCTTTTGTCTTTCCTTAATTTAATGTTGTTTTCCTTTTTGTACTATATTTCCCTTTATTTGTCATAATAAAATGTAGGTTTTACTTGAGTTCTTCTGGCTGTGTAGAATATTCCTTGCAGGTACATTTCATGATATTCCACAGCTGCACTCAAGTGTGGGGGAGCTCTACACACTCTACGAAATTTGGGGAGTACACTCTTTCCTTTATTAATTGCATGCCCTATTAATTTTTTCAAATCTACGCAATGAGGGCATTGCTTGAGCTTAAGTGTGGGGGAAGAGCCTTTTCAGGGCATTCTGTGCTTAAAATGTTTAAATCTCTCTACTTATCTTGCATTTGTTCAAAAATTAAAATTATGTACCCTGCTAATGTAGGTGTTCTCTTTAAAAATAAATACTGTTATGAATTGTGGGATAAATGGTACAAATTTTAAAAATTTTAAAATTTTGATTACTTTTGAGGAGCATTTTATATGCGGTATGACCAAAATAATCTGCAAATGGTTGGATTTTATTGCTCAGGGTTTCTTTCTGTCTTCTCTCTTAGGGATTGCTAAGGGGTGCTTCTCTGTTAAAAAAAAGAAAGAAGAATACAAAAAAAAAATAATAAGGGACTTGCGAGACACCATTGGTAACCAACAAAAGAGAGTTGAGTGTTCTTAAATACAAAGGCATGCCTACATTTTCTCATCCCTTATGCAAAAGTGAAGCAAATGCATAAATCTATTCTTCCTTTGTTTTCTCCTCAATGCCCATTCTTGAGAGAAGTTGGCCATGGTAAAAGTTCTTAGAGTCACCTAAACAAAAGAAACATTGAAGTACCTTAGATCATACCCCGAAACTCTATATTTATTTTTACCCTGAGCACACCTATGCCACCAGCAGTTGATTTTTCACACTCCTCAATAAGTTAAAAAGATCATGAGCTGTTCACTTCTTTATCCTACCCTTCATAATAATATTTGTTAGTATTGAGCATTCCCTACTTACTTGGGTACGTGGTTTTGCTTGAGGACAAGCAAAAAGATAAGTGTGGGGGTGTGATAAGTGTCCAAATGAGCATGTTTTATAGGTGTATTTCATATATTATATTAACACTTTTCTTGCTCATTTCTCCACTTCGGTTAGTTTTCCTCTAAGTTTATGTTTTATTGTTTATCTCACAAATTTATTGGTTTAACATGAGAAAAACCAAGCTGGGAGTAAAGTAGACGAAGAGACGAACGCATAGACGCAAACGGCTCAGAAAACGGAGTCCAAACGAAGAATCTAGAGCCGGTCAAAGTTTGTAGAAGAAAATAAGTCAATGCTTGTGACCGCATGTGTGTCCGCATGGGGAGAGGCGGACACCACACGGAGACCTCACAAGCAACCGCCTAGCTAGAGGCGGACGGCTGGGCGGACACACACACAAGCAACCGCCTAGCTAGAGGCGGACGTGAGTGCGGACAGGACCAAGGCAACCGCCTATCTAGAGGCGGACGTGAGTGCGGACAAGACCAAGGCGTCCGCGTAACCAGAGGCGGACACAGCGCGGACGTGACTAAAAATCAACGCGCGCCAGTTTTCTTCTTCGCTCGTCGACTTCGCCCGTCGACTTGCTTCTGCCATATCCATCTACTCCGCAGCGCCTACCTATTTTCCTCACGCGTCATCAGCTCTGTCCCCTGCAATTAATGAGCAATCAATGCTCTTCCACCTCTGTCTGCAATCAATCTTCTTCTTCTTCCTCTCCTCTATAAAAAGCCACTGCTACTTCATCAAAAACTCACGCTCACATACGTTCCACGCCCAAAACTCAACACTCCAAATCACTCATTCCACATACAAAATCCTACGTACTCGCTCCACTCTTCTTCCTCTTCATTTCTCCATTCACCATCCACACCTCTCGCATTATTATTAATATTACGTCCAACCTCTGTCGGACTTATTACCAGTTAATATGTCAGGCTAAGAAGGATTTACTCGGGCGAAGGTTTTTTAATTATGTTTGTTTAGTTTGTTGTGTAATCTATATTTCTACCGGTTATAAATAAATTCAGTTGTTACGATTAAAGTTTTGTTTCTCTCCCTTTTTAATAAATTTCATCGATTTATTAAAAAGCCTTACTAAATCTGTTTTTAATCTGATCGGTGACGAACAGACAGGTTAATTAAGCCGTAAAACTGTAGGAACTTATTTTCATCGTTTAAGTTAGTACAAGTTGCAAGAATAAAATTCCTCACACTCCTCTACCGTTTACACGCATTTTGCTTGAGTTTTCATCGGACCTTGCATTTTAGGTAAACGAGTTCTTATGAGTTTTCATCGGACCTTAAGATAATAACAGGAATCTTGCCAAATTATTTTATTAAACCGGTAGAGATAGCACAATTAATCATATCATATTAACCTGAACCCGGAGTTCCGTTTAATTAACTTCAGTGAACTAAATTAATCTGTTATTTACTTTTCAGAAACAAGTCAATTAACTCCCCCCTTTTGTGACAAGCTTAGGTACTACTTATTTCACTATAAGTCCCACGGTTCGATATCCGGTCGCTTACACTTAACTATACTACAACGACCGGGATTTGTTTGCAGCCCGACGGATATTTTGAGTTTTAATTTCTTTCCTTTTATTTTAATAACTCCAGTTCTAACCACTCACGATAACCAGTCTGCAGTACAACACGCAGCTATAACCCGGACCCCAACACGCAGCCGGGAATCCAATTTTTCTCACTTTTGGGCACAACACGCAGCTGTAACCCGGACCCCAACACGCAGCCGGGAATCCAACTCGCCACTAAATCCTTAAATGTGCACACCCTCAACAATACAAAAGACTAAGGATTAGAAATAGGGCTAATTGTGTCCTAATGCGGCCCACAGTATCTCATAGTAATGCGTCCTAATGCGGCCCGCATTTAACATCTCATTCATGTGTCCTAATACGGCCCACATGCACCATGGTCTTCTCCTTTTTTTAAATTATTTGACAGATATTATTCATCACTTAATCTCATGTAATAACACTTTCAACCACAAATAAATTATGCAATAAATCATGGTGATTAAATAATTTCATTTTCACATTACATCTCCCAAAAATTTCCACAACAAATGTGGAAAAATCATTATAATCAAATAATCATATAATCATCGATCCAACCATAATATGCTCAATATGTTAGTTCAACAATCATTCAATTTAAAACCACTATCATACACACAAATTTCACTTCCACTGTAAAAGTAAAATGTTATTTTTACAAATGTATTAAAATCTAGTGAACACGGTAACTTACCTGATATTTGGCTACGATTCACTTCAACCAAAGCACTCAATCAACTTTAATACTCCTCGTTCACAAATTCAGAGCCTATATTTTATATTTCAGGTTCGATTGAAGAGAGGAAGGCAACAGAGATGATTAGGGAGTTTTCTTTCTTGCTGTACTTTGTGTGTGTGAGAAGAGAGATTGTTTTTTCTTTTTGAATCTATGATACAGAGAAAGGAGGCACGACATAGAAGGATTTTTTTTCAGTCTAGATGAAGAAGAGAGGTGTTCGAACATAGAGGATGGGCAGATAAATGGAACATCAAATGAGGGTATATAAAGGAGGCCGGAGGGTAACTGAAGAGCGATGAATATAAATTGTTTAATTAATACAAAAAGTAATTATTCAATCAATAAAGAATATTAAACTTTTTATGAATAGAAAATTAGAAGTTAGAAATGTGGAAAGGTAAAGATGATTTAATAAATGGAGTTGGAAATATGGAAAGTTTAAATTGATTAACTAAATAAAATAGAAAATACCAAAAGGTGTAACCGACATATACTAAAACTAACTTATTTAGTGTGTGTAATCAAATCAAAACTATCATTATTATAATAAGTTATAAACAAAAAATACACTAAAATAATACGAATACACATGGATCATATTATTACATCAAAAATCGTAACCGAAGTATTTTGAATCGGGTTATTTATTAAAACGAATCATTTTTATTAAATACTATATAACATGCTCGTAAATTATAGTATAATCCTCATAAACTACTTATTATACTTGTGAACTAATATACTACTAAACTATATAATATATGTATTTGAATCAATAGTATTGTTTGAATCATATCATTATTATTATTATAAGTCCATTTTTAATAAATAAATATTCCAAGTTAACTATAGAAATACAAGGATCATTAAAACGAAGATAAAAGTCACAACTACCGTAGTTTTAAAACTGACTATTTATTAAACGCGTTATCTTTATTAAATACTGTATAATATGCGCACAAACTTTATAATATACTCGTAAACTAGAAAATAAATGTATTTTAAAATTTTGGGGTATTTCATTATTCTCCCTTAAAATAAAGCTTCGTCCCCGAAGCTCGATCTCACCCCACTAACCAATGGTCATACTAAGAAATTAATCAATTATAGCTACTTTACACTAAGGTTTATATCATATCACTAACCATAATAAATTTGGTTATTGTAGTCTACCTCCATTAAAAGAATATTACGTCCTCGTAATTAACTTAGCAAATAACTCATACTTTAATCAAAGTTATGTCCAAATCTGAACACACCCTTCATCGGTGAGACTCACAGAATACCCGGTCGCCCAATGCGAACTCCAGGTCTTGTCGTTGAACATCAGCATACGACTTCTGCCTATCTTGAGCAGCTTTCATATTCGCTCTGATTTGCTGAACTTCAGCCTGAACTTGCTCTAAGTATTCTGGTCCTATAATGACTGTCTCACTCAACTCATCCCAGCAGAGCAGTGTACGACATGGTCAACCGTACAACGCTTGGAAAGGTGCCATCTTGATCGAAGCATGATAGCTATTGTTGTAAGAAAACTCGATCAGATGCAACTTGTCGATCCAACTGCCCTGAAAGTCTAAGGCACATGCTCTCAACATGTCCTCGAGTGTCTGAATTGTGCGCTTAGTCTGACGATCTGTCTAAGGATGGAACGCGGTACTCAACTTCAATTCTGTACCCAGCGCTTCCTGTGTCGCTCTCCAGTACCTCGAAAGGAATCCGGTATCTCTGTCAGATACAATGGTCTTCGGTATCCCGTGGTGTCTCATGATCTCCTTATCGAACAGCTCTGCAAGCTTCGTTACCTTCTAAGTGTCCTTCATCGGTATGAATCAGGCTACCTTGGTTAGGTGATCTACTACAACCCAAATCATGTTCAGACCTCCCCTGGTAGGTGGGAGTCCGACCATGAAGTCCATGAAGATGTCATGAAACTTCCACTCCGGAACTGGCATTGACTATACCAATTCGTCCGTCGTCGGTGCTCAAATTTTACCTTATGGCATGTGAAACACCTCAAAACGAACTCAAAACATCATGCCTCCTTCATCCCCGACCACCAGAAATATCTCTTCATGTCTTTGTACATCTTAGAGGCTCCCGGGTGGATGGAAACTGAAGAACAGTGTGATTCTCTTAATATACGGTCTTTCAGATCTATGCTGCTGCGCGGGATGCATAACCGGCCCTTAAGTCTGATCACATCATCATCATGAAGTCTGAATTCGTATTTCTGACTCTCAAAGGTACCCTCTGTCAGCTTCTGTTTGACTTCTCTCATGTACTCATCGACCCTCTAAGCCTCTCGCACCTCATCAACCAAGCTCGAGGAAGCAAGTAGCGAATAGAGTGAGTGTGCTCGACGGCTCAGGGCGTCAGCTACAACATTGGCCTTCCCTTCTTTGTACTGGAGGTCAATGTCGTAGTCTTTCAGAAACTCCAACCATCTTCTCTGTGGAAGATTCAACTCCTTCTGAGTGAATATATACTTTAAACTCTTATGGTCGGTGTAGACCGTTACACTAACCCCATATAGGTAGTGGTGCCATACTGTCAGGGCAAAGATTACAGCTCCCAACTCTAAATCATGTGTGGGGTAGTTCTCCTCATGTTTCTTCAGCTGACGTGAGGCATAAGCGACCACTTTGCCGTGCTGCATGAGTACGCAACCTAACCCTCTACCGGATGCATCATAGTACACCTCAAAGCCCTCCATACCGTCTGGAGTGGTCAGAACCGGTGCGGTTGTCAATGAGTCCTTCAAGATCTAGAATGAACTCTCACAGTCATCCGTCCATACGAACGGTGTGTCCTTCTTCATCAGACTGGTCATCAGCTTTGCGACCTTACTAAAGTTCTTAACAAACCTCCGATAGTATCCTGCCAAACTGAGAAAGCTCCTGATGTCGGTAACTATCTTCGGTCTTGGCCAGGTGCGTACGACATCTATCTTTGCTGGATCTACAGAGATCCCAGCATCCGAGATGACATGACCCAAGAAAGAGACCTGGTCAAGCCAAAACTCGCACTTAAAGAACTTCGCATAAAGTTGGTTCTCCCTTAGTATCTCCAAAACTCTCCTCAAGTGTTTCTCATGCTCAGCCTTTGACTTTGAGTATATCAATATGTCGTCGATGAATACCACAATGACTTGTCCAACTGCTCCCTGAACAAACGGTTCATCCGATCCATGAATTTCGCCGGTGCATTCGACAAACCGAACGGCATCACTGTGAATTCGTAGTGGCCGTATCGTGTCCGGAACGCCATCTTCTCAATATCTCCCTCCTTAATGGCTATCTGATGATACCCCGATCTGAGATCAATCTTGGAGAACACGGACGCCCCCTTCAACTGATCGAACAGATCATCAATGCGAGGTAGTGGATACTTATCCTTCACAGTCACTGCATTCAACTCCCTATATTCAATGCAGAGGCGAAGACTGCCATCCTTCTTCTTCACGAAGAGAACTGGCGCTCCCCATGGTGAAACGCTAGGTTGCACAAAACCTTTGTCAAGTAGGTCTCTCAGCTGTTCCTTTAATTCATTCATCTCACCCGGAGCCATGCAGTAAGGCACCTTAGCTATCGGTTCTCTGTCCCAGGTAGCAGCTCAATGGTGAACTCTACCTCTTGAGTGGGTGGCATGCCGGACAGTTCCGGTGGAAAGAGATCGGGGAACTCCGACACTACTGGTAAGTCTGTGTCGAACTCGGGGTCTCTCTCTATGTCATGAACATAGCAGAGATATACCTCTTCCTTCCTCCTCAATTCCTTATACATTGCCATGACGGAGATGATCTTGGTCGAAGGCTCTCAGGGCCTCTGGCGGTATGATATTGTTACCCAGACGGACCCCTAAGTAGTAGTTGGTGCTCGACGCAGAGGATCCGACCCTTGTGCCGCTCCAACCAGTTCATCCCGAAGATAACATCGAACCCTAAATCTTTAAACTCAATGAAGGTGACTGGAAAGTCTTCCCCCTTAATTTTGATGATGGCTCCTCGGTAGTAGCGAGTGCATCGAACCTTCTCCTTAGACGGGAGCGTAACCGTGAAGTCGGGTAGTTCGTCAGCGTCTAGCCCCAACCTCCTCGCAAATGATGCCGAGATGAAGGTATGCGAGGCCCTGAGTCGGAGAGCACAGATGCAGCAACGCCATTGACCGAAAAGGTGCCAATGAGGATAGTACCGCTTTCGCCGGCCTGTGCCTCTGTAAGGATGCTTAGAGCACCTTCCGTACCGAGTCCATAACCTAATTGTATCTCACAAGCTTTCATGAGTATTGATGGTATAACACGAGTCATAACAATAATATGAACAACACTGTTATTTTATTGATAACCATCCTGTTTACATCATGTGCTTCGTTCATTACATCATACTTAAAGTATTACATGGCTAATACTGCCTAAAGGTTAAGTTTAATCGTCCTGGTTTCATGTGCGTTGCATTGATTACTGCTGACGGTGTTGTGTTTAGCTTGATCTTCTTAATACCATGGTATAACATTCTCGAATCTCCACCCATGATTAACACATCTCCGGACTTCAATACCAACTTCTTGGCAGGGTCCACACACTTTTGCTCGCCATAAAGGAACTCAGCATCATCTTCAATGGACCAAGACACTACGGGTAACCCTTTTTCAAGAGACTCCGCTGTCTCGTCCTTGTCTTGGTGTAATCCAAGTCGTCCTTCTTTTTTGTAGAAGTTGGTGATGCATAAGTCTGCTTGTATGTCTGGGATCGGGTCAACTTCCAGTTGTTGAGCGATCTCCATGGCTTGTGTAACAACCGGATGGAACTCTTCGGGTATTTCCAGTGGCGAGACTCCATCTTGTGCTCTCGTGGTTTGGTATGTCTTGGCATACGGATTCCAATCCTTGCCTAAGCTCATCATCCTTAGTTTCATCTTAGCTCCTCCAGGGTACTCCGGTGTATAAAAACCTCCCGGTCCCACTCCTAACTGGCTGCACCTTCTGATGATGGCTATTTGTGCCTCAGGTGTCAGATATCCCCTTAATAAAATCATACCTGGGCGGATAACCTGACATTGCTCTTGCGTGATCTCTCGGGTTTGAATGTCGGTCTCCTCCGGGTTAAGCATTGAAGGTATGGGATAACAAATGTTGAAATTTCCTAAGGTGGTAATAGATTATATCTTACTTAAGTTCTAGTCATATACTAAAGTCTTGTCTAACTCAGTCATTCATCCAAGCATGCATGAAATGCGGTATGCTGGCAATTTAATCACTTAATGGGTTATAGCGGTACCTGGTCTCGATGAGGGTTCAGCTTCATCATCCCGGTCCACCATGTGGAGAGTAGGTCTCGACTTCTGGACTACCCGGGGTCATTTGTTGGCGGCTGGCTACGTCGCCTTCTGACCGTCGGATCTAGCGTTCTGATCGGTCTTACTCTTGCCCTTGAACCCGAGCCTGAAGTTCTTGCTCTCAGGGTTCGCATAACACTCATAGTCTCGGTGCCCGAATACTCCACAGAAGTTACACTCCACCTTGTTGCCCTTGCAGTCGAGTCCGGGATGGTCCTTGTGGCACCTACCATAATGGTAGTGGCGCTGGTAGTTCCCGGACTCTGATCCTGATTGTTCTCAATATTAGTGATTGAATCTCAAAGTTACTAAAGGATGCTCATCTCACATTATGGTTTATTTCCTTACCCTTTGGCGCTTTCGAGCGCAGAGGCTTAGCAGCTATTGTATATGTCAACTTGAGAGGCTCTTTAGCAGCCTTGTCTTTCTCTCTCTTTTTCCTTCGGGCCCTTCTGGGACTGAGGCTGGTACTTTGCTTTCTTGTACCCGCCTTGCCCTTGGTTCTCAGCACCCTTACCAGCTGTCTTTCTCTTAGCAGCATTGTCCTCGTCCCTCAGCTGGACGGTAATCTCAACCTTTGCAGCGGCATGATAGCACTCCTGCTTTCAAGGTATTAGTTCCTTACTCTCATAGTATAAAACTTAATCACTTATAAGTATCTCAACCTTTCTCATTACCTGCAAGGGGGTATAGCTCGTCGGCCCCATGCCATAGCGGAGTCAATGGCTCAGCTTGCCATAGAAGCGGTCAACCAGGATCTGATCCGAGTACCCAGTCCCAATAAAAGACGTAGCAAGGCGGTGAACTCCGAGTAGTACTCGTCCACCGTCATCTTGTCCGTCTGCTTCAACGCATCCAACTGTAAGCGCTTCTTCGTCTGGACATGGGCGGGGTAGTATTTGGCTTGTAGTAGAGCCGTGTACTACTCCCAGCCGAATTTTGGGTTGGCCACATGCTCGGCCCTTACCAGCTTCCACCAATCGCCCGCCGCTCCCTTTAGATAAAACGCGGCAAGTCGAACCTTGACTCCAGCAGGTACGTCAAGGGTCTCGAATGCATTATCCATCTTGGAGATGTATGCTTCGAGCTTGGTGGGATCAGTCTCCCCCTTGAATGATGCGGGTCAAAGGTCAGCAAGACTCTTCACCCAGTTTGGCTCCCGGGCTGTGGTGGCGGTGGCGGTGCACCAGGCTGATAGTCTATATGCCCTAAAGCGGTAGCCACGATCTCAGCGATCGTCTGCCCTTCCGGTATCTCAGTAGCCTGATCACCTCGGCCACGACCCCCTCCCCGTGGATGACCTGCCATCTGAACAAGCATAAAGCACATTAGGCTTGTGTTTACAAAGGTCTTGATTCACGGTTTATATCATCCGTAGACGACAAAGACGATCCACACTTATTAGTGATCGTCCGACTCTGCTCACTCTAACTTCTCACACCCTTAACCATAACTTATGTCTTAGCTCATATCCTAACTCGGTGGCTATCTAAGTTCGGTATTTCTTTGTTCAGAGCGTAACTACGCTCTGATACCACTTTTTGTAACACCCCAACTCATTCAAACGTGGTTATCGTAATAACTTACTAACATATATACCAATATCACAGTGGAATTGATTACAATACCAGTACCTTGCTACGGTCCTAACATACAAAATATACCAAACTTAAATAATTACAACACTTATCCAAAAACACCAACCAAGTTTAAAGTATTCACCAAGTCTAACAAGCTTACCACAATCTCAAATATTCACAGACGGGTGTACATGCACATCCTGTACTCAAAATAAAACCCCTCCTAAGTCCACCCGCTCTTACTCTCAAGGTGAGTCTTCTGTGGGCGCTTACCTGCAAAATTTAAACAGTTGCCCCCGAGGGGGTCAGCACCTTTGCTGGTACGATTCTCTTATAGCCCCCAAGCTAACGGGGTTACGACGACTACTTGTCAATAGCATGCGGTTGATTGTCAATACAACATAAAGGAGAAGTACAATAAATACCACATATGAACAATTATAGTTCAAACACAATGAACGACTTAAAAGCGTTCCTTAACTAAGTGAGTTAGCTTTTAACTCCTTAGGTCTAAATTCCTCTTATTCTCATTTCCACTCTTACCTCATATATGCCAACCTTTCTCTCATTAGAACTGGTTAGCCCTAAGTTCATTGTTCATTTTTGTAGGTGGTTAACCCTAGCCAGCAGCAGTTGTACACTTACCGACAATAAACAACATTTCTTAAGTTGGTGGGGATGTAGGCTAGATCCCCCCATGCAATACTTAATGTGCCTTCCACCTCAAACAGTAGTCCGAGGTGGTCGAGTCGGTTTGTTGACTCTAGGCGAGGAGTCCGAAGACAAGTCTAATTTGGAAGCCGGATCTGATACAGATACCGACCTCCTTCAATACACATGTGCCGGTACCACTCCAGATTCCTCACTCCCCACAAGTTACAATTAGTAGGAGTCTCAAAGACAAAGTCTTGTTAGTTAAACCCTTTGCCGGGTATTAACCAACCAATCTTAATAAGTGTATTTTATCTCATCCATTTGTATACTAAACATAGTTAGTAAGTTAACTTAAGTCAAGTGTGTTAGTAGAATGCAAACACACGAGAAACAATACAAACCGGTTGCATGCTTTATCGTTTTTTAGTCGAGGCAATTAAACAATTAGCACACAAGCCGAGGGACACCTCGTTAGCAAGCAGGCTACAAGAAAAGCATACCGTTCACCATCGGTTGTCGTTTGTCTACTCCTCTCCTGAATCCAAATACTCAAATCCTATAATATTCATCCAATCGGGTGGTTAATTACTTTTAATTAACTTAGCTTAACTAATCACTAATGACTCCCGATTAATAAACACTAAGTCATTGTAGTTTAAACTTAACCTCAAAAGCCACTGACTTCTCATTATTTCTTAAGCTTGTTTATGCCCCTAATGACCATTATATGTCATTAATTATGTCCTAAAAATCTTATAATATCATTACCAAACAAGTCCCACCTTAAAACCCTATTTTTCAACATTCTGTGGCTTTTTTTGATTGGTCTGGGTTTGTGTCCGAGGATGTAAACCCGTACCAATTCATTGGGTAAGTTTCTGGCATGTTTTATGACTGGTCCGGGTTTGTGTATCAGGATATAAACCCAGACCAAGCCAGGGTATAAGTTACTGGATAGTTTTTGATTTGGTCCGGGTTTATGTACTTGGTTACAAACCCGGACCAAGGCTAAACTTGTACAGAATTACAATTTTTGACTTCTTTTGAACCTCAAATCTTACCAATCTTTTCCTAACCTCTCCAGAAGTATTCTAGCATGTTTACACATCATTTTAGCACCTTAAAATCCTCCTAATCCTTCCACCAACTCATACCTAATTCCTTGATCATTTACTCAAGTTCTTACAAAAATTCCTAACACTTAAACTTAGTTTCTTACAATTCCAACATGTAGATTTTACCTATAACCTCAACTAACCAAAGTGTTTCCTCTCAACCATCTTGACTACTCCTCAAGCATCATTATGCATTCCCATTTCCTTTACTCAAACTTCTCAAAGTTATATACTCTAGTTCATGCTCAAATTTACACAAGACATATTACCTTATTTTTCCTTCAAACTTTGCATAAGTCTTCTAACTTTTCTTACCATGGTTTTGGTGCCTTATACTCACCAAAGTAACCCCTAGTTCCTCCTAGACATCCCTAGGTCATCCTAGTACTCAAGAACCCTTAACTTATTCATTTTCACCAAAACAACCCTTAATGTTTGCCAGTACATCCTAGGTCATAAAATCTCCTTAAAGTCCTTAAAACATTAAGTTTCTCCACCAAATTTTGACATAGCTTCCCTAGTATATTCTTATACCCAAACACTTAGGTTTTCACCCTTAAACAACCAAGTACTCAAATCCTCAATAAACATTCTTACACACAATACTACACACCAAACACCCAAACTGTACTACATCATAACATAGTGCATAAACTTAAAATGCTTGGCACTTAGGCCCTTAAATGACATGGCTCTTAGGCCCTTAAATGACATAAATTTAACCACTAAATTTCCCACAACTAATATCCTTCGCCTGCAAATACACACATCAATGCTCCCATGGCAATATAAGTGTTCTTGTAATTCACATTAAGATTGTTTAACTATCTCAATTCTCATATGCTCCTTAGTCACAAGTTCTCATATATGATCATGTTCTTTCTCCTAGGTTTTATAGCCCTAACATAATGTAAACTCTAAGCTACACTTATCATCTAGCTAAATCTCATCCCTTAAAACACAATCCATCTTAAGGTAAGTGATTTACCTTGTTTTTCTCAAACTCCTCTAACTTTCCTCCTTGGTTTCCTTGACTGATTTTCGGCAAGAACTATTGTTCCCTTTCCAAATCTTCTAATAAACATTCAAATCATCTAATAAGTGCTAAGGAATGCACCTAAACTTAAGGAATCATTTCTAGGTTAAAAAGGGTGCTTTAAGGCATTTTAAATGGATGATTACCTTGGAGTCTCAAGGTAGACTTTGGTAATGAATCAAGAAGGACCTCCACTATCCCTTGGAGATCAAAAACAATCTAGTTCAATGAATAAAACAAGGCTTCATGAGAGGCAATTTTCGGCCATTAATGAAACATGAAGGAAACTAGGCTTTTCTTTAAGTTTTCTTACCTTGAATGCAAGAAGAAGCAAATGAGCTCTTCAAACTGAATTTTCCCCCTTCAATGGATTTTTCGCATGGCACTGAATTTGAGCTTTTAAATATTTGAAAAGATAGGAATGAAGGCCTTGGTCTAACTAGCAATAATCTATGCTTAGTTTTTGATTTGGAGCAATATGGTGGATTTGGTGAGCAAGAGAAGATGGAGAATGGATGAAGCTGGTACTTACGGTTTTCTTGAGAGGAAGAATAAGAAGAATATGGTGGAAGAATAAGAAATGAAAAGAAGAGAGGAGAGAGGTGAGGTAATAAGAGATATTTCCTAAAAAAAGGTGAATAGTAGTTTTACTTACTTTCCCTCTACTTTTCTGATTTTGCTGGAGCCTATGGCGACTCATCACCTCTAAAACTGGGCCCCTTCATTCTCTAGATATTTATGGCCTATGTTGACCAATTAATTAAGCAAGTTGACTAAAGCTTAAATTGGGCACTATTTGGTTACTATTCACAATTAGTGCTCATATTTGTGAAATTTTTGGTTTCCCATTGATTTAGGCTTCCTAATGTGATACTAAGTAGTACACAAGTTGATTAATGTGTAATCATGGGCATTTAGCCACTCAAAACCTCCTCCTAAGACAATATTTCAAAAATGTGCTTTAAGAGTCCTTAAAGCATAATTTGTGTTTAACTTGTTTTTGAGCTGGATTTTCTTTAGTAATTGATTTAACATGTCCATTAGCATGTTACTAAGGTCCAAGAATGATATTTGGGAGCTAATCAAAGTTACTCCAAGCTTAAAGCATGTTTTTGCCTAAATTGCTCTTATGATGTTTCCTTGTGTTTTCTTTGGTTTAAATTGTTTCCTAATGTTTCTAAGGAATGTTTTAGCCTTCTTATATCTTAGTTTAACATCTAAACACCATAGCTTGGTTTGGGGTATTTCAGTGGGAGACCGACAACGAAATCCATCGAGATGTCCTTGAACTTCCAGCAAGGAATAGTGAAATACCCCAAACCTTAATATGTTGTTTAAATATTAAAATATGGTATCTTAAGGCTAAAAAGTGACTCAGAAACAATTAGTGAACAATTTAAACCAAAGAAACACAATAAAGTACAATAAAGACAATTTGAGCAAAACATGCAATAAGCTTGGGATAACCTTCATTAAGACTCAAAGAGATTAACAAGACTTTATTAACATGATAATGGACATGTTAAACCAATTACTAAAGAAAACCAAGCTTGAAAATAAGTTAAAACACAAAATGTGCTTTAAGGAGTCTTAAAGCACATTTTTGAAAAATTGTCTTGGAAATGGGTTTTGAGTGGCTAAATGCCCATCATTACTCCTTAATCAACATTTTTACTACTTAGTATCACATTAGAAAGTTTAAATCAATGGGAAATCAAAAATTTCACAATTATGTGCACTAATTTTTGTGAATAGTGCTCAAATAGTGCTAGTTTAAGACATAAGTCAACATAAGTTAATTAAATGGTCAACAAAGCCATAAAATACCCTATATACTAAAGGGGGGGGGGGCTGTTTTTAAGTGTGATTCATCACACTTAGCTAGTTAAATAAGGAAGGAAGAAATAAAGTGTAAGTTAACTATTTGCTTTTAGCTTAAAATATCTTACAAAACTAATACCGCTCACCTCATTCTCTTCCTTCCTCTCATCCCCAACGTCTTCATCCTTCTACCCCCCTTATCAAAATGGAAATGCTACAGCATCACACCATTCTCCATCTTCAAATCCTTGTAACTTCCAACTCCATGCTCCAAATTCAATTTCAAGACCACCATTCTTCTAGTTAGATCAAGCTCTACAATCTTGTCCTTTCAAATCTCCAAGAACTCCATTTCGGTGCCATGAAGAATCACCATTGAAGGAGCAAGAACTCGGCTTTTTATACCTTGTTATTCTCCTTTGCTTCAAGGTAAGGAAAACCAAAGAAACTACTTTTCCTCTTGTTTTTGTTCATGACCGGAATCACCACTTAATGGTGCATTCTCTTGCTCTTTTTCATAGCTTGATTCAAACTTCAAAGGACTAGGAGGAGTCCTCTCTTGCTATTTAATCAAATTCTCATTCAATTCCAAGGTAAACATCAATTTAGTATTTTAAAACACTTATGTAATCCTAGGGTTTATTCATGAGTTTGAGTATAAAACTTAATGCTCATTACCCTTATATGTGTGTTGGTTAGAAGATTGACAAGTGATCAAAGTTCCTTGCTGATTTTCGATCCAAGAAAACAAGAAAGAAATCTTGAAGAATAGAGGTCAATAACCTAACTTAATGTAGATTTTGTGCCTTAGGAAATTGAGCTATATTTGCTTAATAAATTACCTAAAGAGCCAATGGGAAATGAGTTAGAAAACTATCCACAAGGAGGTTATTAAGGGCATATATGATGTTGTGTGTATTTGCAGGTCAAAGGCATTTATTATATGGGAAATTCAGTGCTTAAGATTAATGTTATTTAAGGGCCTAAGTGCCAAGAAATTTAAGTTTATGCACTATATTGTGATGTAGTGTAGTTTAAGGCTTAGTTGTGTGTAAAGAACATTCTTTGTGCGGATGAATGTCCTTGATTGTTTAAAGATGAAAAAGTTATATGTTTTGGTGTAAGAAAGTGTTAGTGACACTATGTCAAAATTTGGTGAATTAATAAGAAATGTTTAGGTGTTTAAATGAAGTTTGGTGACCTAGGTTGTACTAGGAATTGTTAAGGGTTGATTTGGTGAAAGAAAGGGGAATTGAAGTGTTCATAAGTATTAGAATGACTTAGGAATTGTTCATGGAAGTTTAGAGATTATTGGGTGATTTGGGAGACACCAAAGTCATGGTGAGAGTGTGGTTAAGACTTGTGCAAATTTTGGTAAACAAGAGAGGTATAATGCCTTGTGAAGGCTTAAGCATGAACTTGTGGGAAGGACTTGAGGAGCTTGTTGTAAAGGGGGTGATTGGGATGCAAAATAATGCTTTGAGAGTGGTCATCATGTTGTGAAAGAATACTTTGGTTAGTTGAAGTCTTAGGCAAATTTTCTAGTTGATTGTGTAAGGAAAAATGTTCTAAGTGTTAAGGATTTAGTAAGGATTTGAGTAATGGCTAAGAAGTTTGGTGGTGGGTGAATTAATGAGTTTGGTGGATGCTTTAAGGTGTGGTTAAAGTGCCAAAATGATGTTAGAACATACTAGGACATGTATGGTGAGGTTTGGAGTGAAATAAGCAAGTTAAAACAAGTTTCTGGTTCCGACCTACCTTAGGACCGACCTTAGCAAGGTCGGTCAGGCCTAAATTACACGCCCAGGAACCCTTCAGGAATAGACCGACCATAGACCGACCTTAGCAAGGTCGGTCGGGCTTAAATCTTGTAGACGAAAATGTTTCTGGAATGGATCGACCTTGGGACCGAACTTAGCAAGGTCGGTCGGAGTAAAATTTTCAAACGGCAAAGTGTTCTGGTTCCGACCGACCTTGGGACCTACCTTGCAAGGTCGGTCGGCCTTGTTAAAAAAAAACAGAAAAGGAAATGTGGCTTAAGTAGTAAACCCTAGTGGGTATAATGAGGATAATCAAGTGTAAGTTTAAGTATAAAAACATGCCATGTAAGTATGTAAAACACTTAGTAAATTGGAAGTTAAATAAGGTAATTAACCGACATTATTAATTATGTATAGGAGTTGCATTCGGTGGAACTCAAACGTAGCAGGGACCAAGGTATGGTTTTCTTGTAGTCTATTTGCTACCGGTTTACACCGGCTTGTGTGTTTGTGTGTTTTCTGAATGTTTATGACTTTGTAAGACTTAAATCATGAAATGAGTTTATAGTCATTGTTATTATTGTGGCGTGTGTGTACCGGTACCGTTAACCTCGAATACGTGCTAATCCGTTAGATGACCAAACTAGGAAACGTAAGAGAGCGGTACTCGGTTTTAACATTCAACTTAAGAAACGTTCTAACTACGGCTATATATGAGTTAGTTGTGGTTTACGTTGTTTAAGGTGTATCCCATCTCCCTTGTGTGCCTAACTGGACTTAAACACCTATGGTGTGAATTGATGTGTTAAGTTCCAACAATGGAACTGCTAACAAGTGAATAACCGGGGGGTGAGGAATCCGGTCGTTCCGGTCACGCGTGTATGTACTGGAGTCAATATCTGAATCAGATTCGACCCTCTTTATGTTATGGTTGTTCTCCTTCTTGGATTACAATCACACCCACAAGCTTAACCAAGGCTTACCTATCTGACTATTGATTGGACTAAGGGGATTATATGTACGGTGTGCTTGGATCACTATATCCGACACATCTTTGGGTTAAGTTATTCGTTCGACAAACAGAACGGTAACGAACTATGTAACAAGCTTAACATGAGAGTGAGATCATTCTCTAGGCTTACCAAGTTGACTACTAATGTTCGGTTCGTTTCCTAAAGTGAAATGTTCCTGTTAAGTTATGTGTTATTGTGATGTGCAATGTTTGTTGATGTGCAATGTTTCATGCTATGCTTAAGTATGATGTTTGTAAAATAAATGTCATGTTATCATGTCAATTAGTTGCGTGTATCCCGGTAGCTGCTGGGCTGCACGTTAATCATACCAGCCATGGGTTGCTGAGCCCCTTTGGGCACCATATTTCATTTTGCAGGATGAGGATCGAGGAAGCGGAGTGGCTTTAGATCTTAGATGTAATGAAATACTTTTGTTAATTTGGGATGTTGGACCCGGGATGCGCTTGTGCTCCCGTGGTGGTATATTTTGGTAGTAACGGATTTACAGTGATGGTTTGTATATTATATACACTCGGTATTGTTGGTTTATATGTATGTATGTGTTAGAAACTAATGCTCGGGAGTCTGTGTCCTTCGGACCGATACATATGTACGTATTCAGCCTTGTTAGTCACGTGGGTGGCTAACGGCGTGTAACACCGACCCGTTTTAGTTAATGTTTACGTTGCTAATTTCCGCTGCAGTTATCGTTTGTTGTTAAGTTTACAGTTGGGGTGTTACAAAAAGTGGTATCAGAGCGATACTTCGCTCTAATGACCGGAATACCGAGCTTAGGAACATACCAAGTTAGGAAATCTAACCATAGTTATGTGAGTGAACAGTTATATAAGGGTTAACCACTAACTAAGTGTGGATTTACCTTATTGTCGGAAAGGCTTTACAACCGTTTGAGCCAATAAGTTTTCAAGCATAATGCTAATGTATGTTCGTGTGAATTCAGATGATAGGCCGACCACGGGGAGGAGGCCGTGGGCACGGTACGGGAGAACCGGGGGATAACCCTACGGCACAAGTGATGGCCGACGCAGTGGCGGTCGCCGTAGCCCAGATGGTGCCTCAGCTTGTCGCTGCGATGCAGCAGGGGCAGCAGCCCGAGGTCCAGCCACAGCCACAGCCACCGCCGCGCGAGACCAATTGAGTCAAGGCGTTGGCAGATTTGAGACCACCGTCATTTCACGGGGAGACCGACCCTAGTAAGCTGGAGGCGTACATCTCCGAGCTGGAGACCGCCTACGAGACCTTGGACGTTCCCGCTGGTGCCAAGGTTCGTCTTGTCGCTTACGATTGAAGGGTTCGGCAAGAAGTTGGTGGAAGCTAGTGTGGGATGACAAGATTGCGGATCCTGCTTTTGGATGAAGGGAGTACACGGCTCTACTACGAGCCAAGTACTACCCGGTGCATGTACAAGAGGCTAAACGCCTTTAGCTGGATAGTCTGAGGCAAGGAGACAAGATGACGGTTGACGAGTACTATATCGCCTTCACTGACCTTATCCACCTGCTACCAGACCTGGGTTACTCAAACTGGGTTCTAGTAAACCGTTTCTACAACGGACTCAGCCACCGCCTACGCTACGGGATGGGTCCAGCTGAATATACTACCTTGCAGGTAATTAAAATACCGCTAGATGTGAATATGTATACAATGTGTAAGTGTGAATGTGAGTTTGGTTTGCGGGGCATGACTGGCATCCTAAATTCAGGAGTGCTATCATGCGGCTGCTAAGGTCGAGATCACCGTCCGACTGAGGGACGAGGAGAATGCGCATAAGCGCAAGACATCGAGCGAGGGCCAAAACACGCAAGGGTACGGGGAGGAAAGAAGAAGAACCCTTACCCAGTCCCAGAAAGGCCAGCACCAGGGTGGCTGAAATACCAAAGATTTATACCTTATTAATGAGGATTAAATAAATCATGAGCAATAATGCTACAAATATTATGGTATAAAATATGTAGTCCAAAAGGACATTAATTATACACTAATCTCTAATCAAAGAGAAAATATTAATAAAGAAAAATCAATTCCTACAATTAATATCACATGTAACATATGAGTACATATATTAAATACCACTAGTATATATATAAATATTTTAACAAATTATAGACACAAACATGGTACCCATATATACACCTCTAAACCAAATGTGACAAGTCACTATGTAATATAAACATTGTCACATATATACTCATGTACAATTAGTTCCATAATATTATGAGATGGAAAAGTTCAATTTTTCCTCCAATTCCTTTCCAGCTGATTACCTACATAACAAAAGAGAATAAAAGTCATCATTAGATAAATAAATAACAAAAAAAAGTACAACTAGTACAATAGACTTAATTCCTAATACCCACCTTTCCTCATCTTTCCCCCCCCCCCTTTACACTCCCGGTCACCACTCCTCCCCCCATCACATCGACTGCATGCCTTCTTTTCTTTCTTCTTCCTTTACGACAGAAACACTTACCCCTCCCCATCTGTTCTATTCCATCCAGCCGAGCATCAGTACAACCCTCCTTCTATTTTCTTCTTGCTTCACACGCCAGCACCCACTCCCTCTGCTCACTCCCGGTTACAGCAACTGCAGAGAACAAAAAAAAATGGTAAGTCCCTATCTCCTCTCCCTTGTTCACGGTTTCATGGAGCAAGACTCCATCAATTTCTCACACCCTTCCAGCCTTCCTCTTCCCTCCTCTCTTGCAGTAACACTAACCCTGAATCCTTCTCATTTCGGTTGGCAAACAGCAAGCAAAACAACACGTACTCAACATGGAAAACAAGGTAAAACACCATCTTTCATCTTCCTCACATCCATGTCCGAAAAAGGCATGAACTTTGACACTTCTTTCTGCTTTTGTTTGCTCACATATAGAGGCTACTTCCAGCTCTTTCTTGAGCTAAAAACCGGCACCAAAACACACCCTAAGAAGGGTGAAAACCAAGGTAAAAACTAAGCATGACCATGGCTGTGTAAACTTCTCTTCTCCTCATTTTTACCACTCAAAATATTGAATCTTTCCCCTTGTTTTAGTGGTCCGAGACATATCTAAGCCTCTGCAAAATAGCAAGGTAAAAGGTGACTGTTCATGAACTGTTTAAGCTTTGCTTTCCTCTTGTTTTTCCAGCTCAAAATTAGATTTCTTCTCTGTTTAGGGGACCGAACACACCCCCTCTAAATAAGAACAGCACCCAAATATCTCTAAATAACAAGGTAAAAGAGCTACCTATTTAATGTTCAAAAAAATACATGTTTAAACTCCACCTAGAATAAATACTAACCAAGCCTTATTTCTTGTGGATACATGTTAACCGAATGGGTTTTAATAACCCAAATACCGTGGCTGTAAAGGAGATTACAAGGGAGAAAATCAAGAAAAAATAAATAAGGTACTTATGCTCTTAAAAGCCTTAAGAACAATATTAAGGTTTAAGGAAATTTACATACAAAATCTAACTTGTTATATGTATATAAACAGCCGTGAAGTCTAGAGCTTGTGGGAAATTTCTTGTCATTATATGAGGTAATTATACTTATTACCCTTTAATGCTCAAAAAAATTTATTATTTAGTGAAATGAGAGGATGATTGCATGTATGTGTGCCGTTAAATCCTAAATATGTGGAGGAATTAAGGGTTAGGTACTTGATTAGTGAAATTTGTTGTTAGTGACCTATAACGCCTATCATGTAAGTTATAATGGGAAAAAATGCTTAAGGAAATTAGTTGTAACTTGCACAATACCGAGAGGGAAATTGTTTATACGTGCGTTATTTGAATCCTAAAAATGTGTAGAGAATTAATGGTTAAATAATTGATTAGGAGGCTGAGTGCTGATGGTTTAATTAAGGTTATTTTTATGAGTGAATAATGATAGAAAATGGTAGAAACAGATTTAGAGAAATTAAGTGTATATATATTCTGTAGCAACCGTGAGCTAGGATGTGATTTTGGGACTTTTCTATGCCATTTATGGTAAACGGTATGCTATGTTTAAGCCTGTATTTAGGCATTTTCATTATGCTTACATAAAGCTTAAAACGACTATTATTGAGTTTTAAGGTGGTTTGAATAGATATATAAAATTCTGGTAAAAATATAGTTTTAGTGAACAAAATCACTTAGGAATATATTAGATGGATGCAACTATATTTATAAGTCTACAACATGGTTTAAATGAATTTAAAAAACCTTATAAAGGTCTAGCGAAATAAAGTATTATATGGGATCAAAACATAATTAAACGAAAATAGAGCACCAAGTATAATTAATACCGAGTGGGATTGATCTTAATAAGTTTATGTATATAAAATGTGAATTTTATGAACTAAGGGTTAGTGTAAAAATAGAGAATTAATTGGGGTCTTTTCATAAATAAAAACCATCTGGTCAAAGGGATAATTTAGGTGGTCAACCTTGACCACAAGTGAGGTTTGGCCGAAGTTAAATAATAGAAGTAATTATTTTGGGTATTTAAAGAAATATTAAGTCAAAAATACACATTTATAAAGAGAACTGGGGTATTTAAAGTAATACCGAGAAATATAGGTGTTGGGAATAAATATTAAGACCCTAGGCACTGGTGGAACGCGACCCATTAATTACGGTCCAAAATCGTGTATAATTACGGTTCTGGACCGTAATCTACGCGGGCGTCAATAAAGATGGCGTTTCTTTAATTACGGTTTAAAACCGTAATTAAAGTCCCTTTTCCGGCCCGCGTGTCATTGACTTTACATTACGGTTATTTGTAAAACCGTGATCTAAAGTCCTTTGGCGCGCGCGAACCAAAGGACTTTAGATCACGGTTTTACAAGTAACCGTAATGTAAAGTCGACACTTTAGATGACGGTTTTGGCAATAACCGTCATCTAAAGTCTTTTGGCGCGCGCGCCCAAAGGACTTTAGATTACGGTTATTGTTAGAACCGTAATCTAAAGTGTAATTTTTTTTTTTTTACAAATCTACACAATTGCAACAGAGACAGAATTGTAACAGATAAGCAACAGAGGGCAGAAACTGCACAATTGAACCCCCTGAATCAAATACCAACACACAATTCATTCTCTGCGCACAATTGCAACAGAGATAACATCTAATAAAGCACCAGATCGAAAATCTGTAACATATTCAATCTGTTACACAATTGCAACAGAGATAACATCTAATAAAGCACCAGATCGAAAATCTGTAACATATTCAATCTGTTACACAATTGCAACAGAGATAACAATTGCAAATTCATTTCTGCGCACAATTGCAACAGAAACATTCAATACAACAGCTAGAATCTGTTACAGCAGCAGCTAGCATAATTCATTACAAACAGAATCAGAGCAACTAACAAAAAATATAATTTGTTACACAATATAATCTGTTGCAGCAGCAACTAACAGAATCAGAGCAGCAACTAACAAAAAATATATGTTACAGCATCAGAGCTAGCTAGTCTACCACTCCATTCTCATAAACATGGCTGCCATGCTCTCTCTGACATGCAACAAGTCGGCAGGAGCATAAGTCTTGAATCTGGCATAATGCTCTTTAATCTGCAACAAGAAAAGGAATGGAACACATAATGAGATTAAGATAAAGACACAAAAAATCTGCCAAAGAATTAAATACAAGACAGCGTTCGTATTACCTTGTCAATATCATTCTTAAAACTTGGGAAGTACCCGCAGAACTCGTACATATACCGCATCACGTAGTACCCGCAACTCTTAGAATCCTTTTGGGTAGGGCACTAAATCACCAAAATTCACAAATGTAAAACAATTGTACAAAGATAATAGCAGCACGAATGAAATACAAATATTACCAAACCTTGATGTAATTGACGGTCAAATCACCAAACTCTCCCTGAGGGGTTTTTTTGTAACAACTGTTACATATATTAACAAAAGCGTTTAGCAAAATGAACAAGTACATTAATTTTGGTTCAAAAAACTTACAAACAATTAAATAGTAATAAAACTTACTCTTTGATTAAGTCTTCAGTGTTGAATTCTGTCCACTGCCCTAGTGGATCTAGAACGAGCAGAGTAGCGGTGGCAGCGCAGAATATAAACAAAGCCCAGTGGTGGCTACAATGTCAAATACAAAATGAAATGAGAAATGAAGGTAAAAAAGTTAGCTAATTAGTATGTAATTTATATTAGAACTCACGTTTGGTGATACGGCATTAGAATGAATAATTTATTCTGTTGATCAACAACATTGAAGCAATGAATCATGTATTCACAAAACCTCCCCGGGTCCCTAGTGACTGAGTCGTACGATAAACGCTCCGGGCACACCGCAGTAATGGAGGTCATGTCCTTCTCAGCACATCTCTCAAGCAGACATCTATTATATCACATGTACTATAAAAAGTTAGCCAATGCAACTTCATAGATACTTATTCTATATGTTTTTACAGTATGAGGAAAGAACACTTACTTTAGATAAGCTTGAATAATGTTAATGTTCAGATAATCTCCACACATCATCTCTCTGATGTCCTCAAAGTTGATTGCCGTCATCATATCTTCTTCGTAGTGAAACATCGACTTTGGAAGCGTCATCATGAAGTTGTTAGTTTGAGATGACTTCAACATGATCTTGTCGTAGAGATTCATCTGCTTGGGCCCCAAAACATTAACAAGTTTTTGTGGCAGTGTGAGCTTATTTTTAGGCGCCTCAGAAGTCCTGGTGCGACCCCGGACGGGCGCTGGATTCTTACCTTTCGCACCCCGACTCACTGGATTCTTACCCTTCACACACAAACAGTAAAGCATCAATGTAAAGATAATTACTAATTGATTATTATAGTAACATTAAACAATTATCTAGAACATACCCTTACTACTTCTGACAGGATTCGCCGGCGCGCAGATCTCTTCTTCTCTGGGCCGGATACGCGGCGAGGAAGCTCAGGGATCTCAGGATTCGCCGGCGCGCTGGTCTCTTCTAGTCTGGGCCGGGTTACGCGGCGAGGAAGCTCAGGGATCTATAATAGATTAGATTAGATACTTAATGCTAAATAATGCATTTTATTAGATACTAAATGGTTGTCAAACAGTCTTACCTCATCGGTGACAACATATAACATGCTGGCCAGGGCAATATGTCTCCCTTCGCTTCGATCAGCGTGCATTTGTTGTCAAACGCCATCGGAAGGTATGCATGCTCAAATCCATCAACTATCAGGTCCAAGGTCACACGCGCGTAGAATGGGGGTAGACGTACGAAACTGATGAGCGTGAGTGGACCTGATGGCAACACCGTCCCGTAGGCCGCATCTACAGGGTGCCCGTCTAATGGTATTTGGAGACGACATTTTTTTTGCTCCTTTAATAAACAGAGATAATACGTGAAATAAATAAGTGAGTCCAATCTAATACTATTTAAATAACTTTATTTTAGGAGAAAAATAGTTAAACAAAGTTAACCTGGATGTTGGCAAACGGGTACGGGTCAGCGGCCGGAGCACAACTAGACGAGGAAGATAGTCGAGGAGGATCTAGCTGCTGCTGCTGAGTAGTCGCATGTGCAATCGCATTCAACGCTTCCTGCAGCCTCTCCTCGATAGCCCGGCGCTCAGCAGCCTGTTTCTCGTCATTAGCTTGGCGCTCAGCAGCGAACTTACGCTCTACCATCGCCTCGACTTCAGCAGCACTCATCTGACCCTTCCTAGCAGATGGCGGGAATACGTTCTTCTGACGTACTTCTCCCCCAAATCCTCTAACACGCCCCGGGTGATCCTTCTTCCCAAGCATTTGATTGAGCGCGTCGTCTTGAGAAGGAGGAGCGTGTAAGTCTACTTCTCCTCTCTGTGCCGCTTCGTACTGTCCAATTTTCAAAGAAGTTAACACTAAATTTAAGATCAACAAACACTTGAGTATATAAGTAAATTATTTAACAGCTACTTTCAAATACTTACAATTTGGTTAGCCAGTTGTTCCATCGCAGCATTAGGAAATATCCTCTGACCTTCGCTGGTCGTTTTCTGGCGTCCCAGTATGTACATCTGCACCCTCCTCGCCTCAGAGACATCCTCGATCGGGCATTCCACCTTCCTCCCTCGTTCCTCCGTGTCAGCAAACCAGCTTCTTTCCATCCCTCGAGGCTGCCCACATATCCCCTTCGTCCCATGGTGTGGGGGTAGAGATTAGCTTCACGGTTTTGCCGTGCTTGTTCTTGTACTTGCTGTTAAGAAAGTACAACAGGAAATTAATTAGAAAATCAGGGATAAAGCATTATGAGCATTAATTAAGAAAAGAGTACACACAAACATACCCTGAACTCGGGGGTGGCGTGCCGCTCAACGAACTCCTTCCACTCCTCTTCAGTGATCATGCCGTTGTACACAAACATACGGCGGAGGCTCACGTGGGGGCACCCTGTTGATCCAATGCTCAACCAATAGTGGCGGAATGATTTAGCTTTGCCGGACACCAAAGAAAGAACGGTCTTCTTCACTTCTTCTGGGATCTTGTACCGTTCTTGCACCTTCTTCCAGATGGTCTCCTTACTTCTTGCGGGACTTGTTTCCATGTGTGGTTGATGCAGCAATGTGATCTGGCCAGAGTCCCTAGCATACTACCGAACTCTGACCTGCTGCCCCCACCATACCTCCCATACTGGTCCCACAGAAGACTAATCTGATCCTCTTTCTGCAGTTTCAACCCACGGGTCGGACCTCTACCTCTGGGTCTCTGAGTAGCACTCGTAGAAGGTGCACTCATGGAAGGGCCAACAGTAGCAGCGGCAGATGTGGATGGGGCAACAGCAGCAGCGGCAGATGTAGATGGGACCGGTACCATTCGCTGCTCATTTTCCTCATCCTCACGACAAAATAAATCGAACTCTGCATCAGCCATGTCCTGATCAGCCATGCCTGCAAGGATTGAAATACAATTTGAATTAAATTAAGCATTTCATAATGGTCATAAACAAGCAATAAATAAAAGAGTGGTAATTTCATATAAATTTTTATAGTAATAACTTACATACACCATTATCTCTCAACCCACATTCCCTCGTTATGGTCTGATCGTATATACTCACGATGACCTGTGACCTCAGCCTCTTCCAATGAAATAGGAACAGTTGGAGGTTCATCTTCTGCTGCATATACTCATCCTCATCAACCACACCATCCACACCAACTATTCCTCTTCTCCCTTTAAGCACAACAGACCATCTAGGATTACAGGGATCAGTTACATAAAATATCTGCTTAACCTTCGTCCCAACAACGAATGGCTCAACCGTGGGAGTAGCTCTAGACAGATCAACCAGTTTCATACCATGCTCCTCCTCACGGTAGCCATGAATGTTGTTAACCCAGTTACAGCGGAAAACACACATTTCGTAGCTGTTGTAGTCCAATACCCAGATGTCTTGTATAACACCGAAATATGATTGTTGTACTGAGACAGGACTATGACCCACGACACCGACGTCATATAAGTTTTGATAAGCTTCAAGCTCTACACCACTGTTTTGATTCGTTGACTTCTGATCCTGACGTTCTGTGAAAAAGGTGAATCCGTTGACATCGTACCCCTCATAAGAAATTACATCCAGATTTGGTCCAAATGCAACTACTTTAATCAGTTCAGGCACATTCGTGGACTGATCGGACAACACTCTCTCTTTGAACCATCGGACAAATGTCCTATTCTGCTCATTTTGTAGTCTGACGTCACTCATGTTTGGATATTGTGCTCTTAAAACACACAAGTGTTCATCAAAGTATGGTTCAACATCTTCAAGATGACTTAGCACAACTAAATGAGCTTTGTTAAGAGTGTCTATGTCAATTCTTTTCAGTTTCCTTCCAACCGTGCCAACACCCTTCAATCTGCCCTCGTGTCTAGAACGTGGAAGTCCAATGGTATCGACACCTTCTAGGTAATTGGTGCAGAAGTCTACAACTTCCTCTGTGATAGTGCCCTCTATAATACTACCCTCTGGGTGACGACGGTTCTCATTTTCTTCTTCAGGACACCCATGTACCTTTCGAACGGATACATGTAGCGAAGGTACAAAGGACCACACATCAGAATCTCTCTTACAAGATGCACGAGGAGATGTATCATTATGTCGAAGAACGATGGAGGAAAATACATCTCCAGCTGGCACATTGTCACAATAAGATCCTTTTGTAATTTAGACAGAGTGTCCACATCAAGAACCTTAGACGAAATGGATTTGAGGAAGACACTGACGTTTGTGATTGTGTGTCTGACAGCATCCGGCAAGATCCCACGTAGTGCAATTGGCAAAAATTCTTGAAGTAGGACATGATAATCGTGAGATTTCATTCCTACTAATTTGAAATCTGTCATGGACACTAGGTTTCTTATGTTTGAGGAGTAACCTGATGGCACCTTGATGTTGTAAAGGGTACTGCATAGACTATGTTTCTCTTCTTTAGACAGAGTGTGACAGGCAGGAGGCAAGAATGTGCGTTTTCCACGTTCTTGCGGGCCAAGCTCTGTGCGTATGCCCAACTCAATTAAATCTTTTCTTCCTTTCAAATGATCCTTTGTCTTTCCTTTTATGTTCAAAAGGGTGCTAGTGAAACTTTCACCCACGTTCTTCTCGACATGCATCCCATCGATACAATGTCTAACCTCCAGATGCTGCCAGTACTGTAGTTCCCAAAATATTGATTTCTTTTTCCAGACACTTTTTTCACCACTTTTGGTTGGCGGCCCGAAGTTGTTCACAATATTATCCAACTTTTTGTAAATCTCTGTACCTGTCAAAGGCTGGCGCGCCATGCTGTGATCAGTTTTCCCATCGAACTCTTTCGCCATCTTTCGATACTTATGTCCTTTTGGAAGCATTTTTCGGTGGCCCATATACACGGTTTTCCCACTATGTTTCAAGCGAATGCTACAAGTGTTTTCACCACAAATCGGACACGCCAACGCCCCCTTGATTGAATAGCCTGAAAGATTACCATAGGCGGGAAATCATTGATTGTGCAGTACAACATAGCACGCAAATTGAAGTCCTCTTTACTGAATGAGTCGTAAACCGTAGCCCCTTCATTCCACAAGAGTTGTAGATCCTCTATCAAAGGTTGTAGGAATACGTCAATTTTGTTGCCCGGTTGCTTTGGACCAGATATTAACAAAGACAACAAGATGTGTCTTGGTTTCATGCATAACCACGGCGGTAGATTGTAAATAACCAAAAGCACAGGCCAGGTACTGTGTATGCTACTCAAAGTACCGTAAGGGTTCATCCCATCCGTGCACAAGCCTAGCCTTAGGTTTCTCGGTTCGTTACCAAACTCAGGAAATTTTACGTCTATGTTTCTCCACTGTGGTGCATCAGCGGGATGTCTCAATCTGCCATCCTTTTTCCTGTGAACTGAATGCCACCGAAGATTCTCTGCGTCTTTCTCAATGGAGAACAAACGTCTGAACCTTGGAATGATGGGCAGGTACCACAATACCTTAGCTGGTGAACCTTTCTTACTACCGCTGATGTGAGTTTGTTGTTTCTTATACCGTGACGCTCCACATGCTGAACAGCTTTCAGCAAATTCATCCGATTTCCAAAACAGCATGCAACCATTTGGACAAGCATGAATTTTCTGGTACCCCATACCCATTGGGCACATCATTTTTTTGGCTGAGTACGTAGTCGTTGGTAAAACGTTGTCCACCGGAAGAACGTATTTCAATAGTTCCAGGAGGTCAGTGAAACTTACGTCGCTCCAGCCATGTTTCGCTTTCAAGTTGAATAGCTTGAGGACGACACTCAACTTGCTTAACTTTGTAGGGTCACACCCGGGTACAACGGTGTTTTGGATGAATCCAACAAATTTTCATGCTTGTCTGGCGTGTTAGAGTAATGTCGTTCCACATCTTCAAGCATAGTCTCAATGTCATCATCCCAGAAATCTGGCACAACGTTCGCTGTAACGTCTTCTGGATCACCAGCAACTGTATCATCTCCAAGTTCTGTTTCTGTGTTTGCCTGACCATTATCCCCTTCGTCAGGCTTAAAACATCGAACGCACTCTGACCATGCCATCGGATTATGTCTTGGAAATCTTTTGTAAAACCGCGGCGGATCAGATGTTCCTTAATTGTTTCAACGCCGCGATATCTCAGATTGTTTTGGCAGTCGATACACGGACAAAATATGTATCCCTTGTCTGTAGGTTTCAGATTGTTCGCCAACACCGTGCATAACTTATCAACTCCTTCTAAAAACTTGTCGTCCAAATTTCCGCTGTAAATCCACGAACGTTCCATCTCCTTCTAGCTATTTATATGAAGGCAGCCATTTCATACCGTCACCCGTGGCAGAGTCTTTACACTTTTGTATCTTATCAACCTAAATCCATCCATGAGTATTAAATCCCACCGGTGAACGTGTTTTTAATATGTAATTTATTGAAAATTTCGGCAGCATCTCCCTACAGTTCTTCAAATGCACGATATTATGATATTAATCAATAATATATGCATTCGAAGAACAATAAAGAGATACTGCTGAAATAATCAATAAAGTACATATTAAAAGCACATTCACACCCTAGGTGTGTGATTTAACAATCGTGGACAGTCCCGACAGGGACTGCCGAAGATATACCTCTATTAGGTATATCTTGGGCGGATAACTATGTTTGGTAGTTTGTCAAATATTATATGTATATATATAATCTTACCTCTGGTAGACGATTAGCCGATGCTAAGACGGTTGAGGTCGGAAGCCTAAATAAAGTCGTAGTCCTGATGCATAAATGAAAACGACAACATTAGAATTCATCAAAAAATCAAGGTTAAATGCTAGCTAAACCGCGGAAAAAATCGACAGCATCTCCCCTATATTTCTAACGTCTCCAAATCAGTTTTATCAAAGTCAAATTCGCACGCACCATCTAGAACTGGTAACATACATAAACTTATCTTCACTGATGTATTTAGTTTACAGAAACAGAAAAACGACAACATCTTTCTGTTGCCTCTACTGAACATCATCACACACAGAACTCAAAAGAAATAGAAACTGAAAGAAAAGAAACAGACAGACAGAGACTGGTGTATGACTCCTCTCTGTTTGTTCACGTGTTTGAATTCTCAAACCTTTCTAAACTGTCGATCCTGTCAATTTGGTGTGTTATAAAGTTTCTAACTCAACTAAACCCAAGGCAACTTTGTTACAGATGCAGAATTAGTCAGAACCTGATCTGATACGAAACTGAAGCTGAAATCCAAACTGAAATCAAAACAGAAACTGAGTTGTGTTCTTGCTTTCTTCCCTGTCTGTTTTTTTTTTTTCCTTTCAACTGATTATACTTCTCCTAACTCCTTACCCAGTTACTTAAATATTCCATTAAGCTTTTAAATCCAGACCAAAACTCAAACAACTTGTTACAGTTCTGTTCCATTCATGAAACTGAGATATGCTACAGTTCTGTACCATTCATTTTTCAGGAATCGGTAATATACTTGAACTTACTTTCTTTCCTGTGGCAGTTTTAAGTAGTAGCATTTTTAAAACTACACTATTATGTATTAATTGTAATACTAAATGCTAAGAACAAATAAATACAGCAGTTTACAGATTGGTTTGCAAAGTTACCGTAACTAAGCACCGAAGTGGGCAAGTAGTGTAGAAATCAGCCCACGAACTAGGTCGCAATTAACTGTGAATCTGGGCACAAATATATGAACAAGGTTAGAACATTTGCCATTACACTCTCAGGATTCGATACAAACGAGGTTAGAACTTGCAATCGAAATGCATGTATATGAACAAGTTAGAAAAAAACGACAATCAATCGCGATCGCATACCCAATACGCGATAGAGACGTCGACGGTGAGACCAGTGGTAGATGGGTGGTGACCGGCGGCGATGGGAGTGACAAAGGTGGTGGGAGCGACGGCGGCGATGGCCGTTAGCAAGGTGACGGGAGAGAGGAGGCAATTTCAGTGAGGAAGATAGCGCGAAAGAGAGAAGAGTTACTGTGAGTAGAGTGTGCAGAGTGTAGGCAAATGTTTAAATGGACTTTAGATTACGGTTTACATGTAAACCGTAAACTAAAGTCACACTTTACATGACGGTTCTCACAAAAACCGTAATCTAAAGTGTAACGAAATTAAAAAAAAAGCGCGATAATTATTTGGCATATGTTGGGTTTCAACATAGGTAACACATTAATATAAAGTTTTTATTAATCTAAAATACACTGATAAAACGACGTCGTTAAATGTAATCTAAAGTGTAACGAAATTAAAAAAATAGCGCGATAATTATTTGCCATATGTTGGGTTTCAAACATAGGTAACACATTAATATAAAGTTTTTATTAATCTAAAATACACTGCTAAAACGACGTCGTTAACTGTAATTTAGATTACGCGCGGAGTCGAATAAATCAAATAATACGGGAAATTTTTTTTCGTCAGGTCAAACGACGTCGTTGACGAGGTTGGCGCGCCTTTTTTAGGAGGGACTTTAGATGACGGTTTTTAGTAAAACCGTAATCTAAAGTCCGTTGACCGTAAAGCGCGCGTCAACACGGGACTTTAGATTTACGGTTTTACTAAAAACCGCTGGAGAGAGAGACCGATCGACTGACAGAGTTGTCACAGGTATTCTCCAGCTGTTCTTCTCGTTCTGTTTTCTGTTTGTTTGACTCTGGAGCCACCCACTCTTTTATTTCTGCTTTGCTGAGTTGGTGGTGGCTCTCGGTTTGCCTGTTGTGCCTCTGGGTGTTGAGCTGTGTGTGCATAGTCCATTGGTTAGGGACTCCTCTATGCTTTTGAATTCTGTTTGTAAAGCTAGTCCTGTGTTAGTCAAGAATAGGATTCTGTGTGCTGACCTCATCCCGATGGAGATGACTTCTTTTGATGTGATTCTGGGCATGGATTGGCTTGCTGCGCACCATGCCCATATTGATTGTGCCGCTTCGAGAGTCACTTTTGAGGAGCCGGGCCAGCCCCGTGTGATTGTAGCAGGAAATGGACTCCCGTGCTCGCCGCCCGTCATATCAGCGATGCAGGCGTTCCGTTTTCTGAGGAAAGGATGCCAGGGATATCTGTGCTACATCCCTAAGGTTCGCAAGGATGCGAAGTTGGATGAGATTCCAGTGGTCAGAGACTTTCCCGATGTGTTCCAGGATGATGTACCTGGACTTCCCCCTGTTAGAGAGGTGGAGTTCTCGATCGAGCTCGCACCTGAGACTCAGCCGATTTCGAAGGCCCCATACCGGATGGCGCCTGCTGAGCTTAAGGAGTTGAAGGTCCAGTTACAGGAGCTGCTGGATAAGGGCTTCATTCGCCCGAGTGTGTCGCCTTGGGGAGCACCAGTGTTGTTTGTAAAGAAGAAGGACGGTAGCATGCGGCTGTGCATTGACTACAGGGAGCTCAACAAGGTTACCATTAAGAATAGGTATCCTCTCCCGCGCATAGATGACTTGTTCGACCAGTTAGCAGGAGCTAAGGTGTTTTCGAAGATCGATCTGAGGTCGGGATATCATCAGCTGAGGATTAAGGCAGACGACGTGCCTAAGTCCGCTTTCAGGACTCGTTATGGACACTACGAGTTCCTAGTGATGCCATTCGGGTTGACGAATGCGCCGTCAGTATTTATGGATATGATGAACAGAGTCTTCAAGCCGTTTTTGGACCAGTTCGTTGTAGTTTTCATCGATGACATCTTGGTGTATTCCAAGAGTGCTGAGGAGCACGAGGAGCATTTGAGGACCGTTCTCCAGACTCTGAGGGAGAACGAGTTGTATGCGAAGCTGAAGAAGTGCGAGTTCTGGCTAGATCAGGTGGTATTCTTGGGACATGTGGTCTCCAAGGATGGTATCTCCGTGGACCCGGAGAAGATTCGAGCTATTACTGAGTGGGCCAGGCCTACTAATGTTGGGGATATTCGTAGCTTCCTTGGACTAGCGGGCTACTATCGCAAGTTTGTGGAGGGCTTCTCCAAGTTGGTGATTCCGTTGACTCGTCTGCTGCAGAAGGATGTGAAGTTCGAGTGGAGTGATGCCTGTGAGCAGTGTTTTCTGGAGCTGAAGAAGAGGTTGACTACTGCGCCGATCTTGACTCTTCCGGGGGACCGAGGGTCTGGAGGTTTTCTGTGATGCGTCCCATAGGGGACTTGGATGTGTTCTGATGCAGCATGGGAAGGTAGTATCATATGGCTCTCGTCAGTTGAAGCCATATGAGAAGAACTATCCGACCCACGATCTGGAGCTGGCTGCGGTGGTCTTTGCGTTGAAGATTTGGAGGCACTACTTGTATGGGGCAGCGTGCAAGGTGTATACGGACCATAAGAGCCTCAAGTATATGTTCACTCAGAAGGAGTTGAACTTGAGGCAAGGAGGTGGCTGGAGTTGTTGCACGATTATGATTTAGAGATCCTCTACCATCTGGGTAGGGCGAATGTGGTTGCTGATGCGCTCAGTAAGAAGGGTCCGTCTGGGACTGTTTGTGCTTTGTCCGGTGTGGAGAGGTCTGCTCAGGAGTTGCAGCGCATGGGTATCTGGGTTGTCCGTCCAGAGAGGTCTGGGATGTTAGCAGCACTGCAGGTTCAGCCTACCTTGATCGACCGGATCAAGGCCAGTCAGGAGCTTGATGTCAGTCTGTGTAAGATCAGAGAGAGTTTGTCTGCTGGTCAGGAGTCCGAGTTCCGGGTTTCAGAGGATGGCTGCCTGAGGTTCAGAGGCCGTGTTTGTGTGCCGGCAGACGACGCGTTGAGGCGTGAGATCATGCAGGAGGCTCATGGAGCTCCATACTCAGTACACCCAGGAGGTGTGAAGATGTACCGGGATCTTCGAGAGACATTCTGGTGGGGTAACATGAAGAGAGATATTTCTGACTTTGTATCCAGATGTCGGACCTGTCAGCAGGTCAAGGCCGAGCATCAGAGACCAGCTGGTTTGCTTCAGCCTCTTCCCGTTCCGGAGTGGAAGTGGGAGAGCGTCGGGATGGATTTTGTCATGGGACTGCCTAAGACTCCGAGGGGTTTTGATGCAGTTTGGGTCATTGTGGACCGGCTCACGAAGAGCGCTCACTTCCTACCTGTCAGTAAGACTTTCAGTTTGCACCGCTTGGCTCAGTTGTACATGGATGAGATTGTGCGTCTACATGGGGTCCCTGCTTCGATTGTATCTGACAGAGATCCGAGGTTTGTGTCCAGGTTCTGGCAGAGTTTGCATCAGGCGTTGGGGACGAAGTTGTCTTTCAGTTCAGCTTATCATCCTCAGTCAGATGGTCAGACAGAGAGGACGAATCAGGTCCTAGAGGACATGCTCAGGGCATGTGTACTCGACTTTGGGGGCAGCTGGGATCAGCGCGTGGCACTGATAGAGTTCGCGTACAATAACAACTTTCAGACCAGTATTGGGATGGCACCGTTCGAGGCCTTGTATGGCAGGAGGTGCAGATCACCCATCTGTTGGGATGATCTGAAGGAGAGAGCTGTGATTGGTCCAGACTTGGTTCAGGATGCTGTGGGCAAGATTCAGTCTATCAGGGAGCGTCTGCTTGTGGCTCAGAGTCGTTAGAAGAGTTACGCCGATCAGAGGAGACGACCTCTAGAGTTCGAGGTGGGCGACCATGTGTATCTGAAAGTTTCCCCAGTTCGAGGAGTCGTTCGTTTTGGGAAGAGAGGCAAGCTTAGCCCTCGTTTTGTGGGTCCTTTCGAGATCCTAGAGAGGATCGGACCGGTTGCCTATCGTTTGGCTTTGCCTCCATCTTTAGCAGCAGTGCACTGTTTTCCACGTTTCTATGCTGAGGAAGTACATTCCGGACCCATCTCATGTGATCGACTTCAGTCCGCTTCAGTTGAGGGAGGACTTCACGTTTGAGGCAGTTCCTTCGAGGATTCTAGCCCGAGATGTTCGTAAGCTCAGGAGTAAGACCATGCCCTTGGTGAAGGTGTAGTGGTCGGGTCAGTCAGAGGAGGAGGCGACCTGGGAGGTCGAAAGTGAAGTGCGCTCTAAGTTTCCCGCCCTTTTCGAGCAGTAGGTATGTTTTAATTCGAGGACGAAATTCTTTTAAGGGGGAGGTGATGTTATAACCCAAGGTTTGGTTATATTTTTATTTCGTTACTATGGTTCATTAAGATGGTCCATTCTGAATTTAGGACACGGAAGTCCTTATTAAAGAAGTCGGGGGCGAGGAGGTCTTTTGTTTTCATCAGATTAATCAGGTGAGGATAATACTTAATTCATTTTCTTTTCCCTCATTAATTATCCTCTCTCTAATCACGTCCCTCACCACGATCTAATTCACACCCCTTATTCCTTATCAGTTCTCAAGACGTTAGCCTCTCTTCTCTCCTTCTCTCTCTCAATTTTCTTCTTTGTTGATCGATCCGTTGTGCTACTGGTTGGAGATTCGAGTGCTGTGGATTCTTCATCTCGTCTTGCTGTTCTCTCCGTATTCAGGTTTGTGTTGCGTCGATTAGTTTGCAATCAGTTTGGAGAACTTCTCCAATCCCTAATTTCTTTTCTCTGCAATCTGATTGTAATCAGTGGATTCTCCGACGTCTGCGTCGATCCCTCCTCTGCTGTGGATTGCTGCTGTGTCACGTATCAGAATTCAGGTGAGGGTTTCGTCACAGTTTTGGATTGTAATTCTAGTTTCAGAGTTTGGGGTTCCGTTTTCTGAAATGGGGAGTTTGCAATTGTGTTTTGCTCAGTGAATTGGTTGCGTTCGGTCTGCGTTTGAGGGTCTGCATTGTCTGGATTCTGCTCCTTCAGATCGGGTTTCATCTCGCTGTTTTGAGGTAGGTGGCTTTCGGATTCGATCCGTGTGTTCAGCCTTGGGGAGTTTGGATTCTACCAGTTAATTCAATGATTTGATCCTGTGTTGGTGTGTTCTTATGTCTGTTTAATGCCTTTCCAATGGATTAAACCCCCAAGGTTGTTTTGTAAATGGTGTGTTGATTTGGATTGGTTTTTGTGCCTCTGTTCGTTTGAATTCGCTTCTGATTTCTGAGGTTTTCGGCATGTCCGAACTTCCGTCCGAGCTTTGAAGTTCGGACATGCCCTTCTGCGCTTAATCTTTTGAAAATCTTCGCTGTGTCCGAACTTCCGTCCGAGCTTTGAAGTTCGGACACAGCCTTCTGCATTCTCTGATTTTGGCTTCGACTTGTGTCCGAACATTGATGTCCGACACAAGTTCGGACTCTCCGCGTGTCTGTTTTCGTAAAATGTCCGAACTTGGATGTTCGGACACCTCTGGCTCTTCTTCTGTTTTAAGGTTCGACTTGTGTCCGAACTTTGAAGTCCGGACACAAGTTCGGACATCTGTCTGATTTTGCCTTCTGAGTCTCGACTTGTGTCCGAACATTGATGTCCGGACACAAGTTCGGACAGGCTACTGTTTTGGCCATAACTTGCTCGTTTGAGCTCCGTTTGACTTCTGTTTGCGGGGTTGGACTCCCCTTCTGATTTCCAAGCTATCTATGGGCTTTCTGGTGCCTTTGGTGCACATATGCTTATCTGTATTTAAGCTTCTGTTTTGGGACCTAGTTATCTCTGTGTGTGAGCCTTTGGATGGCTGGTTACGCTATCTCGTAGCGCGCTATGTAGGATCCTTCTGTTCACGGGTGATGTTCCCCGTTCTGTTCACGGGTGTTTACACCTGTTCTGTTTACGAGTGAGGTTTCCTCGTTCTGCTCACGAGCTGGTTGCTCGTTCTGTCTGTATGCTGTGATCGCTAGTGTCCCACTCTGTTTTCTGCTTCCGTCTGCTTCTGCTCTGTTTAGTCCCTTAATAAATGGGCTTCTGGTTCTGATTTCTGACATATCTGTGGATTATTTGACTCCTCCTGATCTGTCAATATTCTGTAAATGTTTTGAGCATGCTGGTTGATGAAGTTGGTCATCTACTGGGCATAGTTGTGTGCTCATTCCCCTACTTCTAACGCTTTTGCAGATTGATTAGCGAGGATCGTCTCCCCTCAGCTTCTGGAGTCTAGCTGCTTTGTTTTTAGCTTCTTTTGAGACCTTTGTATTGAATTTGGGCTTTGGGCATATTTTGTTAAGCTTCTGCTTTTGACATCTGTTTGGTGGGTTCTGTAATGATTTTTTGGGATGTTTTACATCTCTTCGATAATGCTGTATTGGAGTATTTCGTTTGGGCCTTATTTGATGATCTGTTTAATTCTGTTTATTAGAGCCTTGCGTTATTATGTAATAATACGCGGCGTGTAATACCCCTAACTCCTAGGCCAGTGTTTGGGGGTGTACATGTTCTGGTAGCTGAACCTTCTTCTGTTAGTTTATAATTATATAGTTTTGTGCTATCTTTTAGATTTCTGGTGGGTGTTGGTACATCTTTGCAGTTGAGCTTCAGGAAGCCTGCTGGAAAAATGTTTGCGAGCAGGAAAGACAGTCTTGCGGTTACAATTTCTTTGACTGCAAAATATCTAATGAACCCAGGAGAATTTCATGGCTCACAGGAACTACATTTTCTACCCTGTGCGATCCCGACAATGGAAACTATCAGTATGGGATATGATAGGATCTGTTAGGATTACATATTAGGATAGTTACTTATTAGGATGGATTACATATTTACATATTAGGATATTATGTTAGTATTCTTTATTCCCCGTATATTTTTCTTTCCTTTATATGTTAGGATAGTACCGTTTCTTCTTCCTTTCTTGTACCTATATATATTCGCATCGTTGGTACTGCGAATAACACACAACTTTGAAATACAGAACATCCTTTCTTCATCTCTCTCACTCTCGATCTCCCTAGCTCACTATCTTTTGCTCCAAAACTTCCGCTTTCAACATGGTATCAGAGCGGTTTATCCGCAAGTAAATTCGACCTCGCTATGACTACTGAGAATGGTGATAGCGACTACGAGAAGGATCTGGATGGGGACGGTGAATCGTCCGACATCGCCGAGGAAGACAATGAAGAACAAAAATCCAGATGGCGAGTCTTGCGACTTGATCCATCCGATCCACTCACCGTATCTAGCTCAGACCAGCCAGGAGTATCCCTCACCGTCAAACGATTCGACGGAAACGGCTTCCAGATTTGGAAGAAGAAGATGGAGATTTCACTCCTTGCCAAAAACAAAATCAAGATGATCGATGGAACCCTACCACTACCACGATCAAAAGTTACCAGAAATCGGCGCGATGCGTGGGACCGCTGCGACGGTCTAATTAGATCTTGGATCATCTCGAGCGTTGAACCATCAATTGCTGACGGTCTCATGTCTCGCAACTCCTCTCGTGCGATGTGGAAGGCCTTGTGTAAAAGATACGATCAATCGGATGGGACACGCCTCTTCGAATTAAGACGAGAACTGTCACAAACGGAGCAAGGATCTTCCAGTGTAGCAGATTACTAGCAGATTACTTCGCACGCCTCGAGAAATTGTGGGTGAAATCGCCAGTGTTGCTGATGTAGACGCTTTGTGTTTGTGGATACGGAGACAAGGTCGCCAAAATGATTGAGAATCAAAAGCTTTTCGAATTCCTCCTGGACTCTGCGCGAAGAGTTCATCAACATCCGAGGTAATCTCCTTATGAAATCTCCTCTGCCTAGTCTGGACTTAGCCTACTCTGTGATTCTTCATGAAGAGAGGCAACGTAGCACGGGCAAAACTGTTAAAAATCTGACTGAAACTTCCTTCGCTAACAACGTGAGTAAGAGCGAACCAGATCGTGCTAATCGTTTCAAAAATAAACGCGAAAGCGCTACAAAGAAGAACGATAGTGTTTGCACTCACTGTGGGAAGGTTGGTCATCTTAAGAGGACTGTTTCGAACTAAAAGGTTATCCAGACTGGTGGAAAGGCACAAGGTTTCCTCGGCCAATGCTGCTCAACGTGGAGAAGGTATTCCTAATCCTCAAGGCTTAGACGTGGAAAGATTCAACCGTCTGTGCGACATGCTTGAGCAGACAGGTGGTCTCTCTGTTAAAGCACAAGGCACCGCGGCTGGGAAAGGCAAGGTGAATCTACCGGGGTTTGCAGGTAACATCCTAGAATCCACCACTGATAGAAACTCTGTTGATAATTACCAGCGCTGGTTGATAGATTCTGGTGCCAATGACCACTTAGTTGGTAACATTAACGTCCTAAGCAACAGAAGAAAACTATCTCACTCCCGTTGTGTCACCATGCCTAATGGCAATACCGAAACTATTGATACCATAGGGACTGTACATTTGACGGATAGTTTCAAACTCAAGGACGTTTATATGTGCCCAGTTTCAACCTTGCTCTTATCTCGGTGAGTAAGTTGGTTGAACAAACTGGTGTGGATGTTATTTTTGATCAAAGGTTCTGTTATATGCAGGAGCCTACCTGGACGAGTAGGATGCGCATAGGACATAAGAAAGATGGCCTTTATGTTTTGGATGTTCCTTCATTAAAGCGCACTGCTAATGGTTGTAATAACATACATGTTATTCCTCATAAACATGATACTGATAAAGTTTTGTTCTGGCACAAAAAGATGGGCCACCCCCTCTGAATAAAATGCTTAGAATGGGTTTAGTTAGCAGAAATGATATCCCTTTGGATTTTGCTTGTGATATCTGTTTTCGTGCTAAAGGACATCGCTCTCCTTTTTCTCATTCTGTTCACAAATCTGATGTATGTTTTGAGATTATACATCTCGATGTGTGGGGTCCTTGTTCGTATGTTAATCACGATGGTAGTAGGTATTTTTTGACAATCGTCGATGATGCTAGCAGAAGTACTTGGACCATTCTCATGAAACAAAAATCTGAAGCTGCTATACATATTCAAAATTTTATCCTCATGGCTGAAAGACAATTCAACAAATGTGTTAAAATAGTTCATTCTGACAATGCGTACGAATTAGGATCTTCCACGGTTTTAAAACAATTTTTTCAAAGCAAAGGGATCCTTCATCACACTACTTGCGTTCACACCCCCCCGCAACAAAACGGTATAGTGGAACGCAAACATCGTTACTTATTGGAAACTGCCCGGGCCTTGTTTTTTCAGTCCGGATTAGACATGGACTATTGGGGAAAGTATTTTAATGGCCACCCATCTCATTAATCGTCTTCCTTCCTCCACACTAAATGGAATTTCTCCATATGAATTCTTTCATGGTGCTCCACCTGATTTCTCTACCTTTCACACATTTGGATGTCTTGCGTATCACACCGGTCCGCATCTCCCTCGAACAAAGTTTGATGATCGTGGATCGAAAGCTGTCTACTTAGGGCCTGGTTTGTCTAAAAAGGGACACAGATTATTGTTGCTCGCTCAAACGTAACATAATCACCAGTCGAGATGTAACCTTTTTTGATAATATTTTTCCTCTCGTAAATTCAGGACAAGATGATAATCTTTCTACTTTTCCTATTCCCCTCGATGATATCATCATCGAACCCTCCTCTGGTGCCTCTGTCCCGCAACCTGAACAGGTTGCTCAACAAAATGCAAATTTCTTTTCCAGTAGTGATAACATTGCAGACATTCAAGAAACCATTCAAGAAGAAGATCAAGCACCAAATGCCATGGACCAGAATAATCCCGTTTTACTTGACAAAAACGATGCTGACCAATCTGAATCTGCTGTCGAATCTTCAGATATATCAAGACCAGAAGATCAAGCAGACCAAGACTCTTCCAACCAAACTCATACTCATCCTCGACGTTCACTTCGTCAACGACAAGCTCCAGCCAAGCTACTTGATTACGAATGCAATCAAGTCTCTGCTGATTTTTCTCTCAGATTCTGACCACACGCTTGCCACACCTCGGTTACAATACATCTCGAACATACACTCTTTGACTGATCTAACTCCTTCTCGTACCACTTGTTGCCAAGTTTCCAGCCACAGTTCTGATGAACCCAAATCATACAAGGCGGCATGTCAACATCAGCAGTGGAAGGAAGCCATGGCAATCGAATTAAAAGCTCTTGAAGACAATGGTACATGGAGTCTTGTTAAACTTCCTAAAGGGAAGATGTATCTCTTGTAGATGGGTCTACCGAATTAAATATAAAACAATGGGGATGTGGAAGGTACAAGGCCCGGTTAGTTGTTCGAGGTTTCACTCAGAAATATGGAGTAGACTTTGATGAGACGTTTTCCCCAGTTGTCAAGATGACCACTGTTCGAGCCCTAGTCACCTTAGCCGTCAAACGACGATGGGTCATTCATCAGCTCGATGTCAACAACGCCTTCATCCATGGCGATCTTCACGAGGATATCTACATGCAACCCCCTGAAGGGCTAGAAATCGAAACAAAGGACTGGTTTGCAAGCTTCAAAATCATTATATGGTTTGAAAAAAGCCTCCCGACAATGTACTACTCCAGCTTTCAACCCACCCTCGTTCATCTTGGATTCACCATATCCGATAATGATCATTCCCTCTTCAAGTGGATCGAAGGAGACTCCATCCTTCTTCTAGGAGTCTATGTCGATGATATAATCTTGTGTGGAAACAATCAGTCCAAAATCCAAGATGTCAAAAACACTCTTCATCATCATCACTTCAAAATCAAAGACTTAGGAGCTATGAGTCGGTTTCTTGGGATGGGTATCATCATACAACCAACGGTGTTGCAGTAACCCAACATAAATTCGCAACCGATCTCCTTCGTGATTATGACATTGAGTCCAAACACACTGTGGCCACTCCCCTAGCGCCAAATATCAAACTTCATCTCCATGACGGTCCCCCTCCCAAATGCTACTGATTACCGACGACTCATGGGGAAACTTAATTACCTCATCAACACCCGTCCTGATTTGAATTTCAGCGTTCAGCTCCTAAGTCAGTTCAATCATGAACCACATCAACACCATTGGGATGCCGCTATCCATCTTCTTCAATACATCAAAGGAACTCTCGGATATGGCATCTTTCTCAATAATCTGATAATTTCTCTCTTACCGCATTACCGTACTGTGACTCCGATTGGCTTCTTGCCCGATTTCTCGCAAATCGGTTAGTGGATACTACATCCTTCTCGGCGGTGCTCCCATTTCATGGAAATCCAAGAAACAAACATGCGTATCTCTTTCTTCTGCCGAAGCAGAATATCGAGCCCTCCGTCGCGTCACCACTGAGTTAGCATGGCTTTCTTCCTTCTCCACGAAATGGGTGTCTCGTATATCACACCTATCCCTCTTCGGTGTGACAACCTCTCCGCGGTCTTCATCGCCAAGAACCCCGTTCTTCATGAACGCACAAAGCACATAGAAATTGATGTTCATTACGTTCGTGACCAAATCAAAGCGGGCCTCATCAATGTCACTCACATCTCCAATCTTCATCAGAAAGCCGACATGTTGACCAAGACCCTCACCGGGAAAGAATATCGAAGTCAACTTGATTCCATGGGGATGATCAACACTAACAAATCGCTGAAATTGTCATTTCTCCGATTTGAGGGGGGGTGTTAGGATTACATATTAGGATAGTTACTTATTAGGATGGATTACATATTTACATATTAGGATATTATGTTAGTATTCTTTATTCCCCGTATATTTTTCTTTCCTTTATATGTTAGGATAGTACCGTTTCTTCTTCCTTTCTTGTACCTATATATTTCGCATCGTTGGTACTGCGAATACACACACACTTTGAAATACAGAACATCCTTTTTCATCTCTCTCTCACTCTCGATCCCCTAGCTCACTATCTTTTGCTCCAAAACTTCCGCTTTCAACATCCTCTCAAAGAGGCCAAAATACATTCAATTCATCGATTCCTTTGCTTACAACCCTCCTCCCTTATTTATACTAACACTAGCCCAAATCCTATCCTATTCACTATCAATAAATGTTATTCAAACTTACACTAAATGCTAATGGTATATCTATCCTAATAAATGCTAAGATCCTAATCCTATTCATACTAATAATAAATGCTAAGATCCTAATCCTATTCAAACTAATAATAAAAGCTATTGAAACTTACAATAAATACTAATGACAATAAATACTAATATTAAGACCCTAGAACTTCCTAAACTATTCTAACTACTATGGCTTATCATTACCCACCCCCTCAAACAACCCTTGTCCCCAAGGTTGGAAAAAAAAACTAGAGTTAGAATAGAGAGATTCTCGGGTGCGTTGAAAATCTTCATTATTTCTTCTTTTTCTTTAGCGCCTCCTTCTTTCTCTCTTCAGTCGTTCAAGTTTTCTTTGCTTCAATCTTCTTTCAGTTTCTTGATCTCCTGGTAGAAGATTTATTGTCTTCGTCCATAGCTCGCGGTCCCAATCCCTCTTGTTCATCATTGATTTTCGTCTCCTTCGCTTTTTATTTCCTTGTGCTTTTCTAATCAACACCACATGTTGATCGTAAGTGGAACTTTTGAATCCTCCAATTTTGATTCCTTCGCTATCCCTTTGACTTCTGATTCTTCAATCTGAAACATAATCTCATCATTCGCCTCGATCTTTTCCGTCCATTGATCTTCAACTTTCTTCTCTGATTGGTTCGATCGATCAAGCTTCTCTCATTTACATCATCAGTGGTGATTTCTTCCCCACGTCTTTGACCTTTAATTTCCGCATCTGGAACAATTTCCTTTACCGTGGGGGCAAAAGACCTATCTGCGATTCTGACTCGAAGGAGTCCTTCATCGGATCCGTTTCCATTCTGACTTGAAGGAATCCTTCAGATCTGAATCATTAAAATACTGAGCCGATTGATTGCGTTTCGTGTTTGATAACGAACCATGGCCGATTATTTCTTGCATCTCTTCCAACCTCCGCTGTATGCGCTCAAGAATCTCAATGGATGACTCTTCATCTTCCATTCTTTTTTGTTGTGAAACCTCCCAACCTCTGTTGTATGCGCTCAAGTCCTTCGCTGATGAAGGCTGGAATCGTTCCTCAATCAAATCCTTGAAATTTTGGCCAAGAAAGTTTTCCAAACGACATCCAAAGCCATTGAAACCACTCTTTGCTTCCCCTTCCATGCAAAAACCGGCTGCCATGAACCATTCATCTTTTTCAATGCCATTTATGGTGAAATAAGACCGCATTCTGCTGAGCCAACCTTGCGGATCAATGCCCACAAAAACTGGTGGTTCAAAATCATCACCAATAAACTCCATCATTCGGTTTCTTCCTTTCCCAATTACCCTTGGCCCTGGACGAGCTCTGATACCAATTGATAGGATCACACCTTATTTTATTAAGTAAATCCACCGAAGTGGCCAAGTAACTCCACCGAAGTGGCCAATATCCTCTCAAAGAGGCCAAAATACATTCAATTCATCGATGTCCTTTGCTTACAACCCTCCTCCCTTATTTGTACTAACATACTAGCCAAAATCCTAATCCTATTCAACTATCAATAAATGTTATTCAAACTTACACTAAATGCTAACGGTAATATCTATCCTAATAAATGCTAAGATCCTAATCCTATTCATACTAATAAAAATGCTAAGATCCTAATCCTATTCAAACTAATAATACAAGCTATTGAAACTTACAATAAAATACTAATGACAATAAATACTAATATTAAGACCCTAGAACTTCCTAAACTATTCTAACTACGACTTATCAGGATATATCATCTCGCTGTGGCAACTGGTGCTTCATCTTTGTCATTTCCCTTCAAGTACCCCTATGTCTCTGGATCGGATACTTTCTTAAGTCATTGTGTGGGTTTGCTGCATATTCTTTCTTAGCTTCTCTTTATAATATTATATCCACCAACACGAAATAACATGGACTTTGCAGATATGCACGGTACATACATACCTACCGACCCACCTCTTGCATATTAGTAAGGTCTTTGGAATTCTGATGCAGATCTACAGGACAAACTTTCATGACCAGTATTTATGTACTTGAGAATGATAACAAACGGGAGGAGGTGAGTTTGGATTTCAAAAGGGGATGATTTATTTCATTCAGTTACAAACCTATTTATAGAAAACAAATACAACATTAATCTGCCATAGTCAAATATAGAGGCTAGGAAAGTCTACCACCACATGTTTCAAGTTCAACAATGGTGAACGGGAATAGTAACTGACGGTGCCTAATTCTAGATAGAGTTGGTGAGGGTTGGTGAGTCTAATTCAGGATTACATTTTTAACATCCTCCCTTATGCGCGCGCCAGCGCCGTCCCAGTCCACCGGGCGCCCGCGCCCTCCTTTCCAACCGCGCGCCGCGCCCTCCTTTCCAAATGCGCGCCTGCGCGCCTCCCTTGATGCGGACGCCGGCGCCGGCGTCTTTAGGTCGGCGCCTGCGCCGGTGCCCGTTTTTCAAATCGCTGTATCTTCTTCGTTATTGCTCCGTTTTTCGATCCGTTTGCGCCGTTGCGTTTGTCTTTTCGTGTACTTTACGATGATATACTTTGTTGATTATTTTGATGGCTTATGTGTGATTTATTCTAAAGTACGTAGTATTAGGGTTTACGAGTAGCACTTGATGAATAACGACGTTTTTCTGCTTAGGGTGATAACGATGATGAATTCGAGGATGCGAACGTAGACACAAGTCATGTATTTAATAGTAGCCTAGTCTTTGGCGATGCAGAGGAGGCGGTTGGTTATGCGTTTCGCACCGGAGAGGCTAATAATATTTATCTAATCAGACAGACTAAGCGAGACGACGGTGAAGTAATACTAACGTGTGAGAGGTACGGCAAGCATAGGCCACGGGTTAGCACAGGAGAATCGTCATCGTCGAGTCAAAGGCCACGGCGTGCCACGAAGAAATGCAACTGCCCTTTCCGCCTAAGCATCAGGGGTGGGGTTCAGACGGGCTGGTCTGTCTTGGTAATGGTCCCGACGCACAACCACGCGTTAGCGAGGAACCCACAATCTCACTTCGTCCGGCCTCGCTTTAGCGTCGACGAAAGGGCAAGCATGAAAAGTTTGTACAGGAGTGGTGTTGCGCCTAGGCAGATGTGGGCCCATTTACATGACAAGAACCCTGAAAGTACTGCAGACAAGACATCGATTCATAACCTAGTTTCGAAATTCAGAAAAGAAGATCGTGGCGGACGTACAGATGTAGCGTCCTTCATGCACTCGCTAGATGAACGTAATTATAGTTGGTGGTCCGAGAAAGATGCAAGTAAGTGTCGGCACATCTGTTCAGTGTTGGTTTTTTGTCTGTTAATCACTTTAAATGTTAGTTCTAATTAAATGTCCATTTTGCAGGGAATCCATCTAGGCTGGGTCTTGTCTTGTTTGCGCACCCTTTTTCGCTGACGCTCGTTAAGATGTTTCCTTATGTAGTGCTCATTGATAGCACTTACAAGACGAACATGTACAAGGTGCCTCTAGTGGAGTTCGTCGGAGTCACGTCGTGCGGCAAGAACTTCTGCATAGCGTTCTGTTTTGCGGTCAGAGAGGATGAGTCTGCATACACGTGGATGCTTAATCAGCTGACGAAGGTGTTGATCTATCCTCCAAATGTGTTTGTCACTGACAATGAAAAGGCGCTAGTGAAAGCACTTTCAGTGGTATATCCTTCTGTACCACATCTTCTATGTCGTTGGCATATATGCAAGAATGTGGCTGCCAATGCGCTTAAGATAATGCATATTGACCGTGACAGAGTCAATTTAGTAGTGCATCGGTGGAAGCGACTAGTTTACGCCTCAACTATTGCGAAGTACGATGAACAGTACGGGAAATTAGTACACTCCTACGGCGCCAACAATCCTTTCGTTGTGTACTTGAACAACACATGGCTATGTCAGCGTGAGAAATTTTGTGAGGTATGGGTTAAGAGATTCAGGCATTTCGGCAACACATCTACCAACAGGTTAGCTTAACTTTAATTGTCAACATGTTCTGTTGTTTGTATTGGTATGTTTCCCATTTATCTGCTACTAATTGACTTCCAATGTGTAGGGCGGAGAGCGCCCACTCAGCTCTAAAGTGTTGGCTTCATACATCCACCGGATCTCTAGACACATGCTTCGACAGCATACATAGATTCGTCGAAGGGCAACATTTTCACATTAAACAAGACTTCGAGTTCTCCATTGACAGAAGGGTTTCGGAAGACCAGCAAGTCCCATTTTTATTTCTGGTCAATCAAGTGAGCCTCAAATGTTTGGAAATACTCCAGGATCAGCTGAGAAGCGGGAGGTGCGATATTGACCACACAACATCGTACGAAGATGTTTGTGCGTTTACTTCGACCATGGGATTACCGTGCGCGTTTCGTATGTTTCAGTACATTCAAGCCGGTCTGAATATACCAGTTGAAGAAGTGCATATCTTCTGGCGAACACTCAGATACGACACAACAAGAATTTGAAGCACAACGCCAAACATACGATGAGTCGTATAGCACAGAGGAACAACTCTCATGTGTAGGTTTATGGTATGATGATCTGTCTCAGCGGTATGATCCTACGACGATTGAACAAGCGTTCAACGCGTGGAAGCCAATATGGGAGCCCGAGGATGATCACACTGGTTTACAGCCACCAGAGGTGAAGGTGCCTAAGGGAAGGCCCACTACCAAAAAAAAGAAGAGGCCAAACACTAGGGACAAGTCCGAGCACGAGCATTTAGGTCTTGGAAACCGTGGTCCGCCCCTACGACGTTCGCAGTCTCAGCGACGCTCGACAGCACCCCAAAGTACAAGTGATCATGGGCCGTCAATGCAACACAGTCAATCACAGCGTTGGTCATCTGAGCGAATGAGTCAAACTGGAGAAGGACCGACAATGCAACACAATCCACCTCAACAACATGCACCATATCCGACATACTGGAGCCCCTGGAAATACTCGTCGTATTGGACTGACCTCGATCCGCAATTAGGTAATTATATTATAGGTTACAGGGAGATAGTGGGTGATGGAAACTGTGGGTTTCGAGCCATTGCTGATGCCGTGTACAACGATGAAAGCCTATGGAAACAGGTTAGACGTGCATGCTTGGATGAGCTGGAGGATAGAAGAGATTGGTGGTTAAATAAAGTTGAACGAGTTTGGTACGATAGACAGTACCATCGACTGAATTGGTTTGCAGACACATTTGCACCATCACAATACTGGATTGAAATTCTAGATATTGGTGTCATCTTGTGCACTGTATACCACATTGCGCTTATCAGTTTTTCAAAAGGATACGATGGTAAGGCTACTGGGTTGGTCGCACTGCCGCTACGTGATGATCGGGGGTTAGGTCGTCCAACAGCAGAGGTCACTCTTGCATGTGTCGCTGAGCAGTCTCATTTCATTAGACTCCAAACAGTCGAAAATTGTCCAGTCCCAATCTTGAATCCGATGTGGCGACGTTGGCATGAGCCCTCAGTTACAGCTTATATTGATCCGTACTTACCGCGCAATGCAGAGTGGTACAGATTGTTTCCCCCAATTGGTGAACCAGGACGCTTGATTATAGAAGATTAGAATTTGTAAAATTTTGTTGAATTCTTTGTATGCCATTAGTATATTCAAGAAGCATTGTTGTTTTGCAAGATTAATGTATTGAAGAAGGACATTGAAAATTTTGAGTGTTTTAGTGTCTCATGTTGATACAGTGGATTATACTTTATCTAATAAAAGCAAATTCATCGTAGATACAATGCGTTCTAACACTACTGCTGTTAGCGACTCAACGTCCTACAAAGAATTTAGACCACCCAGATTGGCATTGATCTTAAGAAGCACATATGACACCTAATTTACCAAAAAAAAAGTTGTACAATATTTCATCTGTTGCTAATGATCGAATTTTGGCCCATCTGTGTTTCTAACCGCTGGACAAGATGCTGAAAAAAATTTTTTTTACTAATTAATTGTACACATATTTGAAACATATTTTTAAGACTTCAAAAGCGATTATATTTTAGAGTTTCATTTTCAATCAACATTGTTCACACATCATTTCTCATAATGTTACAACTTATTCCACACACACATCATTTTAAACCTTTAAAAAAAAACGGTTGTGATGACTACTAGTACATGAAAGCCAAATATGGATGCACTGATCAAGCGGGAGGAGGTCGTCTCCTCGTACTAGCCCTGTACCGTGAATTGTGTTCCCTACGGTCCGCCTCAGCCCTGCTTCGTATTACATCTGGGTCTTCGAAGTCTGAATCATCTTCATACTTCACAAGAATCCTAACTCTTTCCATTATTTCTCCAAGGTCTAAGAAGTTCTGCAACATCATGCATACGTCCGCATCGGTTAGTAAATCGACGATAGAGTCGTTGTACAGATCTTGGTCCATCCTAAGGTAGACAATGGAAAAGACGTTGAGTTGCTGATTATCAAAATGTGATCTGACAATTTGATTTAATGAAGCTGTTAGGTGGTTAACACTTCTCGGAGTTCTAATTTCTGTATTGATCACTGCCCATCCCGGAGCACGTTGGAACCGTGCCCCGTATTCATTGAGTGCGGTGTAATGGTTCACGTGAATTGCAAAGGGAATTGACATCCTAATGACATAAACAAGAATGAATTATTTAAAAATGAAATAAACATAAATTAAAATTACAATAACCACATCAGTTTAAGCATCAATACAGAATGTTCAAAAACAACATAAACTAAGTCTACTAATATCCAAACCCACCACCACTATACCCACCCCTACCATACTCACCACCACCATACCCACCCGCCCCAGAACCACTACCAGCATGTCGTCCCCTGCCATCACCACGCCCACCCCTCCCATCACCATGTCCTCCCCTCCCATCACCCGGTCCCCTCGCATCATCACCGCGCCCACCATCACCCCCACCACGACGCGCCTGCTCCATGTGCCTACGGTACATACCCTCCCCTCTAGGCCTAAGGCCTCTGGTGCGATGCCCCGCGATGTACCACTCCATGCCAGCACGAGGCTGGTTAGGGTTCCTGTGACGTGTGGGCGAATCAGGGGTGGTCGGGACATTAAGCCGGCAGTACTCAAAGGCCATCTCCAGCGTATCAGCCGCCCAGGCGGGGAAGCCGGTGGGCCAGCCCGGGTTGTTCTCCGGGGCGAGTCTCATGATAAGCGGCGCTGTCTCATCCCAATACTGCAGTAAGTATAAATGTGAAGTTAGTATTTAAAAACAATTACAAAAAAAAAAAATTAACAAGACTAAGTATTTACCTGGAGCTGATCCTCTCGTCGTGTACTGGGGCCACCGTCCGCTCCCAGGGGACGCACCTGAACATGAGAAACGCGCTGGAACCACCGGATGTAATCCGGGGCCACGGCCCATGGCATATCCGCACGTGCCAGAGGAAACCTCCACCTGCTGGGCCCTGTCGTGTTGTCCCACACGGCTGTCCCGTAGTCGTACGTAGCAAGGTACGTCTTCCCATGTCTGGGACGATAATGGCTGTCGGGTCTGATAGGCTGAGGGGGGATAGTCTGCATGTATCCAAACTGGCGCAGACACCGCTCGGGCATATACGGCTCAGCAATATCCAAGAACTGTATGGTGCCATAATACCGGGAGCGCGCCTGTGATACGAGGGCACCCTCTGCCTCAAATGGCAGCCAAACAACCTACGTTTCATTTAATGGAAAACAATTAACAACTTAAATGAGAAACAATGTTTGACGATACGTTAACCGTCAACTTTTAATTACTACAATCGCTAAGCAACTCGTACCTCAGTAGAGGACATCGTGTCCAGCCGTCCCCTCACGAAACGTAGCCTGTCATCGTCCATCAAATTCCTCGTGTAACGAGGCCACCTCGCCGCCGCCGGGGAGCAACCATCCCAGTCTGAAAGGGGCTCCGGTCTGAACATGGGGAAGTACTCATAGATCCAGCACTGCGGTGATCATCCGAAAACATTAGCCAACATAGTCAATCAACAAGTTTACAATACTTAACTCGTGAGCTCACAATCAAGTTCTCACCTGAAACAACGTCAGGCAACCAGCCAGCTGACGTGTATCCGCCCGGGAAGCGATGCCGAGCTGTCGGTACAGGTATGCCAGTGTCCCGGTCCCCCACGCATACAAGTGGACCCTACTAGGGTCACGGATCGGCCAGTAGGACGAGGGCATAACACGATCCCCGCCCTTGTCGATGATCAATGAGTGGGACACCAGCCACCAGAGGAACGCCGTCGTCTCCTGAAGTGGGGTACAGTATGGACCGCCACAAGTATCATGAAGAGCTCGGTAACGTACCTGGCTCTTCTCCAGGAACCTACAGTCTATCAGCTCCTGCTGGTCCGCCGCGGCAAACAGCCGTAGGAAGTGGGGGATGAGAACATGTAATGGTGGGGCCGCTATGCCGACCCGGGCGCCATCCTCGGGCTGGTACGAAATCGCCATGCCAGTGATGGGGATACCCAAAATGTGGTAGACGTCGTGGAGAGTAATAGTCATCTCTCCGAATGGCATGTGAAAGGAGTTCGTGTCAGGCTGCCATCTCTCCACGAACGCTGAGAGGAGCGCGAGGTCAAAACAACCATGCGCTATGTCGACAAGATGCGCAAGTCCGCTATCCTCGACCGCTGCTAGAGACTCTGGGTGCCTCAATGTACTCGGAGTCCACGCCTCCAAATACTTCGTCTTAGGCTTGAAGCTAAGACATCCCTTCTCCTGTTGAATATTTATGATTGAGTTCACACTATTAACCATTTCCTAAACAATCTTAAATTTTATGGAATCTATTACCAGACGGGAAACATACCACTCCTCGCCACACGTCAAGCGCGACGTGACCACCGAAACTCGGGATCAAACTCGTATCCTGAGGGCCTCGGGCACTGGAGTCTGCCCAAGCAACCAAGCATCAGCAGCCGGCATCTGCGCCACCCCCTCTGCCGGACCATGTACTGGGGACCGGCGACGACGGCGCACCCGTGTGGCCACCTCAGCAACCGGCTCATCTATGTCCTCGTCATCAGCGTCAGCCTCGTGATGACGTGCGTCTCCGGCCCCACTCTGTCCAGGAGTAGGCCAATCAGGACTATCAGACCTCACGACCAGCGTCCCATCGCCGATCAATGAGTCCAGATCCACACTATGCATCTGGTCCACCTCCTGCTCCTCCTCCTGCTCCTCCTGCTCCTCCTCCCCCTCCCCCTGCTCCAGCTCAAACTCCGCCCGCATCCTCTCCTCACGGGCTCGTAGAAACTCAATCTCCCCACGCTTCCTGGACGAAGCTGTAGCGTAGTGTAGCGTACTGTGTACGTCCTCTCTGCAGCAGCAGCATCAGGCCCGCTCACACGAGGGTGTGATGAACTCTCGCCTCGGTCGGAAATCGACTTACCCTTACCCAAACCGAACCTACCAAGCAAACCCTTGCCCTTTCCTCCCGCCATCTGTTGTTTACCGTAGAATTTAGTCATACTATTTTTACAGTTAGTCAAGACCGGTCGAGGTTAGTCAATACCGGTCATACATGTATCTCAGTAGTTCAACGTCAAAAACAAATTCATACAAATCCAGGAACTGTAAAACACGCATAATAGAGGTATACAATGTAAAAAAACGACACAATTATATAACAAAACAGTAAAAAAAAATGACCAATTATATAACAAAACAGCAAAAAACGTGCCCCGAACGTTCCCGACAGCGCGCGCCCGCGCGCATCTTTCTTCCCCGGCGCCAGCGCCGTCGTCTCCTCCCGCGCGCCTGCGCCGTCGTCTCCACCCGCGCGCCTGCGCCGTCGTCTCCACCCGCGCGTCTGCGCCGTCCGCCTTCCCCGCGCGCCAGCGCGCCTGCTGGCATCCGTGCACCTGCGCTGGCTTCTCTTCCTCCCCCGTTCCCGAATTCGTCTACTGTTTTCTGCTAATTTTACTACTTTTACTGCTAATCTACGCTAAAAAACTGTAAATTATGACAGAAAAGAACCTGATTTTGCAGATCGTACTAACAAAAATGATGACTTGTGCACCGGCTATCCTCCCGCTACCGCTCCTGCTCCCGCTCCGGTTACCGCTTCTAGAGAGAAGTCAGAGAGAATTCTAGAGAGATAGAGAGTTTTGAGATTTTGAAATTTTGTGGAGAGATAATAGAGGGTAAAGGTGTATATAGGAGAATTTAAGGGTAAGGGCAAATGGTAAAGTTTTTTAAATTTCCGACTGAGCGAAGTGAAAACCCGACTGAGCGAACGAGTTCAGCTCTTTTACGCACCTTTTTTTCTTTTTGACTCCCCTTTTTGTTTTTGGACTTACGTGAGGTGGGTGGCACTTAGCCTCTTCGTTTTTTTTTTGTTTTCTCGACTGACGTGAGGTGGGTGACAGCTTCGCAGCGCTTCTCTCACTGTTTGTTTTTCTTCTTCAACAAAGCAGTGCGCTCCTCTTCTTCAACACGCAGAAAAAACACACTCACTTTTTTTTTTCTTTCTCGAACTCAATCGAGTGACAGATATCGTGATTGCTGGAGCTCTCGGAATATGCAGGCTGGCCTTTAGCTGACTGATGTATATAGCAACAACTACAGTTTGAGTTTGGAGTTTCAAGCTTTCACAGATTGTATCGGGCTCTGATGCCACTGATAACAAACAGGAGGAGGTGAGTTTGGATTTCAAAAGGGGATGATTTATTTCATTCAATTACAAACCTATTTATAGAAAACAAATACAACATTAATCTGCCATAGTCAAATATAGAGGCTAGGAAAGTCTACCACCACATGTTTCAAGTTCAACAATGGTGAACGGGAATAGTAACTGACGGTGCCTAATTCTAGATAGAGTTGGTGAGGGTTGGTGAGACTAATTGAGGATTACATTTTTAACAGAGAACACATACTCTATCATCATTGGAAGCCTCGGTCTCCTCCTTCTCGCACTGCTTATCACTAATATGCAAGTTAGTATTTTGAAGTCCCATTTTTTTTACATTATTGGCTTATGTCTCCTATGTTGTGTGGTTTGGACTTTACCAGTGTGATCAGTGTTGGATGAGATGCCTTTGTTCCTCGTAAAAGAAGAGACTCAATACTGGAAATTAGCATACAACTATAGAACCCATTGTTCTGAAATGTGTTAAGTTTTGTATTCTCTTTGATCTCTGTCTTCATTGCATCTTTTTAACTCTATTATTCCATCCCTTTCTTCCTTAAACGATTAGAGGTATCTTCACTCCATCACTGCTTAAATAAAGGACTGGAGGCTGAAAAAAAACCGAGACAGAGAATTGGATGGATCGCTGGAATCTTCCATCAGAATTATAGCAACACGTTGTCAAGTATGATCTGCTTGAATGGCTTGCAGCCAGAGGAGTTGATGAAGAAGATCTTCTAGGTAGGTTCCAGTTGGATCTTCAGAAAGAAATCAAACGCCACCTTTGCCTCCAACTCGTTTGGAAAGTAAGCTAAAAATACTCCATGGCTTCCCATATCATGCTTTGTTAAAAACATTTGGAATTATGGACGTTATTATGAGTATGTGAGATACGTACTGATCATGTTTTGTTTGTTATTTGGAACGATGAGAAGGTACCACTTTTTAATCAAATGGATGAGATAACACAGGACGCTATATGTCAGAGGCTAACACCATCTTTCTACACCCAAGGAACCTTCCTTGTCCAGGAGGGTGACCCAGTTAAACAACTCGTTTTCATAACCCGTGGCCAGCTTGAATTGTGCACAACTGATGGTGGGTGAAACGGATTATTCAATTCAATCTAGATAGTCCAAGGCGGTTTCTGTCGGGAGGAGCTCCTCAGCTGGGCTCTGTCGGGTCTAACTGAGAGTGAATCATCATCATCTCTTCCATTTTCCACCAGGACAGTCATCGCCATTTCTGATGTGGTGGAGGCATTTGTTCTCAAAGATGAGGACTTGAGAGTTGTGGTCTTACAGTTTCGGAAGCTTCACATTGTGGAGCTTAGGGATACTTTAAGGTTTTATTCACAGCCTTGGAGGACTTGGGCTGCTTGCTATATACAGGCAGCTTGGAAACGGTTCAAGGATAGGAAGGAGGTTGTTAGATTAAGTGCTTTGGAGGAGAAGAATTAGACATGGAGTTTAAGTAACAAATTTGTGGAAGGTGGTGGCGAGATGGTGGATACTATATTTGTTCCCAGGCCAGATGCTAGGATGGAGGTCTATGCAGCTATGCTGATATCCAATATGAGAAGGGAGAGGAGCAATAGATACTCGGGCAGAATTGAATATGCGGATTTCGGTTAACATTATCAACATCATTTGCTTGTTGACAATGGGTGACACCTATCTATGTGCATAGTTGTTTATTTCCAGTTGGGAGGCCATGAAAGTGTACAACCGTACAGTTTTATTTGCTTGGTTTACAACTTTCTCTTTTCCCTTTCTCTGTACAGTTTTATTTGCTTTTTTTTTTTTTATAGAAATTGATACTCTTTAATTAAAAATGGGACCTTCAACGGTACCCATTCTCTGTGAACGTATGTGAATTGGGATCTAAATCCCAACTTCAACTTGATCAAAATACACTGAAGAGTGACTCCCCTACGATTACCATCCCTAGCCCAAAAAACCGTAAAAACATAAAGAAAGTAAAGTTTAAGGAGATTCTTACAACGATTACACCCATAATTATGAATACTACCGGGAATCTTGAACCATCCAATGCACTTGATTGTACGAATCATGTCCTTTCTAAGTAATCCAAGCGTTAGATCATACCAATAGCTAAGGCTACTCACCCAAAAGGTAAGCTCCAGAGCATTTTGATTTGCTATGAAACTAACAATATGCACTAATAGTGCTGGAATTGATACTTTTGAAATTCAGACTCGCCTTCACCAGCTCATGGGATAGATCATCCTCCATTGCATACTTGCTCCACACCTCTTGTCTCTGTTGCATCTCTGTCATGTCATACCCTGTATGATGACTACCAAAAACCAGTAAAAGATAAATCATCAAGCCAAAGAACCAACAAAAATATTTCTTTCTCAATCTAGCGACAGCACTGCTAGAGCTTCTACTTCCCTTCTTGCCAATGTGAAACTCATTAGCTAATCTCAGACTATGAACCATTATCTCACACCTAGTAACCACTAGAACTTGGGTCTCAGCCGACTCAAAACCATCACGATTGAACCTTATCTTCTGGTTCAAATCTTGTACAACTGCTAGAGAAGCCCAACCCCCCAGCAGTAGAAACTAAGAAGATTCATTTCTCTAGGCTGCCTTGCTTTTCAACAAGGCTAGCCTTATCAAAGATCACCTTATTACATGAAGAATCATGCCTAACCAGCTCATAATTTTGGGCTTTAGTCATCTGAAACTTCATTTTTAGGGCTCTCCTCTTCTTCTGAGTAACCGATTTGGACTCATTGCTCATAATACCTACACTGAATTTATGCTTTCCTTCTCCCTGCTTATTCCCTTCAGTGACCTTAGAAATTCCTTCCATCTTACCTGGAGGGAGAACCAATCTATATGTTTCTTCCATAATTTGAGGACGACCAAAATCGACCTCAAACAATCCCCGACTAGACAGAGGCAACAGAAAAGCACAACAATACTCAGGCAAAGCGACCCACAAAAACTGTCGAGAACAGTCTAGCATAGTTCACCCACACCACCAGAGAACACAAAATAGTAATCGAACCCAGTGAGAGACGCACTACTGGTCTGGAAGCAAGACCCGACTCCCGAGAGATTCCAACTCGACGGCTCTGAACAAGAAAGAAGATGAAAACCCAGAAAACTATCAAGACTGAAACACTGGAGAGGACAAAATCGAGGGAAGACCTCACCCCTGAAAACAATTTGACCCGCTGCCCAAACGAAATCGTGGCGAGAAGTCCCGGCTAGGACCACTCCCAGCAACTGCCTACCAGCACTAGTAGAAAAAATGTCTAGGACATCTGTTATTATACACTTTAGGCATCTGTTATAATAGATGTCTTAGTTCCAGATGCTATAAATTGAATGTTTTAGACATCTGTTACAAGAGATGTTTATAATCAAGTAATTACAGGCGTTTCGTAACTGATAAAAATGTAGTTTGTTAGCATCTGTTGGAAAGCAAAACAGATGCCTTAGACCCATCTATTGCATCTGTTCATTCGTACAATAGATGCCTTAGACTAATTTGTAGATGCTTATACATGTTGTCTATAGCATCTGCTCTATTATATAACAGATGCCCAAAATGATTTTTTTTTTAAAAAATAGACCACATAATCTTCATTGCATACCAAAGACTTATGCCCACACAATTTTCTTTACAAGGACCTGTGCACATACAATTCTATCAAATACCAAGAGTAGTACACACACAATAGATGATTACTAAGAACAATTCATTTAACTCAGAAGTTAAGGTTGGAGTCACAACCCATAACATTACAAAATTGACAAACTCAGCATTAGAACACACAAGTTCTAACCACAGTATGAATTCACCATTCATGTAATACACATTTACTGATTACACATTGACCAAAAGCTAAACTAAGGGGGCGTTCGATGGGGGCTGTCAAAAGCAGGTTTTCCTGCGAAAAAATAAAGCTACGTTAAGGTGGGTGTGGTTAATGAATCATGGTAAGACATGTGTACCATGGTACACTTTTCATGAATCTGGAGCCAATTAGAAATTGACACATGTAGATAACTTTTCAGAAAAAGTAACATTAATCTCCTGTATAAAAGAATCGCCCTGGTCGAACGACCCCTAAATCCCAAACAACCTGAACAAACCAAAAAAAATTGTCAAACTGTTTCGTTGTATGGACTTTGCCTTACATCTTCATTTCTACACTTTTTAAAGCTACATGACCAACAAAGGTACTTAGCCAATCCTTCAGCTGCATCATCAATTGTATCCGCATTGTAACAAATATTTTTAAAAGCCTGCAAACAATAAGAAAAAACACATGACGTAGTAAACTACGTCATGGATGTCTACGCATGAATCACTTTAAATAATATTATGAACTAAAAGGTAACTATGAATATTTAACCAACCTTGGTAGAAAGTGCATCTACAAAAATTTAAAGCTTGTATGTAAATAACTAGCTACGTCATGAGATAGTAAACAACCAAAACCATGAGATTCATTTGACTTGAAAACAAAGAAAAATCAAGTGATGAAGTAGATTCATACATGGAATAGTTATGCTCAACTGTGACATGGAAAACCCCTTAAGTCAATCTAGGGAGTTTTGTATGGTATAAACGGCTTAGAAGCTGTAATCTAGCAAAGAAAATATACATAAGCTTAGCCACCAATGTTTTTTATATTCAAAAGGTTTTGAAGGCACATAATAAAATAGAAGAATGTCGTATGGTATAAATGTACTTAGTGCCGATAGATTAAGAGTTAGAACCATGAGTACTACGCTCTAATTTTATGGTCATGATTTTGAGGTACATAGGATTAATCTTCACTAGAGTTTAGAGTTTAGTTAGAGATTTATTTGATTTATCTTAATCAGGCACGACACTTTCATTTCTGATGAAAAGCAGTAGTTGATATTATGAAGACACTGCAAACGTATCAATAAATGCAAGTTGCCAATACCGTATAAGCAATTCAACTTTATAAATATTGATATAACAGATCACAGGTGCAAGCATAAATCATGTACATACCAGCAGCCAGCTAGTGCTTTAGTCCTTTCAAAATAGTCAACATGTAGACCTGCAAAATAGACATGTAAGATCTATCAAGCGAATGCAACACCATAAATCATATGTTAGCTTTTACGACAAGGGAATTTCTTAGTATACATGGACTATCATCTTATCCAAAGTTTAAAATATAACAGGATATGATCATTGTACGTATAGTTTCATCGTCACTACATTTAACCCGAGCTATGCTAATTGCTGAAGCGAGCTTTGGCCCTCTCGACACTGGTCCATGTCACTACATTAGCCATTGCACTTAGCCATATATAGTATATAAATTTGTGCACACTCATGAAATTAACATGCTCCAACCACAATTATGGCAGTTATTATTGTCTTGTAGTACAGTTCTACTATATCCTTTTTCATCGCTCACACAACAGATCAATAGTGCTCTTAGTATACAATGCATAAAAAACTCGACCTGTAGACACATCATATTGGTATTTTGAATCAGCATCCATATAATAATTACTTTATAAATGTGCCCCTTTAATTTGGTCTGTTGCTTCCCAACCCAAGTCATAGCTTGCTTAGACACGTCTTTGGGCGCTACAACACTTTTCTGCCAATCTAAATCCTAACATACAACAATGACACGAGAACAAGCTGAGATTAAAAAAATCCATCAGGAGACTATGAGATAAGGAAAACAAGAATACAACAAAAATGCGAAATGACCAGTTGTTATGCCTTTTTTGTCTTTTGTTTTCATATAACATGGATATGTTTTATTTTCCACAAATGTTTGACTCCCCTTCTTCCCTACCTTCTATATTATCCTATCCAAAAAAAATAAGATAAACTCAGGCAAAATTGATGTATCCTTCTCATAGTTGCACTATATTATGTTGACATGTTGACATCACTGCGAACATAATAGTATTATTGATCAAAAACATCATCACCTCGGTAACTTATCCAGCAAGCACCATCCATCCCTTGAAGTTCATGTGGTGTGAACAGAATAGATGCAATGTTGCAAATGGTGGTGGCTTCCTCTGTATAATTGCTAAGCTTCCAATGGCAAGCACATCCATGGTGACCATAATCCAAAGTACACGAGTGATGGCACAGTTATAATGGGTCAACTTGCGAGAGATTTTGTAAGCTTATTATAAACAACCCCAATAATAAGCAAAATTTTCACAAACTATAATAATTTTTTTCTTCCTAATATTACTTAACCATTCAAAACAAGCCACCACAATTATGAAAGCTTTTACTAGGACGTAGAAATCAGGGAGAATTAAGCTTGTCTCACACAGATTGACTTTAGCAAATAACTTAGTTCATCCACATAATTCAAGCCTCGAAATTAAAAACTTCAGACCCTCTTATGAAAAACAGTTAAGAGGTTAGGATAGTGTGACTGATCATACCGGATGAGCAAAAACTCATTATACTCGTTTTGATGGAGTTCCTTCCGTACGCGGTACTGCTTGAAATCATTCAGGTTTCGTCATCACCGCACTTTAAGGCGATGCTTGTTGGTACGCCTTGAATCCGAACAGACGCCCCATGTCGATTTCCAACTCTCCTAATCTCCCTAAATCATACCACAATCATTACTTCCCAGATACACTACTACTAGGAAAGCGCCGATGAAGATATGTTAATCTCACCACAATCGCTACATCATAGATGCTCGAACCTCCACACCTCACCAAACCCTCGCCCACTAATCTTTAAATCAAGGAATAGAGCTTAGGGATGACTCCGACGGTGGAAGCAGCGGCAACGTCACAATTAGTGGTGACATTGATGGCTACATGATCGATTGGTCTTGCTAGTGACGGCGCAACCGAAGCAAGACAAAATTTGGGGAAAGAAGCGTGAAGAGTTTGGGAGCGCTCTGGATAAGAGTTTTCATAGTGAGATTTATTTTATAATATCTTTGGAATCAGGTTTATAAGTAAACGATCCAAAACTTATCTTTTAAAATCCGTTTGCTTTAGACATCTGTTTACTAGAAAACCAGATTTTTATAAAGTGAGGAATACTTTTTAAATCATGTATATTTTAAACTGATGCACAAAGTTATAAACGAAAATTACGCGCGTACATTTCCATATTCCCGCGGCATATTAATAATTCTACATCATCTGTTAATATAGAGACTGATGTCAAAGAATATCAAAACCATCTGTTGTATAAAAACAGAAGTTTAAAGGGTGATGCCCCAGACATGTTTTCTACTAGTGCAGTAACCCGAAGCTCCAAACCAGCAACAAGAACGAGAAATAACTAGCAAAGATCTGAATCCAAACCGATCTCTAATACTGGAGAAACAGAAGAGGAATAATACCTAGATCTGGTCGGAGAAGACAACCCAACTGAACAGCTTCAAAAGAGCAAAACTGGCGGACTGGACTGCTCGCAGGATTTATCTTACTCCAAAGGAAGGAAAAAAAATGGGGGATAAAATCTCCCTGCAGATGCAGAAGAGAACCAAGAGAACAACGGCACCAAGAGAACAACGGCGTGGCGTCGCCTCTGAAATCGTCTCCAGGGGAGAGCGATATGAACGGACCTTATTTTACTTCCTAATTGATTGGTTTGTAGCTTTCTCTTTTCCCTTTATGTATGTAATCACACCGTCCGTTTTGTTTCTGCAATTTATACTAAGAAACCCACCATTGAATGCGAGACTCATTAAGAAACGAATTCAGTTGAAAAGGCAATAATAATGGTAAGAACCAAAAGAATTAGACGTTCAAATTTACATAAGATAATACAACACATATCTGTATATAATTGTTGGACATATTGTTGGAATTATTAATACTACACTTAGTTAGGTCTCTAGCTTTGTAGTATTAGTCCGTAATTAGTTAGTTTTGTAACAATTTATATAGACGTTGAGAGGAGCGGGGCTTTAGTCAGGTAGCTACTTATATAAAAACTTTAGTCTTGACGTATTCTTCTCTTATTCTTGTAGTTTAATTCCACTCATTGTGAGGAAATCTGAAATGGTATCAGGGCAAGTTAACATTCTTCCTCAATCTCGCAATTTTGTTTTTTCTTCTTCATCCTCCTAAAACAATCATTCGTCATAGCTATGGGAGATAAGGAAAAAGGGCATTTTTCTGTCGGAGAAATCAAGATGACGAATCAAAAGTCCAATTATCCCTTTCATCTTTCTTCAAATGATCACCTTGGGATTATTCTAGGGTATGCTTTTAATCACGAGGGATTAATTCAATGGAAAAGGAAGATGATAGTAGCCTTGAAGGCGAGTTTGGTTTCTTGGATAGAGTAGATGACATCGAATAGAGAAGACCCTAAGTAAAAATATTGGGAGTGTGTCAATCACATGATCATTGCTTGGTTGACGCAATGCTTAAAAGAAGAAATCGTAGAAATCATAATCTATTTCGATGATACGGTAGATGTTTGGGATTCTTTGTGCTCTAGATACGAGCGAGTGAATGTAGCTCAAATATATACCTTGAAGGAGGAACTGTGTAAGATCGAGCAAGACAACAATGTCGTATCGACCCGTGACATAAGAGTGTGGAGGATCTGGATCAATTGGAAGCTATGGAAAAGAAAGCCTCTTGTTCGTGCAGTGTGAGAAAGAAGTACCAACATCTTTTATAGAAAGAAAGATTAATGCAATTTCTGATGGCACTAGAGGAGATATACACAAATGGCATCTCCAATATCCTTATAAAAGATTCACTACCCAGCATAGAGGAAGTGTATTCGATGATCATTCAAGAAGAGAGAAGAAGGCAAATCACTAGTAGAAACCCTATTTTAGAACAATATTTTTTGGCATTGAGTGTCAATCCCAACCAAGTGAAGAAATCCTGACAACCTCTGATAGCGAAAACTAAACCTAAGGACATGAGCAAGCAAAATTTGCAGTGCACTAAATGCTCGTGTAACACCCAACAAAGGTTACCTCCCACATCAATTGGAGTGAAGAACGAACCACCTGATTTGGGTGGGGATACCTTTCCTTGTTGTGACATGTTTTGGGGCTTGGAAACCCCGGGAACAAAACTGTGCGGCTTCGTGCCAGAGCGGACAATATCACAACAGTGGGTACTTGGGGATGTTATAGTATGGTATCATAACAAGCTTTTTTGGCATTGAATGTCAATCCCAACTAAGTGAAGAGATGCTGACAACCTCTGATAGCGAAAACTAAACCTAAGGACATGAGCAAGCAAAAATTTGCAGTGCACTAAATGCTCGTGTAACACCTAGCGAGGGTTACCTCCCACATCAATTGGAGTGGAGAACGAACCACCTTATTTAGGTGGGGATACCTTTTCTAGTTGTGACGTGTTTTGGGGCTAGGAAACCCCGGGAACAAAAACATGTGGCTTCGTGCCATAGCGGACTATATCACAACAGTGGGTACTTGGGGATGTCACCTTACTTATTGGTTTTTGTGGTGTTCTGAGTGTTTACAGGGTGAAACGAGATGAACAAGAAAGGTAGCAATAGTGGCGAAGAAGAAAACTGCATACATTTTATATAACTCTCAATATTTTGTCAAAAGGTACACCTTGACCAGCCGTGGCTGATTGTTATTTATAGACTAATTAAGTTTATCTTTCTCTAATAAGATAAACAAGAATCTCAACAAATCGGTAAAGAAAATATATGTAGTTACAACATGATCTTCCTAATATACAATATATCATATTTACTAAATGTATGGGCCTAAATCTGGACCGAGAGGCTTATTAGCCTAATACTCCCCCTCAAGCCGAAGGTAAGCAAAGTTACCTAGGCTTGACTTGTCGTTGTTGCTCATACCCATGCGTGGCAGTTGTTCTTTATACTTACTTCCTGGTAAGACCTTCGTCATCATGTCCGCAAGTTGTGTTGAAGTGTGGGTATAATGAATGTCTATAAGTCCTTACTAAATCTTCTCTCGTACAAAATGACAATCAATTTAGATGTGTTTAGTGCACTCATGAAAAAACTGGATTGCGAGCTATATAGATGGCAGTTTGGTTGTCACATTTGACTGGTATGGGAGTTATGTGTGTCACAACAAGCTCATGTAGAAGACGTGTAAGCCACGTCAATTTTGCTATAATACGTCTCAAGGAGCGATACTCAGCTTCAGCACTAGAGAAAGATAGATCCTTGTTTCTTTGTTTTCCAAGAAATATGACTATCTCTTAAGAAGATGCAGTAACCTGATACTAATTTTCTCGTGTTAGGACAAGCAGCCCAATCGGAGTCACAATAAGCTAGAAGTTCCAGCTTAGAATTTTGTCCTTTGGTGAGGACAATTCCATAGTTCATTGTTCCCTTAATATAACACAATGCATGGATAGCAGCCTCCATGTGAACGTTGGTGGGCTTTTGTAAGAACTGACTAAGGACTTGGACAGTAAAACTGATATCTGGCCTTGTGTAAGATAAATAGTTCAGCTTACCCACTAAACTTTTGTAAGCCGTAGGATCATCAAGTGGAACTTCATCAGTGATTAAGAGTTGTTTCCCTACCACCATTGGCCCTTTTACCGCTTTCTTCTCTTGATAATTATATTCTTCTACCAACTCCATGCAAACTTTCTTTGGGATAGAATAAAACCTTGTTTGGTTTGTATGAATTCTATACCAAAAAAATAGTGTAAACTCCCCAAATCTTTGATCTTGAAGTTGATATCTAACTGAAATACCCCGAATAATTAGCAGTTTAAATTAGTGAAGTTTAAACTAACTCATGTGCAACAATTATAATAAAGCCTTATGGTATTTAAAAGATAGATCCAAACGGGTACTTACACCGCGTATACATATCGGTACGTGATACGCAAATATAAGTTCATATGAATAAAATCATAAACGCGAGGAGGTTATCCGAAAATATCGCGTTATATAATTCGGACATATAATAATGTACGAACAATTAAATCAAGTATAGATATATATGTACGAATACGAAAATACACGTACGTAACGTTACGGTATTGTAACGTTGAAAATAAATAATAATAACGTCGCATAACTTCGTTACAAAAATATATATAACAACACGATATAATATATAGTCGTACTTATATAAATAAGCATGTATAACGTATACAGGAAAAAGAAGGAAAAAAGAGCAAAGACGCTCCCGCTGAGGTTCAAACCCGAGACCTCCCGTACCTTCCCCGAGCGCTTTAACCAGTTGAGCTATGCTCGAATTCGATAACTAATACAAACAAATTAAAAGTAGTAATGCGACTGTAACAAAGAAAAACTGTAAAGAAAACCCATGCTCCTTCCTTGGTTGTCGGTTTCAAATACAAGAAGAAAAAAAAAACTTAACAACAGGCATGCTGTACCGGCTCCAGGACATGGCAGCAAACATGGATTTATTTTCCCACCCGACCCATCCTTGCATTGTGAGCTAAACCAACAATGCATTAACCTGGAACAGAGGAAACATTACCGGCTTCCCGATGCAAATCAGACGCATGAAACCCTTTTTTTTAACTACACCAGAATCTGCACTTAGATTCTTGAATAAAGGGGCACCATTTCCTTGTAATCTGAGAGCAGTAGTCTCGGTTGGACACAGAACACTACCTCACTACAGTAGTAACAGCAACAGACTAATCCTTCTCCTGAATCTTGCTCAATCGTGAAATTATCTGGCCACAATATTCTGTCTCCTATAATGCTCAACCTTCAAAGCACTACCTGGTAACTTGAGCCCACTATTCTATTGCTTCCCCATTAACCTATACTTTCACGCCTCAGGTAGTTTGTCTTTTTTTTTTCAAACTCCCACAAATGATCATGCGTCAATCCCTCTGAATACTGCTTCAAAGTGTGCACCGAAGTCACACTTGCAGCCAGCTACATTCTACTCGAAAACAATCATAGGTAATGCTCCGAACCTATTTCCTTCTTTCTGTTTTCACACAAGAACTCCTCCCAGCTGTGTAGTCCTGGGGCACTGCAATTCATTCTCTGAGCACCAGCGAGGTAAATACGAGCTGCTCAACTTTTGGAATCCATCTCGGTATTCATACCCGAGAATATTTCTCCTACTGTCGGACTCCTTCCTCCTCACTTGCGTGACACCGCTTGCGTAACAAACCAGGAAGAGTGCCAAAGCTCTCTAGGAAGAATAGTCCATCCCTGGTTCAAAAAAAAAACTACATAACCAGGTAACTACTCCTCAGTTTCCTCCGACTTGTTTGTCTAGTTTATCAGGCCTGATCTTTGGGGAAACATTCTCAGCTGCTGTCGAATAGCCAAGGGGCAGGAGGCATTGTAGTGGGCCAAGATCAACGAGGAGAGGCAGCTAAGATACTGAAATGGTGAGTTACTCCTAGACTGGTTACCAGATCAGAAAGCACAAACAAAAAAAAAACACAAACTTGTCAAAACAAATCGATAATCAGTCAGAACCTGTAACATGCATCCTCAGTAAGCTAAATGTCCTGTGTTGGTATGGAGCTAATGATATAGTTACAACATCATACATGCACCTGACTAAGTGTATAAACGTGAATGCTCTAAGAAAGAAAAAAAAACAGAAAGCATGTTAAGATAGAAGTGAAGCCACTAGCAGTTTTACGTTTCTGTTTTCAGTTTTTTTTTTGTTTTCTTTAGGTTGCTGTTTCTGTGTTAGTATAATGATGCATCAGCGAGGTTAACAATGTTGTGGTGGGTTCTTTTGAGGATAGAACCATATGAAGACACCTCATTAAGAAGCTAAATAATTTGGGAAAGAGGGGATTGGAAGATCAGATGAGTAAAACCACGATTTATGACTTCTGTTTTCAGTTTCTGTTGCAAGGAGCTGCGCGGGGGTGTGTTCCTTGTTCTTTGGGGTTATTTTGGGTAGGAGATTAGTAGAAATACTTAATCAAATGAGCAAGTAAGTGGAGGAAATAGGAAACAGATTTGGGAACAAGAAAGAAAACTGTAGGGAATAAGTGCACCAATTTATCAGGTTGACAGTTTTTCGGTTCTTTCTTTTCCATCAGTTTCTGCATAAAGGAGCCCCAGTGGGACTATCGGTGTGTGATACGTTTCGAGAAGTATCACTCCCCCAAGTCTCAGCGAGACAATCTTTATTAAACTCCCGAATGATTTACAATCTAATAAGCTCCCCTTAAGTAGGTTGCTAATCCCAACTTGACAGTAACACATTACTAAACTGCCCCTGAAATACAAACTAATGACACAACCTAACATTACCATCCCCCTAAAAGCAACCTTGTCCTCAAGGTTGGAGTTGGAAAACTGCTTGAGAAAGAAGAAAAAACAGGAGTAGTAAAAAAAAGGCATGCTGATAAGGGGTAGCAGAACTCAGCAGTCCAATAGTAGAAATGGCTAAATCTTCATTTTTCACAGACGTGACACGGATAGCATTTGCAACACAACACTGTAGTGCAGAATCTGCTTGCAAATCTAACATATTGATGGTGGTCGTCTTTGCAGATTCAGCTTATAGTCACACTAAATCCTCAACTCGAATGTGCCACTTGTGTTGGTCCTCTTCCTCCCTCTTTTTCTTTTTCCTTTGCTTAAATCTTTTCCTTTTTCTCTTCTTCTTCCGAGAGATCTCTCTCTGTCTCCTTCCCTTGTTGACATCCCTAAATCCAGTGAGTAATCTTGGTGACTTACACTTCAGCATTCTCTCTTCAAGACTTCTTCTAAATCGATTAAAGGCTGCTGTCGAAGCATAAGAAATCGTTGCAGGCGAAGACGTCCGCAAGCTAGGGTTGGGAATTTCTGTAATTTGGTCAATTCTGCTGGAATCACTCGGCGACCCGGACGGTTTCTTCTCAACGAGCAAATTAGGGATTGTGACCTCCCTACTTGAATCCACGCGAGAGAACGACCACTCTGATTTCTTGAGATAGAAAGGATGCTGGTGGCTGGTACTATGCAACGCGAGAGTTAATTTGAGAGTAGGAGGTGGAGGAGACTTCTCTGTCAACAACAATGGTGTCGACGATGGAGAAGAAAAATTAGGGATTTGGGTATCCCTAACCTGTCCGACACGAGGAGAAGAACCAGATGACCACCCCATGTTCCTACGAAATTCTTCCACATCTGATTCTTGGCGCAAATCGTAAGGAATTTCTAATCGCTCTTCTTCAATTTCATTGCTTACTCCCGCACACCCAAAAACGTTCCGCTCTCCACTCTTCTTGACTGCTTCCATCGCTGATTCCCTCTGAGTGCTAAGAGATCCTTGAGGTTGAACTCCCGTTTCTTGCGGCGTTTGATGCAGCAGGACCTGCAAATCGTTTTGCATCTGAATTACAGCCGCAAAAAGACTGTTGATCTTCCCATCCATATCTCTCTGTGAACGTACTACAGCGGTGGAAAGATTATCAATCTTCCCGCTGATATCTTCAAGCCTCCCTTTGATTACAGACTGTTCCTTCCCCAGCAGCTCCATTGACGTTTCTTTCCCGTCTCTAATCACCATGAAACGTCACTCTCACGCCAAGGAAGTAACGCTCGCTCTGATACCAATTTGATACGTTTCGAGAAGTATCACTCTCCCAAGTCTCAGCGAGACAATCTTTATTAAACTCCCGAATGATTTACAATCTAATAAGCTCCCCTTAAGTAGGTTGCTAATCCCAACTTGACAGTAACACATTACTAAACTGCCCCTGAAATACAAACTAATGACACAACCTAACAGTGTGTGTACATTGTTTTATTTTAGTTTAAGAACCTTACTCAAGCCTTAACCAAATAGCTGGGTAAACTAGAAAAAAAAACAGATTAAAGAACAGCAAAGACAACCACCGAGGAGAAACCATCGGGTTGTGTTTTTCAGTTTTCCATTTTTTTTTTCCTATCCTTCTGCGTAAAGTGTTCTTCAGAGGTTGCTTATGCTGTTGTGGGTATTGTTTTGGGTTTAGAACTTCCTGGAACATATAATTAACCGGGACAGCAGCTTGGGTAGAATTAAAAGAAAAAAATAAGTCGTGAGCAAAGAACAGAGATGGAATATGGAATATCGGTCTGGTGTTTCATCAGTTCAGTTTGCCCAACTTCCCAGTTTCAGTATAAGGATGAGTCTGTAACATCAAGAGAGTTATTTGGGATTTAAAACCTTGATAAGAACACTTCAATACGTGAGTTGGTAATGAGGGAAAATGTAAGACAAATTCGTGAACAAACAGGAACAATATAGAAGAGAAGTTATCAGGTCTTGTCTTCTGTTTTAGGTTCCTGATTTGGTTCCTGCACCATTACAGTTCTGCATAACCAGGTGACAGAGGGTAGTTTGGGTTGTCTAAGAGTAATAATCCCTATTAAACACTTAAGTCATGTGGGTGAGTCAGTAATCAGGTTCAAGAACTGAAAGAAAACAAAGGAGAGTCACCAGTTTATATTTCAGTTTCAGGTCTACAGATTTTGTTTTCTGTTTCAGTTTTCAGTTTCGTTAAGTTCTGTACAACGATGTTTCCGAGGAGTTGTCCATGTGGTTTTGGGATTAGTCTTGAGTTTAAAATCGTGTTCACACATAAGCCAAGGTGTAGCTATGTTGGGGGAAAAATATAGAAAGCCATATCAGTGAACAGAAAGCAATAAGAAGAGGGTATACCAATTTCGTTTCAGATTCTGCTGAGTGTTTTTGCTTCTGTATAAAGTGTATCTGTGAGTTTCATGGGGTTATTAGGGGTTGTCTTTGAATCTAAACGATAGCTATAACACTTAACTAGGTGGGTGAGCATGTTGGAGGAAGATTGAAAATCAGATAAGCAAACAACAAGGAAAGGATATAAGAGATTAAATCAGTTATGTCTCAGTTTCTTTTAGTTGTGTTCAGTTCTGTACAACTTTGTACAGAAAGGTTTTTAGGAGTTTCATTGAGTCATTAAGGAGCCTAACATGTCCCTAACCCTCTTAAGTGAGTATGAATGCTTAGGGGAAAAATTTAAAATCCAGTTTCACCACCTAATAAATGAAATATGAGAGAACTGCACAGGTTTGCTTTCAGTTTTCTTCCTCTGCTATGTTTCAGTATGTTTAACTTCCTAAGGTGCTAAGAGTAGGATGATGGGTTAGAAATAAACTCAAACCGTAGCTACTAACTGCAGCTAGGTTAGGGAACCGTTTTGAGAAGATTAAACATCAGTTGAACTAAAGAAAAACAAGAAACAAGAAGAAACATTTAGATTGTGGTTTCTGATTTTCATTAATGTCATAGCTTCTGTATAACGGGGTTACAAGGGCATCCTGAAATACCCCAAACCTTGGTATGTTGTGTAAATGTTAAACTTTGGTATGTTGATTAAATGATTAAATATGTTATCTAAAGGCTAAAAAGTGCCTTAGGAACATCAGGGTATAGTTTTAAACCATAGTTGAACACAATAAAACACTAAGACACGGTTTGAGCAAAATGCTCTAAGCTTGGAGTGAACTTGGCTAGGACCCAAAGGGCCTACCAAGACTTGATAATATTTAATTATGACTTTATAAGGCTAATTAAGTCCTTATGAAACTTTGGTAGACAATGAAACCAAACAAAACACAAATAGGTACCTTAAAGTCAATAAGAGCAAAAATGTGCTCTAAGCTTGGGATAAATTTGTAAAGACCTAATGGTCATACCTATACCTTATAAATATTTAATGAACATATTAAATCAATTACCAAAGAAAACCAAGCTTGAAAACAGTTAAAACACAAAATGTGCTTTAAGGAGTCTTAAAGCACGTTTTTGAAAAATTGTCTTGTAAATGAGTTTTGAATGGCTAAATGTCTATCATTACTCTTTAATTAATATGTGTACTATATAGTATCACATTTGGGAGTCTATATCAATGGGAAATCAAAATTTCACATCTATGTGCCTTGTTTTAGTGAATAGTAACCTTAATAAGCTAGTTTGTAACATATGATGTTTATAAGTAAATGAGTCAATAAAGACATATACCCCTAGACTACTAATGGGGGCCGGTTTTTTAGAGGTAGTCATCACCTTGTAAGTTAACAAAACAAATAACTAATGGTAAAGCAAGTTACTATTGCTTTATTACATAATATCTCTTAAAAAGGCAAACCTATCTTCATTCTCTCTTTCCTTCTTGCATTCCCACGGTTCCAACTCTATCTTCTTCCTCTCATTCACCGTTTTCTACAGCAACACCAACACCACCATTTTATTCCCATCTTTAAATGCTTGTATCTCCTAGCTCACTTGGCCAAATGAAATTCCAAGACCACCATTCTTCTAGTTGGAGCAAACTCTACACTTCTACCTTTCAAATCTTCAAGAACTCAATTTCGGTGCCAAGGAGATTCACCATTGATGGAGCTTGAGCTCCTTTTCACATATTATTGTTCTCCTTTGCTTCTAGGTAAGGAATCTCAAAGAAAAATCAAGTTTCCTCTCCTTTTAGTACATGGCCGAAAATTCACCTCACCATGGTGTCTTTACCTTGCTTGTTTTAGCTTCATTTTGAATCTTCCAAGGGCTTGGTGGAGTCCTCTCTTGATATATATTCAAGCTCTCTTTCCATTCCAAGGTAAAACAATCATTTTAATACCTTAAGATGATATATGTAAACCTAGGGTTTACAATGAGATGAAACATAAAGCTTGTATACTCATTTCAATGTTGGTATATTGTTTAGTAGTTGACAAGGAAAGAAATGCCTTACCGGTTCTATGAGGAAACAAGAAAGAAGTTTGGGTGGAAAAGAGGTAAATATGCTATCTCAATGTGGTTTAATGCCTTAGGAGAAATGAGCTTATAATGCTTGTTAAAACTACCTAAGGAGCTAATGGTAAAGGACTTAGAGAAAGGTTCTCAAGGAGACTAGTAAAGGACTCATGTAATGTTGAGTGTATTTGCAGGTCAAAGGCATTAACTATGTGGGAAATTCAGTGTTTAAGGTTTATGTAATTTAAGGGCCTAAGAGCCATGTTATTTAAGGGCCTAGGTGCCAAGCAATTTAAATTGAGCACTATATTGTGATGTAGTGTAAATTTGGTGAAGTCTCGTGTGTGATGGTGTTCTTGATGGATTTAGGTGTTCTTGAGTGTTTAATGGTGAAAACTATGAGCTTTGGAATGATGATGTGCTAAGAGAACCTATGGCAAAATTTGTAAAATGTATAAGGAGTTTTAAGTGCTTAAATGAACTTGGGTGAACTAGGAATTGTTAGGAATGGATACATTCTTCACTAAGGAAGAAAACATGCACTAAGGTGTTCTAAGGTGCTATAAGGGTTTAGGCATTTGTCTTGGAAGTTCTAGAAATCCAATGAGTGTTTTAGGATGTATTGAAGTCTTGGAGAAGTTGTTTAAGGTTAGGTAATTATTGATGAATAAGGAGAGAATGATGTTTAGGTAAGGTTTTGAGAAAGGAATTCAAGTTGTGAAAGGAGGATTTGTTAAATTAAGGAGGAAGTGTAAGCTTGAAAAAGGAATTGTAAAAATGACATAAGGAGTTTTTGATTGTAGAAAGGATGTTTGAATGATGATGTTTGTGTGGAAGATATGTCTTGGTATAATGGTTAGAATTGGCATGAATCATCACTTAGGGACTTAAGGAGTATAAACTATAAGTGTTGGAGGCTTTGGAGGAATTTGGCTAAGTGTTTAAAGGTTTGGAAGTTGAGCATTTTGCCTTGTCCGAACTTCCGTCCGGACATGGAAGTTCGGACAGGCTCTGTTGGGTAAGAAGTTTTGCACACTCGAACTGTGTCCGAACTTGGGAAGTCCGGACACATGTTCGGACGCATGGATTTCCGCAATTAGAGATTCTCGACTCACGTCCGAACTTGGTGGTTCGGACACAAGTTCGGACAGGCCACTGTATGGACCAAAATTGTTGTTTTAAAGTATGGAAATGATGAGTAATGATGGGGATTGATAGGTGATGATGTTATAAGGTTGTTAAGGACATGTTAGGTGAGTTTTAATGGCAATTAAGTGGGTGAAAAGTTGTATTAAAATGTGAGAGTAAAACAAGTTAAAAATGTTAAGTTATGTAACTAAGTTAACGGGGAGAAGTATAAGCATTAGACATTAAATAATCATGCTACCCCGATGTTAATAAAAATACATGTAATGTTATCAGTTTTCGAGAATTGCTCGAGGAACATAAGTGGACGTGGTAAAGTGGACTCCGGTGACAGGTATGGTTTTCTCGCAACCTGTGTCCTACCGGATTACACCGGCTTGTATGCCATATGTTTTTCTGAGTGTTTGCCACCTTGTAAGATTAAAACATGTAATGAGTTTATAGTAATTCATTTATGTGGCGAATTTGGCCTCCGATACCATTTAACCTCAAATGTGTTAAACCTTAGCTAACCAAACTAGGAACACATGAGTGATCGGTATTCGGAGTTGACGGCCCAAACCTTGGGAACGTGCTAACCACGGCTATGTGTGAGTTAGTTGGATATTGTTGTTGTATGCAAGTGTGTGAACCTCCCATGTGTGCTTAACTCGGTTATGATACCGTATGGTGTGTGGATGTGGTAGGCTCCGTAATGGATCTCTAACTACTTATTTATAAGTGTATATGTACTGATGGGGGTGAGGAGTCCGGTTGTTCCGGCCACGCGTGTGATGGACGGGAGTCGATGTCATATCCGGTTCGGCTCTCTTGGTGTATGTATAGGTTGTATTCCAATTTGGTTTCTACCTTCCCTTAGCTTATCCAAAGCTAGTTACTGACTCACGTCGGGCCACAGGGGCATACGAATGTTATTTCGGTGTGCTTGGGATTACTATATCCGACACACCTTGGGTTTAAGTTAACCGTTCGATATAACTGGACGGTAACGAGGTTGGTAACGAGCTTAGCATGAGATGGCAATAATCTCTAGGCTCACTATGTATACTAACTATGGTGGAAGGTTCCTTGTGTGAACCGATCTTATGGTGTTTTGTGTTGATATTGTGCTAGGCAATTTCCCTTGCTATGCTATGATATGTATACGTTAGGTGTTTTAAAATGAATGCGATGTTATCATGTGTACGCCGAAACAAGAAAGGTTTTGTTATGTTTTGTTATGTGAGGAATGAGATATGTTGTAGGATATGGAGTGTGAGGATCATGTAAATGAATCCCAGTTGTGACAGGAGGCGTTTAAGGATAACCCGATTAATGGTACGTGTCGTTCATTAAGGAAGTAGCTCCGTTTTTAGAGGAGAGCCACTCTAGGGTTAAAGGAATCATTGGATGATTTGTTAAGTGTGGATGTGTTGGATATATGTTGAGCCCTATTGTTGGGTGTATGCAAAGAGTTGTGTGTTTATGGTTTGTATGCATGATTTAATATAATCAACTGCATGCTAAGACGACAATTAGTTGTGCGTGGCCCGGTAGCATGTGGCTGCGGGATTACCATACCAGCAAAGGTGCTGAGCCCCTTGGGGGCCACCCTTTCTCTCCTTTTCTATTTCAGGTACAAGGAGCTGGAAGCCGTTCGAGAGTAGACGGGGTAGATGTTTATACATGGGTAGCCATTTAAATGGCGTAAGCATTGTAGGCGTAGTAACCGAAATTGTTATCGGCAGTAGTTTGTAAATACTTGGTACGGTTGGAATGTATAAAGTATATGGGTTGTTGTTAAGGAAGCAAATGTAACGTGTAGTTGCTCGGAGTCTAGTCCATCAGACTGATACAAAGTACATGTATTAGCCTTGTTAGCCACGTGGGTGGTTAACGGCGTGTAACCCATTGAAATAAGTAATGTGATGAGTTGAGTTTCCGCTGCAATGTGTTGTTAAATGTATGGTTGTAGTTGGGGTGTTACACATCCTAAGTGTGATTCTAGTTTAATAATGACCCCAAATCAGTTAGTTTAGCAAAACGTTCGGAGAAGATTACACATCAGTGGAGCTAACTAGAAACAAGAGTTAAGAAGAAAGTTATAAGATGTGGTTTCAGATTTCAGTATAAGTTGAAGCTTCTGTATAGCTGTTCCATAGGGGTGATGTGAGTGTGATACTAGTTGATGATGAACCCAAAACCCTTCTAATGCATCTAGCTAAGTTTATGAAACATGTGAGAAGGATAAACATCAGTTGTTAATTAAAAGTGAAGCTTGATATGGTAATACATGGGAGTTGTGTTTCAGATTTGGAAATCTTTGGGTTTCAGTATAAACAAGTTTTATGGGCATCTTAAAGACTACGTTACTATCATAATAAGCCTAAAACATGGCTAACCTATTTAGCTAAGATAGGAACACACCTTAGGCAAATCAGAATCCATCTTAGATAAACTTTTTCATGTTATGCCTATAATACTCTAAAACATTAGTTAAAGAGAGAACTTTGTTAACGTGTAAAACGTCGTTGTGAATGCCCTAGGAGCAACATAAAGTCTAACACGTGGGAAGTCCTAAGGGTTAATAAAGGTTGAACATTCAACAAAGATTCATCTAGGAAATAACACCCGATAATAATTTAATAAATTCAGTGAGTGTCACAAAGGTTGTCACATGAAATCATAAACTGACACATTGTTTGTAATTAACGCTAGGGCCGTAGCGAATTCCGACCAGGACTCCGTGTGTGAGACTACTTGCTTCTGATCCAGGTATGGACATGTGTGGTTCGTATGTTGCCGTGTTACACGGCTTGTTTGTTGTGTGCTCTGTGTGAAAATGACCATAAGATCAAAGCATGAAAATTGGATGGTTGCTTATCTTGCCTATATGATTTCTATATCTTTGTTGCATATTATTTGCGTGCACACAGTAGTGTAGTCCCTTCTCGTTGATGAATCCTTGAGATAAAACACAACGAACTTCGTAAACAAACCAAAGGAACTACAAAAAGGGAAACTCCTCTTAACTATAGAGGACCTCTAAAGACACCCACTATGGTGTCGAATTATCAAAGATAATGATAAGCCAATACCTTGAGAAGGGATAGGGAGACGGACCCTTTGTATCCGGGGTAGAGACCAATAATCTAAAAAGGGAATAGGGAGACGGACCCTTTGTATCCGGGGTAGAGACCAATAAGATTAAAAGGAATAGGGAGACGGACCCTTTGTATCCGGGGTAGAGACCAGAACATTGATAAGGAATAGGGAGACGGACCCTTTGTATCCGGAGTAGAGGCTAGTAACATTGAGAAGGAATAGGGAGACAGACCCTTTGTATCCGGGGTAGAGACCAGAGCATTAAAAGGCATAGGGAGACGGACTCTTTGTATCCGGAGCAGAGGCTAGTAACATTGAAAAGGAATAGGGAGACAGACCCTTGGTATCCGGGGCAGTGGCTAGTAACATTTAAAAACAACAGAGAAAGAAAGAGCTATCCGGGAATGGAGGATTAGCTATGAAGAAGACGTTCTCCAAATGGTGGTGATAAGAGAATTCACAAGTACCCCTTAAAGAAACAAGGAAAGACTAGCACCTACATGAGATGGTCACGGGATCTAAACTTTATCCCCAGACCTGGTGCAAGGAAAGAGAAAGAAAATACACTACAAGGGAACAAGAGAAAAGAAATGAAAACACACAACGCTCGAATGATCCCATAGTGAGGATCATGAGTATAACATACCTATGCACATGTACTATTACTTACATGATTGTTATTGCTATACTAGCAGCTCGTTGTGCTTGGTTGCGTGATTGATGTGCTGTGATGCCAGCATGTTATGCTTGGATGTTTTGATATTGCTACGCTACCTTAAAGTGTGTATGATATCATGATATTATTGTGGTGTGTTTTACTGCTTTATTATAGCATGTAATTGGCTTAATAATATTCGACCAAGTAGTCGTGTGGCCCGGCAACATACGGGCTACACACGTTCATACTCAGCGTAGTTTGCTGAGTCCTTTACAACCCAATTTTTTACAGGTATTGAGCCGGACGATAACGGAGCGTAGGCGGGGTGGCTACCAAGGGGGTAGTCCATCAGGGCATAATCCTTGAAATGTGTAGTATGCTTAGTGTATGGGTGGTCACTAAACCCGGGATGTAATTCTCAGACTATGATTTGTTATTTGTATTGTAGACACTCGGTAGTTGGGAATTTTATCTATATTGTACATGAGTTTTTATTGAGGGCTGTTTCCAGTCATGCAGCCGTAACTAGTATTAGTGATGTGGTCTGTCAACCACGTGGGTGGTTGGCATCTGTAGCACCCGGATGATATCGAGAATCCGCTGCGTAGTTATCATGTAATATGACTAGGAGCTTGACTTTGTACTATTGGACGTTTATTCGGGGGTGTTACACTAACACATGTTTGATATCATTAATTTCTTTCTGGTTAGAGCCAACAATCAACATATCACATAAACAACAACAAATATCTTTCCACCTTATTCTCCTTATGAAAAAGAGAATAGTCATTCTTGGACTGAGTAAAATTGAGAGTCTTGAGGAAACCTACAAGTTTAGAGAACCATTGTCTAGAAGCTTGCTTAAGCCCATACAATGATTTCTTTATACGACAAGCTTTGTTATTTCCTGTTACCTCAGACCTGGTGGTGGTTTCATATAAACTTCTTCATCTAGATCACCATGCAGAAAGGCATTATTGACGTCTAGTTGATTGATAACCCAGCCTTTATTGAGAGCCACAACAATGAGAGATCGTATCGTGGTCAACACACTATCGGTGAAAAGGTTTCATGGTAGTATAACCCATGCCGCTGGGTGAAGCCTTTAGCTACTAACCGGGCTTTATACCTCTTCAAAGTTCCATCTGACTTGAGCTTGATTTTATACACCCATTTGCATCCGATAACTTTCTTACCACGAGGCAAGGTAACAATATCCCAGGTGTTGTTTTCTTAAAGTGCTCGCAACTCATTTTGCATAGCCTTTCTCCAATGTTCATGCAAGACGACAATTTTGTAATAATGTGGTTCTTCCATGTTCAAATTTGAGGGCTAGCAGAAAGCAAAGCAATAGATGTGATTGGTAGTCTCTGTCAAACTGACACAATTTGGGAGAATATTTTTTTGTCGTTCCTTGTAAACTCTCTTGTCTAGGATTTATTGAAAGGACATATTGCACACATAATTTTTGTGCAAAATAGTAGTGAAACTATCTTGCTAACTATAGGCAGTGAACCCAATCATTGTAGTACAACAAGGTCGTATCCACAGGGACTTCATAACTATCTAGTTAATTATAACCTTAGTAAATGTGCAAGAAGATATATACAAAAGTGCATAAATGTAAATTGGGGGGTTTTGGGGTTTTTGGTTGATATTGGAAATTGAAGAAAACAATAAAGTTAAACTAACTAATCTAAGATAGGTGTATACCTTAGGATAGTGGGAATCTCCTAAATCACCCAAAAACAATAGCCCTAAAGTTTCACTCCCTAATCTAGAGAAATGAAAGTTAGGGTTCATCCCAAATTTGTCTAATCCTAAGCTCAAGATATAATTTCACAAGGAACCACAATAAATGCAATAGGAGATCAAATCTAAAGCATTAATTAAGAATTGATGAGGAGAAAACAAGTACAAAATGAGTTAGGTTTACAAAAGCAATTTGAGGATTTTGGGGAAACCCCATCCCAAGTATACAAGAGTTCAAAACCATTATAGAGTAAAGAATGGAAGAGAGAAACAAATGGCCATTAATGGAGCTTGAGAGCTTCAATGGAGGTGGTCTTCCTCCTCTCCTCTTCTTCTTCTTCTCTTCCTCTTTTCCCCCTCTTTTTTCTTCCTTTGGCGTCACCTTTTGTCTGGGTTCGAACTCCCTCTCTCTCTCTCTCTCTTGCTTTTCACTTTTAAAAATGCAAATCTGGGTAAAATTTTGACCCGACCCCACCTAGGGTCGGTCGAAGTCAGTAGCAATTTCAGGTGTGTTTTTAAGTCCAACCGACCCAAGGTGGGTCGGTCCTAGGGTCAGTCGGGACCTGAAGTAGTTTCGGCCCCCTTAACGAGCGTTTCCGACCTCGGGAACTGCCGACCGACCCACCTAGGTTCGGTCCTAGGGTCGGTCCTGTGGGTATGCTTATCTTTAAAATGCTGTGTCTTCTTTGTTTTAGCTCTGATTTTGGATCCGTTTGCGCCCATGCGTTTGTCTTTTCATCTACTTTATTTCTAGCTATGTAATTCCTCTTGTTTCAGCAACAATTGTGTAAAACACCAATAAAACACAAAAGTAGAGGAAAACTAGCTAGAGTGGAGAAATGAGCATGAAAAGTGTTGATAATACATAGGAAATACACCTCTAAAATATGCTCTTTTGGACACTCATCACACCTCCACACTTACCTTTTTTCTTGTCCTCAAGCAAAACCAAGAACCCATGCAAGTAAGAAATGCTCAAGACTAACAAATACTAACATGAATTGTAGGATAAGAGAAGAAGCAAAAAGTGATCAAAACTTTTGAGGAGTGTGAACCATCTCTTACTGGTGGCATGGGTGTGCTTAGGGAAAAATAAAATTTAGAGTTTCAGGGTCTGATCTGGAGTGCTTCAAAGTTCTAAGGATTAGGTGACTAGAAGAACTTTTACCATGGTCAACTTCTCTCAAGAATGAGCGTTGAGAATAAAACAAAAGGAAAAATAGATTTATGCATTTGTTTCACTTTTGTATAAGAGATGAGAAGATAAAATTTTGGCATCAAGCCTTTGAATTTAAGAACACTCAACTCTCATTGTTGGTTACCAATGGCGTGTCACAAGTCCCTTAAAGGATTTTTACAAAGAAGCACCCCTTAGCAATCCCTAAGAGTGAAGACAGAAAGAACGCATAAGCAATAAAAATTCAACTATTCAAGATCACTTGACCACATGAAAAATGCTCCTCAAAAGCAATCAAAAAGAAAAATTTGAGCATTTATCCCACAATTCATAACAATATTTGTTCTTAATGAGAACAACTCACAACACAAGGGTCCAAGTTTTTGATTTTGGACAACCGTAAGATAAGTAGAGAGATTAAGCATTTAGGCACACAATTCACTGAAAAGGTCACTCCCCCACACTTTATTTGAACAATGTCCTCATTGTTCACCAGACACACCCGGGAAGGTTTCAGAAGACCCAGGAAGCAGACAAAAGAGAAAAACATGGGGCACAAGCAAGTATTATAGCACAAAAGCGATCCCCAACAGAAAAATGCCTTAGAATCAAAATAAAGGAGAAGTGAGAGACACAAAATTAAAATAAACTAGTACTCCCCTGGGATTGTTCTTGTTTGCATTGAAGGAACTCCCCCGCACTTGATTTTTAGCCTCAATTAGCGTAGCTTAGTTGCGGTGTGGACGTTAAGTTGCACCTGCATAAGACACTAGAAGCAACCAACTACAAATGGGGTTAAAAGTTAGCAAAAACAAAATCAAAGAAGAACTTGACAAATTAAAATAAATGAAAATGAAAGAAAATCATTCGGGTTGCCTCCCGGGAAGCAGCCCTTCTTTAAGGTCTTTGGCTAGACCGTACCACATTGAAGACCTCTAGGATAAAAAATGAATGTTGAAGTGGGCTTCAACAGGTGGGTTGGGCGGGCATCATTTTTCTTTGGAAAACAACCCATATTTTTCAGTTGATGATCCTTGGTGCGAGAATCATCTTGTGGTGGAGACTCCTCTTCAAATTTAAGGATGAAGACATCCTTATCTTCATTTAGCGGTGCAGGGAGAACTCCAGGGCGGACATTGTCTTCAAACTCTGGTCCAGGATCAAACGGGAAGGTGGCCTCCACACTAGTGGGTAGACTTTGAGCTTCCACCATTCATCACTTGAGCATGGGTGGAGATGGCCTTGATCCTCCAGGTGAAGATCAATGTTTGACGGCTCATCCTCCTCAAATTTGAGGATGTAAACATCCTCGACTTCTTGGTGAGGCTCATAGGAAGAGCTTTGATGGACATCAACTTCAGAGGGAGGTGGCTCCTTGAAGTAGATGGTGGCACTCTCCTCTGGTGACTCGGAGGGAGGCCGTGTCTCCTCCTTCTCAAAGTTGAAGATGTGATCATCCTCATTGTATTGATGAACAAGGGAGGGGGAGACAAATTGGTGGTTGTCTTCAGAGGGAGGAAACTCCATGAGGTCGAAGTAGAAACTCTCTTCTAACGAGTTGTCTTCATAATCAAGTTGGCGGTGAACTCTTTGATTCAAACAAGGAAGGAGAAAGGACAATACAAGTCCTCTATAGGTTGTTCCACCTCTTGAACTGTTTCGCTCTCAAGTTGTTGCACAATTTGATCTATTCGAGCTTGAACATTCATGTTGAAGGTATCTTGCTTCATGATAAAAGTATCTTGCATAGTTGGGTTAGGCTTGCAAGAAGAGATAAGGTCTAACATGAGCTCCTCCAAACTAGGTGAATCAACCTTTACTGTGATCACAAGACAATGAGCGCTCTCATGGTCTCCTCCACACTCTTGGCACACAAGCCTCCGGTAGACATATGAGTTAAGGTCCTCCATGAGAGCTCACAATTTTGACATCGTTGTTGGACACTTGGGGCTCTCATGGTATTCACCGCACCTTTGGCATACACTTCATTGGTTGTAGTTCTCTGCGCCATAGGGGTATTCATACCACACTTCAGCTTGATCATAGTGACCATCCATCAGAATTACGTTCCTAAAAAGAAAAAAAAATATATACACAAAAGGGGTAAATAAGGAAATGAAAAATATGCATCGAAACTAAACATATAATAAACCAGATAGTTGGACCGAAGTCCCCGAAAATGGCGCCAAAACTTGTTTGTGCAAATAGTGGTTAAACTATCTTGCTAACTATGGGCAGTGAACCCAATCATTGTAGTACAACAAGGTCTTATCCACAGGGACTTCGTAACTATCTAGTTAATTATAAGCTCAGTAAATGTGCAAGAAGATATATACAAAAGTGCATAAATGTAAATTGGGGTTTTATTTTGTTTTTGGTTGATATTGGAAATTGAAGAAACAACAATAAAGTTAAACTAACTAATCTAAGATAGGTGCATACCTTAGGATAGCGGGAATCTCCTAAATCACCAAAATATGCTCTTGTTTCTACCTCACTAAGTTGTCTATTAGAGCTATTGTAAAGATTATCTAAATCTTGGACTAATCAAATCTTACCTAATTAATCAAACCTCCCAATTTAAGAAAGGCTAAAGTCACTAGACAACAATAATTTCAAGCTCCTAACAATAGCCCTAAAGTTTCACTCCCTAATCTAGAGAAATGAAAGTTAGGGTTCATCCCAAATTTGTCTAATCCCAAGCTCAAGATATAATTTCACAAGGAACCACAATAAATGCAATAGGAGATCAAATCTAAAGCATTAATTAAGAATTGATGAGGAGAAAACAAGTACAAAAGATGAGTTAGGTTTACAAAAGCAATTTGGGGATTTTAGGGAGAAACCCCATCCCAAGGTATACAAGAGTTCAAACAACCATTATAGAGTAAAGAAGGGAGAGAGAGAAAGAAATGGCCATTAATGGAGCTTGGAAGCTTCAATGGAGGTGGGTCTTCCTCCTCTCCTTCTTCTCTTCTTCTTCTTCCTCTTTCCCCCCTCTTTTTCTTCTTTTGGCGTCGCCTTTTGTCTGGGTTCGAACTCCCTCTCTCTCTCTTTCTTCTTCTTTTTCTGCTTTTAAAAATGCAAATCTGGGCAAAATTTCGACCTGACCGACCCACCGAGTATCGGTCCTAGGGTCGGTCGAAGTCAGTAGCAATTGCAGGCGCGATTTTAAGTCTGACCGACCCACCTTGGATTGGTCCTAGGGTCGGTCGGGACCAGAAGCAGTTTCGGCCCCTGGAACGAGCGATTTCAGCCTCTGGAACTGCCGACCGACCCACCTAGGGTCGGTCCTAGGGTCGGTTATATGGGCAGACTAATCTTTAAAACGCTGTATCTTCTTCGTTTTAGCTCTGATTTTGGATCCGTTTGCGCCCACGCGTTTGTATTTTTGTCTACTTTATTTATAGCTATGTTATTCCTCCTGCTTCAGCAAAAGTTGTGTAAAACACTAATACAACACAAAAGTAGAGGAAAACTAGCTAGAGTGAAGAAATGAGCATGAAAAGTGTAGATAATACATATGAAATATTCCTCTAAAACATGCTCATTTGGACACTCATCAATAATCACTCAAGTAACTAGGCATGTGGCTTTCTCTGCTAGAACAATGTAACCCTGGCTGAATAACTGCATGATCATCAGTATCTGAATGATGCGTGACATCATGTTGATTATCATGCCTTATTTCTTCTTCGTCAAACACAATTGGATTTGATCACCAATCTCTTCGACTATGTCTTGTACATATGCACGTGCATTACCACACTGATATGGAAACACATGAGTGTGGAACTTCACGTCTCTAAAAACTTTTATGACACATGAATCTAAACTCATGATTTTATGCCCCTTCTTTCTCGGATCCTCCCCTAGATACACACAAGCTTGACCTCTTGGATCAAATTTTCCTCCTTTTGGACTGAGAATGGTTTTATAACACAAACACCTGAAAGGCTTAATATCATCATACATGGGCTTGATGTTATATAAGCTTTCAAATGGTGTTTTGCCATTCAGAGCCTTTGTAGGAAGTCTGTTAATCAAGTACGTTGCATATAATATGCACTCTCCTCAATAAGCAAGATGAGTTTGTGACTAAAGTACACTGCTCTTGCAGTTTCCAAGAGATATTTGTGTTTCCATTCAACTATAGCATTTTTCTAAGGCGTGTCGGAACAGGTAGTCTGATGGATTATACCTTGTCGTGCATAGAAAAGCTTTCCTTCATTGGAACTACCGAGTTCCTTCGCATTGTTTGATCTTATCACTTTGACTTTGGTTTCAAACTGACAGTCCACCATTGTAATAAAGTTTACTATGGTTTTCCAAGCATCTCCTTTTTATTTAATGAGAGTTACGCATGTTGTACGTGTAAAATCGTCAATGAAACAAACAAAATGCTTGTTACCATTGTGAGTATCAGTGCTGAATGGGCCCCATATATCAACATGTAACATTTCAAAGGCTCTCTTGGTTTTACTTGTGGAATTCCTAAACTGCAAACGTTGAGCTATCGATTTATAGCAAACATCACATGCATAGTTTGGAGAAAAATCTGTTTCTTTTATTAAGCCAAGAGTAACAAGTTTTCTAAATGGAACATGTCCTAGCCATCTCTTTCGCCTTTGGACTTATTACACAATCGGACCCATACTCAAATTTCCTACAGCCCAAACTGACATTATTTGTTTCAATTCTGCTACAGCCCAAACCGACATCATCAACATCAATTCTGTTACCATTCTCGTGGCCCATACTGGAATCGGCTCACTTTGCAGCTTCTTCTTCATTCATAATATACAGGTTGTTTTGACTTATGCCAATTCTTCTAGTTTGACTTGTGATAAAGTCCTGGACAAAACACCCAATTGCATCAAAGATAAGGTGACAATCAAAACTGTTTAATCATCTTCATTACTGAAATTAAGCTAAACATGAAATTCAGGACAAACAACACATATCTCAGCCAAAGATTACTCCCGATTTTAACATCACCGATCAAATTAACAAGTTGCGGGCTCCCATCTGGTAAAATTACCATCCTCTCATCATCTAATCTTCTCCAGTTTTTGAACAAAACTTTTGCTCCCGACATATTATTACTTGCGCCAGAATCAATAATCCATCTTCCTCTAAATGATTCGCAAGCATAATTGCTCATAAGATAGAACTTATTACATATACAAAGAGTGTCATTACCTGAAAAATGACAGTAATCAACCCCTTCTACACTTGTTTTTGCACTGTTGTTTCGAATCTGCTCAGTAATTAGTTGAAGCTGTTTCGGAGTCAACCCATCTCCTCGAGCAATTTCATCTTCGCTAATTACCTCTGAAACCTTTGCAGTGTTTACGAAATTTCTTTTCTTGCGAGCCAGAACCTTTTCTCTCCCGTGTAGCTGGTAACAATCTCCGGCGGTGTGTGCAGTCCTTTTGCAATGTGTGCAACTCAATCTCTAGTAACAGTCTTCGATACTGTGACCTACTTTCTTGCAAAGTGAACAGGAAATTTTCTTCTTCTCGAATTTCTTAGGGTTCTTGTAATTTTCACCAGTGGAAGCATAAAAGGTCATTAATTCTTCCCTAATTTGCTCCGTACCCCTCTGTTCTTCTTCTTGCACAATTAGAGAGAACGCCTTCTCCAGGCTGGGCGTGCTCTGCATCGCGAGGATCTGATCTTTTATTGAAACAAACTTGCTATTCAGACCCATCAAGAAATGAGTGAGCTTATCCTCTTCAGCGAACTTCTTGACGGAATCTTTGGCTCCATAACTATACCCCGCGCAAGTGTACCTGGGAAGAGGACACGCAAGATCCAGCTCCCCCAATAATTTCTTCAACTTTGTATAATAATCACTTACCCTCTCCTCTCCCTGTTTAACCTCCGTTAATTCTCGTTTCAGATTGTGCAAAATCGCAAGATTACTGTGTTCAAACCTTTGATTCCCACAACTCCTTTGGGCCATCAGAAAATCTTACGCTTTGTGCTATGTTAGGCTCCAAAGCCGTCTTCAACCAAGAAAGAACTAACGAATTGGACCTTTCCCAAACAACGAACCAAATCGAGTCTTCTTCACTTGGTTTCTCTACTTTTCCGGTGACAAAACCGAACTTATTCTTGACTTTCAATGTCGTCACCATATCTGACTTCCATCCCCAAAAACCTGTTCCATTGAATTTTGGAACAAGGTTTAACCCAGAATTTTTCGTCGCGTGAATATAAATTGGGTCATTCACATCAATGGTGTTTCCAACGGAAGTTGATGTTGATAACAAACCCTTTGCCTTGTTTGTATCCTCTGCCATGTCTCAAACCCAGAAACACAAAAGAAAACCTATGCTCTTGATACCATGTTGGTTTTTGTGGTGTTCTGAGTGCTTACAGGATGAAACAAGATGAACAAGAAAGGTAGCAGTAGTGGCGAAGAAGAAAGTTGCATACGTTTTATTTAACTCTCAATATTTTGTCAAAAGGTACACCTTGACCAGCCGTGGATGATTTTTATTTATAGATTAATTATGTTTATCTTTCTCTAATAAGATAAACAAAAATCTCAACAAATTGGTAAAGAAAATATATGCAGTTACACATGATCTTCCAAATATACAATATAGCATATTTACTAAATATATGGGCCTAAATCTGGACCAAGAGGCTTATTAGCCCAATAACACCTGCAAGAGGAGGTTTATATGAAGATACCAGAGGGACTTAAAGAGGTTTACAAAAATAAAGTCATAAGTCTCTTTACGGGCTAAAACAAGCATCACATAACTGGTATGAAAAGCTGTATGATTTCCTTCAAAATCATGGTTATTCTCAATCTAAAAATGACTTTTCTCTCTTCATTAAGTTCAATGGTAGTTCAAGGACTTTCTTAGAATTTTACGTGGATGACATGTTTGCCACTGGGAGCGACAACATAGAAATATCAAGAATCAAAACTGCACTTGATGCAGAATTCAAAATAAAGGACCTAGGAAGGTTGAACTACTTCCTAGGAATGGAATTCCTTTATAGAGAAAAAAGGATACAAGACTTATTAAATGAGTATCTCCCTACTAACGCTTCTGTTGTAGTTGTTCCTTCACCAACAGGTAAAAGATGAAGCAAAATCACGGCAAGCCTCTTGAAGACAACACTTCCTACAGATGGTTAATAGGCAAAATCAATTTCCTCACCAACACAAGGTCTGATTTGGCCTATCCAGTGCAATTTCTAAGTCAATTCCTCTAGAATCCAATAGTTGAACATTAAAAGGCAGCAATACACGTGCTTCGCTACATTAAAGGAACTTTACATGAAGGAATCTTCTTCAACAATAAACCTAATATGGATTTTAAGGCTTATTGCGATGCTGATTGAGCCAACCGTCCCTTAACAAGAAGATCAGTGAGTGAATACATAATACTCTTAGGAGGAACAACTATAAGCTGGAAAATAAAGAAGCAACCAACTATTACATTATCAACGGCTTAAGCAAAGTATAATTCAATTCGTAGAGTCACTATTGAGTTGACTTGGCTATTTAGGTTGATAAATGAATTAAGAGTTGAAGGAATGACACCAATTAAGGTGAGTTACGATAACAAGGCAGCTGGTTAACATAGTGAGGAACCCAATTTCCACGAAAGGGCCAAGCACATAGACTTGGATTGTCACCTAATTAGAGAGAAGATACAAGCGGGTTTGATCAAGCTCGAACATATTCCAGGACCTCACCAATTAGCAGACATCCTTACAAAACAAGTTACTGCTAAAAACTACCAAAGCTTCCTTCATCAAACTGGTCCTAATGGTTTGGACCAAAAACCAGAAGGAGTGAGATAAATTAAGCCGCACATTCTTCAACAAGACTCGAGTTTTTCCTCACACCCATCGTCTTGAGGGAGAGTGTTGGAATTATTAATACTGCACTTAGTTAAGTCTCTAGATTTATAGTATTAGTCTAGACTTAGTCAATTCTGTAACAACTTATATAGTCATTGATAGGAGCGGGGCTTTAGTTAGGTAGCTGATTATTTATTTATAAACTCCACTCTTTCTATAATAAGATCAGTTGTATTGCCCATAACAATTAACACGATGTATTCTTCTCTTCTCCTTGTAGTTTAGTTGCACTTATTCTGAGAGAATCCAAACCATATGAGATGAAATTGAAGAAAATTTTATCAAAAACCACCGTTTTAGATTTTAATATTCATCAGTAGCACGATCAACAGGGTGCCTTTCCAGTGTCTTCTCTTTCCTCCTAACATTAACTCTTGACCAGATTTATCCTATGGGCAATACAGATAATACAACAAATTAATGTTTTGAGCCACTTTGCTCAGTTAGGGACATCATGGATTAATGAATGATTAGAGAAAAAGGGTCCAAAATAATCAAGTTTGGACCATATGTAGAATGATATTGGCCTTGTACTTTTATTGAGGACTATTTATCTGTTGTTGTGTAAAGAAATATTGATTCTCAACTAACAAGTCACCTTTATAAGTCTTTTTCATAAATTTCAAAAAGGTTAGGGCCATTAAGTTCTTATTTCCTTGACTCTATAGAGTCAAATAGTAGCATATACTAGAACCTATTTTCTGGAAGAATAACAACCTTTTACACTTTTTTTATGAAATACCCCTAAATATTAAACGTATAAAATCATAACACGTTTTATAATATGGACATAAAATAACTTACGAACAATTAAATCTAGTACATATATATATGTACGAACACGAAAGTACATGTACGTAACGTTACGTTACGATATTGTAACGTTGTAAATAAGTGACAATGTCGTCACCTAACTTCGTAACAAAAGAAAATAATAATAATAATAACTACACGAAATAATATATAGTCACATATATATAAGTACACATATATAACTTATTCAAATAAAAAGAAAGAAAAAAGGGAGCAAAGACGCTCCCGTTGAGGCTCAAACCCGAGACCTCTCGTATACCTTATAAACGCTTTAACCGGCTGAGCTATGCTCGTATTCAGCTACTAACTCACATGAATTAAAACAAGTAGCAACCGGCTGAGTAATTACAAAAAAAGGGGAAACAAACAGGCATCAGCACGTTCTTCCTCCTTCTCGGTGTAACTACCGATTCGAACAAGAAAATTGTATAACCAGAGGAATCCAAACTCTGTAACGATATGAGTTTGTTTATTCGTTCGCCCATACCAGCCCTTGTAGATCGAGACAATTCAGACGGATTTTCTTCCTGGAATCCACGCCCTCTCAGCCCCAGTCCTCGGTTGTATGCGTGAAATAAAAGAAGAACTAACAGTAACAATGTCGATTAATGTCGGCACAACAGGAAAGGAAAATAACACCAACAACTACCTTGATCTGCCCGATAACCTGAGACAGTGGAGAATGGCCTTGACTTCTGTTAAAACACACAAACCCCCACGCACCAGCTTTCTTTTTCTCTAACTTCCACAGATTCCCTCTACCATTCTCTGTAATAGCAACTCCAAGCCTACTGAATCATGTTCCTATGTCGACTACCACTGCTAGGAAATCAATGAGGAGACAGCCACATAAACTCACCTATTATGCCCATACTCCCTAGGAACTTAGAGTCATGAACCACGTGAGACTGGGTCCTGACTTTACTGAAACCAAAACAAAAAAAAGACAGGAGTTTCTGCCCACTAACAACTGTCTCACGTGTGCTCTTCAGTTTCCTCCAATCCAACCTCTGATTAATACCCTTGTTTGGCTACCTCCACTCTTCCTTGCATGCTGTGCCAACAAGCACTCAGGTAAGCTTCTATTGATGCTCTTGCGTGGAGATGAACCCAAGTTTCCATGGCACTCTTGAATCCCTTCTATTTTGTTGTCTCAGTTCGAAGAGAAAGACTAACACTTTACTCTTGCCTTCATTCTTGTTGCATCAGTAAACCAAGCATCCCACTCTTCCTGTTTGTCTGGTCGAGCTAGAGCTCAAACCCTTGGAAAGGAACTAACAGGTGAGGCTTAAATGAAATACATTTCCTCTGTTTGTTTGGCCGATAGCCCATGCATGAGCCTCTCTAACTTTTCTCACTGTCTCACGTAGAGAACCATACATGCTAGGTAAAGAGTAGTGTACTGAAGAAAAACCCTGAAGCAATTGTTCTTCTGTCAAAAGGTAAGACTTACAAGGAAACTCAGTTTTTGGTTCCACCTTCCCTTCTGTTTCATTTCTGATTGGTCAAGAGTAACACCTGTGAAACCCCTTCCAGTTGAGATTGAGTGCCAGAGAGGAGCCTGCAGCGTGCCAAGAAGGATTCCAAGGGAAACCAATTCCAAAACAAAGAGGTAATAGGCTACATACTTACTCTGTATAGAACTAACAACTACATAACCGAAAAAAAAATAAAACAGATTAGCCTGATATGAGGAATTTATTGCAGTTTTTGAAATAGTGTGCTTTCTGTATAGTACCTTCTCAGGGGTATAGCCTTGTTGCTATGGTTTTGTTTTTGGGTTAGAAACTTATCAAGATATCTAAATCAGCAACCAAACCAGTTTGAGAAGAGAAAAAAATAGAGAGACAGATCTGTGAATACACAAAGAATAATAAGGAGAGATTATCAGATTTTGAGTGTTAGAGTTTCAGTTTCTGAACATTTGGTGTTCTGTGAAATCAGCACAGAAGCGACATGAGTGGTTGGGTTACTTCTGAGTATGAGATATAGCGGGAACTACGATGAATACCTAACTAAGTCACTGAAACAGTTGGGTGAAACCAAGAGCCAGGTTAGGTAACCGAGGCAAACTAACTGAAGAAGAAGATATCATATCAGGCCTAACCCTTTCTGCTTATAGTTACTACTGGAAACTTAAGTTATGTATGATCCTGTTACAAGGAACTATAGAAAACTGTGTTGAGTGGTTAATAGGTCCAAAGCATTCTAATGCTCTTAAGTAAACCTGTAGGCACCGTGGGAAAAATAGAAAAGACAAGTAACAGAAAGGAAGTGTAACAGAACATGGGTTCTGTTTCATTCAGTTCAATGTTATGTTGCAGTTTTCAAGTTTCTGTGAAATACCCCAAATTATTAACGCATGGATTAAATATTTAATCATATTAATTAAGGCCTAAACATGCCTTAAAAGTCAACTGAGAACAACAGTGGTCAACATAAAACAAGATGTTGCACCCTTTGACTGTTAAGGGTAAATAAATACCCAAATAAACTTCTTAGGACCTAAAAATTTGTCCTAAGCATATTAACATACTACTAAACATATTATAACCGTTGGACAACACTCCAACACAAAGAAAAAGCATTTACATGCTTCAAGGTCAAAAAGGGCAAAAAGGTGCTCTAGGAAAACCTTAAAAATCAAAGGACCTCTAAATGATATAAAATTGAATTACATGATCAAATATCATGTAGGGAACACAACAAAACCGTTGTCAAAGAAAACCAAGCCCAGAAACACCTTGCGACACAAAATGTGCACTAAAACTCCTTAAAGCACGTTTGTGTAATCGCCTTCTAAATTGGTCTTAAATGGGCTAAAAGGTTATAAATACCTTTAAATATAATAAAATACCATATTATATGATATTAGGAATTTAATTACAGAAATTTACAGATTTTTACAAATTTAATATTAAAATATTAATAAAACCCTAAAGTGGGGCCCACATGAGTCAATATTGACCAAGCATGGTCAATGGTCAATTAATTGACCCATTTGGACCAAGGAGGCCGGCTGCAATAAGTGAGGAGACAGCATACAATGATTTTGGAGACAAATCATTACCTAATGTTCAATTTGCAATAGTAACTTTACTTTTTTCAAATTAATCAAGCTTTCCCACCTTCTCCTTCCTCCTTGTCCGATCCCAGCCTCTCCAACCGAGCTCTCCTCCTTCCTAGCAGCTCTCAAGCTTTGTTCTTGAGCATGGAAGGCAGATCTAACTCCTAAGCTCCTAATGTAAGTGTTTTAATGTCATTTTTAGCTCTTTTTCTTCATCTTCTCACCACCAACACCTAGATTTCGTGGCTCATCAATTCCTATGGCTTATTCTCAGTGTTCTAAGGTTAGAACAAGAGCTAAACTCGGTTGAGACCAGTAGAGGGACCAAGGTTGTTCAAATCTACATTTTAAGGTAAAAATGTGCTTTAAGCTCATAACTTTTGATTCCCTTCGAGTTTGGCTGTGAAACTTTGGTCATAGCCTCATCTTTTCTCCTTTTCATGTGGAATCTGTTGGTTAGCCATTTGGAGCAAGGATGGCCGAGATCCAAAGGAAATACCTCTTTTAAGGCATTTTTCCAAGGTAAAACCTAACAACAAGGTAGCATTTCGAGATCTAACTATTTCCTATGTCAATATGGTGGATCTAACACCTTGTGGTGTGTTTGGTTCAGGTCGAAACCACTTAGAACTTCCCTTGCATTTTAAGGTGATTTTTGCCTTAAATCTTACATTAAATTACTCCTTATGGTTAGATCTTTCTTGGAGACTAACTAGGCCTTGTTTGCTGTTTGAAACATGCAAGAGAAGCTTGGAAATTTTATCTAAGGCTGGCCGAATTCAAACAAGGAATTATTCAAGCTAAATCAAGGTATAAATCACTTAAACATTAACCTTGCTAAGTTAAAATGTTCTAAGATATTTCTATATTAATTGCCGTGAGAGAACATGGTAATAAGGTCATTTTTGACCTTAAAATGTTTAAAGAAATGGCTTAGTAAATTTATCTAAGTGATTAAGTAACATAAATGTCAAATTTAAGACATTATGTGGAAGTTTGGTAATTAAATGGAAAGTGTGTGGTGAGGCCGAGAATTATAAGTGTTTTTGGGACATTTATGTGTAATTTATTTTGCAAGCCAATGTTTGTAATAAGGCCATGTATTTTAGGCCATTTTATTTATGCATTTACAAGCTTTTAATTAAGTTTAAGTAGTATAAATGCATTACCGAAAATAAATGGGGTATTAGGTGTAATTAAATTAAATTTGGGGGATTTAGAATAATAAGGCCGAAAATGAGAGGTAAAATGGAGTTAAAATAAAGTTTATAAGATTTTGTAAAGTTTTGGGGTTAAATGGTGATTTCTAGAAAGTATGGGTACTAAACCGTAATTATAAGGAATTGTTGGTCAAGGAAATATTAAGGTGGTCAACCTTGACCATAGGCTAGGTTTTGACCAAAATAAATAAGTTAGATAACTTATTTAAGGTTTTATAATAAGTTATGTATTTAACGGTAATATTTTTATAACATATGTGGTAAATATGTTATTACCAAAAATTAAGGGTGTACAATGGTATTTTAAACACCCATGGGCTATTAGGAATTTTTAGGAATTTAATGGGTTGTTTTTGGAATTAAAATGAACTATATAAGTATAATATATAGTTACTATGTCATTATGACACTTTGGAGAAAAATAGATGGTGGAATGGTAAATATCAAAAGTATATGGGTTAATAAGGATATTTATAACCCTTTGGTGGAATTTGGTGATTTTTAGAATATAAGAGTATTTGTTGAGATATATGTATAATATATAGTTTTAATGATATTATCAAACTATATGTTATAAATTGGGCCTAATGACAATATAAAATGTATATTGAGGTTGTTCGGAATTTACAAAAATAACCATAGGTTATGCTCTTTTATAAGTTAGAAATGTTATATTAAATGGGATATATAACATGGTAAAAGAAAGGGGTGATTTTGTAAATAAAGGAAATTATGGTTTAAGGAAAAGTATAAGGTTTAATATGTGCCTATGAGGCAATACACAATAGTCTTGTATAAAAACTATAGATTATAAGTTAAAGGAAATAAAAATATCATAGCAAATGATATTAGTATTTTGGTATAACATTACATAATGTTATGTGGTCAAAAAGGGAATTTAAATAAATTCAAGGGCTATACCGAAAATATAAAGGTTGGAAAATGAATTTTAGACTAAGGTCTATAATGTTATAAATGTTATAACAATTATTTGGTATTAAGGTGGTTTAATGAAATTAATACAAATAAGGTATTCACATTAAATGGTGTGACAAACTATAAGTGAATGGGATTTATAAACTAAGGTATTTATGGAATAAACCTTAGGAGTTGTAAATGTACAACATAAAATGTTACATAATATTAGGATAACAATCTTAATATAAGTTGTATAATATGATGCAACTAATGGGAATAATCATCTAATAAAAGATGATGAAATGTAACACAAAATATAAGAGTTTATGAAACTCATGAGAATTACCTACGTGGTAAAAATATATACATACACAAGAATAATGTATATAAGGTGGATAAATATATTTTGGTTGAACACCTTATGAGTTAATGGTGGTGGTTATTTAAAAAAAAATATAGTTACGAACTATAAGTCATGAGTTTTGGAAGCAAATATTATTTGCTAAAGATAAAGGGATTATACAACATGTCGAATTATGAAGGATGGTGGGAAAATAAAACAATACGAAAGAGAATACAATAAAATAAATGATACAATAAGAAAAAGAATATAATATAATATAATCATGCATGCATACATGCAACTATGGGTTACGTACCTAAACTAGATGGTGGATAAGATTAAAAAGGAAATAGTGAATTAAACTTAACAGTTGGGATAGTTTTGACGTACGCGTTTTAAGTAACAAAACCGACTGTTTTAGAGAAACCCGTAACGAACAACTGTAGAAAACAGGGGTGAACTGTCGGGGTTGCTTATTATTCGGAAATACCGGATGTAGTTAGTCATGGAGACTGACTTATAGTTTTATTACCGTTTAGAGTGTACTTCTGACAAGGACGCTTGACGAGCTAACGGACTACACGGAGCGTAGGATCTTGCTGATTCATACTCCACCGTAATACAATCAGGGTGAACGGTATGTAAAGGGGTTTGCCGAGTTGACCTAAGGTTGCTCCTTGGGCTCGGATTTGGTTGATATAACTTGTGTGTTATATGTGTGGACATGTATGTGATTGTGTGCTACTGCATTAATTATTTATGCACGAGCGTCCTACGGGACTAACACTACGTCGACTATAGATCGACTTATAAACATACATATGCGTTGTGATGACATGACGGTTATGTATAATACCATGATATTAATATTAAGATATGGTAACCTAAGTAAAACACTTAGGACGAGTCACGACATTGTCGGTCTCTAGAGCATGGATCTCTAACATAAATATCACCTAGATGACTTCTAGGTATGCGTGACCCATTGGGCCGCTGGTTAATAAATATTCTCCATAAGACTAAGAGCAGATCTTAAACATTATGAGAGTGATGGTATGAGATTGAGGTGAGGAATCCCGGTGGTTTACGAACCACTTGGTTGCGCATTTGTGATCACTGAGGGGTTTCCTAATTGGATTCCGCTCCAGGTTATATCCAACGAGCCCAAATAGGTTCGTGGATCAGGTGGCTACGGCCTTTTTATGGACGTCTTACGAGACATAAGTGAGTCAGGGGCCTCCGGACCTCTGGCGAAATGAGCACCTTTGTGTGTACGGGGGACTACTGTCCATGGTGAGGTTATCGGGTTGTCCTAACATGACGCCCTACTGACATTAATTAAACATGGTTGGATGGAGCCTACAAGGCTAAGGTAAATTAACTATGGGAACTGTACGCTACGGCGAATGTACATTGTACCAAATATTGTTGTTATTGCTCGATACGTTCGATATACAAATGTTGTTTGAGATATTCTATGAATGTTGGTTTGGATGGATGATTTATGATATTGGATGGATGATTAATGTTTATGAATATTTGGATGGTTGATTATGTATATTATACATTTATGCTTCAGTTTTGATTATAACTGTAAAAAGGAAAAGCATGAAACCAATTTAATAATAAGATGGTTAAAATGACAAGTGACCAATAGGGTCCAGGCCCGGCATACTCAGCGTCTATCGCTGATACTACACCATTTCAGGTTGTTGATCATTGTCGGAGCTGAAGAGCAGGAACAGGGTAGTTGGAGATGTTGTATGGTAATGAAGATGGTGTATGGTCTTATGGTAAGGTTATGTATTTTTCAGGATTGGGTAGACGCTCACTTGTCAATGTTTATGGTTATGGACTTAGTTTGATGTATAGGAGTTTCTCGTTATCACTGCGGTTAGCAGTTTTTTTATTTTGGAAGTTGGATGTGGTATGGCTACGTTGCTCGCATGGGCGAGTAATGGCCGGTGACACCCGTGTGAGTTTTGTAATTGTTATTTATTTTTCCGCTGCGAGACGTTTTATTTATTGCTACGTGAGGGATTATATCGTGATTATGGAGAGGGGTGTTACAAAAGTGGTATCAGAGCGGAGTACCGCTCTGATGACGAGAAAGTAGGTTAAGACAGTGAGCTTAGGACTTGGGAAATATTGGGAAACATTTAGGAGGTACGAGACGATTCGTCTCAAAAGATATTGTGTCTAGAAACGCAAAATGCGTGACAGGATAGCCTTTAAGGCAACTTAATATCTATTGGTTGTGTACGGTAATTTTACCAAGTATTTATGTGACATACTGTACTACAGATGTCTGGTGGTACTAGAGGGCGTGGTGCTGGAAGAGGTAGAGGCGGTGACCCCGGCATTCCAGGAGTTGCTGAGACGGTTGCAGCCGTTCTTGCACAGCTGGGTACTCAGATAGGAGGAGCACCAGCCCACCCGCCACAGCCCAGGGAAACAAACTGGCTGAAGTCAGTTACAGAGACCCGACCACCTACATATTCAGGGGAACCAGACCCCGTAGCTTTGGAACGTTACATCGTTGAACATGAGAAGGCCTATGAAGCGTTACAGGTACCTGACGACAAGAAGGTCGCTATTGCTGCTTTCCATCTGAAGGATGCAGCCAGCACTTGGTGGAGGTTGGTCAAGGACCAGCACCTGGCTACGCCCGACTTTTCGTGGGCTGCCTTTGTTGAGTTACTAAGAGGGAAGTACTACCCGGCGCACCTCAAACAGAAGAAGCGCCATGAGTTTGAAACATTGACCCAGGGAGGTCTGACCGTGGACGAGTATTACGCTCGATTCATTGGTCTACTGGACTTCATCCCCGGTGTGGATTACTCAGAAACCGTAAAGATCGAGAAGTTCCGGGGAGGACTATTATTTCGCATCCAGATGGCGATGGGTGCTACCCTCTACACTACCATACAGGTATTAACATGAATGCCATAAATTCTTTACTTACTATAGTACCGTATAACCTTGTGAGAACTTACCAATGAGATTCCAGGAGTGTTACGACGCTGCCTCGAGGACGGAGCTAATGCTCCAGACTCGGGAAGAGACTCTAGGGGCAAAGAAAAGGAAGAACCCTGAAGGAGAGTCTGAGGGTGGAGGAGCATCTTCAGGCGATGGCCAGAAAAAGGGAAAGTAAGGACTTAACCCAAGCTTAAATACTTATCATACTAAATACCTTACGAATGCTGACCCGAAACCTTAAACAGGAAATTCTTTCCAAAGAAAGGGCAGCAGGGTCACCAGGGAAAGAAAGGGAAAGAGCCCGTCCTGCAGTTGACCGGCCCAGCTATTGATGCTAAGCCTCTGAGATCTGCACCTCCTAAGGGTGAGAACACCTACCTCTTAAATTCAAATATAATCTTAACCCTATATCAACAGATTTAACTTAAACTTAAATACTATCATCAGGCACCGGACAGCCCCAGCGCCATTTTTACTGTAAGCGTTGTGGGAAGGACCATCCAGGGGTCGACTGCGAAGGCCGCAAAGTCGAGTGTCGGTGCCACAAAGAGGGCCATAGGGAATTTGAATGTTGGATGAACCCAGAGAGCCGTAATTACAGGCCACCAAAGAATACTCAGAAGACCTCAGCTGGAGGATCTGGAGTACCACGAGGCGGTCAGGATGGCTAGACATCTGCTGATGCTGGAGCCCAGAAGGGCAAGGGAGTAGATAGGGCATGAGTACCCATACTCCATGAGACCGCTAGTGGAAGACTTTTACTTACTGTTGTGTGCTTACTTGAATGTTAGAAGGAGCTATGTTATAAGTATGTGGGAGTGTGTCATTGACCACTCGCCTTTTGTGTAAGACTTTGGGATTAGTTGTGTGTACTCAGTACCAAAAGCTTTAAACCTTGACGGATATATATATGAACAGGATGTTAATGCTTACATTACCATGTAGCCTATACTCTACGACACAGAGTCAATGAGGCCGGGAATTACTGAACCAGAATTTCCACCTGCATGGCGCACTTGCTATTGCAAGCGCTATGACAGTAAACCACTGAAATTTCCATCTGCCTTGCGCACTTGCTACAGCAAGTGCAGCGACAGCAACAGCAACAGTAACAGCTACTGCAAATGCAACTGCAACAACTACTACTTTTAACCTTTTAAAAAAAAAACTGTTGTTCAAACCTTTTCATTGAAACCTGGAGATTAGAAACCTATGCAATTTTGGAAGGACCGATAGTCCAACCACTGCAACTGGACACATTATACAGCCACTATGACTGTAAAAAAAAAAACACACACACACACACCAGTTTAAACGTTCGAGGAAGTTTCAGACAGGGCTATTAGCCAAATACCATTAGAGTATACTTGCATTTAATGCTAATCACTACCGGTGATACATGTTTAGTCCTTATGGACAAGCATACCCTTTGTAGATGCACCACCGTCAGTGAGGATGGTTGGGAAGTAAAGAGCCAAGTTGCTCAAGCTATTATGCAATCTGCAATACATCCAATTACATGGATGAGGGGACGAATATGAACTATGGATGAGACATGATCAGAAAAAAAAACAGGGAGAAAAAGGAAAATGCGTTGTACTCAATGAGATCAAAAAAAAGAGGAGAAACAAGTTTGCTAATATAGCACGGATTTTACTTACACCGAGTTGAATAATACCAGTCTATGATACGAATTACCACGGATGCCACAAAGGCAATAACACTTATTACGGGATAACCGATAACACGAACTATTAGACAAAAAAAAAGGGCAGAAGCAAAAAGAGGACAAAAAAAACAGAAGCAAAAAGAAGACCAAAAAAAAAAAGAACAAAAAAGAGGGATATCCATCAAAGGGAGATTGACAAAAGAATACTTCACAACAACCGTGTGACAGACATTACCAGTTTACTAAACGAGACATGGGACGACCGCACTCCGTTCGGAGCATGTGGGCCTGACAGACTTATTTATAAGTTAGTCGGGTAAGTAGTAATGTATCAGTACGGTACCCCATGCAAGTAGACAGGTAGTGTTAGGAACACGAGAAGTAGTCAACTCCATTCTACGGACAGTAAGACGGATTACCTCGAAGATGGACGAGAAGAGCCGCAGTTAAACCAACGGGCTAAAAAAAAAAGAACCTTCAACAGAGAACAGTGGACAGTATACAGGGAAGACAAGGAAACAGTTCAAGGATAGGAACCCAAAAAAAAAAGCAACAAGAAAACCTATTATGGACGAAAATATGTAGAATCCTCATAAGGATCGAGTAATTCTTACAATCCAGAGGAAATCTACCAGATGATATGGATATAAACGCGTGACTACGCGAGAAGAAAAGATAAAGCTATATGATAGCAGAAATCTTGCTTAAAGAACAATGGATTTGGAATGTACCACTCATAGGACAATTCGCACATCTTATCTTTGGACTCATGAAATATTAGCTGTTGAGCGTTTACGCCTCTGCACTCTGTATGACTGAGTGTTTTGGTATTGCACTCGTGCAGTTATTAATCTTGTGGAAATGCTGAAAGATAAAGTGGATATCAACAAGAGTGTGAAAAAAAAAAGAACTACAACAGTGTGTTACTCCGGAGCAAAATCACCAGGAGACATGGATGACAAACATCATCTTTGTGGACATATAGGCTGGTACGTCTTAGTATTACAAAGACAAGTGCAAAGAGCACTAAGTACTAACAGTAGCCAATGTCACATTACATCTCAAACTGAATATCAGTGAGAGAAGACACACGCATATATGCTAGTGATCCAAACCAGTGGATTCACAGCAAAAAAAAAGGCAAATTGAGCCTTTGTTCATGGGTCTACACCTCATACGGAGCGAGTGGGCCCAAAAGAATGAACTTGGGAGAGAGCACAAAAAGATCAGTGCCTCACCTTTTATATATTGTGGAGCCCTGAAGGGCTAGAATTATACCCGTCTCTCTGATATGAGGATAATCCACGAGTTGGAGAACTCTTTGAGAGCCAAGTATCCAGCGCTCCTTGTTGAGCGGCTGTTGTATACTTGTGGGGTACGGGGGCGTAACCCTTTTTAAGGGGGGTAGAGCCTCTTGGCTGTGCACATGTGTGCACTTATTTTTGGCTGTTTGATATGCATTGCATGAAAAAAAAAGAGAATTGGTGGTGTGCGGGGCATACGAGGTTGTTTGTTAGTATGTGAATTATTTAGTATGCATAGCATACAGTGAATTGGTTTTCTTGGTTATGGTTGGTACGCGGGGCGTGCGTTGTTTGGTTGTTTGGGTGTGATGTACACTTGAAAGTATGTATCCTATGAGATACTTGTTTGAATGATTGTATGTACACCATGTGTGTAGTACTTTTCTTATGCTATCTGTGATATACATGAAGATGTAACAGGAGTTACTCTCCCAACTCAATTTCCACACCGTGATGTATAGTGGTTCGGCCAATAATCCGGCCTACGTCCACTTCTAGACAGAGCTATTATTCATCCTTTGGTTTACAACTCTAGAGAGCTTTTGGGGATGAGCCCTCTCTTTTCTCACTTGAGTCCCTCACAAATGAGCCCCCTCTACTCCTATTTATAGACTTTCCATCACTAAGTTCACCCTTTTGCCCCTATACATGTGGTGGTATTACATAAACATAACTATCAGTCTTTTTACGGGTCTCCGGACTGAAATACTGCTTCCGCATTGGACTAACTCTTCCGGACCGTCACTTTAACAATAATCCCTCCGGTAGTTACTCTATCGGTAGCATCCTTTAGATAGCAACTCTTCGATAGCGGGTCCTCCGGTAGTAGGGCTTCCATCGATAGGCCATCCGACAATTGGCCTCCGGTAGACTCTCTTGGTAGATCCTTCCGCATCGGGGCCTATCGGTAGCAGGCCTTCCGACAATTGGTCTCCGATAGTAGTCCCTCCGCTAGCAGGCCTTCGGTAGACGCTTTGACCTTCCGCATGGTATATTTCATACCATTACATCAGTCCCACAAGTTCTACTTTTTAATACTAAAAAGTGGAACTTACAAAAAAGAAGATAAAAAGTTGCATGCCTTCTACCTTTCCCTTCTCCTATCTCTTAGTCCCACAAGTTCTTTTCTTTGCCTAAAAAAGGAAATGAACTTAAAACTTTAGCCTATGTAAGAGCTTGTCTGCCGGAAACAAAGAAGTCCCACGGGTTCCGGGGGCGATGAAGTCCCACTTGTAATCCTTAGAGAAGGTCTCCGTTCCTTGACCGTGCCATAACAAAATCCCAAGACTCTGGAATTCGAAGGGCCATAATAATCCCGGAAGACCATAATAATTCCAGAAAGACCATAATAATCTCAAGAAGTCCGAGATAATAATAATAATGGGATATCACTTCATAATCAGATTGCTGCTTGAATCACTTCATTCCTTGGACCTGCATATCTAAATTTAACAGATTAAATGATATTTGTCTTTTGGGTTACCGGAGCGACGGACTTCCCAAAAGTTTTTTTTTGTTAGTTAGGCTATTAATCACGGGAATAAAAAACCAAAACAGACATCCTATAGGTTGCTTAGAGTAGCCTGACTAAGTACATGGATAGCATAAGTCTGAAGTGAACAAAAAGAATTACTATAAATTCTATTGCTTCCCAAAAGTTGGAGACTCTTATAATGAATAATTTAGATGCTCTTTTGTTTTTTTTTTTGCCAAGATCTCTTTTGGTAACCCCTTAGTTACACCTTTATGCTTTCACACTCTACCTGTACACATGGTGAGATCGTCGGTTTATCACTCTACTACTTTGACTTTGTCGGTGAGATCGTCGGTTTATCACTCTACTGTCAGGACGCTGACAGTGAGATCGTCGGATACATTACACTACCATTCTTTGATGGTAGATCGTCGGATACAAAACACTCTACCATGGCCAATGGTGAGATCGTCGGTTACATTCTTTTTCTTTCTTTCTTTCCTCAAGACTCGCTGGTCTTGGTTTTGAGTAAATTAGAAATTGTTTTAAAATATTTCTTTTTTGAAAACTAGAGGGTGATCAATCCTCTAGAGAAAGTTTTTGCAAACTTCCAGCGGTAAGAGAATATTCACAATAAATATCAAAAGTTGGTACCTATCTTTTTAGATTGACTTTACCGATTACTTCTGGAAGCTTAAGTCTGCCCAAAACATGGTCCCCTCTGGTAGACTTGTTCGGAGATGAAAAAAGTTACTACCGAAGGAGGCGAGACCGGTACCTTCATTGTATTTCTCATGCCTCCGGAAGTGAGAAGTCTACTTCAAGCGATGAGGTACTACTACCGCAGGAAAAGATCACTTCTACCGGAGGTGCGCTGTGACCGAAGAGAAAATGCTACAGCGGAGGGAAAAAGTTGCTATGGATGGAGAGAGGTCGGATGGTAACGACAATTTATTTATTCCATAGTTTTCCACCGGTAGTAAACTTTGCTAAATATAAACTCTCTTGGCAGCAGGGAATGCCACCTTACGCAGCCCCCTTCCGTCAGATTATTCTGTAATGCCTCTATTTTTTCACGGTTCTGCAGCGTACAACTTCTGGACTGTCGTTCCTTCCACAACAACCCTCGGACAGCGTTTAACCCTGACGCAACTTGGAGCCCAAGTCTTCACTTAAAAGCTTCAACTGTTGGTAGCTTTTTTCATCGGATCCGTGTTTTTACTTTTTCCTTGCGACTCCGAAGACTCCGCTAGCGGCTCCCGGTAGTACATGCTACTGGTCAAGATGGCAGGACATATTGCTACCGATGGAGATTTCAATCTGCTACCGGAGGATACCCCAATCGATACCGGTGGAAAACTCAATTGGTTAACGGTAAGAGGTTAACTTCGGGTGATAGGATGTCGAAGATACCGTCCGAGGTCATACTATCACCCTCTTGAATCCTCGGGTACGACTTCAGAGGGTGACATCGGTCTCCGAATCTTTTCAGGGTACACCCTCAGAGTATTGACGTCGAATATCTGTCGTTCTGGTCGCCTCCTACCCTGGTGACTGAAGCGTTGCTTTACGAAAACTTTTCCGGAAGGGAAAAATTCAACATACGTTTGGTGTTCCCCTGCGCTGCTTCCCGCATTGTTTTTCTCGGAGCCATAAATCTTTCGAGGAGTGGCATGGATGTTGTATGCGAGAGTTGACTGTAGGTCGATGACACCATAGAACTTCCTCTTGGTGGCTTCCAGACGTCTTCCGGGCTATGCTGGGTTTTGTCTGTTGTTTTGACTGGCGCTGCGATACTTTAGAGACAGAGTGCTTAGTCGTTTGGATGAGTTTGTGATTCGCGATGCTTGCTTTCAGGCTGATTAGCTCATTTGTTTTATCGCATCGTTCACCCCATTAGTTCTGTCTGCCGCTTCTCGGATTGGAGTTCCTTCAACTCATCACTCCCCAACTTTTGTGTGCTCAAACTCCTTTCCCTTTTCACTTGTCTTTTCTTATCCTTCAGAAATCGAACAACTCCCGAGATGTGGATCAGCTACGTTTCCTTCCTTTCTGGATCCAAGCGTAAATTAAAATCAGCGTTTGAATCGAAATTGACTCGTACATTAATTCACAGTTTTCATAAATGATAACGGGAATAAGTTTAGTAATTCTCCCTGTAACTGGAATCTGGATTGAGATTTGGTTAACAAATTCTCCGATATTTGAGTAATAGGCAGTTGCAACCTCTTCCAAACAGAAATAGTCCGGTGTGAAAAACTCCATCCTTCTCTTTAGGCTACGTTCCTGTCGGAGTCCAGATCATCGCTTTTGTCGTTGAAAGTAGTAGCCGATCTGGATGCTCGTAGGATTTTAATTTGTTGCGCGTGGATTATCTCTTCATGATTTGCATCCTTGACCGGAAGCTCTTGTCTCTGTTAAATTGTTTTTGACAATTCGACAGATGCGGCGGGGTATCGTCAATCGATCGAATAGCGTTTTCAGTTTGATCTTGGAGGATCTTGTTTGCGTGCGCCTTGTGAGCCGATCCATTGTCTGGCTTTACGGTCTCATTCTGGCAAGAGGAGCGTGTCCGACTCCAAAAAGCCTCGCCGAGATACCGGTATTCAGAATGAAGCGTTCGATCTTTCGGTCGCTGTAAAACTTCTATCGTCGAATCGAGAATTGCGCACACCTCCACCACCGTGTAGCGGTTACACGCACACTTCTTAATAAGCTCCTACCGAATCGCGATTCCCCAGTTGTGTCCCTTTCCTCATCGATCTTACCTTCATACGATGTTTGAACTCTTCACAAGGTGAGATTGCTTCTCTACAACTTCTTGAATGTTGCCGATGTGATTTTACCGGTTCCTCTCAATCAGTGTTTGGCGTGAATCTACCTTGTTGAATTGGTGATTGTTCTTCTGTCTCCCGGCGACTTTTGTCTCTGGACAATGAAAACCTCAATGAACTTTAGCTGATTTGAAGTTTGTCGCTGTGTTTTTAAAATATGCGAATCTTTTTCTTCTTGACTTGAAGATTTTTCTCGCAAGGACTTAAGATCGGCCTACGATCTGAACGTGACAGATTTCAAAACATTTAGCATAGTGAGATTCAGATCGACGACTCCCTGATGCCTTCTCTTGAATCTTGCCATTTTGGACGGAGATTTTGGAAGTTCTATTGCCATCGTGGTTTTCGATCGTACGAAGATTTTGAGGCTTCCTGTTTCTGATGAGCCATCCCGCTCCGTTGATTTCGATGATCTTTGGTGATCACTTGCAATGTGGTTACCTTTGAAGATTACGATGAACGACTTCAACGAACATCAGCAAGAACGTGGTTGAACCGTGGTTTGATGTTCTTTCCCACAGACGGCGCCAATGAAGATGTAACAGGAGTTACTCTCCCAACTCAATTTCCACACCGTGATGTATAGTGGTTCGGCCAATAATCCGGCCTACGTCCACTTCTAGACAGAGCTATTATTCATCCTTTGGTTTACAACTCTAGAGAGCTTTTGGGGATGAGCCCTCTCTTTTCTCACATGAGTCCCTCACAAATGAGCCCCTCTACTCCTATTTATAGACTTTCCATCACTAAGTTCACCCTTTTGCCCCTATACATGTGGTGGTGTTACATAAACATAACTATCAGTCCTTTTACGGGTCTCCGGACTGAAATACTGCTTCCGCATTGGACTAACTCTTCCGGACCGTCACTTTAACAATAATCCCCGGTAGTTACTCTATCGGTAGCAATCCTTTGATAGCAACTCTTCCGATAGCGGGTCCTCCGGTAGTAGGGCTTTCATCGATAGGCCATCCGACAATTGGCCTCCGGTAGACTCTCTTGGTAGATCCTTCCGCATCGGGGCCTATCGGTAGCAGGCCTTCCGACAATTGGTCTCCGATAGTAGTCCCTCCGCTAGCAGGCCTTCGGTAGACGCTTTGACCTTCCGCATGGTATATTTCATACCATTACAATACATTCATATTGCTTTATAGAATGATTACATATGGTATTGCCTAGATACAAATGAATCATTAGATATGGAATGTGGAACAATGGAATGTTATGGACACCTCAGGAAGGTTGTCAGGACTTGTAGAACTGATAGGAAATGATGGTGCTGATGGATCACCTATATCCATATATGATTGAACTAACGCCACAACGTGATGGCTATGTGCTGTATAAGCGCAATATGATGTGTGTAAATGATATATCACATAGATATACATTATGGGAACAATGGGTAGTTATACATTTATATATACTTACCTATTTGATTAAGAGACTTCGGGACGAAGTCTTTTTAAGGGGGGTAGACTGAAATACCCCAAATTATTAAAGCATGGATTAAATATTTAATCATATTAATTAAGGCCTAAACATGCCTTAAAAGTCAACTGAGAACAACAGTGGTCAACATAAAACAAGATGTTGCACCCTTTGACTGTTAAGGGTAAATAAATACCCAAATAAACTTCTTAGGACCTAAAAATTTGTCCTAAGCATATTAACATACTACTAAACATATTATAACCGTTGGACAACACTCCAACACAAAGAAAAAGCATTTACATGCTTCAAGGTCAAAAAGGGCAAAAAGGTGCTCTAGGAAAACCTTAAAAATCAAAGGACCTCTAAATGATATAAAATTGAATTACATGATCAAATATCATGTAAGGAACACAACAAAACCGTTGTCAAAGAAAACCAAGCCCAGAAACACCTTGCGACACAAAATGTGCACTAAAACTCCTTAAAGCACGTTTTTGTGTAATCGCCTTCTAAATTGGTTTTAAATGGGCTAAAAGGTTATAAATACCTTTAAATATAATAAAATACCATATTATATGATATTAGGAATTTAATTCCAGAAATTTACAGATTTTTACAAATTTAATATTAAAATATTAATAAAACCCTAAAGTGGGGCCCACATGAGTCAATATTGACCAAGCATGGTCAATGGTCAATTAATTGACCCATTTGGACCAAGGAAACCGGCTGGCAATAAGAGAGGAGGCAGCTTGCAATAATTGTTGGACAAATTGATACCTAACTTCAATTTGCAATAGTAACCTTTACTTTTTCCATTATTTCAAATCTTTCCACTCTTTCCTTCCTTCCTTGTCCGATTTCCTCCTGCCCAGCCGAGCTCCTCCCTTCCTTTGAAGCTCTCAAGGTCTGTTCTTGAGCATGGAAGGCAAGCCTAGCTCCTAAGCTCTTAATGTAAGTGTTTTAATGTCATTTTTAGCTCTTTTTCTTCATCTCTTCACTACCAACACCTAAATTTCGTGGCCCATCTATTCCTATGGCTTATTCTCAGTGTTCTAAGGTTAGAACAAGAGCTAAACTCGGTTGAGACCAGTAGAGGGACCAAGGTAGTTCAAATCTACATTTTAAGGTAAAAATGTGCTTTAAGCTCATAACTTTTGATTCCCTTCAAGTTCGGCTGTGAAACTTTGGTCATAGCCTTATTTTCTTCTCCTTTTCATGTGGAATCAGTTGGTTAGCCATTTGGAGCAAGGGTGGCCGAGATCCAAAGGAAATACCCTCTTGTAAGGCATTTTTTTCAAGGTAAAACCTAATAACAAGGTAGCTTGTTGAGATCTAGCTATTTCCTATGTCAATATGGTAGATCTAACACCTTGTGGTGTGCTTGATTCAGGTCGAAACCATCTTGAACTCTCCTTGCATTTTTAAGGTGATTTTTGCCTTAAATCTTACATTAAATTACTTCTTATGGTTAGATCTTTCTTGGAGACTAACTAGGCCTTGTTTGCTGTTTGAAACATGCAAGAGAAGCTTTGGAAATTTTATCTAAGGCTGGCCGAATTCAAACAAGGCTTTACCTAAGCTAAATCAAGGTATAAATCACTTAAAACCTTAACTTGATACATTAACACAAGTTTAAGTGTGTGTATATCAATTGCCGTGAGTGAATGATCAAAATAAGGTCTTGTTTGACCTTAAAATGTTTAAGGAATGGTTTAATAAATTTTATAACTAATTAAACAAGCATAATTGTCAAATTTAAGACATTATGTGGAAGTTTGGTAATTAAATGAAAATTCTATGGTGAGGCCGAGAATTTATATGTATTTTGGGACATTTATGTGTAATTTATTTTGCAAGCCAATGTTTGTAATAAGGCCATGTATTTTAGGCCATTTTATTTATGCATTTACAAGCTTTTAATTAAGTTTAAGTAGTATAAATGCATTACCGAAAATAAAATGGGGTATTAGGTGTAATTAAATTAAATTTGGGGGCTTTAGAATAATAAGGCCGAAAATGAGAGGTAAAATGGAGTTAAAATAAAGTTTATAAGATTTTATAAAGTTTTGGGGTTAAATGGTGAACTTTAGAAAGTTTGGGTACTAAACCGTAATTATAAGGAATTGGTGGTCAAGGAAATATTAAGGAGGTCAACCTTGACCATATGCTAGGCTTTGACCAAAATAAATAAGTTAGATAACTTATTTAAGGTTTTATAATAAGTTATGTATTTAATGGTAATATTTTTATAACATATGTGGTAAATATGTTATTACCAAAAATAAAGGGTGTACAATGGTATTCTAAACACCCATGGGCTATTAGGAATTTTTAGGAATTTATTTGGTGGATTTTGGAATTAAAATAAACTATATATGAATATATAGATAATATGTCATTATGACACTTTGGAGAAAAATAGATGGTGGAATGGTAAATATCAAAAGTATATGGGTTAATAAGGATATTTATAACCCTTTGGTGGAATTTGGTGATTTTTAGAATTATATAAGAGTATTTGTTGAGATATATGTATAATATATAGTTTTAATGATATTATCAAACTATATGTTATAAATTGGGCCTAATGACAATATAAAATGTATATTGAGGTCTGTTCGGAATTTACAAAAAATAACCATAGGTTATGCTCTTTTATAAGTTAGAAATGTTATATTAAATGGGATATATAACATGGTAAAAGAAAGGGGTGATTTTGTAAATAAAGGAAATTATGGTTTAAGGAAAAGTATAAGGTTTAATATGTGCCTATGAGGCAATACACAATAGTTTTGTATAAAAACTATAGATTATAAGTTAAAGGAAATAAAAATATCATAGCAAATGATATTAGTATTTTGGTATAACATTACATAATGTTATGTGGTCAAAAAGGGAATTTAAATAAATTCAAGGGCTATACCGAAAATATAAAGGTTGGAAAATGAATTTTAGACTAAGGTCTATAATGTTATAAATGTTATAACAATTATTTGGTATTAAGGTGGTTTAATGAAATTAATACAAATAAGGTATTCACATTAAATGGTGTGACAAACTATAAGTGAATGGGATTTATAAACTAAGGTATTTATGGAATAAACCTTAGGAGTTGTAAATGTACAACATAAAATGTTACATAATATTAGGATAACAATCTTAATATAAGTTGTATAATATGATGCAACTAATGGGAATAATCATCTAATAAAAGATGATGAAATGTAACACAAAATATAAGAGTTTATGAAACTCATGAGAATTACCTACGTGGTAAAAATATATACATACACAAGAATAATGTATATAAGGTGGATAAATATATTTTGGTTGAACACCTTCTGAGTTAATGGTGGTGGTTATTAAAAAAAATATAGTTACGAACTATAAGTCATGAGTTTTGGAAGCAAATATTATTTGCTAAAGATAAAGGGATTATACAACATGTCGAATTATGAAGGATGGTGGGAAAATAAAACAATATGAAAGAGAATACAATAAAATAAATGATACAATAAGAAAAAGAATATAATATAATATAATCATGCATGCATAATAAAACAATATGAAAGAGAATACAATAAAATAAATGATACAATAAGAAAAAATATATAATAATAATCATGCATGCATACATGCAACTATGGGTTACACACCTAAACTAGAGGGTGGATAAGATTAAAAAGGAAATAGTGAATTAAACTTAACAGTTGGGATAGTTTTGACGTACGCGTTTTAAGTAACAAAACCGACTGTTTTAGAGAAACCCGTAACAACAACTGTAGAAAACGGAGGTGAACTGTCGGGGTTACTTATTATTCGGATATACCGGATGTAGTTAGTCATGGAGACTGACGTATAGTTTATACCGTTTAGATTATACTTCTGACAAGGACGCTTGACAAGCTAGCGGACTACACGGAGCATAGGATCTTGAAGATTCATACTCCACCGTAATACAATCAGGGTGAACGTATGTAAAGGGGTTTGCCGAGTTGACCTAAGGTTGCTCCTTGGGCTCGGATTTGGTTGATATAACTTGTGCGTTATATGTGTGTGGTTACATGTTTGTGTTTAAGTGTTGATGCATTAATTATTTATGCACGGGCGTCCTACGGGACTAACACTACGTCGACTATAGATCGACTTATATAAACATACATATGCGTTGTGATGACATGACGGTTACTTGATATAATACCATGATATTAATATTAAGGATATGGTAACCTAAGTAAAACACTTAGGAACGAGTCACGACATTGTCGGTCTCTAGAGCATGGATCTCTAACATAAATATCACCTAGATGACTTCTAGGTACACGTGACCCATTGGGCCGCTGGTTAATAAATATTCTCCATAAGACTAAGAGCAGATCTTAAACATTATGAGAGAGTGATGGTATGAGATTGAGGTGAGGAATCCCGGTAGTTCACGAACTACTTGGTTGCGCATTTGTGATCACTGAGGGGTTTCCTATTTGGATTCCGCTCCAGGTTATATCCAACGAGCCCAAATAGGTTCGTGGATCAGGTGGCTACGGCCTTTTTATGGACGTCTTACGAGACATAAGTGAGTCAGGGGCCTCCGGACCTCTGGCGAAATGAGCACCTTTGTGTGTACGGGGGACTACTGTCCATGGTGAGGTTATCGGGTTGTCCTAACATGACGCCCTACTGACATTAATTAAACATGGTTGGATGGAGCCTACAAGGCTAAGGTAAATTAACTATGGGAACTGTACGCTACGGCGAATGTACATTGTACATATGGACGGGGCTTGAAAGTCAAACTAAAATAAATTGACAGTGGATGGTGAACACTACGGCGATTGTACATTGTACAAAATATTGTTGTTATTGCTCGATACGTTCGATATACAAATGTTGTTTGATATATTCTATGAATGTTTGGTTTGGATGGATGATTAATGTTTATGAAAATTTGGATGGTTGATTATGTATATTATACATATATGCTTCAGTTTTGATTATAACTGTAAAAAGGAAAAGCATGAAACCAATCTAATAATAAGATGATTAAAATGACAAGTGACCATTAGGGTCCAGGCCCGGCATACTCAGCGTCTATCGCTGATACTACACACATTTCAGTTGTTGATCATTGTCGGAGCTGAAGAGCAGGAACAGGGTAGTTGGAGATGTTGTATGGTAATGAAGATGGTGTATGGTCTTATGGTAAGGTTATGTATTTTTCAGGATTGGGTAGACGCTCACTTGTCAATGTTTATGGTTATGGACTTAGTTTGATGTATAGGAGTTTCTCGTTATCACTGCGGTTAGCAGTTTGTTTATTTGGAAGTTGGATGTGGTATGGCTACGTTGCTCGCATGGGCGAGTAATGGCCGGTGACACCCGTGTGAGTTTTGTAATTGTTATTTATTTTTCCGCTGCGAGACATTTTATTTATTGCTACGTGAGGGATTATATCGTGATTATGGAGAGGGGTGTTACATACATAATATAAAAAACATCTAAAAAATATTGACTATTTTTTTATTTTTTTAGATATTTTTAATATTTTTGTTAATTTTTTTTACAATTTTACAATTTCATAATTTATTTATCTATATATATATTATAATTTTATAGTATTTTGAATTTTTTGTGATTTTTTTAACATCCAGAGACATATTGTGAACTTTAAAATTACTTTGTTAACTAGTAGGGATATTTTTGTCATTTTTCTCCTGGTCAATGACTATAATGACATTTCATGAACATTTACAAAATTATATTAACATTTCATGACTTTCTTTTTAACATTTCATGACTTAACCAAAAATATATTGGCATTTCATGAAATTTCCCTTCATTTTACAACATTTTCAGAACACACCTCTTCACGAGTGGGTTGCAAGTCCGCTCGATCCCCGCTTTTAATATCTCATTACCCCGCGATTAACGGAAACCATTTCGCCCGCACTTCTCCCGGACGAGATCGCTTTTCCTTCTTCCTTACAATCTCGCACCTTATTCGCCTCTTCCTACCACTCCCGCGCTGAATCTGCCACTCCCTGTACGCCATGGTCGTCGTACAACCCAGTTTTAAACTGACCCAGCTCTTCTTCCTTCTTATCTTGATTGTCTTCTTGCTGCGCCCATTTCATGTATCCTCCACGGACGTATTTAGTGACGACGGCGAAATAGACGATTTGAGCGACATTCAAGTCTCCTCCGCAGAAGAATCTAGTGGCGACAGCGAGAGAAACGATTTGAGCGACATCGAGGAACTGATTGCCATAGATGAGCAAGAAGAAGCTCTCACACAAAGCGGGTCCTCTACTTCTACTTCGGAGGCCAAAGTGGTTTCCAGAGCACAGAGAATTGTATTAGAGCTGAATCACGATAATGCCCAGAAAATTGTCAAGGAAAATGAGTTCGTTCTACTATTGGGTTACACGCCGTGGTGTCCGAGGAGCGCCGAGTTGATGCCTCATTTTGCAGAGGCGGCGAATCGGTTGAAGGAGCTTGGTAGTCCTGTGGTTATGGCGAAGCTTGACGCTGAGAGATTCCCTAAAGCTGCGTCGTCCTTGGAGATCAGAGGTTCTCCGACCTTGTTGCTGTTCAGCAATGGGTCATCGCATGACTATAGTGGTGGATTTACGGCGTAGGAATTTTTGCCCTTTTACTCTCCTTTGGGTGTTAATCAGAAACCCCATTTCTGAAATCAAAGTTTACTTTAGCTAATTTGAAAATTGTGTTTAATCTTACTTATAATTTATAATGCTGCATTCTATTGCACACTTGCGAGCCCACTTATAGTTCAAGCATTTTGGCGATGAAGAGTAGCTTCTTTGTCTCTATCTTTTTTTCCTTTCTGGTTCTGGTGGGGGTGGGTGTATGACATGAAAACGAAGTTAGGGTAGTACTATTCCATGGATTAATGAAAACATACTTTCTAGATTGGGATTCTGATGTGAATTCTCTCCACAGTGATACATGATCATTGGTGAAACGTGTACTGATGTATCCATCATGATTGCTCACCTGATAGCTCTGTTGTCATTATATTTGCAAAGTTAAAGGGATCTAACTCTTATATGTTGGGCTGTACTCACAATCAGGGAGGATATAGTGATATGGGCAAGAAAGAAAACTGGTGAGCCGGTAATCAGGCTTTATTCAGTTGCTGAAGCGGATGAATTTGCTAAGAAGAGTAACAACTTTGTTTTGGGATTGCTTGACAAATTTGAGGTAATTAGCATCTGACAGTCTGCATTCTTTTTTAATCTGGACACGCATCCCGTCCTTGATGAACCATTGTTTTTGCAGGGCCCTTTGTACGAAGAATACGCTAAGGCTGCATCGTCTGATAATGAAATTCAATTCGTCGCAACAACTTCTTTTGATGCTTCAAAACTCCTCTTCCCTGATATCAAGCCCGCCTCTGATCAGTTCCTTGGTCTTGTCAAAAGTGAACCCGAAAAGTACACTGCTTTTGGTAAGTTGAAACCCATGAAATATCATTTTTCTGTTGGTGGGGTATCTGATCTAGTGTTTATGCACACCTTTTGATCAGTCGACCCAACAGAGATCTATTGTTGTTTGATTTCATGGAATAGATGCTTCCTGGACAAGAAATAGACTCTTCTTAAACCTCTGTCTAATTTAACTATCTTGGATATAGGACATTGTTCATTATGTAATAGATAACGACACATGTCCAACAGTTGCACTCTTGAACTAAAATATCATGTATGCAAATCATGTCCCCAAGCTATCTTCATCCATTATGCAGGTTTTCATCATCCTTGGAATGACTAACACGCCCTTTTAATTAAGCTTCATCAGATACGACACAGATGTGAATACATTGAAACCAGGATTTTTATTTGAGTGAGTCTGGCTAGTTTAATGTGCCACTTTAGATAATATTTATACCTTTTATCTGGCTTTCTGCAGAAGGACCGTTTGATAAGGATAGTATACTGCAGTTTTTGGATCTTAACAAGTTTCCTCTGGTCACTAGACTGACTGAGCTAAACTCTGCCAGAATATACGCCAATCCTACTGACTTCCAGGTTTGTAACTCATATATGTCATAGCTATCCTTTCTAATACATCTTACCTTTTATTTGGCTCTGTGAAGACAAAGGGTATGGCTAGATATGGAACTCAATCCAGGGGTGGTTTTATGAACAGTCTATCTACGTACTTTCTTTCCCTTTTAAGTTTATATAACATGGAGATTGGCAACAAGGATGCGGTACCTTTCATCTGAGTAACCATCAGTTTTTAGTGTAAAAGAAGAACGATATTGAGAAGAATACCTGTTAATACAACTTGCTTCTAGAGTTTGTTTTCAGCACCATCCTGATCTACAGACTTTATATTGAGGAGTTCATGAGGTATATTTTTATTTAACATCTCTTTGTGATTCAGGTGTATCTCTTTTTGGACGTTGATGCCTACAATACACTTATTGAACCCCTCAGGGAGGTTGCTAAAAAGTTCAAGTCAAAGGTTATTCCTTTTCTTCAAAACCCTAGTTCCTATGTTATATCTTGGGAAGTATTGTTTTGTTTTCCTTCGGATAAAATTTTAGTATGGTAATCAATTCATCATAATGATCTTTACCTTTCCACATCGGTGCAGATCATGTTTCTATATGTGGACATAAAGGAGGATGAACTTGCGAAACCTCTCTTGAATTTATTGGGTCTTGAAGATTCAGAAGACACTGTGGTCAGTCTTCAGAAATCCGAGGTTGATATTTGACTATCATCCAGATTTGTGTGAATCTTTATTAAGTTTTGTTATCTGTATGCTGGGTAGGTGGCTGCTTTCGATAGCCAGATTACCTCAAAGTATTTGTTGGAGTCTGAGCCTACGCCAAAGAATATAGAAGTAATGCTGCTGCTCTTTCTCTTTTGTTTTTTATTTATACTTGGATCGTATCTTTGTAGAAAACGATTCGTCAATATGCATATTGAGCCTCTTAGTTATCCTTTTCCATTATAGGAGTTCTGTTCAAGCTTATTGGCTGGTGTTCTTCAACAACACCTCAAATCACAGCCTATACCAGATAATGTAAGTCGCTTCTGTTGACTTTGAGAATCATGGGTCTGAGAAAAGAAGTGTCTCACAGTGTTTGTGTCAAACTTATGCGGTCCCTTTTTCTGAACAAGGTTTGTTGGAGAATGGTCGTCCTTCAGCTGTTGGAGGATGACATTTTACTCCCATAGAAATGGATTTTACAGGGTTGAGAATCCTCCAGATATTCTTTCTATTTTGATCTGTTTTGTAGTTCCTGGTATACATACTGCTTTCATGGGTAGTCACTATATGTTAAGCTTAGCAGTGTTTGTATATCAGCTGAGAGTTATTGCTTTTTTGCCAACTCATTTATGATACTGTATAATTTTGCAGAAAGATGTGAACGTCAAGATGGTTGTAGGGAAGACGTTTGACGAGGTGGTATTGAACAGCCCAGACAACATTCTTCTTGAGGTAGTCTGTCAGCTAATTTACCAAGATTTTGCTGTCATTTTTGCGGTCAGAAACTGAGTCTGTGAACATTGTTGGGGAAACTCGTCTGTCAACTCCTCTCTTTGCACATCGTATGTGAAAGAGCCAATGGATATATTATTTATGATGGTTATCCTTTTTTGGGAACATTGAGTGAAGGTACATACTCCATGGTGCTTGGAATGTAGAAGCACAAGCAAGCAAGTAGAGAAGCTGGCAAAGCATTACAAAGATTTGAAGAATTTGATATTTGCGAGGATAGACGCTTCTGTAAATGAGCATCCACAACTCCAGGTGAGAGTGATGAATTTTATCGCAATAACTTGTACAACCTGATTTCCCAAAGGCGAAACTTGTATTTTTCTATGAAAATTTTGATATATGCAGGTTTATTAATAGTTTTTACATTGATTAACATACCAATGACTACTTTGTTTCTTAATGTCCAGGTCGAAGACTATCCGACTCTGTTGTTTTACCCAGCTTCTGACAAATCCAACCCGGTAATTGCACCGCACTCTGAATATACACTTAAATGAGTTGTGTTCTTTGTTTCTAATGATTGGCAGTTCTAAAATGTGGTGGTTGGTTTGTTGATATGATCGATCCAACAGATCAAAATGTCAACAAAGTCAGGATTGAAGGATGTAGCAATCTTTATCAACAAAAGCGTCAAAGCCACCGAACAAAATAAGGGAAGGGATGAGCTCTAAGTTGACGACATGGTTAACCCAATACACTAAAACTGATCTTTAAGTGCAGGACTTACTCCTCGTTATAGTGTTTTCAATCGAAGGGAGTTTTCGCATACTACAGATGATTATACTATACAAAGATGCTTAGAGAAACACCAGCAAATGAAGGAGGATTTTATAGAGAAATATTTTCTTATTTTTTTCTGTGTGGGTTGTATCAGTTTAATTGTTAGTCATTTGAGACAGGCAAGTTGATTTGTGCAATGGCTAGGGAAGTCGATCCAGAATTTCTCCAGGCAGAGGCTGTCTGCCTTTGTGCCCACTACTGGTTTCAAGTAAAGGTCAAATAAATAAATCTTGTATCAACTGAGATTCTTCTTTTCTTCATTCAGAATTGGGTACACACTTTCTTAAAAGATTATAACAAATGTCTTATGGCTATGAATTTCACATATTTGCCTAGGATCTTAGAAGATTACCGTCACATGTTGCAAGCAAAGTACGTATAAAATAAATATTAAAGCGATAAAGTGGTACAAGGATTTGCATTGTCTACACATAGTTAAACGCAAATTCGAAGGCACGGCTGGTTGCACCGTGCATCGTACGGTCTATCCATCAGGCTGTCCAGTCAGTTGGTGATTGGATTATTTTACTGATTGGGCTGTCTTTTTACTATATTAACTTTAGAGTAAATTACTCGAAACCCTTTTGAGAATTGGGCATAATATAGTTAACCCCTTGTGTTTATCATAATTATTGGTACCGCTTTGAGGTTACAGTATCTTTAACTATGAGCACCTGAACTATAACTCTGTTATCAAAACGTTAACTATGTGCTGACCTATCAACTTAATCACATTATTAATGACATGTTCGACAAAAAACTTAGTCAACATTTTTCTTGTCCGAAAAATGTCCATCCTACTTTAAAAATGTATCTGAATTGAGATGAGAGAGAGTTAGACGATGTTGATTAAGTAGTTTTGTTGTCCGATCTGACATTAATAATGTGATTAAGTTGATGGGTTAACATGTAGTTAACACTTTGATAACAGAGTTATAATTCGGGGGTTCATAGTCAGAGATACCGTAACCTTAAGGTGGTTAATTGTATTATGTCAAATCCTCAAGGGGGTTCTGAGTAATTTACTCTTAACTTTAAAAGGTTGTAACTTTTAATATATAAGTCTAAAATGAAAAAAAAATATCACTATTCGCCTAAATTCAGCATCTTCAAAATAAGATCAGTCATGGATATGTTTTAACAACTTTGAAAAAAAATCTATTTTTACATGTGTATGATAATACACTAAAATGATAATATGATTCATTAATTTTAATATTATGATTCATTAAAATTGACATTATCATTCATTAATTAATAAGTGGTGAATTAGTTACAAATATCAGAACTAATAAAAATCATTATTGTTTTTTAGTGTATTATTATTGCTGTATGGTGTATTAAACCTTATATGGTGAATCATGTATTTTTCATACATATAAAATAGAGTAAATTACTCAGAACCCCCTTGAGGATTTGGGATATTACAGTTAACCTCCTTGTGTTTATCATAATTACTGGTAACCACCTCAAGGTTAAGGTATCTTTGACTACGAGCCCCCAAACTATATCTTTGTTATTAGGAAGTTAACTACGTGTTGACCTATCAGCTTAATCACATTAATAACGTCAAACTGGACAAAAAACACTACTTAATCTGTGTTTTTATTTTCCTAAAAATGTCAACCTTGCCTCGAAAATACATCAAAAGTAGGATGAGAGATAGTTAGTTGATGTTGATTAAGTAGTTTTGTTGTCCAGCATGACATTATTTATGTGATTAAGTTGATAGATCAACACGTAGTTAACTTTCTAATAACAAAGTTATAGTTTGGGGGCTCGTAATCAAAGATACCTTAACCTTGAGGTGGTTGCCAATAATTATGATAAACACAAGGGGGTTAACTGTAATATCCCAAATCCTCAAGGGGGTTATGAGTAATTTACTCTATAAAATATTGTTTTGTGTTATATTATTGTTTAATTTTTTTATTTTTATATGTTTACATTGATACACTAAAATGATGATATGATTCATTGAATTTGATATTATGATTCATTAATTAATAAGTGGTGAATTAGATAACAAACTTCGTAACCAATAAAATCATAATTATTTTGTAGTGTATTATTATTGTTGTATGGTGTATTTTAAACCTTCTACGGTTAATCATGTATTTTTCATACATACCAAATATTGTTTTGTGTTGTATTATTGTTTAAATTGTTTTTATTTTTATATGTTTATGATGATACACTAAAATGAAAATATGATTCATTAATTTTGATATTATGATTCATCAAAATAGATATTATGATACACTAAAATGATGTTATGTGTTTACAATGATACACTAAATTGATGTTATGAAACATAAGTCTCATTGATATATATGGATATATACATGTAATTAATATAAATTTTTAAACTTCTCAAAATATATTCATATCTAGTCTTGTTTTAAAGAGTTTGAATTTAGATGAATAATTATGTAATTGTTTTTTAATTTTAGACTTATATTTGAAAAGATATAATAATTTAAAATTAATATAATGAAAAGTAACCCAACCAGCAGTTGAGTAGACTGTTGACTGAGCTGCCACATCAGTTGCCCGCACAAAACATGGTGCGATCACACTGCACCATCTCCATAGTGATAGTTAAAAGACTGCATCTACAAGAGAGACGGAGAGGAGGGAGGGAGCGGCGTGCAATCAGGAGACTGAGCGGTCAGATTTCGTGTCAATATGTGTCAAAAACATCATTGGCTAAACTTGTTAGGTTTCGTATTATTATCACCAACCATACACTTATGACTAGGGATGGCAACGGGCCGGGTTCGGGTGACACCCCAACCGACCCGTCACCTGTTTTTCACCCGCATCACCCGATCTGACCCGTCACCCGTAACTTTATCACTCGTCACCCGCGGGTGAAACGGGTGACGGGCCCGTCACCCATTTATTTTTCAGCAAGTATTTTTTTTTAACAATTAACACCTTATATAAGCTTAATTTTTCAAAAAATACACTAATATTTGTTCAACAATACATACCACATAAACTAATGTCAATAACATACTGAAAACATAGAGTATTAACCAAAATATTTCCAAGTTATCTCAACAAATGTGGGATAAGTATATATTTTTTATTTAATACTCCCTCCGTTAATTAATAACTGTCATTTTAGGAAGTGATTCTTGTTCAAAAAATTTGTCATTCTAGTTTTTTTATACACTTTTTTCCACTTTTAACCCTACTATTCAACACAAAAGTAATTATTATCTAGAATAAAAAGTAAAAAGTAGGGGTACATGCGTCATTTTTTTACTTTTCTTAATAAGTGTGCAAGTTTCCAGAATGACAAATATTGTTGAACGAAGGAGTATAATATTAACGGGTGGGTCGGGTTCACCTGGTCACCAGACCTGTCAACCGCACCCATTTCACCCGTTTTCCACCCATTTTATCGGGGTTTTCACCCGTTTTTTCAGGTTTTACACCTGTTTTAACTAGTCAGGTGGTTGGGTGAAACGGGCACCCGTCACCCATTGCATCCCTACTTATGACTCATTTACTTAAATTAATGAATAATAATGTTTCATTTAAATAAAATAATGAATCATTTATTACTACAAGGACAACTATATTCTAACATGCAAAACTGACTATTGTGGATGAGCAAATACAAATAGCACTCATTCAAGTTGCATCAACAAAATTGATTAACCATCAAGATTTTCAACTCTTTGAAATTGATTTTGAAAAGGCTTGTGCTAATCATTAGAAGAAAGCATGAAGTGTGTTTTTCACCTTGATATATGATATTATGTTCTTCATGATGCATTATTTAGACTTTTTGATGTATTATACAATTATAATTAATGGATTTTTTAGGTTATTTTATAGGATCTAATGCATCTACATTAAAAATAACCGTTGAAACAATTTTTTGTAATGAAATTAGTAGAATAAATGAGATCCTTGTTGCAAGCAGAAAATGGATTTAGTTAAAGCCATTTTCGGCGGTTGTTTACGAAAACTGCCGAAAATAGTTTTTTTAATTAATATTATTTTCGGCGGTTTCTCAGGAACCGCCGAAAATAGACTTTTTAAAGTGTCTTTTTCGGCAGTTGTTCTTAGGAACCACCGAAAAAAGAGTCCTAAATCTAAACCCCAACCCCCGTTCATAACAGACTTCGTATCGCCAGTTTTCCCCCTCCTGCGCAACCAAATCGCCTAACAATCACCACCGCCTTCAGCCTCGAACTCCGCCACCACCACCAGCCCGAAGCGCCACCGCTGCCTACACCCGCCCCAGTCGCGCCGCCGCCTCCTCGCCCTTGCTGTTTTCTAAATCAACCGAAAAACATAGTGATTCAGGTAGGTTTTTACAGATTTTTAAATATTGGATTTTTGTCAAATAGGACCTTAATTTGTTGTTAAAATGAAATTATGGATTGATTCGTGTCCTCTGAATAGTATTTAATTGATTGGTTTGAGTGGAAATACTATATGTGGGCAATTTTAGAAAATAATCTATATGCTCGCAAGGTGTTCGATGAAACGTCTTAACCAATTTCAGTTACTTTTTTGCTATCTTTCTATTGTTTGTGTGAATTGTTGACAAGTAAACGATCTTGGTGAATTGACGTATCGATTGTACTGTGTTTTCTCCATTTAGATACTACACAAGATCGCCGGTGTAGTCGCGTCAGCTAGCTCCTCGTCACCTTTGCTCACCACCCGCTTCTACTACTCCCATCGGACCTGACAAGAGTCCGAAAAAGGGAAAAAACAGGTGAGACAAGGGTTGTTTTTATTGATTGTAGTTTTTTTATAACTACAACTATTATCCTAGTTCACTTCTAATTATTATGGTTCACAGTTATACCCTTTGACACCAATGTTTGTCGCTGTCCTCCGCCCTGTTTCCTCCCTCTGATCGAGTTCCGCTTGTTCCTCGTCCTTCCAAATACAGGTTAGTTTTATTTTTCAACCTCGATCAATTTCTGTTTATCATAATTGTTTGTATAATTTGTTGTATATATATATATATTATACAGACTCGCCGTGCAAGAACCATAACATTATATGTCCTTTGCCAAAGATAGGTTCGTCATTGTTATTTTTATATTTAATATTTTAAATATTAGTTAAGTTAATATACATTATAAATATATTTTTGTAGATATTCTTTAGTTTTTAACTTTCAATTGGTGTTTGTAGAATGGTTCGTGAATGGATGTACAGTCAGCGGGGGAATTATTTTGAATCAAAAGTGGATAATGAATTTTGCAAAGCAGCTCTTGATCATCAGAAAAGGATGAACGAGACACACATTCCCTATCCATATGCACAATGTGATCTTCGCAATAAGTTCCCTAATCTACATACAATTAGATTTCATCTATCAAGGCATGGATTTATGCCGAACTATAAGATATGGTTTTTGCATGGCGAGTCTTTGGAAGCTAGTAGCAGGGTGCAAACTTCCACTCAGCCCAACATGTGAACCAAGAATGGTTACCGACGGTACTACATTTCCTGATAATGAGTGTGATCTGAGTGACACTGAAATCAACAACGACAGTGAAAAGATTGAACAATTGGACTCCATGCTGCAAGATGTTGAAGATAATTTCACAGACAAGACGGCTGAATATCAAAGATTAGTTGACGCATCACGGTCCCCTTTATTTCCCAAATGCGTCGAATTTACAAAATTGACAGCCGTGCTACAGTTGTTCAATCTGAAAGCAAGATTTGGCTGGAGTGATAAGAGTTTTACGACATTTCTAGAACTCTTACATGGCATGCTTCCAGATGAGAATAAACTTTCTACTTCTACTTATGATACAAAAAATTGATGTGTTCTATGGGTGTGGAGTACGAAAAGATACACGCATGTCCAAATAGTTGATGTGTCATGTGGGTATCAACGGTTAATCCCAAATGTTATGGAATGATAACTATAAAATATGTGATGGTCTAGAATTATTGAGCATCATCCTCAATGTGTTAAAATATTGTAGAGAGAAATAGGTTCCACAGAGAATTCTCTTAAACACTCATATAGACCAATAAAGTCTAACTATCATGAAATTCTATCCTAAATCAGAGTAACTACATATCATTCTTAGATGTGTATTTCTTTTATCACCCGCACTTATCTCTAACAAAATACACACCCCTCGTTTGGTCAATGTGCTGGGAGCCTTATTATTATTTTTTAAATATGCATTGCTTACGTACGGGACTGAAATCTGCATTCAAGACCCCATGCCCACTTGAAGTTATTATATATTCCATATATAACGACAAACGTGGCGTGATTAATGTGCTAGAAGAGCATCTATGCAATTTTTTTTTTTTTTTGAAGAAAACCTGCATATTCTCATTAAAGAAGGCATACCATATTACATACTTAATTCCTTGTCCAAAAGACAAGCACTAGTAATGCTGAAAGGAATAAAATCCCTTTCCCAAACTTTCAAACCCAAGGGAGAGTCATTAAATATTCTAGCAACTAACTTACTAGGGAAATTAAAATAGTCATTTGAGTTGTAACACACATGAAGACTAAGCGAATTACACAAATTTGTAAACTTCAGTCTTTCTACCTTGATCTTCAAAATATGATCGTTGTCACCCCAAACACCATCTTGAGGTGCTCCTCCTTCATATTATCAAAACAGATGCACTGGTTACCTCCTGAACTAGCAAGTTCCACTACATTACAAGCTGCTTTGATAACAGCAATTTGCACTTTACAAGTGCTTAACATCTTCTTGTTGAAAGCTAAAATTGAAGTACCTTCCACATTCCTCAATAGGCCACCAATCTGGTGTGGATGATTCCTTCTTGTGAAGACATTCAGAGAGACAGAGATGAAACCTGGGGGAGGAGGATTCCATTTGACACCTTCTCTTATTGCATGAGAATGCATATTGTTAACAACTTTATATGCCTCAATATATGCAATATTTTTGTCGATCACATTCCACCAAGCTAGAGATGAGTCATGTTTACATCTATTTCTAGCATCATATATCACCCACATGAGATTAATGACAGAGGAAAGCTTTTTCCTCCCCCACCCTCTTGCTTGATCAATGAACCAATCAACAATGGCAGCTCCATCAATACTTGGAACCTTCTGAAGATTGATATTAAGTCCCCAAATATCAGAGACCGCACAACACTTAAAAAAATGCGCAGGAGTATCTATATCCCCACAGAAGAAACAGGTAATTGCTCCACCAATTCTGTTACCTATGTTACCTTGACACGGAGTAATTCCTTTCAGGAACTTCCAAAACACCAATCTAGCTCGAGGCGGGCTGATATCTTTGTCAATTTTCTTCCTAAGAAGAGAAAAACAGTTAGGCAAGGACGCCTGACCGTCTTCCTTTCCTTTTTGAATCAAATTGTAACCAGATTTTACAGAATACTTTTTATCTCTTGTGAGGTCCCAAACCCAATGATCATTTTGAGAGGAATTAATCGGCAGGGAGGCAATGAAGTTACTTTCTGTGAAGCTAAGAGCTTGTTGGAGTTTTTGAATGTTCCAACAATTCTGACTAGGATTGATGAAATGAGAAACCAACTCGGTAGGAGAAGAGGAGGGTGGTTTTGGCGAGATAATGAGAGTAGCATCTTGTCTTGGAACCCAGGGAAAATTCCAAAACAAAGTAGAAGTCCCACTTCCTACTTGCTTCCTAATTCCCGCTTTTAAGAGACTGATGTTAGGAAGCAAGGATTTCCAAATCTGGCTAGCCTTCGAGGGAATCTTAGCTTCGGTTACACACCCATTTGGGAAATAGAGAGCTTTGAGAGATCTAGACATGAGAGAATCTGGAGAAGAAAGGATTCTCCACAACTGTTTAGTGAGCAACACTTTATTGAAATCCTCTACACTCCTGAATCCCAACCCACCTTCGTCAGGTTACTACACACCTTACTCCACTTCAACCAACACATAGGCTTAGAACTTTTATTTCCACCCCACCAGAATCCTGCTATAATAGAGTTTATTTTAGCAACAACCGTCTTGGGGAGAAGAAAGAGAGCCATAGAATAACAGGGGATAGCTTGCAGGACACTACTCACCAATATTGTTCTAGCCGCTTGAGACATAGGAGTACTCCAAGAGGCAACTCTTTTCTGGATGGCATTAATAATATATTCGAAAACTTGAGATTTGTTTCTTCCTATCTTCAAAGGAAGCCCCAGATACCTTGAGAAACTAGGCACTTCTGACACCCCCAAAACATTGGATATACTGAGTTTATGAGGGCCTGCAATCTCTTACTGAAAACAATCTCTGATTTGTCAAGGTTAATGTGGTGACCAGAGGCTTTGAGGAATTTCTGAAGAGTAATGTGGAGGAAGGTTGCATTATCAACCGATGCACACCCAAAGAAGATTACATCATCAGCAAAAGCTAGATGAGAAATTGATGGACTATCAAATTTCATTTTGATGCCTTTAAAATCCCCCGCATTGTCAGCTTTATTCAGGTAACTAGATAAAGCTTCTTGTACCAAAATAAACAAAAAGGGGAAAGAGGATCACCTTGTCTAATACCCCTAGTTTGCTTGAAAAACTGGCCTGGAGAACCATTTATGATCACTGCACATCTAGCAGAAGAGATACAATTCATGACTGGATTCACCCAGTTAGAAGGAAAACCCATGGCTGTGAGGATCCGGAAAATAAACCCCCACTCTAATCTGTCATAGGCCTTGCTGAGATCTGTTTTTAAAGCAAAAAAACTTTTTTTGCTAAGCTTTTATCCAAATAATGATGGAGTTCACCAGCAAGGATGATGTTGTCTGAAATCAACCTACCCTTGACAAAACCTGATTGATTTTCAGAGATGAGAGAAGGAAGCAAGGACTGGATTCTGGTGGCAAGGATTTTGGATATGATTTTATAGGTGAAGTTGCAAAGAGCTATGGGTCTAAAATTTTCAATACTGACAGCTCCTTTCATTTTGGGGATCAGGGCTATGAAGTAATCATTTAAGTGCTCAGGAAGGTGTTCACCTCTTAACACATCAAGGACCGTGGTGGTAATTTGAGAACCCACAATATTCCAGTACGTTTTAAAGAACTTACTGTTGAAGCCATCAGGACCAGGAGACTTATCTGAACCCAGAAACTTGACAGCTTCAAGAACCTCCTCGCCTGAATAGGGAGCACTGAGGTCCCTGATGGAATCGGGAGGGAGCTTGTTCCTCATTGCATCCTCAAAACATCTATCCCCAGAAGGATTAGAAGAAGAGAACAGACCCTGATAATACCTTCTGGAAATATTCTCAATTTGGTCCCAACCGTAACACATCTCCCCAAACTCATTCTTTAATCCAAAGATATCATTAGTCTTCTTAGCAAAAGAGGCTTTAGCATGGAAGAATTTTGAGTTCCTATCTCCCTCTTTAAGCCAAGAGACTCATGACCTTTGCTGCCACCAGATTTCTTCTTTCATTGCAAGTAATTCAATTTCAAACATGAGTCTCTTTCTGTTATTATCAACACCCACAGAAAGGGGGGCTTTCGAAAAATCTGCTAACTCCTTCTTTTTAACAGAAATCTTCCACTTGATTTTCTTAATAGACCAGCCTTTCCACTGAGTTAACTTCCTGGCACATTCTTCAAACTTCTCCTCCAGATTCAGAAAATTTTTACCCCAAACTTCTTGAACTATAGCCTTACACTTTTCCTCCACACACCACCCATTTTCAAATCTAAAGATTCTCACTATATTTTTGTGATTACTAAAAAATCTGATAAGGATTGGGCAATGATCCGAATTTTCACGAGGAAGATGCTCAACTGAGAGATTTGGAAAGAGTTCCATCCCAAGAGAACAATTGAAAACTCTATCCAATCTACTTATAGAGTTTTTAGCATCCAATTGACAGTTGGTATACGTACCAGCCTCTCCAAAAAACCCCATGTCGTGAAGATCACAATACACAGCAGCTTGTCTAAAAGGTTCCATTTGGTTTTCATGCCTTCTTCTCCCTCCAGTTTTTTCATAATTATACATAATCTGGTTAAAGTCTCCAGCCACTATCCACGGCATCTTAATATGATCTCTTAATACTCGAAGGAGCTTCCAGGAGAGAAACTTTAACTTCCAGTCTGGCCACCCATAAAAACTAGTGAAAACGAAAGGAGTACCACCCTGAAAAACAACCTCCACTGACATATGATTCTGGGACGAATTCAGTTGCTTAATCTCATAACCAATTCCAACTCTCCACATCAAAGCCAAACCACCACTTCTGCCTCTACTACTAACTGCCTCCCCACCATATGAAGGAAAGTATCGAAAAAATGCAGTCATTTGTTCCCGGTTCTTGTGAGTCTCCATCAAGAAAATAATAGCTGGATTATGATCTGCAATTAAGCTCTTCATCCAGAACTTCGAATTTGACTTCCCCAGACCCCATAATTGAGAGAGATACAATTCATCTCAGCAACTCACCCCACACTCACAAACTAAGAAAGCCAATCCACACCCACCAAGAGACTGCCTACTTGGACTAGGAAGAAATTATCTCCCAGGGCAAACCCCAGATGAGTTTCCCAAGAACAACATCCCCACTCTCACCACATTTATCCAGACTCGTAGAAACCCGGACGATAAATCCACCCTCCTTACCGCACCTCCAACATGAAAATCCAGAGAAAACAGAGGCTCCAAACAACAATAAAAATAACTCCAACCTGCTCCAATAATAGCGACAACCCACACTCCGGTAATACCCTCAGAACTTCAACTTCAATCAAGAACTCAAGGGTCCAATCGCTACTCACCTGGACCGTAGATTCCAACGCACAATCAAGCAAGAAATCCAAAACTAAACCGCTGAACTCAGTTACCTGACGACATCTCAGAACAGATTGAGATAGATGCCACTGGAGAGACCATCTCTGCTTCGAATACCTGCTGAAGAAACACACTGACGTAACCAAGACCACCAATATGAACGCGCCCCTCTGAATCACCTCCGAAGAGAATGTTAACTAACTCCCTTCGAATTGAAAATTAATCTTCCTAATCCTCTGAGACGAGGCGGAGACAGATCCCTAGTTCAAATTCCTTGACCGGAGCACCACAAATCGAAGAAGGAAAATCCGGCGACAACAACCTAATCTGTAGGCACCAACTGGAAGGATAGAGGAGGCAGAAGCCTAGATGAGCTGTAGATGACTCCTACACCGAAGAGGAAGCCAAATCTCCCTACTATCGCAGAAGAGAAAAAGGAGGACGAAGAATCGCCTCAAAATCGCTCACTGGAGACGACTAAACGTGTAAGCTGTGAATTGCATCTATGCAAATTTTGGACCGGCCAGTTTTGCCTACACTTGGGTGTAGCCAAAGATGGCTACATCCCAGGCAGGCGCGCTCTTACTCTCTTTTTTTTTTAAGTTGTCTATCGTGTGATTTTTTTTTAAATACCTCTTTCTTTTTTTTATCATAAAAATTTTAAATGGTTGTAACTTTTAATATATAAGTCCAAAATGAAAAAAAAATTATATCATTGTTCATCTAAATTCAAGCTTTTCAAAACAAGACCAGTCATGGATATATTTGAACAATTTTTTTAAAAAATATTTTTACATGTATGAAGCACATAATGTAAAAGATAACTTGTACAGATTGTCATACAAACTTGTACAAATGTTCACTAAAACATGTACATCCTCACGTAAAAACATGTACATCCTCGCATTAAAAACATATAGATAGTCATATAAACCTGTACGGATAATTAAATATGTACATCATTAAATTAAAACATGTACATATAAGGAAGAACACTTGTACAGATGGTCATACAAACATGTACAGATGTTCATTAAAACATATACATTCTCATAATTGAACATGTACATTCTCACATTTGAACATGTACATCGTCACATTAAAACATGTACATTCTCACATTAAAATATGTACATTCTCACATTAAAGTATAGAACGGTTTTCAAATAGATTACCCTACCCCCCAAAACCCACCCTAAGATAGCTAAAAATGTCGAAGACAATTTTAGGGTTTGTAGTGGCGGACCCTAAACCCGCTACCACAAACCCTAAAAACCTTTCGAGTTAGTTGTTACAATATAAAGTACGAAACAAATTCTAAATAGATTACCCTACCCCCAAAACACCCCAAAACCCACCCTAGGATAGCTAAAAAAACGTCGAAGGCATTTTTAGGGTTTGCAGTGGCGGGTTTTGGGTCTAACGACCCTAAACCCGCTACCATAAACCCTAAAAACCTGTCGAGTTAGTTGCTACAATATAAAGTATAGAACAAATTCCAAATAGATTACCCTACCCCCAAAACACCCTAAAACCCACCCTAGGAAAGCTAAAAACGTCGAATTCACCACTTATTACTTAATGAATCATAATATCAATTTTAATGAATCATAATACAAAATTAATGAATCATATTATCATTTTAGTGTATCGTCGTATACACGTAAAAATTATTTTTTAAAAAAGTTGTCAAAACATATTCATGACTAGTCCTGATTTGAAGAGCTTGATAATTTAGGTGAACAATTATATAATTTTTGTTCATTTTGAACTTATATATTAAAAATTATAACAATTTAAAGTTTTTATAATAAAGAAAGAACAAATAATAAAATATTAAAAAAGAAAAAAAAAGAAAAAAAATGAATCAATCGTACGTTGAAAGAAAAAAATGAAAAAAAAAAAAATCTGATCGCGCGCGCTGATCTCTCCCTTTTCTCCTGAGGCGTGTGCTCCCCTCCCCTGCATGTCTCTCTCACTTTTTCTAAATTACAAAAATTTCTTAGGATGTAGCCATACATAGCTACAGTAAGATGTAGCTAAGTATTTGCGTTTTGGATTGTTTAGGATTATTTTTTGTATCAGTCTTTGTCTCTTTTATTTTTTTATTTTCTCTCTTTTTTATTAAGTTTGTCCTATAGAACACTCTTATAGTTTTATATGTCTTTCTACTTTATATCACTGTGACCATTTGTAGTAAAGTTGTAAAAGAAATAAAATGAATATATGGAAGAGAACTCTTACGTATCATATGAGAGAGAGTTGGGGGAGAAGATTATAAAAATATAAATATGATGAGGATTGAATCAACTATATATGCATGGAGTGAATTACTCCTTGCGATTTTTCTCCTTTAAGATTGTATTTATATTGAAGTTCTTTCGAGCTGAGATTGGGCTTCTGTGGGTATCAGCGGTTAGTCGCGGTTGTTGTGGTTTGGTAACTACTCCCTCTGTCCCACTTTGACCTTCCTGTTTGCTTTTTGACACGTTTTTCCATTTCAATATTAAACGTATAAGATAAAATAATTTTATAAAAAAAATCTACAACTTATAGTTTTTTACATAAGGATTTCATTGCAAAACTTAGATTTATAAAATTATGTTATCTTATATGTTAAATATTGAAGTCAAACGACATGTTCAAATAGTAAATGAGAAGGTCAATAAGGGACGGAGGGAGTATAAGAGATGTAATGGTCCAAATTTATTCGAGCACCATGCTCAAAATGTGTTAAAATATTATAGAGAGAAATAGACTTTGATAGAGAGAATTCTATACAACATTCGTATAGACTAGTAAGACCTAACAATCGAGATTCTAAAACCAATTAAGAACAAGTATAACAGTAAACCACATATTATATTAACTATTTACTAACTATAAATGCTCAATTATAAAAAAAACTATTTACTAGCTATAAATAACTTAAATGTGTATTTCCTTCATCTCTTTCACTCGTACTTATCTCTAACGAAATGCACTTTCTCCTTGTTTGGTCACTGATCCTTATTATTTTTTACTGATATGCTCTGCTAATGTACCGGACTGAAATCTGCATTCAGGACCCTATGCCCACCTGAACTTATTATATATATATTCCAGAAATAACAACAAACGTGGCGTGATTAATGTGCACGTAGATGGGTAGAAGTGCATCTACGCACATTTTAAATTGTTTAGGATTATTTTATCAGTCTTTCTCTCTTTTATTTTTTGTCTCTCTTTTTCTATTAAGCTTGTCCTATAGAAAACTTACAGTTTTTTTTTTTTTATGTCTTTCTACTTTACATCGATATGACCATTTGTAGCAGAGTTGTAAAAACAATTAAAAAATAAAATGAATCTATGGAAGAGAGATAGTGTGATACTAGTTGTTTATTTAAAAGTGAATTTTTTAAGTATCATTTGAGAGAGAGTCGAGGCAGAAGATATAAAATAATAATATGAGGATTGAATCAACTATGTATTCCCACACGATGTAGGCATTATTCCATGTAGCCGGCTCAACTTGCTTATCATGTGGTAGGTAGCATCCACTCTTAATACTCCCTCCGGTTCAAAATAAATGTCGTTTTAGACATGAGATTTATGTTTAAATTATTTGTCGTTTTAGATTTTTGTATCTTACTTTCCACTTTTGCCCTTTTCACTTTTTCAATTATTAATGTCATTGAACTCTACTTTTTTGTCTTACCAATAAAGTATAGTTACTTTTTATTCTTCTCATACAAAAAATAAAGGCATACTAGTCATTTTAAACTCATTCTTAAAAAATGTGAAGATGTCTAAAACGACATTTATTTTGAACAGGAGGGAGTATATAGTTGGCGGCGGTCAGCTTGTACGTACTCTAGTAATGAAGGTAATTGTTTAGCAGTAACTCTTATTGGGGAAGAGGGTTTACAATAATGTCTTACGTGTCACATTTTTTCATCTTAATATTAATATATAAGATAATATGATTTTTCTTTCAAAGCTAAGTTTTTATAGTTTATTAGATAAGAATTTAATTATGAAATTTATGTTTATAAAATTCTTTAAATACTGAATCAAAGAGATGTATAGTAAATGATTAATTCTTGCCTACATGTAAATGTAGCCATAGCTACATATGGGGGAGACAGTCAGGGGAGGGCGCGCGCAACTGATTTGCCTTTTTTTTTTGTGTGAAGGCGTGTGTACGCTGTTTATCTTTTTATCTTTTTTTTTTTAATTTTTTTTAATTTTTTTTCCTTTTTTATTACAAAATTTTAAAATATTGTAACTTTTAATATATAGGTGTAAAATGAAAAAAAATTATATCATTGTTCATCTAAATTTAAGCTCTTCAAAACAAGACCATTCATAGATATGTTTTGATAACTTAAAAAAAATATTTTTACATGTATAGTGCACAAAACGTAAAAAAAACTTGTAAAGATGGTCATACAAACATGTACAAATGTTCATTAAAACATGTACAACCATACGTAAAAACTTGTACATCATCGCAATAACTCGATAGGTTTTTAGAGTTTGTGGTAGCGGGTTTAGGGTCGTTAGAGCCTAAACCCGCCACTGTAAATACTCTAAAAATGCCTTTGACGTTTTTTAGCTATCCTAGGGTGGGTTTTGGGGGTAGGGTAATCTACTTGGAATTTGTTTCGTACTTTACATTGTAGCAACTAACTCGACAGGTTTTTAGGGTTTGTGGTAGCGAGTTTGGGTCGTTAGACCCTAAACCCGCAACTGCAAACCCTAAAAATGCCTTCGACGTTTTTAGCTATCCTAGGGTGGTTTTGGGGTGTTTTGGGGGTAGGGTAATCTATTTGGAAACCGTTCCATACTTTACATTGTAGCAACTAACTCGATAGGTTTTTAGGGTTTGTGGTAGCGAGTTTAGCTAGTGTCTGCCACTACAAACCCTAAAAATGCCTTCGACGTTTTTTAGCTTTTCTAGGATGGGTTTTAGGGTGTGTGGGGTTAGGGTAATCTATTTGGAAACTGTTATATACTTTAATGTGAGAATGTACATATTTTAATGTGAGAATGTACATGTTTTAGTGTGACGATGTACATGTTCAAATGTGAGAATGTACATGTTCAATTATGAGAATGTAAATGTTTTAATGAACATATGTATATGTTTGTATGACCGTCTGTACAAGTGTTCTTCCTTATATGTACAAGTTTTAATTTAAGGATGTACATATTTAATTATTCGTACAGGTTTATATGACTATCTATATGTTTTTAATGCGAGGATGTACATGTTTTTACGTGAGGATGTACATGTTTTAGTGAACATTTATACAGGTTTGTATGACAATTTGTACAAGTTTTCTTTTACGTTTTGTGCTCTATACATATAAAAATAATTTTTAAAAAATTATCAAATATATTCATGACTGGTCTTGTTATGAAGAACTTGAATTTAGATGAACAATGATATAATGTTTTTTCATTTTGGACTTATATATTAAAAGTTATAACTATTTAAAAATTTTATGATTAAAAAGAAAAAAAATTAAAAAAACAAAACAAAACCAAAGATAATGGCGCCGGAGGCGCTGAAAAAGAAAAAAAAAATTGAGTCGCGACCGCTCCGTATGCAGGGATGACATTTACCTGTAGGCAAGACAGCCTGATAGTAAATAGGATGATTAATAAGGACGGAGGGATTACATTAACGACTCACTGGGCAACCGACTACACGGACAGTGTCCAGTCAAACTATGCATATCCCCCTTAATCTGTCATTAAGAGCGCTTTCAGCAAAAAGGCTTTATCAACGACATTCAATGACATATTGTGTACTCCCTCCTGTTCAAAATAAATGTCATTTTAGACATCTTCATATTTTTTAAGAATGAGTTTAAAATGACTAGTATGCCTTTACTTTTTGTATGGGAGAATAAAAAGTAACTGGCTGCGTTCGGGTGGGTTGTTTTGTGGTTGTTTTGGTCTGGCTGTTTTGTGGTTGTTTTATATGTGGCAGTATATTATTGGAGTAGAACGTAGGACCCACGTGGATCCCACATGGGGACCACACCCAAAACAGCCATAAAAAGGCGTCGACTGAACGAAGCCATATACTTTATTGGTAAGACAAAAAAGTAGAGTTCAATGACATTAATAATTGAAAAAGTGAAAAGGGCAAAAGTGGAAAGTAAGATACAAAAAGTCTAAAACGACAAATAATTTGAACATAAATCTCATGTCTAAAACGACATTTATTTTGAACCGGAGGGAGTATTAGTATAGACAGTATATTACAATTCAGAAACCCAAATCATCGTACATTCATCCACACCACCAGAGACATAATAATCCACATTTATTCTCACCACTATATATATCCTACACAAATTTTCGTTTAGATATAAAATAACCTTAATTAACCAAAAACATGCATTTTATACTGGTCGACTTTACACTTGTAGAAAATAAAGGATGAGAAAGTGGGCAATACAAAACCAATTATATACTGTATATATCTCAACTGAAAGTGCAAGAATTCTTCTTGAACCTGATTGGTTTGGTACTAGTGTAATTCACCATTAATGGACAAGAAATCCATCCACGATGCCTGGTAGTAACTAGCTTCCCAACCACATAAGCCTTCTCACGAACTTCAAAATCCAGCGTGAATGGAAGTAGGTCATAACCATTCGAGGAAGCCGTTAGGTTTGAACCTGCTCCATAGAGTGGCACTTTATCACCTTTCAGATTCACAATCACTTCTGCCCTCGTGCTTTTCCTCGGCTGATAGTGGTTCACCAACTGCACTTACGTTCTTACATTGTTTTAGCAGACCAATCAATCTCATCTCATCTCATTGAGAGAAATTAATAGCATTGTTGAAGGAAGGAGTGTGTCTAATAAGTCTAACCTGACCAGTGGCGACATTCATTTTCGAATACTGAAGATTGATCGGGGAAGTGGAGACATGGATCCCAAAAAAGGTAGCTGGGTTTCGAATACTCATCTTTAATGAACTGTTAACAGTTACCAATCTTGTAGGTACACCAGAGAAATCCGTCCCTCTTGAATTATAAAGCTTTTCATCACCAAGCTCTGTTTATTTAGCAAATATCAATCACTATATATAAGTCAACTCTAAAAACTGATAAGATAAGTTAAAACTACTTTATACATATACATACGTACCTTGAGTGAGACATGTGCTTTGTAAGGTCGTGCAGCACCCCAAATAATCAAACAAAAAACACTAAACAACACCACAAAACTAAGCAACCCAATAAGAATCTGCACTCTTCGTGAATAAATCTTATCATCATTATCATATCCTCCTTCTTCCATTATAACTTTACATTCCGGCCATCCCTTATCATTGTTGTTGGCGTGGTGATTATTGGATGATGATCTATGTTTCTTGCTACCTTTTCGTCCTGAAGATGAACGGAAGATACCTGAAAAACGGCTTGCTGAAGAGTTGCGTGAATGTCGACCCATGGATGGATGTGATGGAGATTCCATAGGAGAATTATACATAGGAGTTGCTTGCATTGAGCATGATTTATCACCATCCTGTGAGTCACGGGATGGTGATTGTACATAGTAAATTGGGCGTTTTGGTGACCGGGATGGTGATGATGGTGCTAGACTAGCTAAATCGGATTCGGATTTCGTGTGATCCATGCTGGTTTTGAGTTGTTTGAAACTTTTTACACAGAGGATTAAGTTTCAGTTTGTTTGAATTATGGTATTGGTGTGGAAGTGGTTGTTTTTATTGGGGGAAACAGGGGTTACTTACTGACTGACGATGCAGAGGTAGCTGAAGGCTGTGAGAAACAAGATAAGTTGCAGCAGAGTAATTAGTTTTAGTGTAAATTATACAAGGATTTCAATCTCTATCAAGAAACTCGCTCAAAAGAGGAAATTGAAAACCACATAATCAGGAAACAACTAACACAGGACTGAATGCATATATATACCTTTATATATATATATCCTCAACTGACTTCCATAAAAGGGTAACCAGAATTCATTCCTGTTATGATGCCTCACCTTTGAAAATTAAAACAGCTTACGCAAGAATGAATGCTTCTTCTTCCCTTCTGTTTTACCTACCTACTCCTCCTCCTGGCCTGCAACTGGTTTCAACTTTGAAGTAGAGGAGTTAATAGTAGTAACCAACTCCAGTTGGCCCCAATCAACCCTACAACAATGAAGAAGACTTGTCTCTCAATCACTCACACACCACTAGCATGACTTGAACACTGATGCAATTAACTCACTTTTTGTCCCTTTGTAGTATGTGAGTTCTGTTGAGTGTCGGCAGAATATATACTAACTACTTAATCACACATGTACTACTATACTACTGTCGTTGTGAGAATGACCCTGTCCGTGTGAGAGTAATCATTTGTAGTTATTTTATTGTATCTCTAAAAAATAGAGATTTATAATTATTGAAAACTATAATGCAGATTAAAATAATAGTAGTCCTTTTGTTTGATTATCAAACAGTTTAGAATTGACAAGGGAACCACCTACCTGGATAGGATACTACATACACCAACCTTAATTAGTAATCGAATCTCCTTTACAAATCATCACTTCTTCTTCTTTCAAGTCTCTTTTATAGCTAATACACTACTTTTGAGTTCTTTGTTAAAAACAACTCTCTCTAGTCCTTTATACTTTTTCATTCTCTTGTAAGTTTAGGAAATGTTGATTAATTCTACACTTCTACCTATATCTTTGGGACATGTTTTATTACTAATGAGTTGCTTATTTGAGTTTATCAACATTAATCAAGATACTACAACAACAAAGTAATTATTTTCTTTTTAATAGGTAACCCTAGCTAATTCTCCATCCAACTTTTCTACTATGGAAATATTTAACAACCAATATTTTGTCATCATTTACATGTGAGAGAATACAAATAGAAATTCGAGATACATACAATTACAAGTGAGACCAATTGAGTCAAAGTTAGATTCTTAACTAAGAACCTAGTTAAGATGAATTCACTCTATTGCAACTCTATCTTTATTTTCTTATTGACACAAAAATTTGATTCAACCATTACTATGAATGGCCTTACTGTCTCACAGTTGTTTTGAAACAGGCTCAAATTGACATCAATTTAACTCAAATTCAAAAATAATTATTTCTTTGTCGGGGGTGAGAAATACCTTGATGTATTATTATACTCTATAATACACTTCTTTTTCTTTTACAAAATCTTGCTGGATTTGGTTACTTATCATTACTCCTGTAGCATGACAGCTTGGCCAGAAGAGATGGGTATATATATGTGGTTGTGGCTCTTCCATCAAATTATAAGACATGTCTGATTGATACTGCACCAGCTCCACTATCCTTGTATATATAAATGTAGTTGGGACTTTTTCGTTTGAAGTGATTGGAGTGTGGCCGGGAACAAGGGACCCTCCTCTCTCTGCAGCTTTTGTAGAAAGAAAGTGACTTGACATAACTCAACCTAATGAAATTAATTCCTTGATGTACCGTTTTTGTCTGGTCTATAGGCAAATTATTGCCACATAATTAGTACGTTATCATCGCGGTTACTAAATTCAGATTCCACTGCCCTAAGTAATACCTTCATTACACGAAGCGAACAGAACCTAGCAAAGCGGTGAGACTCAACTACTTTTTTTTTTTTTTGATAAAAGATCAAGTACATTTTTTCAGGAGTTTTATCTGTCTCACAACACAAGTAGAGTAACATTTACGAGAAGAAAGTTTGATAAAAAGTGACACGAATTGAAAGTTCGATCAAACTTACTATTATGGTTTCCGATACGATTGGATAGTACTACTCTTCTTATCTTTTTATCAGTAGTACCGCTTCCCTGTTGTGAAAATGATAGCTCATCGACCGATCCTTTTCGCATTGATTTTGTGATCCAGATTTTAAAAAGCTAAAAGAACCACCTACGACCAATTATTGATCCGTTCCTGTAGCAGATCAAACATGGGTGCGCCCTTGACTACTTTTTGAAAATATTGGGCCTTATGTTGGGTTAAGGCACAAACACACGAGTATGTAACTTGATTTGTTCTGGGCCTCACCTCACGGGTCCATTTGTTTTCTTACTAGCAACACGATAGAAAGCGGAAAATACCCACTAGAAAAAGTTGATGATGAAATCACCACCGCCGTTCAAAGTGGGAATCAAATATCTAAATTTCAAACTAAAAAAACTGATGATGATTGAACTTTATCCACAACTTTGGGAGAGGCCCAATCTCATAAAAGTACAGAGGGAGGGGCCTCCCAGAAAGTTAGGAGAAAGGAGACAAAATAGCATGGGACTGCATGCTGGCCTGAAATTCCAATCAGCTCCTTCCACGTCTGTGAATCTATGATGTAAGCATCAAGGGAGGGAGAAACAAGATATTTCCTCATTCCCACCTCCAAAGTACTCTACCCTAAGATTCTGCCAACATGTTCCTTCCTCCTTGACTCTGACCATACTACCACCAGCTATCCATATCCAACCCTCGGCATCAAGACAAAGACCTCACCAGAAACTTCTCCTGAAAAGAAAGAAGAAAAGACTCATACCCGAAAGCAAAAATTGCTTCTGGGTTTGAAAGATAAGGCTCAACAGCTCAACAAATCAGTAAAAGACCATCTCTGGGAGTAGAAAAAGAGACAAAATGTTGGAAGGGAGAGCAATGGTGGAAGATACGGACATGCCAATGAGGATGCAGCTTCAAGCAATGGCGACAGCCTCTCAGGCTCTTGACCTCTATGACGTCTTTGATTGCAGGTCAATCGCTGCTCACATAAAAAGGTAACGATAATAGACAGTATCTTATCATTTCACGTTGATAAAATTAAACGCTTTCGGTTTCAGATTCAGAAAAATATCTTCCAGATGACTGGTTTTTCCTCTTCTAAGAAAAAAAAGCTGGATTTGTTATTATGTTGTTTGTGTAGGAATTCGATAAGAGATACGAAGGTGGGTGGCAGTGTGTGGTGGGTTCAAACTTTGGTTGCTACTTCACTCACTCCAAAGGCACTTTCATCTACTTCACTCTCGAGACTCTCAACTTCCTCATCTTTAAAGGCGCTACCTAACCTAGTTAATTAATTACTCAGATTTATTCTACCCCTCCTCTGCTCCACGTCAAATGTTCAATCTCCAGTCAACAGTACTTTGCTTCCTTCTCTCTCTCTCTCTGCTCCAGCAATCAGTAAAAGAGAAAGCTAACAAAAAAGTGCAAGAATATCAGATGCGACTGTGATGTATCTTCCTTCTCCCTGAATTTCACTTCTTTTTTCTTTGTTGGGACCCTCTTTCTTGTAAAGTGAATCAAATCAATGAGTGGGTAACTAAACATGGTTGAAGAAGGAAGAATTGTACAGCCATGAATGATGATGTGTGGAACAAACAAATGAGTACTAGTGTTGCTTTGTAATGCACAAAATGGTCATCCCTTCTGTTTCTTGTACATATATATGTTGGTGTTAAGAACCTCTGCAAGTTATGCTTTATCTGTTCTTCTAGGCTGCAATGTCAGGTTGGGAATAAAATACGCAACTATGAAAAAACTTTGATATACTAGGCAATTGGATTATTATTGTACTACTTGTCAAAATAAATCAATATCCGGTCATAAATCTAAACTGAGCTTTACGAGGCAACTTCTACAAGAGGAAATTAATTTCATTACCTTGATCCAATACATAAAACCTCAATCAACTGGTGTTAAGAGCGGCAGATTCTGAAAATGTGCCTCAAGATTCTTTACCACGAGATCAGCCATATCCTTGCAAGTCTCAACAGTATCACTCCCCACATGAGACAACACCACCACATTCTCAACCAGCTCCAGCAACTTCTCCGGCACATCCGGCTCGTTCTCGAACACATCCAGCCCAGCCCCGCCTAATCTCCCGTCAACTAATGCAGATACTCTCTGGCTCGTTGATATGGGCACCACGCCCAATGTTTACCAGGACGCCCGTGGATCCCAAGGCGTCGAGTACTTGACGAGTGATGATGTGGTGTGTTTCGGGAGTAAGGGAGCAGGAAACGAAGAGTATGTCGGAGTTGGAAGCTAAGTCGATCACGGATTTGAAGTATTTGTAGGTGTTGTGTGGTTTTGGTGAACGGGAAGTGTAGCTGATTGGACATCCGAATGATTCTGCTCTCTTCGCTATTGCTAGGCCGATCCTTCCCAGTCCTAGAATTCCCACCGATTTGCCACTGAACTGAAAACAGAAGGATTGATGTTGTTGTGATAACGCTTAATATCTAACTACCGAACATGGTATATTGGTATTTGATCAAGAGAATTTAGGTCACAGATGCTGAATTCCTCAACATCAACACTGAATGAAAGAGTGAAACTGGCGTAATAGCAAACTTGCTGGCTTTCATTGTTTTCGGGATTGCTTGCTACTCATGATTAGTCGGTACAGTAAAAAGATTGGCATTGACATGATGAAAGGTGAGCGATTTTGGATAACTAATATCGGAACAATCGACCAGAAAAGGAACACGGAACAAGTTGGCAACACAGACGTATATAAATTACAGACAACGTGAACCTCCAAATACCTTAACAGCCAACCCAGGATCTCCACCGCTCTTCCATTTTCCTCCCCGCACGAATTGATCGGCTCCACAAATCCGCCTGAGAACCGCCAAGGCCAAGCCAATGGCCAAATCAGCTACGTCGTCGGTAAGTACGTCGGGGGTGTTCGTTACCCTAACCCCCTTCTCTCGACATTTGGCTAGGTCTATCTTGTCGACTCCTACGCTGTACGTCGACACAATCTCCAGATCAGGTAACGATTCGATGAATTCGGCGTCAGCGCCGACGCCAGCGCAGCAGATTACACCGCGGACAGAGATTTTGTGACCGGTAGCAAATGTGAGGAATTCGTGCCGTGATGGATACTCCCATAGCTTGAAGAGGTTGAAGCGTGAAGCGAGCTCTTTCTCAAGGTATGATGACATTGGGTGCACCATTAGGACTGCGGGGGCCTCCATTGTGAAGAAGAGAGACGGGGAGTGCATAGGTGACGACACTCGACCGCTCACTGTCCCTGAAATTTCGATAAACAGGAAAAGTGCTTGCTTTCCGACCTACCTGATGATAATATGCCGCTCCCTCGTGCTTGGGAGGTTAATATACTCTCAGTTTCAAGTGAACTTAGTGACGCCACAAGTGTACACATCATATTATTGCCAAATTAGTGACATATCATGAACTCAACAGAGTCTGAAATTTCCAAATCAATACTCCTGTTATTGAAACACGGTCAACAAAATCAGACACGAAATGGGGAATACCATTTTTGCTTCATTGCAGTTCATAGTAGTGAGTACACAATGGATCAGATTGCAATAACTAACGAACCATGGTGATTCATAAATCACAAGCACCTATTCTAAACCCAATCAGCACACACGCCATACTGATACAACGTTATTTGACCTCAGTCTATAGCAATAGGAGCAAGCAGACAAATCAAACAACAGGAGTTAACAACGGCTTGCCAAGGAAGTGAGCTTCCAAATTCCCAAGCACTAGATCAGCCATCTCCTTCCTGGTCTCCACAGTTCCACTTCCAACATGAGGCAAGAGAACCACATTGTCCAGTCCAAAAAGCTCTTCTGGCACATGCGGCTCCTTCTCGAAGACATCCAGCCCTGCCCCGCCAATCCGGCCATCAACCAGGGCTGAAACAAGCTCAGCCTCGTCAACATGTGGGCCTCGCCCTATGTTAATCAAGATACCCTGTGGACCCAATGCGTTCATGACCTCTCTGTTGACTATGTGACGGGTTTCCTCTGTCAAAGCACAGGCCACGACTAGGATGTCACAGTTTGAGGCCAACTCGATCACACTGGGGTAGTATGTGTAGCTAGAATCGGGTTTCTTTGTTCGTGAGTAGTAGCTGATTGGGCAGTCGAATCCTTCTGCTCGCTTGGCTATGGCTGCCCCTATCCTCCCTAGTCCAATGATGCCAACTCTTTTTCCACTGAACTGGAACATCGTAAGAGAATAATGGAAAATGATTTGAGTATTAAGTTTCAATGCAATCTTATATTATCAACAGAAAACAGGGAGCACACAGGCAAATGTACAACATCTATTAAAAACATTCCACTATCAGCGAAATCTTAAGAACACATGCCACAAACATTGATACCTATTAAGCCAAAACCATAATCTTTGAATGTTTCAGAACTCACAACCGTCAACAGGTAACTTACATCCTACATACCTTGTAGAATAAATCCAACTAAAAGATCATTCTATTGGTGTCTCGAGAAGGAGAAAGATAGGCAAAAAAGTGAAGATAGCAGATTTTGTAGGCATCAAAACCAAACAAGAAAGCGGTTTAGACAGAAGGAAGACCAGTTGAACACCTTTAATCACATGACGTTAAGCTAAGAGTCTAGGAGATTCATCCAGTTATGCATGACAACCAAGTGAAATAAACCAGGGCTGTTGATGTTTTTGACGGCACATATAGCATGTTTCAATCTAACTGTACAAAGTTCCTTAGTTTAATATGCCAGCATCTTTTTCGCGTCCATAAAAGAAACAATGTCACATTTCTTAGAGAAAATGATACCATAAATATCAAGTCTTAGGAAAATAAAAGTTGCTTCTTTCTCAGCTACTGCCAGCACTGAGCAACAATCCCTAGCAAAGAGCAAACAGGATAACACAGCTTGCCAATTAGACAAAGCATTAACTCGTGCGTGATGACAGTATAAATATCACAAGAAGAAACAATTCATATAAGTCACACAATAGGATTCCGATTCCATGACGTATAAGCCCATAATCTTATGTTGACAAGTTTCTTCTTTAACAAGACCAACAATCTCCATTTCAGTTCAATTCTCTGCCTTCAAGTAATTCATCCCTAGAACTAGAACTTAATTCTCCACCAACCATTATAAGAAACGAGCAGAAACAACGCAGAATTTCATATACAGTCAGCTAGTGCCGAGTTGGAGTAAGTGGCAGAGAGAAAGCAAGTCTGAATCACCTTCGTAGTCAACTGAAAATCACCCTTCTTCCAACTTCCACCCCTTACATATCGGTCACAAGCCGGGATCCTCCTAAGCACGGCAATCATCAACCCAATCGCCAAATCAGCTACGTCATCGGTAAGAACATCGGGTGTGTTAGAAACCCTAATCCCTCTCTCCTTACACTTAGCCAGATCAATCTTATCCAGCCCAACGCTAAAGCTCGCGACTATCTCCAGTTTCGGCAGCGCGTTGATCAACTCCGCGTCTGCACCCCGCGGTCGGGTTACAGACTACCGCTCGAATCGACTGCGCGTTCTGCACAAGGAACTGCTTCCTGTCTTGGAACGTCCAGAATCTGAAGAGGCTGAATCGTTTGTTTAACTCGTCTTCTAAGTAGCCGTTCATCGGGCATGCCATTAACACCCCGATCGATTCCATTTTTTCAGTTCTGTGCTTTTATGTCTTTGCTTTGGACTCTCGGCTGTTGATTTTGTTTGCTTTGACTTTGAGCTGGAGTTATGGGGATGAGTTAAGGGTATCTGGTGGAGTTTTCGACTTCTATGCCAGAACCAGAACGGTAAGTTGTGGCATCTGCGTCACAATTATCCTCGACGAAAGTGGTAGGGGGAGGCCAGAGCTAGACAGGATAGTTGCGTGGAATCGACCCATATTTGTTACTATTCATTGTTCCTTATTTAAGTAAAATAATCGATTGGTTGCCTAATAAAAAATATTTATTATTTTTTAAAGTAGTTTTACAAATCTCATCTCAATTATTTTATGGAATATTATATATTAAATAAAATAGTGAAAAAGGAAGAAAGTTTTTTTTTTAAAGTTGAAAAGGGAGAAAGTTAAAAGAATAGGATGAACAAATGAATTTGCTTATCGACAAATATTTTACATAGCACCTATGAATCCCATCATGGATGCCTAAACGAGACGTGCGACGTCGTTTTACAGCATTCATTCAACAACAGGACTTTTTTTTTTAAACACAAAAAATGAGAGAGATGAATACCTTGGACGTCAGCTTATATACGCCATTTTTTAACCATTTCCCGTTGCGAACATATTGATCGCACTGCGGTATCCGGCGTAGGGTGGACATCATCAGCGCTATGGCGACGTCGGCGGCGTCAGTAGTCACAAGATCTCCGGCGTTTGTAACCATTATCCCCCTTTGCCGGCACCTGGGAAGGTCAACTTTGTCAAGGCCGACGCTGTAGCACGCTACAATCTCCAGCCGTGGCAATGCATCAATCAGCCACCCTCTGCTGCCGCCGTTGCGCTTCCGACCACAGCGCGTATCGTAGTGGCATGCCGAGCGAGAAACTCTTCGCGTCTCTCCGGGAGAAGGTTTGAAGGGTTGAAATAGTTGAAGCGCTTGTTCAGCTCGGCTTCCAGGTATGGATTCATCGGGCAGGCTTGTAAGACCCCTATGGATTCCATCTATATTTTCTGAGAAGTGACGATTTGGCTGTTGTTTTTCTGATTTGTTACTTTCTTGGTCAATAGCACATTGAAGTGCGTTTTTTTTTGAGTTGGAAGTTAGTTTTATATTAAACAATGGGCAGGTTGCTTTTTTTCTCCCTAGGTGATTGACTATTATTTTTATCATAGTGGTTGGTGAATCATGAAGTTGAACAATTTGTTGGTAAAACACCGTTCAGATCCAACACGTTTATCACTTATTTGTTCATTATGTGTGGGTTTCTGGTTTTTAAAACATACAATACTTTATAATTTAGTTCCCCTGGAACCTTCAAGGAAACGAAGCCGAAACAGGGCCAATTTACGTTCACAATCAGCCGCTGTGTGTTTGGTTTCTGGTTTTTTAATGTCACAAAGCTCTCCCTATTGCGTGCAATGGACTGGAAATTATTTTGGCCACAGGTTGGTGGCGATTAGACTGGTTATCACTTCAAAGCTCATAGCGCCCAAAATAAGAAAGATAACTTAATAGTAATATGCTTTTGATATTATGAGTACGAGTTAGTAAGAAACTGTGTTGTATAATCGAGTATTATTCTTTGACTCTCTCCGGTTTTCAAAAGGACATTATCTGAACGCAAGAGAAAACCAAAGCAGCTCCACACAGTTGACAAATTGTTTTTAGCTTTATTTTGCTAAAAAGTTTCAATTCTTCTACAGATGGGTTTCACATATTCATCCAAAATAGAAACCACCACCAAAAATCTTCATTTACTCAGCTGTTTTGCGTGAAATACAGGTTAATCTTAGATACTTCATCCAACCCTTGATCACACAAAAGAAATTCAAATATCACAATCATCTTCAAACAATTACAATCTTGAAAGTGGTATTAATAATCACAAACAAACCATAAAAACAAACCCACAATAGAAGATCTATTTTTCCATTATACAACCAAGAGTTAAAAACAATGGAATAGAATCAATCAAACACAAGAACCAGCCAACTCTTGATGTTAACAATCGGTGGTGAAATGCTCATGAATGAACACCTACACTTTCTTGCTTCACAAAGAGGTCACGTCACGTCCTCTATATAAGGTTCTCTATGGATTATGCTCATCTTTGCATATATCACGATAAAGTATCTCGAGCATTTCACCTGCAAAGTCTTGGTGAAACCAAACGAGCTTAATAAATCATAATTATTTCATGCAATCCACAAATAAGATTGCCCAAATATCATGCAAAAGCCACATATTGTAGGTCAATGTCTTCTATCCCCTTTCCTTGAATCTATATATATATATTCTTCGTCGTTGTTGTTGTTTTTTTTATATCTTTGGTATTTGTGCATCATCTACGGAATTTGAATCAAAGAGTTAGGATTCCTACTCCCGACTTGTGTTTTGCTGATGCTTACACTATAAATGTTACTTTAAAATTCTATGTATGGTTAAGTAATTGATTTATCCCCAAAATCTACTAGTTTTATATTGGTTATAGGAGGAGCTAACTTTTAGAATTTAGGGGACTATATTAAAATATGAGAGGGATGATATTATAAAATATATTGTATTATATGTATTTTTTTTATTGATTTTTAAATTTTGGAGAGGAAAGCCCACTCAACTCAAGACCAACATCAAAGAAAGTGGAATCAAATGCAGGGTCGAGCTTAGCTACTCCTACTCCTTCCCCATGTGCAAAGCAAAGCCAGGTCGAAATTGCAATCATATAAAAATAAAGAAAAGAAGGGCAAAAAAAAAAAAAGGTTCAGAAAGATACCTAATTCATATACAGCAACCTACACGGAAGGGAGTACACTATGTTGAAGAAACGTAAAACTGCCAATCCAGCTGACCCTACGACAATCTCTTTGATGCTCGAACCCCCAGTGAAGAAAAGCCACACCAGAAAAACTTGTACCATCAAGTTGGAGATTAGGCTTCTGTTTGTCTCAACAACCATATTCTCCATAGCAGCTAGGTTTAGACCGCCTGATACGCATTGTGTCATAGCATTTACCTTCATCCATGCATACCCAAAATTTAAGACATAATTAAACAGATGCATGCAATTCGAGCATCAAAATGGTTCGCTCGGTTTCTCTTTATTATACAGTAGCAAAATACAAAGATGGGACTGTATATTTGGAACTTAATCCATTCCTCAAAGGTGTTGTAAGAGACTAGTTGCAACGGATTTGCTCGTTGCAGGTCCTCGTACAGAAGCTCAGAATCAAGTTGACTTATCTTCAGTTTTGACTGTAGCATTTCTTGATTGAAGCACCTAAACCAATGTATGTTCGATTAACATAAAAATACTTCTGGTACCAAAGTAAATTAATTAATTAATTACAATTTACAAAAGATAGCAAGAACCACTACTCTTACTCTGTTTCATCAGGAAGATTAAAGGTTGTTCGGCAGATATCCCTCAGCTCATTCAGGGTAGGATCCATCGGACTCCGAATCGTTGACAATGTGAAAACCTCAGCAACTTGAGTTACAGCCCATAGCTCTTCAGTCGTTACATTTATTGGAGTCCGCAACAGCGCACTTAATTGATTATTCTCATTGAAAACTATGTCATCTGTTTTTCTCCATGGGTTGACTATATAACTGAGAACGTGAAGGTCACCACTAGGTCCACCAGCCACAAGTTTGGACATGATGAACATCTGGAAACCAATCTTCAAAATCTGAACTCTCGTTTGTTCGTTGGAAACAATGCTTTAGCTTTCCATTTTAGTAAAGGCGGTGTTCAGAAGACGGAAACAGCCCTTACAAACATAACGATAAACACAAGAGTGCCGTAATCATCAATGAATCTGGTGAGTAGATCCAAGTAAGAAGGGGTGATGGTAGTGATGATGATGGTGGTTTGGTCGTGAAAGAAACAACCACCCACAAGTACTGAACAGAAAGTGAAGAAAGAAATCACCGGCTCCAATAACTCGTTAACATAGTAGGACGTACTCTTCCCGGTGTAGTAACAGGGGCGTAATGGGGTCGTGGGTCCAATAGCTTTTTTATAAAAAAATGAAATATTAGAACCTAATATAAGTATAATAAAATGACAAATGTTATCAAGTGGTGATGTGGCTTAGTGGTTAAGAACTAGTAGTACTTATGGTCTAGAGTTCAAATCTCATCAAATTGTCACTGTTATAGAAAATATTCAAGCCCCTAAAGTATCCAGTCCAAATAATTTTTTTAATGAATCCACGGATACTTCACCACCTTCAAACTTAGCTTGTTTGTTTTAGCATTTTGGTTTCTCATGCATATGTTTTGTAGGGTGGTTTAAGTTTTTGGATAGATAGATAATGTAAGCAGATAGCATTATTTAAAAAAATTACAAATAGAAGTACTTTATTTTTAAAAACCAATAAGACAGAATTGAGGTCAATTGTAAAATATATTAAAGGTAAAATTAATAGATAAATATTTATATATTCTGTATGTATCAAAATGGACCCCATAGCTTAAGCTCTGGGTCGGCCCCTGGTAGTAACAGCGACCGTACAATTCTTTCAAGTTGGTGTTGGTGTCGATCATTACTACTTTGATGGTGAGAAGACGGTGAAGAGAGAAGATGAAGGCTAAGAATGACCATTTCCACAGCTGATGACCGAGGAAAGTGGTGGTCCTCAAGGCGTCAATGGAGAGATTGATAATTAGCCAGAGAAGAAGGGCAACGATTATCCCTAGCGACGTTAAGATACTAACCGCTTGTTGAGCTTGCCAGAGAACCAGTGGATCATGAGCATAATCAGATGATAATGGTGTAGCAGCAGGGCGAGGCTTATGGTAGGACTTTTCTTCAGTTGAATAACAGCCTATGAAGATGGTTAAGCACTTTACCACTAGGTCGTAGGCCAACAAAAGGAACGGTGTTAATGGATACTCGTAACGAGAGAATGATTGAACAAAGGATGATACACTGTCGTATGGAATTCTGCCACCACCATAGCCATCCATGTTTTCAGCTGGGTTATGGGTGATCTCCCTTTTTTCTTTCACCTTCTTACTCAAACTAGTTAGCAACTCTTTGTGTATTCCAAGTATACAGTAAATTATATAAGTTTTCAAGAGAGAAGAATATGATGAATATTGATCTACTCAATGTTCTAATACAAGTTGATGGATTGACTTTCTATTATTAGATATAGTCAATACAAGGCTTGGTAAAAGAAAAAATTAATTGTTAAAATATATTGACAAGTTCATTGATCGGTACAGATTACCGTATCTATCTATCTATAGAAAAAAAAAATTATGAATGAATCAACCCTACTGATCCAAAGATCAAACAAAAAACTCATTTCAAGTCAGACACAATATGTAGTCTTTGAGAGAGAAAACGCTCTCCCCCTCCCTCCTCTTCCTTTCATCTTCTTCTTATCATTTGTCTGCTATTTTGTTGAGTAGTACAACATCTAGAATGTAGATGTTCTTTTGCTTAGTATTTACTCTTTAGTTTTCTCTGGTTAGGGGATTTGCTTGGTTCTTCGTTTTATATAGTATGTTTTCATTTCTCTGGGTGTTGTGAGTTTTGTGGGTTTTTGGTTGGTTTTGGGTTCAAAGTTCCCCATCATCTATGTGTTGCAAGAGCTGAAGTGTCTTATCAAAACTCTATAAGCCGATGGCTGTCAAAGAAGTCTGCGATGTAGACAACGCCAAAGAACGTGTTCACCTGGATGATGTTAGTAGCGGTAGCACCACAAGTACCAGTGGTGGTGGCGTTGACGTTGGCCATGGTGATGATGGGTACTCATCTTGAAGAAGAAAGTTATCATGCAAACTTTTTTTTTTTAATTCTAACATGTGTAAGCTGGGTAGGGGGCTTGAGTCCACATGTATGGTGTCCGTTTACATATATTTTTTTCTCATATAATATAAAATAATGTAATGTGGTTTTCAAAAAAATGATCTGAATTCTCAACTTGAGCGCACCCAAAGATAAATAGCACACTCTCTAAACCCAACTCAAGTATTGATCTAAAAATAAAATTAGTCCAAACACATCTAAGAGTTTAATGGATCGACTTGAAACTAAGCTCGAAATTGATAAAGTCAGCCCGAATCCAACTAAAAGTCTAAAAAATTAGATCGATGGATTAAAAATTTTGACCCTAAGACTATGATTATCAATGGTTCTTAGGAGTTCTTAGGTAAAAAATAAATTAAAAAATATGGGGTGGAGGAGGGAGGGAAGAACTCTAGTCTTGGGTTCTTTGGGAAGAACTTTTTAAGAACCCATAAAATGGGACCCACCATTTGTTTTTCTAATTATAATATATCAAATTTAAATAGTTAAACCTTATACATTATAAAATCTTAATATTTTAAAACTAATAATATAAATAACTGAATATATCAAAATTCTTAAAATCTCATTCTCTACAAAAATGAGATCCATATTGACTATGTTTTAAATATTTTTAATATTTATATTCATTAAATTAATATTTATTATGATATAAAAATGTAATACTAAAATATACTTGAAATTTAAAATATGTTCCAATGTATTTATTTCTAAATTCATCATAATATATATGAATAATTTTATTTTATTTTTGTTTCAAAAATATAATAAACTTTAATCATTAATAAAATATTAAGTTAGGATTATTTGTGTATTATTGAAATAGTAGTAATAACCATTAAAAATTAATTTTTGTATAATAATAATAATTAATAAGTAAAATATAAAATGACATGACAATTAGAGATGACATGACAATTAGAGAGAGTTATAAACCATTGTATGAGTTTTCTGATGTTGGTAAAAATAGATATAGTTCTTAATAGGAAAGAGAGTGCTAGGTTCTTTGATAATCATACTCTAACATGCTATACTATGTCAGCTTTATCACCCCTCTTCTAAACCCAACTCGAACATTATTCCTCTATCAAATTCAAAGACTGTTAGGGTACACATGATTGTATATTATATTGTTAGGGATAAATAAATAGACACACACTTATGTATATCCATCTAGTTGTATATTTGTATAAGCCCTACTTAGTCAACGGTCATATTTTACAAGTACATAAGCCTTTCCCTGTAAGTGTTGTAAAGTACCTTTCCGAATATTGAGAAATCGAGAAAGAAGTATTTCCTTTCGATTCACTCTCATCTTCTTCTTCAAGCACCTTTGTCAATTTCTTTAATCGTAACATGGTATCAGAGCTTTAGGCTCCTACCTCACACATCGGCTACCAGTTTTACACATTAGGTTGCAACCATGGTTGGCGCAAACGACGGAAAGAAGAAAGCCGAAGGAAGTGGAGACGGAGACGGGGAAGAAGCAAGAAAGCAAGTGACAAACAACGGAAAGAATGACGAAAAGAATGACCCATTATTCTTGCCAAACTCAGATCAACCAGGAATGCTCCTCACTGGAACAAAATTCGACGGAAATACAGGATTTGCGGCCTGGAAGAGAAGCGTGATGGTGGCTCTGAGCGCGAGAAACAAAGTGGGCTTTGTAGATGGTTCGTCGAGGAAAGAAATGTTTCCGACAGAGCGATTCTTGGAGTGGAAGCGCTGTGACAATATGATAATTTCATGGCTCCTGACAGCCCTAGAAAAGGATATAGCCGAAAGTGTGGCGTTTAATACCTCCGCGGAATATAATCTGGGAAAACTCAAGTCTCGATTCGAGGAAAATAACATCGCACGGTTGTATTCTCTGGAGCAAGAGCTAGCCATTGTTAAACAAGGGATGATACCATCATGAGCTATTACACGAAGGTGAAGAAGATTTGGATGAGATCGACTCCACTGACTCCCTTCCCAGTTGTACGTGCTCCGGAGATGACGAATTCAAGAAGTACATCCACCGACAAAGGGCCATACAATTTCTGATGTCTGTCAACCCTAAATTCGCACAAGTGAGAGCAAATATACTCATGATGACTCCATTCCCATCGGTTCAACAGATTTATTCGTTACTGGTCCAAGAGGAAAGGAAAAGGGCATTCGAACAGAAGACAACAACACGGTTTCTTTTGCGACAGATTTTCGCATGAGAAATTCCTTGAATGGGAAATCCCAGTACAAGGACCCTCGACGAGTCAACTTAACTTGCAACCACTTCCATAAGACCGGACATATCGAAGAAAAATGTTTTGAGAAAATTGGGTATCCCCCCAATTGGCGATTCCCGAAAGGAAAAAGGTCTCCAAGCACCGCCGCGGCATTGGAAAACAAGGGAGGAAGTCAAGAAGAATCCCAAAAATCAAATGGCACAGAAGGTACACCAAGAGCAAGAGTGTACAACGTGGACGAGATCAATCAAATCTTAGAACATGTGGCACGGAGCAAGGAGGAAGGAACAGAGAAGACGACTAGGAGCAACACAAGCTACGGCTTCGTCGATAACACGTTTCTTGACTCTGAATCTCATTCTTTTAGCAATAATGTTTTTCATGTGAATGGTTGTGTGTTGTGCGAAAGAATTGCAGTTCAGAACAAAAATAATTGCTCCAAATGTTTTTTTGGTAATTCTGTGTTCTGGCGTAACAATGAGTCTTTATGGGATGCCTGTGTTGATTCTTGTCCTGATCGAATTGCTCAATATCCAAACTCTGTGGACTGTTGTGACTATGATACTTTGAATAAGCACACTGCTCAATGTTGTTCTGATAAAACTGTCTTTGGTTTTAAGCCCTGTGACAAGTATGGTGCTTGTGTGTGTTCAGTAAGTGATTCTGTTATTTTCTGTCATAATGTCCAAAACACAAAACAGAGAACTAGAACAGATTGGATAATAGATCTGGAGCTTCAGAGCATATGTGTTGTGCCTTAGAAAGTTTTGAAGAATATAAATATCTAGGACACAACCACATTGTTAGCATGCCTGACGGTCATCCACAGAGAGTAGATATAATAGGAATTGTGAGACTAAATCATCTTGTTACTTTAAGTAATGTCTTATATGTCCCTAGTTTCAATTTCAATATGATCTCAGTGGCTAGATTGACAGCAGATTTACCTGGAAAATTCTATTTTTATAGAGAGTATTGTGTGTTTCAGGATTCTAAAACCATGCTTGAGCATCAAATAGGAAGACAGTGTTCTGGAATTTACTTACTAGATAGTTGCATGCAAGATGAAGGAGAAAATAATGTTGCTTTTAGCAGCCTTGCTGATAGGGTTGTGATAGCTTTTTATTGTACATATATGCTAAGTCTATGGCACCATAGATTAGGATACCCTACCCATTAGCAAAATTCAAAATCTGAATCTAGTAGATAAGCATCTCTGTCAAAGACAATTTTTCTGTGAATCTTGTTGTAGAGGAAAAAGTCATAGAAAGCCTTTTCCCAAGAGAAGTAATTCTGTAACAGAAAATTTTGATTTGATTCATATAGACGTATGGGGTCCTTACAGAATGCAGACCCATGACGGGTATTCTTACTTCCTAACTTTTGTTGATGACAAATCTAGAGCCACCTGGGTTCAATTAATAAAATATAAATCTGATGCTTTCAAACACATCAAGGAATTCATAGCTATGATTCAAGTACAATTCGGTAAAACTATTAAAAGCATCAGAACTGATAACGCACAAGAATTGGGTAGCTCTCAAGACACATCAGATTTCCTTAGGACAAAAGGGATAAAACATCAATTGACTTGTGCCCACACCCACAGCAAAATGGGGTTGTGGAGCGAAAGCATCGCCACATATTAGAAACAACCAGAAGTTTAATGTTTCATGCATGTTTACCTATCAAATTCTGGGGTGAGAGTATATTAACAGCGGTTTATCTTATAAATAGAATGCCACTAGATTGCAATTCTGGTCAATCTCCCTATGAAATTTTGTATAACAAGCAGCCAAACTTTGAGGATCTGAAATGTTTTGGTTGCCTGATATTTGCCCACAACAATCATAAATCTCATGATAAGTTTGCTTCTAAATCTTTTAAAGGTTTCTTTCTTGGTTATGCTCCTGACAAAAAGGGTTATAATGTTTTTTATTTGGACAGCAACAGAATCCAAATAAACAGGGACGTGAAGTTCTATGAGAACATCTTCCCTTTCAGGAAGGGAAAGATGGAGAAAGAAACAGAAGCAAGATTGGAGGAGACACACTGTGGTAAAGATGCTCCAATATTCCCTGTTAAACCTTATACTTTTCCTCTTACTGACTCTGATGTTGAGCAAACAGAAGAAGAACAGCACCAGAATATTGTAGATACGGGAGAAGATCCACAGTTACAAGCAACACAAGAACAGAACACAACATACCAGACATCGGCAAGAAGGTCAGAAAGAAAGCAGGAGCATGCCCCGTCACTTAGAGGACTATGTGGTTGGGAGTGTTATAAGGGGCCACGAACATCAAACAGCAAAACCAGCTAAGTACTTGGACCCATTCTCTATAATACTGCATGACAGACTGACTAATGCTAACAGAAATAGTACAATCCTGCTTGAAAAAGATGTTCATAGCAGTAGAGATGAATTAGAAAGTTCCTTATGTTCCTTGGTAAAACCCAACAGAAAGAAAACCTGCCCCATCATTGCTACCACCTTCTGTGGTTCTAGCTTCCAAACAAATAGTTCCTCAGCTGAATGTTGTACAACCGAAACTGAAATAGAACCCATAGACTACCATGAAGCCATTAGAGACAAGAGATGGATTAAAGCCATGATAGAGGAATTTGAAGCATTAGAAAGAAATAAAACATGGGAAATAGTAGATTTACCCAAAGGGAAGAAACAGATTGGTTGTAAGTGGGTTTATAAATTGAAGTATAAAGCTGATGGAACTTTGGAAAGACTCAAAGCTAGATTAGTAGTGAAGGGGTATACACAAAGATATGGAATAGATTACCAAGAAACATTTTCTCCAGTAGTAAAATTTACTACAATTCGTGCTTTAGTCTCAGCTTGCAAGAAAAACTGGAAAATACACCAGCTGGATATAAACAATGTGTTCCTCCAGGGAGAACTTAGAGAGGAAGTTTACATGGAACTGCCTCTAGGGTATAAAACTGAAGGACAAAACAAGGTCTGTAGGCTGAAAAGATTTCTCTATGGGCTTAAACAAGCCTCTAGGCAATGGCATGAGAAACTTAGCCTTTTTCTCACAAGTCTAGGATTTAGATAGTCATTAAACGACTATTCCCTCTTTATCAAAGATAATGAAACAGCTTCTGTTTTTCTGGTTGTCTACATGGATGACATCCTTCTTACAGGGGATGACAACCATACATTAGAAACCATAAAACAGAAACTGAACACGGAATTTAGAATCAAAGATTTGGATTAGTTAATAATTTTCTTGGTATGCAATTTATTCACCGCAAAGATGGCATTATCATGGTACAGAAACAATATGCAGAAGCTTTGTTAAAGGAATACAATTGTGAAAATGCCAAAACAACAGTAGCTCCACTTGAACTAAATACTAAACTGCTGAAAGACACAGGAAAGTTTCTCACAGAACCTCTTTTGTACAGAAACTGATAGGAAAAATCAGCTTCCTTGCGCATACTTGCCCTGACCTCAATTTACAATACAAACCCTTAGTCATTTTCTACAAAAACCCACAGAAGAACATTGGAAGGTTGCAATCCACACTCTAAGATACATCAAGGGAACTGCAGGATATGGTTGTTTTTTTTAACCGAACACCTAACTTCTCTTTGAATGCTTATTGTGATACAGATTGGGCTGGATGCCCCAACACTAGGCGATCCATCAGTGGTTTCTATGTGGAGATAGGAGGGTCACCTCTGTCCTGGAAGGCAAAAAAGCAGGGGACAATACCTCTCTCATCTGCAGAAGCGGAGTACCGCTCCATGAGGCAAGCCACAACTGAGATAAGTTGGTTATCGAGGATACTGCACGAATTAGGAGTGAAGGAAGTTGTGCCAATCCCATTAAAATCTGACAGTCAATCGGCAGTTTACATAGTACGAAACCCGGTGTTTCATGAGAGGACGAAACACATCGAGGTAGACTGCCACTATGTGAGACAGATGATACAGCAGGGACTCATTGAGGTGGAGTTTGTGACTTCCCACATGCAACTGGCAGATGTCCTAACAAAGACGGTAACAGGAAGAGATTATACTGATATCAAAGGATGTTGGGCATGAAAGAGGTTTGAGCAGTGTCTGTAATGAAGCATAGTCAACCAGAAACTTCAAAGCCTTACATCTCTGTAAGCTTTGAGAGGGGTGTTAGGATACGCATGAGTCTATATTATATTGTTAGGGATATAATAAATAGACACACACTTATGTATATCCACTTAGTTGTATATTTGTATAGGCCCTGCTTAGTCAACGGTCATATTTTACAAGTACATAAACCTTTCCTTGTAAGTGTTGTAAAGTATCTTTCCGAATACTGAGAAATAGAGAAAGAAGTATTTCCTTTCGATTCACTCTCGTCTTCTTCCTCAAGTACCTTTGTCAATTTCTTTAATCGTAACAAAGACCACTTAGAAAGTTGGATTCTGGTTGAGTTTGAAGCGGTCGTAGACGCACTCTCCCTAGACGCACTCTCCCTTGTATTTCCGTACTTCATCAGCAGTGTAGCTTTCTTAACACTTCATGTTTTGGTCGTGGTTCTTAAGTTCCCACTTTCAGGATTGTTTAAAACCGTGCATTTAATTGAGCTAGACCTTTTGCAAATTGAATGACCCTCTGTTTCAGCAAGTACCCGGGTCATTTTTTACAAAATGCAATAACCGGCTGACGTTACTGCAACATTTGTAGCTTCAAAACACTAAAGACCTTATGCAAATAACCCTCTCTTTATGCAAGGAGCATTTGGGAAATGAAGTTATAAAAAACCAATAGAGTATTGCACTGATATAGTTACAAGTTGAAAAGGAAGAGTTCACATAAATTTCAGATACATTCTCGTGAGCTCATAACATGTTCTACAGTTTGAAAACAAGTTTGGTTGTGATTCAACACTTAGAGTTTGCCGCGGGGCCCAGGCTTTGGGGGAAGTTGAGGACCCTTCAAGATGGGCAAGTAGTCAGGCGATGCGTTGGCACTGACGTAAGCTATGGTAGATCCTCCACCTAGGAGAAGAAACTTGAGAAGGAGTCCTCTCTTGGTAAATGGGGCTGCGAATGTCTCGAAGAATTTGCTCTGCAGAAATTTCACAAACAATCGTAAGATGAGGAGATGTTTCAATTCATTTGTTCTGGCTGAGAATTTAGATTAGTGATCTGGTTTTATCTGTGGCCTATGTTTCCTATCTACTAGCTACTTTTTGGGTTTTGGGGAAGCATAAGCTACGGGTGCACTCATAATCAGCTATCTATGGAAAGGATGGAAAAAGGGGTCGAATGCAGAGAAACGAACCTGAAGAGGATTGTAGGGAGATGGGGCATCAGATCCATAGAGATCCCACTGGCCAGTTGTGTTACCCAGATCCTCCAAATCAAAGTACACACTCTTGTCACCGTACTTAGCTACGATGGCACCAGCCCTACCAATAGTATATTCGGCAGTAGTTTAATTACATGTAACATATGGCTGCAAATTAAGAGAATTAAGAACTGACTTCAATTGCCTGCTGGGTAGATTTTGATTTATATTTACCTCTTCTTGTTGGTTTTGAGAGACTGGCTGGAGCACTTGAATGAGAGCTTGGTCCCTGAGAGGGAGCTACCAGCGAGGCCATTAATGGCTTTTGGCTGCACAGCAGCCATGGTTGCAAGAGACGCCATTTTTTCTTCTCGACTGTCTTCACGTTCCAAGGAGTTCTGCTTTCCCTCAGCTGTTATGTTTGAGTTAAAACGGAGCAGCTGATTGGAAGAATCTTTGGCCTGCCACGTGGGCGAATGGATTTTCTCGTGTTAGATATGAAGACTGGTTTACAAGGTGACATTTGGATGGTGTATGGATAAGCCTATCTCTACCTGGATCTTTTTTGACGAATTTGATCCTCCCGCTAGTGTAAAACATAAGAGGGCCAGTTTCCGCCGAAAAAAGTCCAAAATAACATTCCACAACAAAAATATTCTTCATATTAACCTCCAACCAAAACTAATTCCTAAAATAACACTCCCCGGAGAAATCGTCTCTTCAAAAGACGATTTCACAATTGTTGAAATTGAAATCGTCTTTTGAAAAGACGATTTCACCTATTACCCAACACTTAAGAAAATTCCAAGTGTTGAAACGTGCGATGGTTCAATTTGACTCAGAGAGAAATCGTCTTTTCAAAAGACGATTTCTAAAGTCGTCTTTTGAAAAGACGATTTCTCAGTTTCTCAGAAATAAGTGAAATCGTCTTTTGAAGAGACGATTTCAGCTTCTACAATTAATGAAATCGTCTTTTGAAGAGACGATTTCTCCCGAGAGTGTTATTTTAGGAATTAGTTTTGGTTGGAGATTAATATAAGTAATATTTTTGTTGTGGAGTGTTATTTCAGATTTTTTTCCAGTTTCCGCCCTCGTAAAATACTTGACACAAGTAGAATAGAAGATCTTTGTTTGTTCTTCAATCGTTATTGTAGGTATTAAACCTCATTCTTCGTCAGCTTCAGCGTCATCTCCCATTTTATGAAGTTTTGTTTTTTGCTTAATCCTAGCATGTGTTTAGCCCTCTACTCCCAATTATCTATAATATAACGACTCTATTTTGAAAGAAAAAAATCGTCACTTCAAATTAACTATTTAGAAGTTTAAGTTCATCTACATATTTATACCACACATGTTCATCATCACAATCCCTTGCTTTGTACATGTGTATTAATATTCTAGGTACATACTCACATGAAAATTTGTGAAGAAAAATTCGTTGTCTCTTAACATCCTCAAAGACCATACAAGCATCCAGACTAACTTGCCTTGAACTGTTGGCAGAATGAACATTTGCTAGACAATCCGATTACAGCCTAATCCGTCTTAGTCCAGCTTTCCATGCCACTTTGATCCCAAAAGAAACCAATTGCAATAGGCTCCATTAGTTGAGCAAAAAGGTGGAGACAATCTCCCCTTCAAGTGCCACAACTACATGATCTTATCACACTCAACAAAAACATGAAGCAAACTTTCAATGTCACCACAGATTACACAATGCCTATTGATATCATCACCACACCTGTTAGCAATTAAGGCACGACATGGGATAATCCCCTGAAGCAATTTCCAAGCAAACAAGGATATGTTTGGAACCAAAGAGCAGCGATTCAGCCTTTTCATGGCCTTCCCAACAACACTCCGCACAAATGTGCTAATGCTCTAAGCCTTAGGTTCTAGCTCCGGTTACACCAAGAACTACTTGAAAGAAGTGCTCCAGCCAGTCTCTCAAAACCAACAAGAAGAGGTAAATATAAATCAAAATCTACCCAGCAGGCAATTGAAGTCAGTTCTTAATTCTCTTAATTTGCAGCCATATGTTACATGTAATTAAACTACTGCCGAATATACTATTGGTAGGGCTGGTGCCATCGTAGCTAAGTACGGTGACAAGAGTGTGTACTTTGATTTGGAGGATCTGGGTAACACAACTGGCCAGTGGGATCTCTATGGATCTGATGCCCCATCTCCCTACAATCCTCTTCAGGTTCGTTTCTCTGCATTCGACCCCTTTTTCCATCCTTTCCCATAGATAGCTGATTATGAGTGCACCCGTAGCTTATGCTTCCCCAAAACCAAAAAGTAGCTAGTAGATAGGAAACATAGGCCACAGATAAAACCAGATCACTAATCTAAATTCTCAGCCAGAACAAATGATTGAAACATCTCCTCATTACGATTGTTTGTGAAATTTCTGCAGAGCAAATTCTTCGAGACATTCGCAGCCCCATTTACCAAGAGAGGACTCCTTCTCAAGTTTCTTCTCCTAGGTGGAGGATCTACCATAGCTTACGTCAGTGCCAACGCATCGCCTGACTACTTGCCCATCTTGAAGGGTCCTCAACTTCCCCCAAAGCCTGGGCCCCCGCGGCAAACTCTAAGTGTTGAATCACAACCAACTTGTTTTCAAACTGTAGAACATGTTATGAGCTCACGAGAATGTATCTGAAATTTATGTGAACTCTTCCTTTTCAACTTGTAACTATATCAGTGCAATACTCTATTGGTTTTTTATAACTTCATTTCCCAAATGCTCCTTGCATAAAGAGAGGGTATTTGCATAAGGTCTTTAGTGTTTTGAAGCTACAAATGTTGCAGTAACGTCAGCCGGTTATTGCAATTTGTAAAAAATGACCCGGGTACTTGCTGAAACAGAGGGTCATTCAATTGCAAAAGGTCTAGCTCAATTAAATGCACGGTTTTAAACAATCCTGAAAGTGGGAACTTAAGAACCACGACCAAAACATGAAGTGTTAAGAAAGCTACACTGCTGATGAAGTACGGAAATACAAGGGAGAGTGCGTCTAGGGAGAGTGCGTCTACGACCGCTTCAAACTCAACCAGAATCCAACTTTCTAAGTGGTCTTTGTTACGATTAAAGAAATTGACAAAGGTACTTGAGGAAGAAGACGAGAGTGAATCGAAAGGAAATACTTCTTTCTCTATTTCTCAGTATTCGGAAAGATACTTTACAACACTTACAAGGAAAGGTTTATGTACTTGTAAAATATGACCGTTGACTAAGCAGGGCCTATACAAATATACAACTAAGTGGATATACATAAGTGTGTGTCTATTTATTATATCCCTAACAATATAATATAGACTCATGCGTATCCTAACACCCCCTCTCAAAGCTTACAGAGATGTAAGGCTTTGAAGTTTCTGGTTGACTATGCTTCATTACAGACACTGCTCAAACCTCTTTCATGCCCAACATCCTTTGATATCAGTATAATCTCTTCCTGTTACCGTCTTTGTTAGGACATCTGCCAGTTGCATGTGGGAAGTCACAAACTCCACCTCAATGAGTCCCTGCTGTATCATCTGTCTCACATAGTGGCAGTCTACCTCGATGTGTTTCGTCCTCTCATGAAACACCGGGTTTCGTACTATGTAAACTGCCGATTGACTGTCAGATTTTAATGGGATTGGCACAACTTCCTTCACTCCTAATTCGTGCAGTATCCTCGATAACCAACTTATCTCAGTTGTGGCTTGCCTCATGGAGCGGTACTCCGCTTCTGCAGATGAGAGAGGTATTGTCCCCTGCTTTTTTGCCTTCCAGGACAGAGGTGACCCTCCTATCTCCACATAGAAACCACTGATGGATCGCCTAGTGTTGGGGCATCCAGCCCAATCTGTATCACAATAAGCATTCAAAGAGAAGTTAGGTGTTCGGTAAAAAACAAACCATATCCTGCAGTTCCCTTGATGTATCTTAGAGTGTGGATTGCAACCTTCCAATGTTCTTCTGTGGGTTTTTGTAGAAAATGACTAAGGGTTTGTATTGTAAAACTGAGGTCAGGGCAAGTATGCGCAAGGAAGCTGATTTTTCCTATCAGGTTTCTGTACAAAAGAGGTTCTGTGAGAAACTTTCCTGTGTCTTTCAGCAGTTTAGTATTTAGTTCAAGTGGAGCTACTGTTGTTTTGGCATTTTCACAATTGTATTCCTTTAACAAAGCTTCTGCATATTGTTTCTGTACCATGATAATGCCATCTTTGCGGTGAATAAATTGCATACCAAGAAAATTATTAACTAATCCCAAATCTTTGATTCTAAATTCGTGTCAGTTTCTGTTTATGGTTTCTAATGTATGGTTGTCATCCCCTGTAAGAAGGATGTCATCCATGTAGACAACCAGAAAAACAGAAGCTGTTTCATTATCTTTGATAAAGAGGGAATAGTCGTTTAATGACTATCTAAATCCTAGACTTGTGAGAAAAAGGCTAAGTTTCTCATGCCATTGCCTAGAGGCTTGTTTAAGCCCATAGAGAAATCTTTTCAGCCTACAGACCTTGTTTTGTCCTTCAGTTTTATACCCTAGAGGCAGTTCCATGTAAACTTCCTCTCTAAGTTCTCCCTGGAGGAACACATTGTTTATATCCAGCTGGTGTATTTTCCAGTTTTTCTTGCAAGCTGAGACTAAAGCACGAATTGTAGTAAATTTTACTACTGGAGAAAATGTTTCTTGGTAATCTATTCCATATCTTTGTGTATACCCCTTCACTACTAATCTAGCTTTGAGTCTTTCCAAAGTTCCATCAGCTTTATACTTCAATTTATAAACCCACTTACAACCAATCTGTTTCTTCCCTTTGGGTAAATCTACTATTTCCCATGTTTTATTTCTTTCTAATGCTTCAAATTCCTCTATCATGGCTTTAATCCATCTCCTGTCTCTAATGGCTTCATGGTAGTCTATGGGTTCTATTTCAGTTTCGGTTGTACAACATTCAGCTGAGGAACTATTTGTTTGGAAGCTAGAACCACAGAAGGTGGTAGCAATGATGGGGCAGGTTTCTTTCTGTTGGGTTTTACCAAGGAACATAAGGAACTTTCTAATTCATCTCTACTGCTATGAACATCTTTTTCAAGCAGGATTGTACTATTTGTTAGCATTAGTCAGTCTGTCATGCAGTATTATAGAGAATGGGTCCAAGTACTTAGCTGGTTTTGCTGTTTGATGTTCGTGGCCCCTTATAACACTCCCAACCACATAGTCCTCTAAGTGACGGGGCATGCTCCTGCTTCTTTCTGACCTTCTTGCCGATGTCTGGTATGTTGTGTTCTGTTCTTGTGTTGCTTGTAACTGTGGATCTTCTCCCGTATCTACAATATTCTGGTGCTGTTCTTCTTCTGTTTGCTCAACATCAGAGTCAGTAAGAGGAAAAGTATAAGGTTTAACAGGGAATATTGAAGCATCTTTACCACAGTGTGTCTCCTCCAATCTTGCTTCTGTTTCTTTCTCCATCTTTCCTTCCTGAAAGGGAAGATGTTCTCATAGAACTTCACGTCCCTGTTTATTTGGATTCTGTTGCTGTCCAAATAAAAACATTATAACCTTTTTGTCAGGAGCATAACCAAGAAAGAAACCTTTAAAAGATTTAGAAGCAAACTTATCATGAGATTTATGATTGTTGTGGGCAAATATCAGGCAACCAAAACATTTCAGATCCTCAAAGTTTGGCTGCTTGTTATACAAAATTTCATAGGGAGATTGACCAGAATTGCAATCTAGTGGCATTCTATTTATAAGATAAACCGCTGTTAATATACTCTCACCCCAGAATTTGATAGGTAAACATGCATGAAACATTAAACTTCTGGTTGTTTCTAATATGTGGCGATGCTTTCGCTCCACAACCCCATTTTGCTGGGGGGGTGTGGGCACAAGTCAATTGATGTTTTATCCCTTTTGTCCTAAGGAAATCTGATGTGTCTTGAGAGCTACCCAATTCTTGTGCGTTATCAGTTCTGATGCTTTTAATAGTTTTACCGAATTGTACTTGAATCATAGCTATGAATTCCTTGATGTGTTTGAAAGCATCAGATTTATATTTATTAATTGAACCCAGGTGGCTCTAGATTTGTCATCAACAAAAGTTAGGAAGTAAGAATACCCGTCATGGGTCTGCATTCTGTAAGGACCCCATACGTCTATATGAATCAAATCAAAATTTTCTGTTACAGAATTACTTCTCTTGGGAAAAGGCTTTCTATGACTTTTTCCTCTACAACAAGATTCACAGAAAAATTGTCTTTGACAGAGATGCTTATCTACTAGATTCAGATTTTGAATTTTGCTAATGGGTAGGTATCCTAATCTATGGTGCCATAGACTTAGCATATATGTACAATAAAAAGCTATCACAACCCTATCAGCAAGGCTGCTAAAAGCAACATTATTTTCTCCTTCATCTTGCATGCAACTATCTAGTAAGTAAATTCCAGAACACTGTCTTCCTATTTGATGCTCAAGCATGGTTTTAGAATCCTGAAACACACAATACTCTCTATAAAAATAGAATTTTCCAGGTAAATCTGCTGTCAATCTAGCCACTGAGATCATATTGAAATTGAAACTAGGGACATATAAGACATTACTTAAAGTAACAAGATGATTTAGTCTCACAATTCCTATTATATCTACTCTCTGTGGATGACCGTCAGGCATGCTAACAATGTGGTTGTGTCCTAGATATTTATATTCTTCAAAACTTTCTAAGGCACAACACATATGCTCTGAAGCTCCAGATCTATTATCCAATCTGTTCTAGTTCTCTGTTTTGTGTTTTGGACATTATGACAGAAAATAACAGAATCACTTACTGAACACACACAAGCACCATACTTGTCACAGGGCTTAAAACCAAAGACAGTTTTATCAGAACAACATTGAGCAGTGTGCTTATTCAAAGTATCATAGTCACAACAGTCCACAGAGTTTGGATATTGAGCAATTCGATCAGGACAAGAATCAACACAGGCATCCCATAAAGACTCATTGTTACGCCAGAACACAGAATTACCAAAAAAACATTTGGAGCAATTATTTTTGTTCTGAACTGCAATTCTTTCGCACAACACACAACCATTCACATGAAAAACATTATTGCTAAAAGAATGAGATTCAGAGTCAAGAAACGTGTTATCGACGAAGCCGTAGCTTGTGTTGCTCCTAGTCGTCTTCTCTGTTCCTTCCTCCTTGCTCCGTGCCACATGTTCTAAGATTTGATTGATCTCGTCCACGTTGTACACTCTTGCTCTTGGTGTACCTTCTGTGCCATTTGATTTTTGGGATTCTTCTTGACTTCCTCCCTTGTTTTCCAATGCCGCGGCGGTGCTTGGAGACCTTTTTCCTTTCGGGAATCGCCAATTGGGGGGATACCCAATTTTCTCAAAACATTTTTCTTCGATATGTCCGGTCTTATGGAAGTGGTTGCAAGTTAAGTTGACTCGTCGAGGGTCCTTGTACTGGGATTTCCCATTCAAGGAATTTCTCATGCGAAAATCTGTCGCAAAAGAAACCGCGTTGTTGTCTTCTGTTCGAATGCCTTTTTCCTTTCTCTTGGACCAGTAACGAATAAATCTGTTGAACCGATGGGAATGGAGTCATCATGAGTATATTTGCTCTCACTTGTGCGAATTTAGGGTTGACAGACATCAGAAATTGTATGGCCCTTTGTCGGTGGATGTACTTCTTGAATTCGTCATCTCCGGAGCACGTACAACTGGGAAGGGAGTCAGTGGAGTCGATCTCATCCCAAATCTTCTTCACCTTCGTGTAATAGCTCATGATGGTATCATCCCCTTGTTTAACAATGGCTAGCTCTTGCTCCAGAGAATACAACCGTGCGATGTTATTTTCCTCGAATCGAGACTTGAGTTCTTCCCAGATTAATTCCGCGGAGGTATTAAACGCCACACTTTCGGCTATATCCTTTTCTAGGGCTGTCAGGAGCCATGAAATTATCATATTGTCACAGCGCTTCCACTCCAAGAATCGCTCTGTCGGAAACATTTCTTTCCTCGACGAACCATCTACAAAAGCCCACTTTGTTTCTCGCGCTCAGAGCCACCATCACGCTTCTCTTCCAGGCCGCAAATCCTGTATTTCCGTCGAATTTTGTTCCAGTGAGGAGCATTCCTGGTTGATCTGAGTTGGCAAGAATAATGGGTCATTCTTTTCGTCATTCTTTCCGTTGTTTGTCACTTGCTTTCTTGCTTCTTCCCCGTCTCCGTCTCCACTTCCTTCGGCTTTCTTCTTTCCGTCGTTTGCGCCAACCATGGTTGCAACCTAATGTGTAAAACTGGTAGCCGATGTGTGAGGTAGGAGCCTAAAGCTCTGATACCATGTTACGATTAAAGAAATTGACAAAGGTGCTTGAAGAAGAAGATGAGAGTGAATCGAAAGGAAATACTTCTTTCTCGATTTCTCAATATTCGGAAAGGTACTTTACAACACTTACAGGGAAAGGCTTATGTACTTGTAAAATATGACCGTTGACTAAGTAGGGCTTATACAAATATACAACTAGATGGATATACATAAGTGTGTGTCTATTTATTATATCCCTAACAATATAATATACAATCATGTGTACCCTAACAGTCTTTGAATTTGATAGAGGAATAATGTTCGAGTTGGGTTAGAAGAGGGGTGATAAAGCTGACATAGTATAGCATGTTAGAGTATGATTATCAAAGAACCTAGCACTCTCTTTCCTTTAAGAACTATATCTATTTTTACCAACATCAGAAACTCATACAATGGTTTATAACTCTCTCTAATTGTCATGTCATCTCTAATTGTCATGTCATTTTATATTTTACTTATTAATTATTATTATTATACAAAAATTAATTTTTAATGGTTATTACTACTATTTCAATAATACACAAATAATCCTAACTTAATATTTATTAATGATTAAAGTTTATTATATTTTTGAAACAAAAATAAAATAAAATTATTCATATATATTATGATGAATTTAGAAATAAATACATTGGAACATATTTTAAATTTCAAGTATATTTTAGTATTACATTTTTATATCATAATAAATATTAATTTAATGAATATAAATATTAAAAATATTTAAAACATAGTCAATATGGATCTCATTTTTGTAGAGAATGAGATTTTAAGAATTTTGATATATTCAGTTTATTTATATTATTAGTTTTAAAATATTAAGATTTTATAATGTATAAGGTTTAACTATTTAAATTTGATATATTATAATTAGAAAAACAAATGGTGGGTCCCATTTTATGGGTTCTTAAAAAGTTCTTCCCAAAGAACCCAAGACTAGAGTTCTTCCTCCCTCCTCCACCCATATTTTTTAATTTATTTTTACCTAAGAACTCCTAAGAACCATTGATAATCATAGTCTTAGGGTCAAAATTTTTAATCCATCGATCTAATTTTTTAGACTTTTAGTTGGATTCGGGCTGACTTTATCAATTTCGAGCTTAGTTTCAAGTCGATCCATTAAACTCTTAGATGTGTTTGGACTAATTTTATTTTTAGATCAATACTTGAGTTGGGTTTAGAGAGTGTGCTATTTATCTTTGGGTGCGCTCAAGTTGAGAATTCAGATCATTTTTTTTGAAAACCACATTACATTATTTTATATTATATGAGAAAAAAATATATGTAAACGGACACCATACATGTGGACTCAAGCCCCCTACCCAGCTTACACATGTTAGAATTAAAAAAAAAAAGTTTGCATGATAACTTTCTTCTTCAAGATGAGTACCCATCATCACCATGGCCAACGTCAACGCCACCACCACTGGTACTTGTGGTGCTACCGCTACTAACATCATCCAGGTGAACACGTTCTTTGGCGTTGTCTACATCGCAGACTTCTTTGACAGCCATCGGCTTATAGAGTTTTGATAAGACACTTCAGCTCTTGCAACAACATAGATGATGGGGAACTTTGAACCCAAAACCAACCAAAAACCACAAAACTCACAACACCCAGAGAAATGAAAACATACTATATAAAACGAAGAACCAAGCAAATCCCCTAACCAGAGAAAACTAAAGAGTAAATACTAAGCAAAAGAACATCTACATTCTAGATGTTGTACTACTCAACAAAATAGCAGACAAATGATAAGAAGAAGATGAAAGGAAGAGGAGGGAGGGGAGAGCGTTTTCTCTCTCAAAGACTACATATTGTGTCTGACTTGAAATGAGTTTTTGTTTGATCTTTGGATCAGTAGGGTTGATTCATTCATAATTTTTTTTTTCTCTAGATAGATAGATACGGTAATCTGTACCGATCAATGAACTTGTCAATATATTTTAACAATTAATTTTTCTTTTACCAAGCCTTGTATTGACTATATCTAATAATAGAAAGTCAATCCATCAACTTGTATTAGAACATTGAGTAGATCAATATTCATCATATTCTTCTCTCTTGAAAACTTATATAATTTACTGTATACTTGGAATACACAAAGAGTTGCTAACTAGTTTGAGTAAGAAGGTGAAAGAAAAAGGGAGATCACCCATAACCCAGCTGAAAACATGGATGGCTATGGTGGTGGCAGAATTCCATACGACAGTGTATCATCCTTTGTTCAATCATTCTCTCGTTACGAGTATCCATTAACACCGTTCCTTTTGTTGGCCTACGACCTAGTGGTAAAGTGCTTAACCATCTTCATAGGCTGTTATTCAACTGAAGAAAAGTCCTACCATAAGCCTCGCCTGCTGCTACACCATTATCATCTGATTATGCTCATGATCCACTGGTTCTCTGGCAAGCTCAACAAGCGGTTAGTATCTTAACGTCGCTAGGGATAATCGTTGCCCTTCTTCTCTGGCTAATTATCAATCTCTCCATTGACGCCTTGAGGACCACCACTTTCCTCGGTCATCAGCTGTGGAAATGGTCATTCTTAGCCTTCATCTTCTCTTTCACCGTCTTCTCACCATCAAAGTAGTAATGATCGACACCAACACCAACTTGAAAGATTGTACGGTCGCTGTTACTACAGGGGCGGCAGAGCTTTAATGCTAGTCCATTATTTTAGAGTACTTACATCGTCTATTAATTGTACTAATTTAATAATTTTACATTGACCTCTCATTCTCTTATGGTTTTATAGCTACTTCTATTGGTAATGCTATCTGTACCTTCTATTCTATCCATCTTAAACCACCCTACAAAACTAGTGCATGAGAAACCAAAATGCTCAAACGGTCTAAGTTTGAAGTGGTGAAGTATCCGAATTCGATTATTGGTGGACTACTTTACTGGTATTTCTATCAAAGTGACAATTATGGATTTGAACTCTAGACCGTACTACTAGTTCTTCACTAACCATTCACCACTTGAAATTATGTCATTTTATTATACTTATATTAGGTTCTAATATTCATTTATAAAGCTATCCGGATGGGACCATGGGTACGCCCGTTACTACACCGGGAAGAGTACGTCCTACTATGTTAACGAGTTATTGGAGCCGGTGATTTCTTTCTTCACTTTCTGTTCAGTACTTGTTGGGTGGTTGTTTTTCTTTCACGACCAAACCACCATCATCATCACTACCATCACCCCTTACTTACTTGGATCTACTCACCAGATTCATTGATGATTACGGCACTCTTGTGTTTATCGTTATGTTTGTAAGGGCTGTTCTCCGTCTTCTGAACACCGCCTTTTTACTAAAATGGAAAGCTAAAGCATTGTTTTCCAACGAACAACGAGAGTTCAGATTTTGAAGATTGGTTTCCAGATGTTCATCATGTCCAAACTTGTGGCTGGTGGACCTAGTGGTGACCTTCACGTTCTCAGTTATATAGTCAACCCATGGAGAAAAACAGATGACATAGTTTTCAATGAGAATAATCAATTAAGTGCGCTGTTGCGGACTCCAATAAATGTAACGACTGAAGAGCTATGGGCTGTAACTCAAGTTGCTGAGGTTTTCACATTGTCAACGATTCGGAGTCCGATGGATCCTACCCTGAATGAGCTGAGGGATATCTGCCGAACAACCTTTAATCTTCCTGATGAAACAGAGTAAGAGTAGTGGTTCTTGCTATCTTTTGTAAATTGTAATTATTAATTAATTTACTTTGGTACCAGAAGTATTTTTATGTTAATCGAACATACATTGGTTTAGGTGCTTCAATCAAGAAATGCTACAGTCAAAACTGAAGATAAGTCAACTTGATTCTGAGCTTCTGTACGAGGACCTGCAACGAGCAAATCCGTTGCAACTAGTCTCTTACAACACCTTTGAGGAATGGATAATAAGTTCCAAATATACAGTCCCATCTTTGTATTTTGCTACTGTATAATAAAGAGAAACCGAGCGAACCATTTTGATGCTCGAATTGCATGCATCTGTTTAATTATGTCTTAAATTTTGGGTATGCATGGATGAAGGTAAATGCTATGACACAATGCGTATCAGGCGGTCTAAACCTAGCTGCTATGGAGAATATGGTTGTTGAGACAAACAGAAGCCTAATCTCCAACTTGATGGTACAAGTTTTTCTGGTGTGGCTTTTCTTCACTGGGGGTTCGAGCATCAAAGAGATTGTCGTAGGGTCAGCTGGATTGGCAGTTTTACGTTTCTTCAACATAGTGTACTCCCTTCCGTGTAGGTTGCTGTATATGAATTAGGTATCTTTCTGAACCTTTTTTTTTTTTTGCCCTTCTTTTCTTTATTTTTATATGATTGCAATTTCGACCTGGCTTTGCTTTGCACATGGGAAGGAGTAGGAGTAGCTAAGCTCGACCCTGCATTTGATTCCACTTTCTTTGATGTTGGTCTTGAGTTGAGTGGGCTTTCCTCCCCAAAATTTAAAAATCAATAAAAAAACATATAATACAATATATTTTATAATATCACCCCTCTAATATTTTAATATAGTCCCCTAAATTCTAAAAGTTAGCTCCGCCCTATAACCAATATAAAACTAGTAGATTTTGGGGATAAATCAATTACTTAACCATACATAGAATTTTAAAGTAACATTTATAGTGTAAGCATCAGCAAAACACAAGTCGGAGTAGGAATCCTAACTCTTTGATTCAAATTCCGTAGATGATGCACAAATACCAAAGATATAAAAAAAACAACAACAACGACGAAGAATATATATATATAGATTCAAGGAAAGGGGATAGAAGACATTGACCTACAATATGTGGCTTTTGCATGATATTTGGGCAATCTTATTTGTGGATTGCATGAAATAATTATGATTTATTAAGCTCGTTTGGTTTCACCAAGACTTTGCAGGTGAAAGCTCGAGATACTTTATCGTGATATATGCAAAGATGAGCATAATCCATAGAGAACCTTATATAGAGGACGTGACGTGACCTCTTTGTGAAGCAAGGAAAGTGTAGGTGTTCATTCATGAGCATTTCACCACCGATTGTTAACATCAAGAGTTGGCTGGTTCTTGTGTTTGATTGATTCTATTCCATTGTTTTTAACTCTTGGTTGTATAATGGAAAAATAGATCTTCTATTGTGGGTTTGTTTTTTTATGGTTTGTGATTATTAATACCACTTTCAAGATTGTAATTGTTTGAAGATGATTGTGATATTTGAATTTCTTTTGTGTGATCAAGGGTTGGATGAAGTATCTAAGATTAACCTGTATTTCACGCAAAACAGCTGAGTAAATGAAGATTTTCATGGTGGTTTCTATTTTGGATGAATATGTGAAACCCATCTGTAGAAGAATTGAAACTTTTTAGCAAAATAAAGCTAAAAAACAATTTGTCAACTGTGTGGAGCTGCTTTGGTTTTCTCTTGCGTTCAGATAATGTCCTTTTGAAAACCGGAGAGAGTCAAAGAATAATACTCGATTATACAACACAGTTTCTTACTAACTCGTACTCATAATATCAAAAGCATATTACTATTAAGTTATCTTTCTTATTTTGGGCGCTATGAGCTTTGAAGTGATAACCAGTCTAATCGCCACCAACCTGTGGCCAAAATAATTTCCAGTCCATTGCACGCAATAGGGAGAGCTTTGTGACATTAAAAAACCAGAAACCAAACACACAGCGGCTGATTGTGAACGTAAATTGGCCCTGTTTCGGCTTCGTTTCCTTGAAGGTTCCAGGGGAACTAAATTATAAAGTATTGTATGTTTTAAAAACCAGAAACCCACACATAATGAACAAATAAGTGATAAACGTGTTGGATCTGAACGGTGTTTTACCAACAAATTGTTCAACTTCATGATTCACCAACCACTATGATAAAAATAATAGTCAATCACCTAGGGAGAAAAAAAGCAACCTGCCCATTGTTTAATATAAAACTAACTTCCAACTCAAAAAAAACGCACTTCAATGTGCTATTGACCAAGAAAGTAACAAATCAGAAAAACAACAGCCAAATCGTCACTTCTCAGAAAATATAGATGGAATCCATAGGGGTCTTACAAGCCTGCCCGATGAATCCATACCTGGAAGCCGAGCTGAACAAGCGCTTCAACTATTTCAACCCTTCAAACCTTCTCCCGGAGAGACGCGAAGAGTTTCTCGCTCGGCATGCCACTACGATACGCGCTGTGGTCGGAAGCGCAACGGCGGCAGCAGAGGGGTGGCTGATTGATGCATTGCCACGGCTGGAGATTGTAGCGTGCTACAGCGTCGGCCTTGACAAAGTTGACCTTCCCAGGTGCCGGCAAAGGGGGATAATGGTTACAAACGCCGGAGATCTTGTGACTACTGACGCCGCCGACGTCGCCATAGCGCTGATGATGTCCACCCTACGCCGGATACCGCAGTGCGATCAATATGTTCGCAACGGGAAATGGTTAAAAAATGGCGTATATAAGCTGACGTCCAAGGTATTCATCTCTCATTTTTTGTGTTTAAAAAAAAGTCCTGTTGTTGAATGAATGCTGTAAAACGACGTCGCACGTCTCGTTTAGGCATCCATGATGGGATTCATAGGTGCTATGTAAAATATTTGTCGATAAGCAAATTCATTTGTTCATCCTATTCTTTAACTTTCTCCCTTTTTCAACTTTTAAAAAAAACTTTCTTCCTTTTCACTATTTTATTTAATATATTAATATTCCATAAAATAATTGAGATGAGATTTGTAAAACTACTTTAAAAAATAATAAATATTTTTTATTAGGCAACCAATCGATTATTTACTTAAATAAGGAACATGAATAGTAACAAATATGGGTCGATTCCACGCAACTATCCTGTCTAGCTCTGGCCTCCCCCTACCACTTTCGTCGAGGATAATTGTGACGCAGATGCCACAACTTACCGTTCTGGTTCTGGCATAGAAGTCGAAAACTCCACCAGATACCCTTAACTCATCCCCATAACTCCAGCTCAAAGTCAAAGCAAACAAAATCAACAGCCGAGAGTCCAAAGCAAAGACATAAAAGCACAGAACTGAAAAAATGGAATCGATCGGGGTGTTAATGGCATGCCCGATGAACGGCTACTTAGAAGACGAGTTAAACAACGATTCAGCCTCTTCAGATTCTGGACGTTCCAAGACAGGAAGCAGTTCCTTGTGCAGAACGCGCAGTCGATTCGAGCGGTAGTCTGTAACCCGACCGCGGGTGCAGACGCGGAGTTGATCAACGCGCTGCCGAAACTGGAGATAGTCGCGAGCTTTAGCGTTGGGCTGGATAAGATTGATCTGGCTAAGTGTAAGGAGAGAGGGATTAGGGTTTCTAACACACCCGATGTTCTTACCGATGACGTAGCTGATTTGGCGATTGGGTTGATGATTGCCGTGCTTAGGAGGATCCCGCTTGTGACCGATATGTAAGGGGTGGAAGTTGGAAGAAGGGTGATTTTCAGTTGACTACGAAGGTGATTCAGACTTGCTTTCTCTCTGCCACTTACTCCAACTCGGCACTAGCTGACTGTATATGAAATTCTGCGTTGTTCTGCTCGTTTCTTATAATGGTTGGTGGAGAATTAAGTTCTAGTTCTAGGGATGAATTACTTGAAGGCAGAGAATTGAACTGAAATGGAGATTGTTGGTCTTGTTAAAGAAGAAACTTGTCAACATAAGATTATGGGCTTATACGTCATGGAATCGGAATCCTATTGTGTGACTTATATGAATTGTTTCTTCTTGTGATATTTATACTGTCATCACGCACGAGTTAATGCTTTGTCTAATTGGCAAGCTGTGTTATCCTGTTTGCTCTTTGCTAGGGATTGTTGCTCAGTGCTGGCAGTAGCTTGAGAAAGAAGCAACTTTTAGTTTCCTAAGACTTGATATTTATGGTATCATTTTCTCTAAGAAATGTGACATTGTTTCTTTTATGGACGAAAAAGATGCTGGCTATATAAACTTAAGGAACTTTGTACAGTTAGATTGTAAAACATGCTATATGTGCCGAAAAAACAATCAACAGCCCTGGTTTATTTCACTTGGTTGTCATGCATAACTGGATGAATCTCCTAGACTCTTAGCTTAACGTCATGTGATTAAAGGTGTTCAACTGGTCTTCCTTCTGTCTAAACCGCTTTCTTGTTTGGTTTTGATGCCTACAAAATCTGCTATCTTCACTTTTTTGCCTATCTTTCTCCTTCTCGAGACACCAATAGAATGATCTTTTAGTTGGATTTATTCTACAAGGTATGTAGGATGTAAGTTACCTGTTGACGGTTGTGAGTTCTGAAACATTCAAAGATTATGGTTTTGGCTTAATAGGTATCAATGTTTGTGGCATGTGTTCTTAAGATTTCGCTGATAGTGGAATGTTTTAATAGATGTTGTACATTTGCCTGTGTGCTCCCTGTTTTCTGTTGATAATATAAGATTGCATTGAAACTTAATACTCAAATCATTTTCCATTATTCTCTTACGATGTTCCAGTTCAGTGGAAAAAGAGTTGGCATCATTGGACTAGGGAGGATAGGGGCAGCCATAGCCAAGCGAGCAGAAGGATTCGACTGCCCAATCAGCTACTACTCACGAACAAAGAAACCCGATTCTAGCTACACATACTACCCCAGTGTGATCGAGTTGGCCTCAAACTGTGACATCCTAGTCGTGGCCTGTGCTTTGACAGAGGAAACCCGTCACATAGTCAACAGAGAGGTCATGAACGCATTGGGTCCACAGGGTATCTTGATTAACATAGGGCGAGGCCCACATGTTGACGAGGCTGAGCTTGTTTCAGCCCTGGTTGATGGCCGGATTGGCGGGGCAGGGCTGGATGTCTTCGAGAAGGAGCCGCATGTGCCAGAAGAGCTTTTTGGACTGGACAATGTGGTTCTCTTGCCTCATGTTGGAAGTGGAACTGTGGAGACCAGGAAGGAGATGGCTGATCTAGTGCTTGGGAATTTGGAAGCTCACTTCCTTGGCAAGCCGTTGTTAACTCCTGTTGTTTGATTTGTCTGCTTGCTCCTATTGCTATAGACTGAGGTCAAATAACGTTGTATCAGTATGGGTGTGTGCTGATTGGGTTTAGAATAGGTGCTTGTGATTTATGAATCACCATGTTCGTTAGTTATTGCGAATCTGATCCATTGTGTACTCACTACTATGAACTGCAATGAAGCAAAATTGGTATTCCCCATTTCGTGTCTGATTTTGTTGACCGTGTTTCAATAACAGGAGTATTGATTTGGAAATTTCAGACTCTGTTGAGTTCATGATATGTCACTAATTTGGCAATAATATGATGTGTACACTTGTGGCGTCACTAAGTTCACTTGAAACTGAGAGTATATTAACCTCCCAGCACGAGGGAGCGGCATATTATCATCAGGTAGGTCGGAAAGCAAGCACTTTTCCTGTTTATCGAAATTTCAGGGACAGTGAGCGGTCGAGTGTCGTCACCTATGCACTCCCCGTCTCTCTTCTTCACAATGGAGGCCCCCGCAGTCCTAATGGTGCACCCAATGTCATCATACCTTGAGAAAGAGCTCGCTTCACGCTTCAACCTCTTCAAGCTATGGGAGTATCCATCACGCACGAATTCCTCACATTTGCTACCGGTCACAAAATCTCTGTCCGCGGTGTAATCTGCTGCGCTGGCGTCGGCGCTGACGCCGAATTCATCGAATCGTTACCTGATCTGGAGATTGTGTCGACGTACAGCGTAGGAGTCGACAAGATAGACCTAGCAAATGTCGAGAGAAGGGGGTTAGGGTAACGAACACCCCCGACGTACTTACCGACGACGTAGCTGATTTGGCCATTGGCTTGGCCTTGGCGGTTTCTCAGGCGGATTTGTGGAGCCGATCAATTCGTGCGGGGCGGAAAATGGAAGAGCGGTGGAGATCCTGGGTTGGCTGTTAAGGTATTTGGAGGTTCACGTTGTCTGTAATTTAATACGTCTGTGTTGCCAACTTGTTCCGTGTTCCTTTTCTGGTCGATTGTTCCGATATTAGTTATCCAAAATCGCTCACCTTTCATCATGTCAATGCCAATCTTTTTTACTGTACCGACTAATCATGAGTAGCAAGCAATCCCGAAAACAATGAAAGCCAGCAAGTTTGCTATTACGCCAGTTTCACTCTTTCATTCAGTGTTGATGTTGAGGAATTCAGCATCTGTGACCTAAATTCTCTTGATCAAATACCAATATACCATGTTCGGTAGTTAGATATTAAGCGTTATCACAACAACATCAATCCTTCTGTTTTCAGTTCAGTGGCAAATCGGTGGGAATTCTAGGACTGGGAAGGATCGGCCTAGCAATAGCGAGAGAGCAGAATCATTCGGATGTCCAATCAGCTACACTTCCCGTTCACCAAAACCACACAACACCTACAAATACTTCAAATCCGTGATCGACTTAGCTTCCAACTCCGACATACTCTTCGTTTCCTGCTCCCTTACTCCCGAAACACACCACATCATCACTCGTCAAGTACTCGACGCCTTGGGATCCACGGGCGTCCTGGTAAACATTGGCGTGGTGCCCATATCAACGAGCCAGAGCTAGTATCTGCATTAGTTGACGGGAGATTAGGCGGGGCTGGGCTGGATGTGTTCGAGAACGAGCCGGATGTGCCGGAGAAGTTGCTGGAGCTGGTTGAGAATGTGGTGGTGTTGTCTCATGTGGGGAGTGATACTGTTGAGACTTGCAAGGATATGGCTGATCTCGTGGTAAAGAATCTTGAGGCACATTTTCAGAATCTGCCGCTCTTAACACCAGTTGATTGAGGTTTTATGTATTGGATCAAGGTAATGAAATTAATTTCCTCTTGTAGAAGTTGCCTCGTAAAGCTCAGTTTAGATTTATGAACGGATATTGATTTATTTTGACAAGTAGTACAATAATAATCCAATTGCCTAGTATATCAAAGTTTTTTCATAGTTGCGTATTTTATTCCCAACCTGACATTGCAGCCTAGAAGAACAGATAAAGCATAACTTGCAGAGGTTCTTAACACCAACATATATATGTACAGAAACAGAAGGGATGACCATTTTGTGCATTACAAAGCAACACTAGTACTCATTTGTTTGTTCCACACATCATCATTCATGGCTGTACAATTCTTCCTTCTTCAACCATGTTTAGTTACCCACTCATTGATTTGATTCACTTTACAAGAAAGAGGGTCCCAACAAAGAAAAAAGAAGTGAAATTCAGGGAGAAGGAAGATACATCACAGTCGCATCTGATATTCTTGCACTTTTTTGTTAGCTTTCTCTTTTACTGATTGCTGGAGCAGAGAGAGAGAGAGAGAAGGAAGCAAAGTACTGTTGACTGGAGATTGAACATTTGACGTGGAGCAGAGGAGGGGTAGAATAAATCTGAGTAATTAATTAACTAGGTTAGGTAGCGCCTTTAAAGATGAGGAAGTTGAGAGTCTCGAGAGTGAAGTAGATGAAAGTGCCTTTGGAGTGAGTGAAGTAGCAACCAAAGTTTGAACCCACCACACACTGCCACCCACCTTCGTATCTCTTATCGAATTCCTACACAAACAACATAATAACAAATCCAGCTTTTTTTCTTAGAAGAGAAAAACCAGTCATCTGGAAGATATTTTTCTGAATCTGAAACCGAAAGCGTTTAATTTTATCAACGTGAAATGATAAGATACTGTCTATTATCGTTACCTTTTTTATGTGAGCAGCGATTGACCTGCAATCAAAGACGTCATAGAGGTCAAGAGCCTGAGAGGCTGTCGCCATTGCTTGAAGCTGCATCCTCATTGGCATGTCCGTATCTTCCACATTGCTCTCCCTTCCAACATTTTGTCTCTTTTTCTACTCCCAGAGATGGTCTTTTACTGATTTGTTGAGCTGTTGAGCCTTATCTTTCAAACCCAGAAGCAATTTTTGCTTTCGGGTATGAGTCTTTTCTTCTTTCTTTTTCAGGAGAAGTTTCTGGTGAGGTCTTTGTCTTGATGCCGAGGGTTGGATATGGATAGCTGGTGGTAGTATGGTCAGAGTCAAGGAGGAAGGAACATGTTGGCAGAATCTTAGGGTAGAGTACTTTGGAGGTGGGAATGAGGAAATATCTTGTTTCTCCCTCCCTTGATGCTTACATCATAGATTCACAGACGTGGAAGGAGCTGATTGGAATTTCAGGCCAGCATGCAGTCCCATGCTATTTTGTCTCCTTTCTCCTAACTTTCTGGGAGGCTCCCTCCCTCTGTACTTTTATGAGATTGGGCCTCTCCCAAAGTTGTGGATAAAGTTCAATCATCATCAGTTTTTTTAGTTTGAAATTTAGATATTTGATTCCCACTTTGAACGGCGGTGGTGATTTCATCATCAACTTTTTCTAGTGGGTTTTCCGCTTTCTATCGTGTTGCTAGTAAGAAAACAAATGGACCCGTGAGGTGAGGCCCAGAACAAGATCAAGTTACATACTCGTGTGTTTGGGCCTTAACCCAACATAAGGCCCAATATTTTCAAAAAGTAGTCAAGGGCGCACACCCATGATTGATCTGCTACAGAAACGGATCAATAATTGGTCGTAGGTGGTTCTTTTAGCTTTTTAAATCTGGATCACAAATCAATGCGAAAAGGATCTGGTCGATGAGCTATCATTTTCACAACAGGGAAGCGGTACTAAAGATAAAAAGATAAGAAAGGTACTATCCAATCGTATCGGAAACCATAATAATAAGTTTGATCGAACTTTCAATTCGTGTGTCACTTTTTATCAAACTTTCTTCTCGTAAATGTTACTCTACTTGTGTTGTGAGACAGATAAAACTCCTGAAAAAATGTACTTGATCTTTTATCAAAAAAAAAAAAAATGTAGTTGAATCTCACCGCTTTGCTAGGTTCAGTTTCGTGTAATGAAGTTATTACTTAGGGCAGTGGAATCTGAATTTAGTAACCGCGATGATAACGTACTAATTATGTGGCAATAATTTGCCTATAGACCAGACAAAAACGGTACATCAAGGAATTAATTTCATTAGGTTGAGTTATGTCAAGTCACTTTCTTTCTACAAAAGCTGCAGAGAGAGGAGGGTCCCTTGTTCCCGGCCACACTCCAATCATTCAAACGAAAAAGTCCCAACTATATTTATATATACAAGGATAGTGGAGCTGGTGCAGTATCAATCAGACATGTCTTATAATTTGATGGAAGAGCCACAACCACATATATATAACCCATCTCTTCTGGCCAAGCTGTCATAGCTGTAGGAGTAATGATAAGTAACCAAAACCAGCAAGATTTTGTAAAAGAAAAAGAAGTGTATATAGAGATATATAATACATCTGAAATACATCAAGGTATTTCTCACCCCGACAAAAGAAATAAATTTATGAAATTGAGTTAAATTGATGTCAATTTGACCCTGTTTCAAAACAACTCTGAGACAGTAAGGCCATTCATAGTAATGGTTGAATCAAATTTTTTGTGTCAATAAGAAAATAAAGAAAGTGTTGCAATAGAGTGAATTCATCTTAACTAGGTTCTTAGTTAAGAATCTAACTTTGACTCAATTGGTCTCATTTGTAATTGTATATGTATGTATCTCGAATTTCTTATTTGTAATCTCCCACATGTGTATGATGACAAGTTATTGGTTGTTAATATGAGATAGAATTTCCGTAGTAGAAAAGTTGGATGGAGAATTAGGGTTACCTATTAAATAAAATAAAATATATTACTATGTTGATGTAGTATCTTGAATAATGTTGATAAACTCAAATAAGCAACTTATTACTAAAGATGTCTTAAAAGATATATATATATATAGTAGTGTAGAATCAACATTTCTTGAACTTACAAGAGAATGAAAAAGTATAAAGGACTAGGGAGAGTTGTTTTAACTAAGAACTAAAAAAGTAGGTGTATTAGCTAATAAAAGAGACTTGAAAGAAGAAGTTCAAAGCTGTTGATGATTGACAAAGGAGATTAGATTACTAATTAAGGTCGGTGTAGTATCCTATCCAGGTAGGTGGTTCCCTTGTCAATTCTAAACTGTTTGATAATCAAACAAAAGGACTACTATTATTTTAATCTGCATTATAGTTTTCAATAATTATTAATCTCTTTTTTTTAAGAGATACAATAAAATAACTACAAATGATTACTCTCACACGGACAGGGTCACACTCACAAGGACAGTAGTTAGTTTTGATTATATATTCTGCCGACACTCAACAGAACTCACATACTACAAAGGACAAAAAGTGAGTTAATTGTATCAGTGTTCAAGTCATGCTAGTGGTGTGTGAGTGTTCGAACCACACACATACAATACACTCTTTAGCCAAAGCTTAAGTTCCGAGTTTGTTAGGTGAGATAAGAGAGACAAGTCTTCTTCATTGTTGTAGGGTTGATTGGGGCCAATTGGAGTGGAGTCGGTTACTACTATTAACTCCTCTACTTCAAAGTTGAAACCAGTTGCAAGCCAGGAGGAGGAGTAGGTAGTAGGTAAAACAGAAGGGAAGAAGAAGCATTCATTCCTGAGTTGCGTAACAGGAATGAATTCTGGTTACCCTTTTATGGAATTCAGTTGAGGATATATAAAGGTATATATATGCATTCAGTCCTGTGTTAGTTGTTTCCTGATTATGTGGTTTTCAATTTCCTCTTTTGAGCGAGTTTCTTGATAGAGATTCAAATCCTTGTATAATTTACACTAAAACTAATTACTCTGCTGCAACTTATCTTGATTCTCACAGCCTTCAGCTACATCTGCATCGTCCAGTCAGTAAGTAACCCCTGTTTCCCCCAATAAAAACAACCACTTCCACACAATACCATAATTCAAACAAACTGAAACTTAATCCTCTTGTAAAAAGTTTCAAACAACTCAAAACCAGCATGGATCACACGAAATCCGAATCCGATTTAGCTAGTCTAGCACCATCATCACCATCCCGCTCACCAAACGCCCAATTTACTATGTACAATCACCATCCCGTGACTCACAGGATGGTGATAAATCATGTTCAATGCAAGCAACTCCTGTATAATTCTCCTATGGAATCTCCATCACATCCATCCATGGGTCGACATTCACGCAACTCTTCAGCAAGCCGTTTTTCTGGTATCTTCCGTTCATCTTCAGGACGAAAAGGTAGCAAGAAACATAGATCATCATCCAATAATCACCACGCCAACAACAATGATAAGGGATGGCCGGAATGTAAAGTTATAATGGAAGAAGGAGGATATATATGATGATAAGATTTATTCACGAAGAGTGCAGATTCTTATTGGGTTGCTTAGTTTTGTGGTGTTGTTTAGTGTTTTTTTTTGATTATTTGGGGTGCTGCACGACCTTACAAAGCACATGTCTCACTCAAGGTACGTATGTATATGTATAAAGTAGTTTTAACTTATCAGTTTTTAGAGTTGACTTGTATGTAGTGATTGATCTTTGCTAAATAAACAGAGCTTGGTGATGAAAAGCTTTATAATTCAAGAGGGAACGGATTTCTCCGGTGTACCTACAAGATTGGTAACTGTTAACAGTTCATTAAAGATGAGTATTCGAACCCAGCTACCTTTTTTGGGATCCATGTCTCCACTTCCCCGATCAATCTTCAATACTCGAAAATGAATGTCGCCACTGGTCAGGTTAGACTTATTAGACACACTCCTTCCTTCAACAATGCTATTAATTTCTCTCAATGAGATTAGATGATTGATCTGCTAAAACAATGTAGAACGTAAGTGCAGTTGGTGAACCACTATCAGCCGAGGAAAAGCACGAGGGCAGAAGTGATTGTGAATCTGAAGGTGATAAAGTGCCACTCTATGGAGCAGGTTCAACCTAACGGCTTCCTCGAATGGTTATGACCTACTTCCATTCACGCTGGATTTTGAAGTTCGTGAGAAGGCTTATGTGGTTGGGAAGCTGGTTACTACCAGACATCGTGGATGGATTTCTTGTCCATTAATGGTGAATTACACTAGTACCAAACCAATCAGTTCAAGAAGAATTCTTGCACTTTCAGTTGAGATATATACAGTATATAATTGGTTTTGTATTGCCCATTTTCTCATCCTTTATTTTCTACAAGTGTAAAGTCGACCAGTATAAAATGCATTTTTTTGGTTAATTAAGGTTATTTTATATCTAAACGAAAATTTGTGTAGGATATATATAGTGGTGAGAATAAATGTGGATTATTATGTCTCTGGTGGTGTGGATGAATGTACGATGATTTGGGTTTCTGATTGTAATATACTGTCTATACTAATACACATATGTCATTGAATGTCGTTGAATAAAGCCTTTTTTTGGCTGAAGCAATCGCTCTAATGACAGATTAAGGGGATATGCATAGTTTGCTGGACACTGTCCGTGTATCATTGCCCAATGATTCGTTAATGTAATCCCTCCGTCCTGATTAATCAATCCTATTTACTATCAGGCTTGTCTTGCTACAGGTAAATGTACCAGATGGCTACATCCCTGCATACGAGCGCTCGCGACTCAATTTTTTTTTTCTTTTCAGCGCCTCCGGCACCATTATCTTTGGTTTTGTTTTGTTTTGTTTAATTTTTTTTCTTTTTAATCATAAAATTTTTAAATGGTTTGTAACTTTTAATATATAAGTCCAAATGAAAAAACATTATATCATTGTTCATCTAAATTCAAGTCTTCATACAAGACCAGTCATTCTATATTTTGATAATTTTTTAAAAAATTATTTTTATATGTATATGAGCACAAAACGTAAAAGAAAACTTGTACAGATTGTCATACAAACCTGTATAAATGTTCACTAAAACATGTACATCCTCACGTAAAACATGTACATCCTTGCATTAAAACATATAGATAGTCATATAAACCTGTACGAATAATTAAATATGTACATCCTTAAATTAAAAAACTTGTACATATAAGGAAGAACACTTGTACAGACGGTCATACAAACATGTACATATGTTCATTAAAACATTTACATTCTCATAATTGAACATGTACATCTCTCACATTTTAACATGTACATCGTCACACTAAAACAGGTACATTCTCACATTAAAATATGTACATTCTCACATTAAAGTAATAACAGTTCCAAATAGATTACCCTAACCACACACACCCTAAAACCCATCCTAGAAAGCTAAAAAACGTGTTTTTTGAGGTATTTTTTTACGTTGTTATGACCATCTTTAAAAGAATGTACATATTTTAATGTGAGAATGTACATGTTTTAATGTGACGATGTACATGTTCAAATGTGAGAATGTACATGTTCAATTATGAGAATGTATATGTTTTAATGACATCTGTACATGTTTGTATGACCATCTGTACAGTGTTCTTCCTTATATGTACATGTTTTAATTTAATGATGTACATATTTAATTATCCGTACAGGTTTATATGACTATCTATATGTTTTTAATGCGAGGATGTACATGTTTTTACGTGAGGATGTACATGTTTTAGTGAACATTTGTACAAGTTTGTATGACAATCTGTACAAGTTATCTTTACATTATGTGCTTCATACATGTAAAAATATTTTTTAAAAAAATTGTTCAAATATATCCATGACTGGTCTTGTTTTGAAAAGCTTGAATTTAGATGACAATGATATATTTTTTTTTCATTTTGGACTTATATATTAAAGTTACAACCATTTAAAATTTTTATGATAAAAAAAAGAAAGAGGTATTAAAAAAAATCACACGATAGACAACTTAAAAAAAAAAGAGTAAGAGCGCGCCTGCCTGGGATGTAGCCATCTTTGGCTACACCCAGGTGTAGGCAAGACTGGCCGGTCCAAAATTTGCATAGATGCAATTCACAGCTTACACGTTTAGTCGTCTCCAGTGAGCGATTTTTAGGCGATTCTTCGTCCTCCTTTTTCTCTTCTGCGATAGTAGGGAGATTTGGCTTCCTCTTCGGTGTAGGAGTCATCTACAGCTCATCTAGGCTTCTGCCTCCTCTATCCTTCCAGTTGGTGCTACAGATTAGGTTGTTTGTCGCCGGATTTTCCTTTTCGATTTGTGGTGCTCCGGTCAAGGAATTTGAACTAGGGATCTGTCTCCGCCTCGTCTCAGAGGATTAGGAAGATTAATTTTCAATTCGAAGGGAGTTAGTTAACATTCTCTTCGGAGGTGATTCAGAGGGGGCGCGTTCATATTGGTGGTCTTGGTTACGTCAGTGTGTTTCTTCAGCAGGTATTCGAAGCAGAGATGGTCTCTCCAGTGGCATCTATCTCAATCTGTTCTGAGATGTCGTCAGGTAACTGAGTTCAGCGGTTTAGTTTTGGATTTCTTGCTTGATTGTGCGTTGGAATCTACGGTCCAGGTGAGTAGCGATTGGACCCTTGAGTTCTTGATTGAAGTTGAAGTTCTGAGGGTATTACCGGAGTGTGGGGTTGTCGCTATTATTGGAGCAGGTTGGAGTTATTTTTATTGTTGTTTGGAGCCTCTGTTTTCTCTAGATTTTCATGTTGGAGGTGCGGTAAGGAGGGTGGATTTATCGTCCGGGTTTCTACGAGTCTGGATAAATGTGGTGAGAGTGGGGACGTTGTTCTTGGGAAACTCATCTGGGGTTTGCCCTGGGAGATAATTTTTCTTCCTAGTCCAAGTAGGCAGTCTCTTGGTGGGTGTGGATTGGCTTTTCTTAGTTTGTGAGTGTGGGGTGAGTTGCTGAGATGAATTGTATCTCTCTCAATTATAGGGGTCTGGGGAAGTCAAATTCGAAGTTCTGGATGAAGAGCTTAATTGCGATCATAATCCAGCTATTATTTTCTTGATGGAGACTCACAAGACCGGGAACAATGACTGAATTTTTTCGATACTTTCCTTCATATGGTGGGGAGGCAGTTAGTAGTAGAGGCAGAAGTGGTGGTTTGACTTTGATGTGGAGAGTTGGAATTGTTCTGAGATTAAGCAACTGAATTCGTCCCAGAATCATATGTCAGTGGAGGTTGTTTTTCAGGGTGGTACTCCTTTCGTTTTCACTGGTTTTTATGGGTGGCCAGACTGGAAGTTAAAGTTTCTCTCCTGGAAGCTCCTTCGAGTATTAAGAGATCATATTAAGATGTCGTGGATAGTGGCTGGAGACTTTAACCAGATTATGTATAATTATGAAAAAACTGGAGGGAGAAGAAGGCATGAAAACCAAATGGAACCTTTTAGACAAGCTGCTGTGTATTGTGATCTTCACGACATGGGGTTTTTTGGAGAGGCTGGTACGTATACCAACTGTCAATTGGATGCTAAAAACTCTATAAGTAGATTGGATAGAGTTTTCAATTGTTCTCTTGGGATGAACTCTTTCCAAATCTCTCGTTGAGCATCTTCCTCGTGAAATTCGGATCATTGCCCATCCTTATCAGATTTTTTAGTAATCACAAAAATATAGTGAGAATCTTTAGATTTGAAAATGGGTGGTGTGTGGAGGAAAAGTGTAAGGCTATAGTTCAAGAAGTTTGGGGTAAAATTTTCTGAATCTGGAGGAGAATTTTGAAGAATGTGCCAGGAAGTTAACTCAGTGGAAAGGCTGGTCTATTAAGAAAATCAAGTGGAAGATTTCTGTTAAAAAGAAGGAGTTAGCAGATTTTTCGAAAGCCCCCCTTTCTGTGGTGTGTTGATAATAACAGAAAGAGACTCATGTTTGAAATTGAATTCTTGCAATGAAGAAGAAATCTGGTGGCAGCAAAGGTCACGAGTCTCTTGGCTTAAAGAGGGAGATAGGAACTCAAAATTCTTCCATGCTAAGCCTCTTTTGCTAAGAAGACTAATGATATCTTTGGATTAAAGAATGAGTTGGGGAGATGTGTTACGGTTGGGACCAAATTGACAATATTTCCAGAAGGTATTATCAGGGTCTGTTCTCTTCTTCTCTAATCCTTCTGGGGATAGATGTTTTGAGGATGCAATGAGGAACAAGCTCCCTCCCGATTCCATCAGGGACCTCAGTGCTCCCTATTCAGGCGAGGAGGTTCTTGAAGCTGTCAAGTTTCTGGGTTCAGATAAGTCTCCTGGTCCTGATGGCTTCAACAGTAAGTTCTTAAAACGTACTGGAATATTGTGGGTTCTCAAATTACCACCACGGTCCTTGATGTGTTAAGAGGTGAACACCTTCCTGAGCACTTAAATGATTACTTCATAGCCCTGATCCCCAAATGAAAGGAGCTATCAGTATTGAAAATTTTAGACCCATAGCTCTTTGCAACTTCACCTATAAAATCATATCCAAAATCCTTGCCACCAGAATCCAGTCTTGCTTCCTTCTCTCATCTCTGAAAATCAATCAGGTTTTGTCAAGGTAGGTTGATTTCAGACAACATCATCCTTGCTGGTGAACTCCATCATTATTTGGATAAAAGCTTAGCAAAGAAAAAAGTTTTTTTGCTTTAAAACAGATCTCAGCAAGGCCTATGACAGATTAGAGTGGGGGTTTATTTTCCGGATCCTCACAGCCATGGGTTTTCCTTCTAACTGGGTGAATCCAGTCATGAATTGTATCTCTTCTGCTAGATGTGCAGTGATCATAAATGGTTCTCCAGGCCAGTTTTTCAAGCAAACTAGGGGTATTAGACAAGGTGATCCTCTTTCCCCTTTTTGTTTATTTTGGTACAAGAGCTTTATCTAGTTACCTGAATAAAGCTGACAATGCGGGGGATTTTAAAGGCATCAAAATGAAATTTGATAGTCCATCAATTTCTCATCTAGCTTTTGCTGATGATGTAATCTTCTTTGGGTGTGCATCGGTTGATAATGCAACCTTCCTCCACATTACTCTTCAGAAATTCCTCAAAGCCTCGGTCACCACATTAACCTTGACAAATCAGAGATTGTTTTCAGTAAGAGATTGACAGGCCCTCATAAACTCAGTATATCCAATGTTTTGGGGGTGTCAGAAGTGCCTAGTTTCTCAAGGTATCTGGGGCTTCCTTTGAAGATAGGAAGAAACAAATCTCAAGTTTTCGAATATATTATTAATGCCATCCAGAAAGTTGCCTCTTGGAGTACTCCTATGTCTCAAGCGGCTAGAACAATATTGGTGAGTAGTGTCCTGCAAGCTATCCCCTGTTATTCTATGGCTCTCTTTCTTCTCCCCAAGACGGTTGTTGCTAAAATAAACTCTATTATAGCAGGATTCTGGTGGGGTGGAATAAAAAGTTCTAAGCCTATGTGTTGGTTGAAGTGGAGTAAGGTGTGTAGTAAGCCTGACGAAGGTGGGTTGGGATTCAGGAGTGTAGAGGATTTCAATAAAGTGTTGCTCACTAAACAGTTGTGGAGAATCCTTTCTTCTCCAGATTCTCTCATGTCTAGATCTCTCAAAGCTCTCTATTTCCCAAATGGGTGTGTAACCGAGCTAAGATTCCCTCGAAGGCTAGCCAGATTTGGAAATCCTTGCTTCCTAACATCAGTCTCTTAAAAGCGGGAATTAGGAAGCAAGTAGGAAGTGGGACTTCTACTTTGTTTTGGAATTTTCCCTGGGTTTCCAAGACAAGATGCTACTCTCATTATCTCGCCAAAACCACCCTCCTCTTCTCCTACCGAGTTGGTTTCTCATTTCATCAATCCTAGTCAGAATTGTTGGAACATTCAAAACTCCAACAAGCTCTTAGCTTCACAGAAAGTAACTTCATTGCCCTCCCTGCCGATTAATTCCTCTCAAAATGATCATTGGTTTGGGACCTCACAAGAGATAAAAAGTATTCTGTAAAATCTGGTTACAATTTGATTCAAAAAGGAAAGGAAGACGGTCAGGCGTCCTTGCCTAACTGTTTTTCTCTTCTTAGGAAGAAAATTGACAAAGATATCAGCCCACCTCGAGCTAGATTGGTGTTTTGGAAGTTCCTGAAAGGAATTACTCCGTGTCAAGGTAACATAGGTAACAGAATTGGTGGAGCAATTACCTGTTTCTTCTGTGGGATATAGATACTCCTGCGCATTGTTTTTTTAAGTGTTGTGCGGTCTCTGATATTTGGGGACTTAATATCAATCTTCAGAAGGTTCCAAGTATTGATGGAGCTGCCATTGTTGATTGGTTCATTGATCAAGCAAGAGGGTGGGGGAGGAAAAGCTTTCCTCTGTCATTAATCTCATGTGGTGATATATGATGCTAGAAATAGATGTAAACATGACTCATCTCTAGCTTGGTGGAATGTGATCGACAAAAATATTGCATATATTGAGGCATATAAAGTTGTTAACAATATGCATTCTCATGCAATAAGAGAAGTGTCAAATGGAATCCTCCTCCCCCAGGTTTCATCATCTCTGTCTCTCTGAATGTCTTCACAAGAAGGAATCATCCACACCAGATTGGTGGCCTATTGAGGAATGTGGAAGGTACTTCAATTTTAGCTTTCAACAAGAAGATGTTAAGCACTTGTAATGCAAATTGCTGTTATCAAAGCAGCTTGTAATGTAGTGGAACTTGCTAGTTCAGGAGGTAACCAGTGCATCTGTTTTGATAATATGAAGGAGGAGCACCTCAAGATGGTGTTTGGGGTGACAACGATCATATTTTGAAGATCAAGGTAGAAAGACTGAAGTTTACAAATTTGTGTAATTCGCTTAGTCTCATGTGTGTTACAACTCAAATGACTATTTTAATTTCCCTAGTAAGTTAGTTGCTAGAATATTTAACTGACTCTCCCTTGGTTTTGAAAGTTTGGGAAAGGGATTTTTATTCCTTTCAGCATTACTAGTGCTTGTCTTTTGGACAAGGAATTAAGTATGTAATATGGTATGCCTTCTTTAATGAGAATATGCAGGTTTTCTTCAAAAAAAAAAAAATTGCATAGATGCTCTTCTAGCACATTAATCACGCCACGTTTGTCGTTATATATGGAATATATAATAACTTCAAGTGGGCATGGGGTCTTGAATGCAGATTTCAGTCCCGTACGTAAGCAATGCATATTTAAAAAAATAATAATAAGCCCTCAGCACATTGACCAAACGAGGGGTGTGTATTTTGTTAGAGATAAGTGCGGGTGATAAAAGAAATACACATCTAAGAATGATATGTAGTTACTCTGATTTAGGATAGAATTTCATGATAGTTAGACTTTATTGGTCTATATGAGTGTTTAAGAGAATTCTCTCTGTGGAACCTATTTCTCTCTACAATATTTTAACACATTGAGGATGATGCTCAATAATTCTAGACCATCACATATTTTATAGTTATCATTCCATAACATTTGGGATTAACCGTTGATACCCCACATGACACATCAACTATTTGGACATGCGTGTATCTTTTCGTACTCCACACCCATAGAACACATCAATTTTTTTGTATCATAAGTAGAAGTAGAAAGTTTATTCTCATCTGGAAGCATGCCATGTAAGAGTTCTAGAAATGTCGTAAAACTCTTATCACTCCAGCCAAATCTTGCTTTCAGATTGAACAACTGTAGCACGGCTGTCAATTTTGTAAATTCGACGCATTTGGGAAATAAAGGGACCGTGATGCGTCAACTAATCTTTGATATTCAGCCGTCTTGTCTGTGAAATTATCTTCAACATCTTGCAGCATGGAGTCCAATGTTTTCAATCTTTTCACTGTCGTTGTTGATTTCAGTGTCACTCAGATCACACTCATTATCAGGAAATGTAGTACCGTCGTAACCATTCTTGGTTCACATGTTGGGCTGAGTGGAAGTTTGCACCCTGCTACTAGCTTCCAAAGACTCGCCATGCAAAAACCATATCTTATAGTTCGGCATAAATCCATGCCTTGATAGATGAAATCTAATTGTATGTAGATTAGGGAACTTATTGCGAAGATCACATTGTGCATATGGATAGGGAATGTGTGTCTCGTTCATCCTTTTCTGATGATCAAGAGCTGCTTTGCAAAATTCATTATCCACTTTTGATTCAAAATAATTCCCCCGCTGACTGTACATCCATTCACGAACCATTCTACAAACACACAATTGAAAGTTAAAAACTAAAGAATATCTACAAAAATATATTTATAATGTATATTAACTTAACTAATATTTAAAATATTAAATATAAAAATAACAATGACGAACCTATCTTTGGCAAAGGACATATAATGTTATGGTTCTTGCACGGCGAGTCTGTATAATATATATATACAACAAATTATACAAACAATTATGATAAACAGAAATTGATCGAGGTTGAAAAATAAAACTAACCTGTATTTGGAAGGACGAGGAACAAGCGGAACTCGATCAGAGGGAGGAAACAGGGCGGAGGACAGCGACAAACATTGGTGTCAAAGGGTATAACTGTGAACCATAATAATTAGAAGTGAACTAGGATAATAGTTGTAGTTATAAAAAAACTACAATCAATAAAAACAACCCTTGTCTCACCTGTTTTTTCCCTTTTTCGGACTCTTGTCAGGTCCGATGGGTAGTAGAAGCGGGTGGTGAGCAAAGGTGACGAGGAGCTAGCTGACGCGACTACAACCGGCGATCTTGTGTAGTATCTAAATGGAGAAAACACAGTACAATCGATACGTCAATTCACCAAGATCGTTTTACTTGTCAACATTCACACAACAAACAAGAAAGATAGCAAAAAAGTAACTGAAATTGGTTAAGACGTTTCATCGAACACCTTGCGAGCATATAGATTATTTTCTAAAATTGCCCACATATAGTATTTCCACTCAAACCAATCAATTAATACTATTCAGAGGACACAATCAAGAATCATCCATAATTTATTTTAACAACAAATTAAGGTCCTATTTGACAAAAATCCAATATTTAAAAATCTGTAAAAACCTACCTGAATCACTATGTTTTTCGGTTGATTTAGAAAACAGCAAGGGCGAGGAGGCGGCGGCGCGACTTGGGGCGGGTGTAGGCAGCGGTGGCGCTTCGGGCTGGTGGTGGTGGCGGAGTTCGAGGCTGAAGGCGGTGGTGATTGTTTGGCGAGGTTTTGGTTGCGCAGAGAGGGGGAAAACGGCGATACGAAGTCTGTTATGAACGTGGTTTGGGGTTTAGATTTGGACTCTTTTTTCGGTGTTCCTAAGAACAACTGCCGAAAAAGACACTTTAAAAAGTCTATTTTCGGCGGTTCCTGAGAAACCGCCGAAAATAATATTAATTACAAAACACTATTTTCGGCAGTTTTCGTAAACAACCGCCGAAAATGGCTTTAACTAAATCCATTTTCTGCTTGCAACAAGGATCTCATTTATTCTACTATTTCATTACAAAAAATTGTTCAACGGTTATTTTAATGTAGAATGCATTAGATCCTCTAAAATAACCTAAAAAATCATTTGCATTAATTATAATTGTATAATACATCAAAAAGTCTAAATAATGCATCATGAAGAACATAATATCATATATCAAGGTGAAAAACACACTTCATGCTTTCTTCTAATGATTAGCACAAGCCTTTTCAAAATCAATTTCAAAGAGTTGAAAATCTTGATGGTTAATCAATTTTGTTGATGCAACTTGAATGAGTGCTATTTGTATTTGCTCATCCACAATAGTCAGTTTTGCATGTTAGAATATAGTTGTCCTTGTAGTAATAAATGATTCATTATTTTATTTAAATGAAACATTTATTATTCATTAATTTAAGTAAATGAGTCATAAGTAGGGATGACAATGGGTGACGGGTGCCCGTTTCACCCAACCACCTGACTAGTTAAAACAGGTGTAAAACCTGAAAAAACGGGTGAAACCCCGATAAAATGGGTGGAAAACGGGTGAAACGGGTGCGGTTGACAGGTCTGGTGACCAGGTGAACCCGACCCACCCGTTAATATTATACTCCTTCGTTCAACAATATTTGTCATTCTGGAAACTTGCACACTTATTAAGAAAAGTAAAAAATGACGCATGTACCCCTACTTTTTACTTTTTATTCTAGATAATAATTACTTTTGTGTTGAATAGTAGGGTTAAAAGTGGAAAAAAGTGTATAAAAAAACTAGAATGACAAATTTTTTGAACAAGAATCACTTCCTAAAATGACAGTTATTAATTAACGGAGGGAGTATTAAATAAAAAATATATACTTATCCCACATTTGTTGAGATAACTTGGAAATATTTTGGTTAATACTCTATGTTTTCAGTATGTTATTGACATTAGTTTATGTGGTATGTATTGTTGAACAAATATTAGTGTATTTTTTTGAAAAATTAAGCTTATATAAGGTGTTAATTGTTAAAGACAAAAAATACTTGCTGAAAAATAAATGGGTGACGGGCCCGTCACCCGTTTCACCCGCGGTGACGAGTGATAAAGTTACGGGTGACGGGTCAGATCGGGTGATGCGGGTGAAAAACAGGTGACGGGTCGGTTGGGGTGTCACCCGAACCCGGCCCGTTGCCATCCCTAGTCATAAGTGTATGGTTGGTGATAATAATACGAAACCTAACAAGTTTAGCCAATGATGTTTTTGACACATATTGACACGAAATCTGACCGCTCAGTCTCCTGATTGCACGCCGCTCCCTCCCTCCTCTCCGTCTCTCTTGTAGATGCAGTCTTTTAACTATCACTATGGAGATGGTGCAGTGTGATCGCACATGTTTTGTGCGGGCAACTGATGTGGCAGCTCAGTCAACAGTCTACTCAACTTGCTGGTTGGGTTACTTTTCATTATATTAATTTAAATTATTATATCTTTTCAAATATAAGTCTAAAATTAAAAAACAATTACATAATTATTCATCTAAATTCAAACTCTTTAAAACAAGACTAGATATGAATATATTTTGAGAAGTTTAAAAATTTATATTAATTACATGTATATATCCATATATATCAATGAGACTTATGTTTCATAACATCAATTTAGTGTATCATTGTAACACATAACATCATTTTAGTGTATCATAATATCTATTTTGATGAATCATAATATCAAAATTAATGAATCATATTTTCATTTTAGTGTATCATCATAACATATAAAATAAAAACAATTTAAACAATAATACAACACAAAACAATATTTGGTATGTATGAAAAATACATGATTAACCGTAGAAGGTTTAAAATACACCATACAACAATAATAATACACTACAAAATAATTATGATTTTATTGGTTACGAAGTTTGTTATCTAATTCACCACTTATTATTAATGAATCATAATATCAAATTCAATGAATCATATCATCATTTTAGTGTATCAATGTAAACATATAAAAATAAAAAATTAAACAATAATTAACACAAAACAATATTTTATAGAGTAAATTACTCAAACCCCCTTGAGGATTTGGGATATTACAGTTAACCCCCTTGTGTTTATCATAATTATGGCAACCACCTCAAGGTTAAGGTATCTTTGATTACGAGTAAACTATAACTTTGTTATTAGAAAGTTAACTACGTGTTGATCTATCAACTTAATCACATAAATAATGTCATGCTGGACAACAAACTACTTAATCAACATCAACTACTATCTCATCATCCTACTTTTGATGTATTTTCGAGGCAAGGTTGACATTTTAGGAAAATAAAAACACAGATTAAGTAGTGTTTTTGTCCAGTTTGACGTTATTAATGTGATTAAGCTGATAGGTCAACACGTAGTTAACTTCCTAATAACAAAGATATAGTTGGGGCTCGTAGTCAAAGATACCTTAACCTTGAGGTGGTTACCAGTAATTATGATAAACACAAGAGGTTACTGTATATCCCAAATCCTCAAGGGGGTCTGAGTAATTTACTCTATTTTATATGTATGAAAAATACATGATTCACCATATAAGGTTTAATACACCATACAGCAATAATAATACACTAAAAAACAATAATGATTTTTATTAGTTCTGATATTTGTAACTAATTCACCACTTATTAATTAATGAATGATAATGTCAATTTTAATGAATCATAATATTAAAATTAATGAATCATATTATCATTTTAGTGTATTATCATACACATGTAAAAATAGATTTTTTTTCAAAGTTGTTAAAACATATCCATGACTGATCTTATTTTGAAGATGCTGAATTTAGGCGAATAGTGATATTTTTTTTTCATTTTAGACTTATATATTAAAAGTTACAACCTTTTAAAGTTAAGAGTAAATTACTCAGAACCCCCTTGAGGATTTGACATAATACAATAACCACCTTAAGGTTACGGTATCTCTGACTATGAACCCCCGAATTATAACTCTGTTATCAAAGTGTTAACTACATGTTAACCCATCAACTTAATCACATTATTAATGTCAGATCGGACAACAAAACTACTTAATCAACATCGTCTAACTCAACTCTCTCTCATCTCAATTCAGATACATTTTAAAGTAGGATGGACATTTTTCGGACAAGAAAAATGTTGACTAAGTTTTTTGTCGAACATGTCATTAATAATGTGATTAAGTTGATAGGTCAGCACATAGTTAACGTTTTGATAACAGAGTTATAGTTCAGGTGCTCATAGTTAAAGATACTGTAACCTCAAAGCGGTACCAATAATTATGATAAACACAAGGGGTTAACTATATTATGCCCAATTCTCAAAAGGGTTTCGAGTAATTTACTCTAAAGTTAATATAGTAAAAAGACAGCCCAATCAGTAAAATAATCCAATCACCAACTGACTGGACAGCCTGATGGATAGACCGTACGATGCACGGTGCAACCAGCCGTGCCTTCGAATTTGCGTTTAACTATGTGTAGACAATGCAAATCCTTGTACCACTTTATCGCTTTAATATTTATTTTATACGTACTTTGCTTGCAACATGTGACGGTAATCTTCTAAGATCCTAGGCAAATATGTGAAATTCATAGCCATAAGACATTTGTTATAATCTTTTAAGAAAGTGTGTACCCAATTCTGAATGAAGAAAAGAAGAATCTCAGTTGATACAAGATTTATTTATTTGACCTTTACTTGAAACCAGTAGTGGGCACAAAGGCAGACAGCCTCTGCCTGGAGAAATTCTGGATCGACTTCCCTAGCCATTGCACAAATCAACTTGCCTGTCTCAAATGACTAACAATTAAACTGATACAACCCACACAGAAAAAAATAAGAAATATTTCTCTATAAAATCCTCCTTCATTTGCTGGTGTTTCTCTAAGCATCTTTGTATAGTATAATCATCTGTAGTATGCGAAAACTCCCTTCGATTGAAAACACTATAACGAGGAGTAAGTCCTGCACTATAAAGATCAGTTTTAGTGTATTGGGTTAACCATGTCGTCAACTTAGAGCTCATCCCTTCCCTTATTTTGTTCGGTGGCTTTGACGCTTTTGTTGATAAAGATTGCTACATCCTTCAATCCTGACTTTGTTGACATTTTGATCTGTTGGATCGATCATATCAACAAACCAACCACCACATTTTAGAACTGCCAATCATTAGAAACAAAGAACACAACTCATTTAAGTGTATATTCAGAGTGCGGTGCAATTACCGGGTTGGATTTGTCAGAAGCTGGGTAAAACAACAGAGTCGGATAGTCTTCGACCTGGACATTAAGAAACAAAGTAGTCATTGGTATGTTAATCAATGTAAAAACTATTAATAAACCTGCATATATCAAAATTTTCATAGAAAAATACAAGTTTCGCCTTTGGGAAATCAGGTTGTACAAGTTATTGCGATAAAATTCATCACTCTCACCTGGAGTTGTGGATGCTCATTTACAGAAGCGTCTATCCTCGCAAATATCAAATTCTTCAAATCTTTGTAATGCTTTGCCAGCTTCTCTACTTGCTTGCTTGTGCTTCTACATTCCAAGCACCATGGAGTATGTACCTTCACTCAATGTTCCCAAAAAAGGATAACCATCATAAATAATATATCCATTGGCTCTTTCACATACGATGTGCAAAGAGAGGAGTTGACAGACGAGTTTCCCCAACAATGTTCACAGACTCAGTTTCTGACCGCAAAAATGACAGCAAAATCTTGGTAAATTAGCTGACAGACTACCTCAAGAAGAATGTTGTCTGGGCTGTTCAATACCACCTCGTCAAACGTCTTCCCTACAACCATCTTGACGTTCACATCTTTCTGCAAAATTATACAGTATCATAAATGAGTTGGCAAAAAAGCAATAACTCTCAGCTGATATACAAACACTGCTAAGCTTAACATATAGTGACTACCCATGAAAGCAGTATGTATACCAGGAACTACAAAACAGATCAAAATAGAAAGAATATCTGGAGGATTCTCAACCCTGTAAAATCCATTTCTATGGGAGTAAAATGTCATCCTCCAACAGCTGAAGGACGACCATTCTCCAACAAACCTTGTTCAGAAAAAGGACCGCATAAGTTTGACACAAACACTGTGAGACACTTCTTTTCTCAGACCCATGATTCTCAAAGTCAACAGAAGCGACTTACATTATCTGGTATAGGCTGTGATTTGAGGTGTTGTTGAAGAACACCAGCCAATAAGCTTGAACAGAACTCCTATAATGGAAAAGGATAACTAAGAGGCTCAATATGCATATTGACGAATCGTTTTCTACAAAGACGATCCAAGTATAAATAAAAAACAAAAGAGAAAGAGCAGCAGCATTACTTCTATATTCTTTGGCGTAGGCTCAGACTCCAACAAATACTTTGAGGTAATCTGGCTATCGAAAGCAGCCACCTACCCAGCATACAGATAACAAAACTTAATAAAGATTCACACAAATCTGGATGATAGTCAAATATCAACCTCGGATTTCTGAAGACTGACCACAGTGTCTTCTGAATCTTCAAGACCCAATAAATTCAAGAGAGGTTTCGCAAGTTCATCCTCCTTTATGTCCACATATAGAAACATGATCTGCACCGATGTGGAAAGGTAAAGATCATTATTATGATGATTGATTACCATACTAAATTTTATCCGAAGGAAAACAAAACAATACTTCCCAAGATATAACATAGGAACTAGGGTTTTGAAGAAAAGGAATAACCTTTGACTTGAACTTTTTAGCAACCTCCCTGAGGGGTTCAATAAGTGTATTGTAGGCATCAACGTCCAAAAAGAGATACACCTGAATCACAAAGAGATGTTAAATAAAAAATATACCTCATGAACTCCTCAATATAAAGTCTGTAGATCAGGATGGTGCTGAAAACAAACTCTAGAAGCAAGTTGTATTAACAGGTATTCTTCTCAATATCGTTCTTCTTTTACACTAAAAACTGATGGTTACTCAGATGAAAGGTACCGCATCCTTGTTGCCAATCTCCATGTTATATAAACTTAAAAGGGAAAGAAAGTACGTAGATAGACTGTTCATAAAACCACCCCTGGATTGAGTTCCATATCTAGCCATACCCTTTGTCTTCACAGAGCCAAATAAAAGGTAAGATGTATTAGAAAGGATAGCTATGACATATATGAGTTACAAACCTGGAAGTCAGTAGGATTGGCGTATATTCTGGCAGAGTTTAGCTCAGTCAGTCTAGTGACCAGAGGAAACTTGTTAAGATCCAAAAACTGCAGTATACTATCCTTATCAAACGGTCCTTCTGCAGAAAGCCAGATAAAAGGTATAAATATTATCTAAAGTGGCACATTAAACTAGCCAGACTCACTCAAATAAAAATCCTGGTTTCAATGTATTCACATCTGTGTCGTATCTGATGAAGCTTAATTAAAAGGGCGTGTTAGTCATTCCAAGGATGATGAAAACCTGCATAATGGATGAAGATAGCTTGGGGACATGATTTGCATACATGATATTTTAGTTCAAGAGTGCAACTGTTGGACATGTGTCGTTATCTATTACATAATGAACAATGTCCTATATCCAAGATAGTTAAATTAGACAGAGGTTTAAGAAGAGTCTATTTCTTGTCCAGGAAGCATCTATTCCATGAAATCAAACAACAATAGATCTCTGTTGGGTCGACTGATCAAAAGGTGTGCATAAACACTAGATCAGATACCCCACCAACAGAAAAATGATATTTCATGGGTTTCAACTTACCAAAAGCAGTGTACTTTTCGGGTTCACTTTTGACAAGACCAAGGAACTGATCAGAGGCGGGCTTGATATCAGGGAAGAGGAGTTTTGAAGCATCAAAAGAAGTTGTTGCGGACGAATTGAATTTCATTATCAGACGATGCAGCCTTAGCGTATTCTTCGTACAAAGGGCCCTGCAAAAACAATGGTTCATCAAGGACGGGATGCGTGTCCAGATTAAAAAGAATGCAGACTGTCAGATGCTAATTACCTCAAATTTGTCAAGCAATCCCAAAACAAGTTGTTACTCTTCTTAGCAAATTCATCCGCTTCAGCAACTGAATAAAGCCTGATTACCGGCTCACCAGTTTTCTTTCTTGCCCATATCACTATATCCTCCCTGATTGTGAGTACAGCCCAACATATAAGAGTTAGATCCCTTTAACTTTGCAAATATAATGACAACAGAGCTATCAGGTGAGCAATCATGATGGATACATCAGTACACGTTTCACCAATGATCATGTATCACTGTGGAGAGAATTCACATCAGAATCCCAATCTAGAAAGTATGTTTCATTAATCCATGGAATAGTACTACCCTAACTTCGTTTTCATGTCATACACCCACCCCCACCAGAACCAGAAAGGAAAAAAGATAGAGACAAAGAAGCTACTCTTCATCGCCAAAATGCTTGAACTATAAGTGGGCTCGCAAGTGTGCAATAGAATGCAGCATTATAAATTATAAGTAAGATTAAACACAATTTTCAAATTAGCTAAAGTAAACTTTGATTTCAGAAATGGGGTTTCTGATTAACACCCAAAGGAGAGTAAAAGGGCAAAAATTCCTACGCCGTAAATCCACCACTATAGTCATGCGATGACCCATTGCTGAACAGCAACAAGGTCGGAGAACCTCTGATCTCCAAGGACGACGCAGCTTTAGGGAATCTCTCAGCGTCAAGCTTCGCCATAACCACAGGACTACCAAGCTCCTTCAACCGATTCGCCGCCTCTGCAAAATGAGGCATCAACTCGGCGCTCCTCGGACACCACGGCGTGTAACCCAATAGTAGAACGAACTCATTTTCCTTGACAATTTTCTGGGCATTATCGTGATTCAGCTCTAATACAATTCTCTGTGCTCTGGAAACCACTTTGGCCTCCGAAGTAGAAGTAGAGGACCCGCTTTGTGTGAGAGCTTCTTCTTGCTCATCTATGGCAATCAGTTCCTCGATGTCGCTCAAATCGTTTCTCTCGCTGTCGCCACTAGATTCTTCTGCGGAGGAGACTTGAATGTCGCTCAAATCGTCTATTTCGCCGTCGTCACTAAATACGTCCGTGGAGGATACATGAAATGGGCGCAGCAAGAAGACAATCAAGATAAGAAGGAAGAAGAGCTGGGTCAGTTTAAAACTGGGTTGTACGACGACCATGGCGTACAGGGAGTGGCAGATTCAGCGCGGGAGTGGTAGGAAGAGGCGAATAAGGTGCGAGATTGTAAGGAAGAAGGAAAAGCGATCTCGTCCGGGAGAAGTGCGGGCGAAATGGTTTCCGTTAATCGCGGGGTAATGAGATATTAAAAGCGGGGATCGAGCGGACTTGCAACCCCTCGTGAAGAGGTTGTGTTCTGAAATGTTGTAAAATGAAGGAAATTTCATGAAATGCCAATATATTTTTGGTTAAGTCATGAAAGTTAAAAAGAATTCATGAAATGTTAATATAATTTTGTAAATGTTCATGAAATGTCATTATAGTCATTGACCAGGAAAAATGACAAAAATAATCCCTACTAGTTAACAAAGTATTTTAAGTTCACAATATGTCCTCTGGATGTTAAAAAAATCACAAAATTCAAATACTATAAAATTATAATATCTATATTATAAATAAATTATGAATTGTAAATTGTAAAAAAACTTAACAAAAATAAAAATATCTAAAAAAAAATAAAAAAATAGTCAATATTTTTTAGATGTTTTTTATATTTGTTGTAACACCCCTCTCCATAATCACGATATAATCCCTCACGTAGCAATAAATAAAACGTCTCGCAGCGGAAAAATAAATAACAATTACAAAACTCACACGGGTGTCACCGGCCATTACTCGCCCATGCGAGCAACGTAGCCATACCACATCCAACTTCCAAAATAAACAAACTGCTAACCGCAGTGATAACGAGAAACTCCTATACATCAAACTAAGTCCATAACCATAAACATTGACAAGTGAGCGTCTACCCAATCCTGAAAAATACATAACCTTACCATAAGACCATACACCATCTTCATTACCATACAACATCTCCAACTACCCTGTTCCTGCTCTTCAGCTCCGACAATGATCAACAACCTGAAATGGTGTAGTATCAGCGATAGACGCTGAGTATGCCGGGCCTGGACCCTAATGGTCACTTGTCATTTTAACCATCTTATTATTAGATTGGTTTCATGCTTTTCCTTTTTACAGTTATAATCAAAACTGAAGCATAAATGTATAATATACATAATCAACCATCCAAATTTTCATAAACATTAATCATCCATCCAAACCAAACATTCATAGAATATTTCAAACAACATTTGTATATCGAACGTATCGAGCAATAACAACAATATTTTGTACAATGTACAATCGCCGTAGTGTTCACCATCCACTGTCAATTTATTTTAGTTTGGCTTTCAAGCCCCGTCCATATGTACAATGTACATTCGCCGTAGCGTACAGTTCCCATAGTTAATTTACCTTAGCCTTGTAGGCTCCATCCAACCATGTTTAATTAATGTCAGTAGGGCGTCATGTTAGGACAACCCGATAACCTCACCATGGACAGTAGTCCCCCGTACACACAAAGGTGCTCATTTCGCCAGAGGTCCGGAGGCCCCTGACTCACTTATGTCTCGTAAGACGTCCATAAAAAGGCCGTAGCCACCTGATCCACGAACCTATTTGGGCTCGTTGGATATAACCTGGAGCGGAATCCAATAGGAAACCCCTCAGTGATCACAAATGCGCAACCAAGTAGTTCGTGAACTACCGGGATTCCTCACCTCAATCTCATACCATCACTCTCTCATAATGTTTAAGATCTGCTCTTAGTCTTATGGAGAATATTTATTAACCAGCGGCCCAATGGGTCACGCGTACCTAGAAGTCATCTAGGTGATATTTATGTTAGAGATCCATGCTCTAGAGACCGACAATGTCGTGACTCGTTCCTAAGTGTTTTACTTAGGTTACCATATCCTTAATATTAATATCATGGTATTATATCAAGTAACCGTCATGTCATCACAACGCATATGTATGTTTATATAAGTCGATCTATAGTCGACGTAGTGTTAGTCCCGTAGGACGCCCGTGCATAAATAATTAATGCATCAACACTTAAACACATACATGTAACCACACACATATAACACACAAGTTATATCAACCAAATCCGAGCCCAAGGAGCAACCTTAGGTCAACTCGGCAAACCCCTTTACATACCGTTCACCCTGATTGTATTACGGTGGAGTATGAATCTTCAAGATCCTATGCTCCGTGTAGTCCGCTAGCTTGTCAAGCGTCCTTGTCAGAAGTATAATCTAAACGGTATTAAAACTATACGTCAGTCTCCATGACTAACTACATCCGGTATATCCGAATAATAAGTAACCCCGACAGTTCACCTCCGTTTTCTACAGTTGTTGTTACGGGTTTCTCTAAAACAGTCGGTTTTGTTACTTAAAACGCGTACGTCAAAACTATCCCAACTGTTAAGTTTAATTCACTATTTCCTTTTTAATCTTATCCACCCTCCAGTTTAGGTGCGTAACCCATAGTTGCATGTATGCATGCATATTATATTATATTATATTCGTATTGTATCATTTATTTGTATTCATATTGTATTATATATTATATTATTATATTCTTTTTCTTATTGTATCATTTATTTTATTGTATTCTCTTTCATATTGTTTTATTTTCCCACCATCCTTCATAATTCGACATGTTGTATAATCCCTTATCTTTAGCAAATAATATTTGCTTCCAAAACTCATGACTTATAGTTCGTAACTATATTTTTTTTTATAACCACCACCATTAACTCATAAGGTGTTCAACCAAATATATTTATCCACCTTATATACATTATTCTTGTGTATGTATATTTTTACCACGTAGGTAATTCTCATGAGTTTCATAACTCTTATATTTTGTGTTACATTTCATCATCTTTTATTAGATGATTATTCCCATTAGTTGCATCATATTATACAACTTATATTAAGATTGTTATCCTAATATTATGTAACATTTTATGTTGTACATTTACAACTCCTAAGGTTTATTCCATAAATACCTTAGTTTATAAATCCCATTCACTTATAGTTTGTCACACCATTTAATGTGAATACCTTATTTGTATTAATTTCATTAAACCACCTTAATACCAAATAATTGTTATAACATTTATAACATTATAGACCTTAGTCTAAAATTCATTTTCCAACCTTTATATTTTCGGTATAGCCCTTGAATTTATTTAAATTCCCTTTTTGACCACATAACATTATGTAATGTTATACCAAAATACTAATATCATTTGCTATGATATTTTTATTTCCTTTAACTTATAATCTATAGTTTTTATACAAAACTATTGTGTATTGCCTCATAGGCACATATTAAACCTTATACTTTTCCTTAAACCATAATTTCCTTTATTTACAAAATCACCCCCTTCTTTTACCATGTTATATATCCCATTTAATATAACATTTCTAACTTATAAAAGAGCATAACCTATGGTTATTTTTTGTAAATTCCGAACAGACCTCAATATACATTTTATATTGTCATTAGGCCCAATTTATAACATATAGTTTGATAATATCATTAAAACTATATATTATACATATATCTCAACAAATACTCTTATATAATTCTAAAAATCACCAAATTCCACCAAGGGTTATAAATATCCTTATTAACCCATATACTTTGATATTTACCATTCCACCATCTATTTTTCTCCAAAGTGTCATAATGACATATTATCTATATATTATTCATATATAGTTTATTTTAATTCCAAAATCCACCAAATAAATTCCTAAAAATTCCTAATAGCCCATGGGTGTTTAGAATACCATTGTACACCCTTTATTTTTGGTAATAACATATTTACCACATATGTTATAAAAATATTACCATTAAATACATAACTTATTATAAAACCTTAAATAAGTTATCTAACTTATTTATTTTGGTCAAAGCCTAGCATATGGTCAAGGTTGACCTCCTTAATATTTCCTTGACCACCAATTCCTTATAATTACGGTTTAGTACCCAAACTTTCTAAAGTCACCATTTAACCCCAAAACTTTATAAAATCTTATAAACTTTATTTTAACTCCATTTTACCTCTCATTTTCGGCCTTATATTCTTCTAAAGCCCCCAAATTTAATTTAATTACACCTAATACCCCATACCCCATTTTATTTTCGGTAATGCATTTATACTACTTAAACTTAATTAAAAGCTTGTAAATGCATAAATAAAATGGCCTAAAATACATGGCCTTATTACAAACATTGGCTTGCAAAATAAATTACACATAAATGTCCCAAATACATATAAATTCTCGGCCTCACCATAGAATTTTCATTTAATTACCAAACTTCCACATAATGTCTTAAATTTGACAATTATGCTTGTTTATTAGTTATAAAATTTATTAAACCATTCTTAAACATTTTAAGGTCAAACAAGACCTTATTTTGATCATTCACTCACGGCAATTGATATACACACACTTAAACTTGTGTTAATGTATCAAGTTAAGGTTTTAAGTGATTTATACCTTGATTTAGCTTAGGTAAAGCCTTGTTTGAATTCGGCCAGCCTTAGATAAAATTTCCAAAGCTTCTCTTGCATGTTTCAAACAGCAAACAAGGCCTAGTTAGTCTCCAAGAAAGATCTAACCATAAGAAGTAATTTAATGTAAGATTTAAGGCAAAAATCACCTTAAAAATGCAAGGAGAGTTCAAGATGGTTTCGACCTGAATCAAGCACACCACAAGGTGTTAGATCTACCATATTGACATAGGAAATAGCTAGATCTCAACAAGCTACCTTGTTATTAGGTTTTACCTTGAAAAAATGCCTTAAAAGAGGGTATTTCCTTTGGATCTCGGCCACCCTTGCTCCAAATGGCTAACCAACTGATTCCACATGAAAAGGAGAAGAAAATAAGGCTATGACCAAAGTTTCACAGCCGAACTTGAAGGGAATCAAAAGTTATGAGCTTAAAGCACATTTTTACCTTAAAATGTAGATTTGAACAACCTTGGTCCCTCTACTGGTCTCAACCGAGTTTAGCTCTTTTTATAACCTTAGAACACTGAGAATAAGCCATAGGAACAGATGGGCCACGAAATTTAGGTGTTGGTAGTGAAGAGATGAAGAAAAAGAGCTAAAAATGACATTAAAACACTTACATTAAGAGCTTAGGAGCTAGGCTTGCCTTCCATGCTCAAGAACAGACCTTGAGAGCTTCAAAGGAAGGGAGGAGCTCGGCTGGGCAGGAGGAAATCGGACAACGAAGGAAGGAAAGAGTGGAAAGATTTGAAATAATGGAAAAAGTAAAGGTTACTATTGCAAATTGAAGTTAGGTATCAATTTGTCCAACAATTATTGCAAGCTGCCTCCTCTCTTATTGCCAGCCGGTTTCCTTGGTCCAAATGGGTCAATTAATTGACCATTGACCATGCTTGGTCAATATTGACTCATGTGGGCCCCACTTTAGGGTTTTATTAATATTTTAATATTAAATTTGTAATAATCTGTAAATTTCTGGAATTAAATTCATAATATCATATAATATGGTATTTTATTATATTTAAAGGTATTTATAACCTTTTAGCCCATTTAAAACCAATTTAGAAGGCGATTACACAAAAACGTGCTTTAAGGAGTTTTAGTGCACATTTTGTGTCGCAAGGTGTTTCTGGGCTTGGTTTTCTTTGACAACGGTTTTTTTTGTTCCTTACATGATATTTGATCATGTAATTCAATTTTATATCATTTAGAGGTCCTTTGATTTTTAAGGTTTTCCTAGAGCACCTTTTTGCCCTTTTTGACCTTGAAGCATGTAAATGCTTTTTCTTGTGTTGGAGTGTTGTCCAACGGTTATAATATGTTTAGTAGTATGTTAATATGCTTAGGACAAATTTTTAGGTCCTAAGAAGTTTATTTGGGTATTTATTTACCCTTAACAGTCAAAGGGTGCAACATCTTGTTTTATGTTGACCACTATTGTTCTCAGTTGACTTTTAAGGCATGTTTAGGTCTTAATTAATATGATTAAATATTTAATCCATGCTTTAATAATTTGGGGTATTTCAAATACTTCTGGTCACTCTCGGGTGCATTTTAGGGGTGGTCCGGGTTTGTGTCCTGGTTTGTAAACCCGGACCACTCCTCTATTACAACATTCTGCCGTGTTTTAGCCCTGGTCCGGGTTTCTGTACTTGTTTATAGACCCGGACCACTTGCATAAGTGAGATTTCTTCTTGTTTTTGATTATGTTTGAACTCTAAACTTATACCAACTTCTTCCTCACTCTTCCTACATATATTCTAGCATGTTTTGACACTGATTAGGCATTAAAAACTAACCTAATCCACCCTATATACTCATCTGTTACTTAACCCATTTCACTATAATTTTTCATCTGTTACAGACTCTAGTTCTTGTCTCTGATGCAGTTTTCAATCCTTTCTTTCTTACCATTCCAACTCCACGCCTTAACACACTCAAGCCCATTGTTTCCTAGACAAATTTTGACAGAGCTTGCCTACTTCCTAAGCATTCTCACAACACTAAACAACTCTCAAAGATCAGTTTTACATCCCTGTTTGAATAAGCACTAAAATCATTACAGCAGCACATTAATTCCCTCCTTGTTAGCACCTATGTAACAGTTTAATCTCATGGCTTATTTCCACATTTAAACCACATTAACAATCTCATTACTTGTTCAACCTTGTAGTTTCATGACTACACTCACATTGAAATTCATTCCGCATTGAAAATCTATTTCCCCAAGACAACAATTTAACTCAAGGTAAGCTCAATTACCTTGCTAGTTTCGGTTTCTCTTCCCTCCTTCCTTCCTTCTCTTCTTTTCTCTTCTTTCTTTCCCTCTTGGTTCTTGTTTCTCACCCAGCCAACAACTCAAGCTAGCCAATCCAAGAACCACACACTAATTCAAATACTATCCTTAATATCAAAACCTTAGAACTTAAAGGAGGGTTCTTAAGGTTTTTAAGAAGGCATTACCTTGCACTTCTAAATGGGGTTCTTGGGCAACAAAGCTAGCGAAATTCCCACCTCTAATATGGCATAAAACCGGCTGGGAAAACAAAGCAAGGAGGCTCAAAATTTTTGGACTTCAATAATTGAAAGAGAGCTAGGAAATGAAGAGCTTTGGACTTTTTTCTTACCTCAAATAACCAAAGGGTTGTTTTAGCTCAAAATGAGCAGCTTGGAAATTCAATCGGAACTACTTCCATGGAGGTCAAGTGCAAGATTTTGAAATTTTGAAAGGTGGAGGGTGATCCCCAAGAAGAGAGGAGTCTCATGGTGTGATTATTTTGTGATTTGGAGTTGTTTTAGAAATTGTAGAGGAAGAAGAAGGCGAGAGCTGCTTGGGGAAGAGCAAATCGCCATTGTAACAGAGAATGAAGAAGGAGGCTCTGGTGGGAAGAAATAAAACGTGAGTGTGGAGTAGAATAGAGGAGAGAGAGAGCCAAAAGTAACTTTTCTACTTTTCTTTTCTTTTCTTCCTTTTTCTTTCTTTAATAGCTAATAAGAAAAAAGGAGAAGGCTTCCTTGCTTATTAAAACCGGCCCCATTATATACATATGTGCTGGAGCGTTTTTCGTCTTTTACAGAAAACGCTTGTTATTTTACCCGGTTCGGCACTATTCACTAACCTGGCCCGTTTTTCGGATTTTTCTCGTTTCTTTATTTTTAATGGTTCTTAAACTTCCATTAATACTTAATTATAGTTATATAATCAACTACAATTTTTACGGGTCTGTTTGACCACTTAAAGTTGCGTTTTCGGGTTTTCTCGAAAAGCGTGCTTTAAAACTCCGTTAGCATTTTTAATCCATTATTTGGATCCGTTTTCTTCGGGAATTATTCTCACATATTAATTAGGCATAATTAAGCCTTAGGAGTCCATCTCGGACCCTAACGAGATCATATTTCTCCTCTATTCATTTAATGCGTGTTTTAGCGTTTTTCACTTTTCAAGCGCTTTCTCTTTTCTTTTGCTTTTATTCTCTTACCAATACTCTCTAGGCGCTATTAGGCCTAATATAATCACATTAGAGTAATTTAATCACCATTTTTAGATCTGGGGTATTAAACGCAGGCACTCAGGTCATCTAGACACAGGACTCCTCTATGTCCCGCTGCCCTTGGAATAATACAATATGATATACTACTATCTTCTCTGGTATAAGCTTCTAACAAATCCTCATACTTCAGTCTAAGGGAAAATCCTTTCACAACTACTAATTAGAAGATTTTCTAAAACACACAACTCCAAAATCCAATTTATATTCATTACTTCTATCTTATGTGTGATTCTTGTGACCACTTAATCGGAGCTTCAAGAATCATTCGACCCTGATGTGATCAGCATCAGTGTTGAACTATCTTTCCACTCCATTTTGTGTTCGGTTTCCCTTGATCTGATCAGGATCAAGTTCGACTTCCCACATCAGTTTCAAACAATCAAATAATTCAGTTATTTCCATTTTCTATTTTTTTTACTCTTCCTAGTCATAATGACAAATTCATACAACTCCAAAGGATGGAATTCAGTCCATCAATCATTCTCAATCTACTTCCCAAATACTTTACTCCGAGATTTAATACCTAAGTGCTCATTTCATCAACCTTCGCTACTTTCATCCATTACAACTCTCCATCATCTCAACTATTCTAGCTAAGGAATACAATACCTATAAAATTCAATCGCCTTCAATTTTCTTTCAATAGTTTACCTAGGAATTCACTACTCATGTACTTCATTCATCAACTACTCTCAATCAATTCGTACTACTTCTTTAAGGGTTACCATACTTGTGGAACTCCGTCCACTACTCATTACTCTTCTTTACCAATACTCTTACACTGGGGTTACAAGATGGGTATATTCGTCCTATGGTATTTGCACCTCTAGTGCCTACTTACCACAATTACCATATGAATGAATACGTATGTTTATTTAACATAAGTATCAATCATCGAATCACTTCTCACACTTCTCATTTGTGCTATGCACATTGTAGTTTATGTGTTTTATTCATGAAATTCATATTAAGCGGTTTTCACTCTACCCTCCTTTAAAGGGATTACGCCCACATAATCTACCATATGTTATTATTGAACATTGGTTCTTTCGATTCGGGCACTCTGAAGCATTCTAGCTTCACTACAGTTTATTATATAATGTACTCTGGTCAAATGGTCTTAACCATCCTAATGCTTTAGTCCTTGCACCAAGAATTCCTATATGAGTTTATTTAACTCATAATTAATTCGGTTCTAGCCTAATAGGCTTCAAGGCATTAATGGCCATTCTATTATACTTACTAGGTGTATTAAATTTCTTAGCTAGGGCCCACTAGCTTCTGCTGCGCGACCCTAGTAGCCTTAGTGCTTAATTCGCTCTTTGGTTATTTCAAATATACTACACGTCACCTTTTTATTCCTCTATGATGGGAATAAGGTTTATTAACAAGTGTGGTACTCTTTTACCGTGCTTGGACTCGATGGGTTTTAGATTTATATCCAGCTCTCCGGCAATCTATTATACATATTATTCGTACTCCCATGATTTTTCGTTAAGTTCCTCTGACTTATTGTCGGGCGAGGTTAAGTCACTACTTAGTTGTAGTGCCTCCTCTGTTGTCAATAGCACATGAATTATACCGGTTTCTCTGGTTCAGTACAAGTGTCCTTTACTTGTGTAACCTTGCATTTCTATGCGTCGGTCCTAGTGACTTTCCTCAGTCTTCTTTCACCTTTTATTCCAATGGAATTCACATCTTGTGATTGTTAGTGTGCTTTACACTCTTCGTGCTTCTTTGGCCTTAGGCCACACGGTTTGCTGCTAAGCTTGCTTAACTGGCTTATGTCGTGTTTGTTGGTGGAAAGAAGGGTTTACTACTATTTACGTTCTCCATATTCCTCGCTATCCCACTAGATCATTAGCAGCACAAATGCAATACCAAAACACTCAGTCATACAGAGTGCAGAGGCGTAAACGCTTGGCAGTAAGTCACTTATGTGATAGGAATGAATATTTCTGCATGTCTTCTCATACTTATACTCCGTGTCATCGTCTACTACTTCCTCATAGCGGTCGCTTGTTGCACATCATACTCTTACTCATTATACAACATCGTTCCTACTGATTCCGTTACTGTGGTAGTTTCTCTTTACTCATTGCCGTTGTCATTTTCACCCTTTCTTTATGGTATGAATACCCTGGGGGTTTTCTGTGTTCATGTGTATGACGGTTGTCGTAGCATACCGTAATCTTTTTATCTTCTCAATGTGGAGATGTCTTATTCAACTTAGGTTTTATGTGTAGGTTATCTTACCTTACATTATTTCGTCATTTATGATACAATTTACCAAGTATCTTAGTTGACAATGGATGCAGTAGTTTATCGGGTTACAAGCTCTCTTGAGCACTGGTCATTCGTGGTGTCCAATGTGCATTCACATTGATTGTTTTGACAATTACTCCCTTCCTAGCGATGAGCATTGGTTATAGGCTCTAGCTGTGCAGTTTTACTTTTGTATGTACATCACCGGGACATCCCAAGAACCTTCAAGGGTTTTCTGGTCCCGTTCTCTAATTAAAGAGTATTCTTCACTGGTAAGTGAAAGTTTCTGTTGAGAGGTTTGTTTCCACTCATAGTTATTATGACAAGGTTTACCATGTTAGTGTTTACACAATGGTTCAACACATGCTTGGTGCATATGGAGTATACTTACTCCTTCGAGTATCTATGCTCTTTAAGCGTCGCGCTTTTACAGTCCAAAGCCTCTTGTAGGCGTAGTGGTTTGGAGATCTTCTTTTTCGGTTTCCTCCTGGCAACAACTACTTGCGCGAGCTTTGTTGTTATAGTAGATGAAAGCCTTTTCTAAGGGTTCACATCTTTACCACATTGGTGATCTTTGGTTAACAAGAGGTACCTTTCCTCGAGTTTCTCGTAGTGTTCAAGTGTGGACTAGGCCAATGTTGGCATTATCATGATTTTTATGCCTCTATGTTACCATTTCCACAGAAGGCATAAAGGGAAATTAAAAGCTTGTCAACTGTATATAGACTGATGCTCTAGTGACAGTGACATTGAGGTAGCCATTACTCCAAGCCACTCATTAAGTTGAGTGCAAATTGGGTGGTTCAATTGTCGGTCTATTTGTCGTATGGAGCAATATCTCTTGCAAGTCTTGTTAGTAAATAGTGTGGGTTTTGCAACCGTTTAAGCTTACATAACGTCGTTGGTTATGGCCTTCGAGCCTTATTGCTGCAAGGTATGCTCTTTGCAAGCTGCTTATACATGTTTCCACTCCTTGTATACCATTATAGGTTGGAGGTATTATTGGGCTCCATGTCAAGTCGTGGTATCACGCTTCCGTTCATGGGAGGCCCTTTAGGTAATCTGGTGCTAATCAGTGCCTTCTTGTAAGTTAGGGTATTTCCCTGTTAAGTGAAATCCCTTCGGTGTCCTAACCGAGTGTTCGTTCTAGTTCCCGTGCTCTTATCATGACGCTTTGTTCGACTGTTGTTAACTTAGACACCCTTCAAGGATTGCTCCTGGGTGCTGTTAGGTTACGCCGTTACATCCGACTAATGTTTATGATAAGTTGTGTCCACTATACCGCCTTGTGGTATTGTATTTGAGTTATCCCTTTTTGGGGTATAACGTCTACCGTTCTTGGGTAGACTGTTTATACCTCCTCCTAGTATTTAAGACTAGGTTCAAAATCCTCTCCAATGATGGATTATACTCCCTGGTAATGTTGTATCGTGCTTGGGAATTCCGTCACATTTGTTGAACATCGTTGTTCGTGTTGGGCATTCGCCTCTCTGTGTTTAGGCTGGGTATACCTTCCTGCTGTCATGTATTTGTTTGATGTCCTTGAGACATATCCAATATCTACACTTACTAGTCTGTGCTCTTTGCACTTCCTAGTTCTTATTCCTTATCTTCAGATGGATTCTTTGAGTTCTTTCATACTTGATCGTCTGAGGTGTCCAGCTGTTCTGGTTTGAACTTACTCATGGTCCGTAGAACGGAGTTGACTACTTCCCGTGTTTCGTACACTACATGTATACATACATGAGGTACCTTGGTGCTACGTTACCACTTACCTAACTATATGTCAGGCCCGCAAGCTCCTTCGGAGTGCGGTCGTCCCACAACCCGTATCTGGGTACACTCGTAGTGCTTGTCACACGCCTAGGTGAAGTATTCTATTGTCGACTCCTCTTGTATCATTCTATGATACTCACCATAATTCTGTCGGTTTGGTTTTAAAATTCAAGGTTTAAAGGAAAGGTTGTGGTTTGAAAGAAAATTTTGGGTTTTAAAATTGTGGTTCGGTGTTAAAAGAAGTTCTTCATGGCATAGCCATGTTTGAGGTTTTAACCTAGTCCAGCTTCCGCTGACTTGTATTTCCTTTAGTGCAATGGTCAGGCCATCAGGCCTTTCCACAGTTTCATTGTTCCAGTTTCTAGAATATGTGATCCCGTAGTCGCTTCACTGCAGTCACGGTACATTACTAAGTACTTGTGGTGTGTTAGGGTTCTTCTACATGTTTCTGTTCTTACTGCACTTGCTGTGGCAAGTGCGTGGTACTGGTGGTTTTTGGGTAAACCTATACCGGTCAGGGTATGGTTTCCACTCGTATTTGATAGTCTTGTCGACTCTTCTTTTGATCTTATTGATCTATGTTTGGGATACTTGATCTTTTAAGTAACTTCTCAATGATCTTGGAGACTCCCATTTATTCGTCTTATGTTTTTCCTTGTTGCCCGTCCCCACATGTTTACCGTGGTTATTGAGCCTTAACTTGTTTAGGCACTACTCTTGTAGTCCTATCGGTTCATATCCCGTGGATATCCTTGTAGTTGTCTGAACTATGTCGGCCAGGTATTGTAACCTCTTTGGCATTTTAGTTTTGGAGTTAATCACTCCTGACTATGTCCTTAGTCAGTTAGCATACCATTGGTGGTATTGTTTAAATATTACAACCCGGTATACTTGAGCCTCAGGTTTTGCTACTGCTCCCTTTTCCGCTCTGCTGCACGCTTAGTGCTTCTTTTCCTGCTGCTGGTTGACTAGCTAGGTTTCGCGACTGCTGAGCATGTCGCCTCATGCTGTTGTAAGTTGTAGCCTCCTTGTGGTTGGAGTGCTCGTTCTCCCGCTATTAAGTGTGAGTACTGTTGTTCAACTGGGATCTATCTCCGGGTCTTCCAATTCTTCGAATTTACTATATGTCCAGTTATTTCCTCTTATAGGAATATCTCACTACTTCCAGATCGGGTTTTCCCGAGTATGAGAGGACTTTCCTTCTCTCTGGCTTTCTTTCTTAAGTTATACAATGGGTTTGTGGAGGGCGGGTTGATAAGTGTCCAAATGAGCATGTTTTATAGGTGTATTTCATATATAATATTAGCACTTTTCTTGCTCATTTATCCACTTCGGTTAGTTTTCCTCTAGTTTATGTTTTATTGTTATCTCACAAATTTATTGTTTAAACATGAGGAAAACCAAGCTGGGAGCAAAGTAGACGAAGAGACAAACGCATAGGCACAAACGGCTCGAAAAACGGAGTCCAAACGAAGAATCTAGAGCCGGTCAAGTTTGTGTCCGCATTTGTGACATCGTGAGTGTCCGCGTAGAACCACGACGTCACAAGCGAGGAAAGCCATGCGGACAAGATATGGAGCGCGGACTCCATTTGTGTCCTCATGAGTGTCCGCATAAAACCACGACGTCACAAGTGAGGACAGCCATGCGGACAAATTGAGAGCGCGCCTAACTCTCTTGTCCGCCCAGAACCATGAGGACACAAGCGAGGACACTCATGCGGACAAGACTAGGACACGGACTCCATTTGTGTCCTCATGAGTGTCCGCCTAAAACAACACGGACAGCCACGCGGACGTGACTAAAAAACAACGCGCACCAGTTTTCTTCTTCGCCCGTCGACATGCTTCTGCCATATCCATCTACTCCGCAGCGCCTACCTTAATTCCCTCACGCGTCTTCAGCTCTGTCCCCTGCAATTAATGAGCAATCAATGCTCTTCCACTCCAGATCTGCCTTTTCCCTTCCTCTATATAAACACACTGCACCTTCAACAAAATACACATGTTCCACCCCCAAACTCAACACTCAAATCTCTCATTCCATTTACAGAAATCTTACGTACGCTCTCCACTCTTCTTTCTCTTCATTTCTCCATTCACCATCCACACCTCCGTATCATTATTACGTCCAACCTCTGTCTGAATTATTACCAGTTAATATGTCAGGCTAAAGAGGATTTACTCCGGGTGAAGGTTTAATTATGTATTTGTATTAATTATGCAATATTTCTACCGGTTAAAATAAATTCAGTTTGTTACGATTAAAGTTTATCTCTCTCCCTTTTTAATAAATTTCATCGATTTATTAAAAAGCCTTACTAAATCTGTTTTTAATCTGATCGGTGACGAACAGATAGGTTAATTAAGCCGTAAAACTGTAGGAACTTATTTTCATCGGATAAGTTAGTATAAGTTGCAAGAATAAAATTCCTCTCACTCCTCTGCCGTTTACACGCATTTTGCTTGAGTTTTCATTGGACCTTGCATTTTCAGGTAAATGAGTTCTTATGAGTTTTCATCGGACCTTAAGATAATAACAGGAATCTTGCCAAATTATTATATTAAACCGGTAGAGATAGCATAATTAATCAGATCATATTAACCTGAACGCGGAGTTCCGTTTAATTTAACTTCAATTCACTAAATTAATCTGTTATTTACTTTTCAAAAACAAGTCAATTAACTCCCCCCCTTTTGTGACACGCTTAGGTACTATATAATTCACCTTAGTCCCACGGTTCGATATCCGGTCGCTTACACTTTACTATACTACCACGACCGGGATTTGTTTGCAGCCCGACGTTTATTTTGAGTTTTAATTTCTTTTCTTTTATTTTAATTTCACCAGTTCTAACCACTCACAATAATCAGTTTGCAAAATGGCGCCGTTGCCGGGGACTTGATTTATTCTAGTCCCTAAGCCCCGGTTAATTCACCTGTTATATTATAATAATCTGTTAATATTAATTGGACACCTGACTTCGGACATCTGACTACGGACATCTGACTTCTGACATCTAATTACTAACTCTTTATATTATTGTAATTTAATTTCCATTGTCCTTAACATTTAAATTCCATTGTCCTTCAATTTCAGTATACTAACTTCAAATTTCCAGTATACTAACTACTAACCTTAATTTTCTGTCATTTCTTTCCATTGTCATTTTAATTTTCTGTCATTTATTTCCATTGTCTCTAACTACTAACTTATAATTTCTGTCAACTAATTCCTGACATTTTTATTTATTCTAACACATAACGAGTTTCTTTTCTTTGTTTTGAGTGGTGAATGCCTTTTACCAGGTCAAACAGTCTCCCAGAAAATATTAATAATCACACGGTTGGTTACAATCCAGAGATCGAGAGAACCTTTCTGCGCACTCTAAGGCAGAGACGAACTCAACAAAACATTACCACCACAGTGATAGAATCTGACCCGAAAGCTGACATGGCATCTACACCAGCGTCAGCACTTTGATCACACAACACGGCAGTTCGAATATCAACAGGCCGTCTAACAAGGACAACAGGCCTCTATCATCCTTCCTCACCTTAGCCCACCGGAATACGATGAGTGGCAGAAGCTGAATGCCATATCATCGATCCGATGTGTGAAGGAGTGGGCATGTTTGATGGTTCCAGGTCCAGATGAAGCCCTGTTACATGTTACAAAATTCTTTGCAACATGCCAACAGTCTACTGCAACCGACGCAGTACTCCAGTATGCAAGATTGTCATATTCCCTCACAGCCTGACGAGAAGTGCGAGCAAGTGGTATCATAGCCTGACACCAAGTACCATTGGTACTTGGGAGTGACATGGCCACCAAGTCTACGCACAAATTCCTACCCCCGAGCCGAACGTTGGAGATGATTGCTGAATTATAATTTCAAGCAACCAGGGTCGGAGAAATTTGTGAAACTTGGGATCGTTTCAAAGGACTACTACCTATTTGTCCTCACCAGTTCTAACGAAAGAACAAGTATCACAATTGTTCTACAAAGGCTTGATCGGTCCGTGCAGAACAATGGTACTGTCCTCGTTAGGGGCTGATATTTCTGAAAAAGCTAGAGGAGCATAATTTCTGAACAGCATGGAGTCTCTACTGTGAGAAGACAAGAGATTGGGCCTCCGGTGGAACAAGGAGCGGTACTCCAGGTTTATACCATGTTGGGGAAAGTGATAATAACACAGTTGACATGTGTGAAAAGCCATGAGCAACTCATGGAGAGAATGCTCAGCAGGCAACAAAAGTAAGTACTCTGCAGAAAGTGGTGATTGGCAGATGGCTAGAACTCCTACCCCACGCAAGCTAAGTCGATGATTTCCCGATCATCTACAACCCCTCCAGGCTATGCACCTCTGTCCCAATCATCTCCTGTTATTCTTGTACGCCATGTGGTGGGCCTCATGACTATGAACAATGCCCCAGATTCAAGAATTGAAAGCAAGCAGAGGAAGCAAAAACTATCTCACAACAATCAGGATACAGACAACCTTGGCAAGTAACATGCAACAACCTCGCTACTCAAACACGACAATATCCAAAACCCAATACACTTCAACCATCTCAAAATTAAGACCTCAGGCCAATTTCCAAGGAGGCCAAAGGCAATATCAACAACAGCCTTTGCAATGATGAAGCTTCATCGAGCGACCAACTCAACCTCCTTCGAATCCTGAGTCTGAAATGTCTCAAATGCAAGAGATGTTTAAAGCTATGATGGGTAAGTCCCGAGATATGCAAGAAGAGGTCGCAGCTCTGCGCAAAGACCAAAGAGCCTTGCAATCTCAGATTCAACAGTTACTCTCCCAACAAAGACCACCTGGTCAATTCCCTTCACAGACAAACCCTAATCCAAGAGAGCAAGCAAATTCAATCCTTATAGACGATGGCACATTCCAATCAACAAACTTGTGTACAGTCTCCTTAAGGAGTGGAAGGGAACTTGCCACCAGAAAAGGAAAAGAAAATCATGAAGAGGCCTACATCAATGATGAAGACACAACCAATCCAGCCTCACCTCCCTCAGAAATCCAAGTTCCTACTCCTGAAACTCCACCTCCATCTCGAGTTACCATCGACATTCCATCTTCCACTCCTAAAAACAGTGAACTCCCATTTCCCAACAGAATGAAAAAGAAACACCTAGATGAGCAGTTCTCCAAATTCTTGAGCATTTTCAAGAAATTGACCCTCGACATACCTCTTATTGATGCTTTGCAAGAGATGCCTAACTACGCCAAATTTCTTAAGGATCTCTTAACAAAGAAGAAAAAGAAACCTGGAAAAGAAACAGTGCATCTCACGGAGGAATGCTCTGCTGCCCTTCTTCGAGCACTCCCTCCCAAACAAACAGATCCGGGAAATCCCGTAATCCCGTGTTTCATAAGAGGAGTGAACTGTGGAAGCGGTTTATGCGACCTGGGAGCCAGCATTAATATCATGCCCTACGCCACCTTCTTGAAAGTAAAAGGAGGAGAAATGCAACCGGTTCCTTTCAAACTCCAACTAGCAGACAGATCAGAGATCAAGCCCATGGGCATAGTCCGAGATCTGGTAGTAGGAGTTTCTCGCTTTATCTTTCCAGCTGACTTCGTCATTTTAGAAATGGATGACAATGTTGAGGTTCCCCTGATTCTAGGTCGACCGTTTCTAAGTACTGCCAAAGCCATCATTGACGTCCACGATGGGAAAATCACTCTGCGGTACGAGGACGAAACGATCGAATTCGACATGCAGAAAATGATGAAGAAGAGTTCTAACTTTTCTCCTCATGCTAAGACAGTGGGATTAACAGATGATGAGGAGGAGGAAGGCGATTTTTCTACAGATGAGGACATGTATTCCCTATCTTCCATCACGAAAGCTGAAACTGAATCGCTAGAGCAAGTATTACTTACTTCTCTAGAAGAAAAGGTGGAGGATCCAGAAGTTAACGCCATGCTGGCGTACGTAAAAAAAAGGAAAGACTGGTTATCAAGCCTACCGGCCACCAATCGAAGAACTCGACAGAAAACCTCAAAAATCAATTCCATCAATAGAACAACCACCAGAGCTCGAGCTTAAAGAGCTACCTTCTAAACTCAAGTATGCCTTCTTAGCTGAAGATGACCATTTGCCTGTCATTATTTCCTCTTCTCTGAATTCCAGGGAGGAAACAAGGCTACTCGAGGTATTGAAGAAACATAGAACGACGATCGGGTGGACTATTGCTGATATAAAAGGAATTGACCCCTCCTATTGCACGCACAACATCTATATGGAGGAAAACTACAAGTCTATCAGGCAACCCCAACGTCGGCTAAACCCTAACCTCAATGAGGTAGTTAAAAAGGAGGTACTGAAACTCCTAGATGCGAACATCATTTATCCTATCTCTGACAGTCCATTGGTAAGCCCTGTACAAGTTGTCCCGAAGAAGGGGGGCATCGAAGCTGTTATAAATGATAAGGGAGAGGCTATCCCTCAAAGAAAAATCACAGGTTGGCGCATGTGTATCGACTATCGGCGCTTAAACTTGGCGACCAGGAAGGATCACTTTCCTCTCCCCTTTATCGATCAGATGTTAGAGAGACTAGCAGGGCAAGAGTACTACTGCTTTTTAGATGGGTTCTCAGGGTATTTCCAAATACCAATCGCACCAGAGGACCAGGATAAGACAACCTTCACTTGTCCATACGGTACCTTTGCATACAGACGAATGCCCTTCGGTCTATGTAATGCCCCTGCTACCTTCCAGAGATGCATGCAAGCAATATTCGCTGATTTCATCGAACAGAGCATAGAGGTCTTTATGGATGACTTCTCGGTCTATGGCTCTAGTTTTGATAAATGCTTGGCACAACTTGATTTGATCCTAGGACGGTGTGAGGATACAAATCTCGTTTTGAACTGGGAAAAATGTCATTTTATGGTCAAGGACGGGATTGTCCTTGGACATAAAATATCGGCAGAAGGAATAGAGGTGGATAAGGCCAAGGTAGAGGTTATCGAGAAATTACCGGCACCAACTACTGTTAAAGACATTCGAGCGTTTCTCGGGCATGCAGGATTCTATCGGCGGTTTATACAAGACTTCTCAAAAATCACTAAACCATTGACCGACCTGCTACAGAAAGATGCCCCGTTTCATTTTGATGATAAGTGTTCAGCTGCTTTCAAAACAATAACACAAAAATTGGTATCAGCACCTGTTGTCATACCACCCGACTGGTCTCTTCCGTTTGAGATCATGTGTGATGCAAGTGACTACGCCGTGGGGGCAGCTCTATGCCAGAAAAAAGAGAAGATTCTAAGAGTGATTGCTTATGCCAGCAGGACACTAAACGACGCCCAGAAGAACTATACGACCACTGAAAAAGAGCTTCTGGCTATAGTCTTCTCCCTTGATAAGTTCAGGTCGTACTTATGGGGAAGCAAAGTCATAGTGCACACAGACCACTCCGCTCTCAAATACCTATTTGCAAAACAAGAAGCCAAGCCTCGCTTGTTGCGCTGGATTCTTCTACTGCAAGAGTTTGACATCGAAGTCAAAGACAAGAGCGGAAAATTAAATGTCGTCGCTGACCATCTCTCCAGATTGGTAACTCCTACGGATAGTGTGCCTATCAACGAATTCTTCCCCGATGAGACTGTCTTTTCAATCACCAAGGTACAGGAGCCATGGTATGCGGACCTGGCCAATTATCTAGTCTCTGGAACAATACCATATGATCTATCTTACTCCCAGAAGAAGAAATTTCTTTCTGATTCAAAGCATTATTTCTGGGAAGATCCGTATTTGTTCCGAGTCTGTGCTGATGGGTTGATTCGCCGGTGTCTCCCTGAAGATGAGGTTTACAGCGTCATACATTTTTGTCACTCACGGGAAGCCGGAGGTCACCATGGACCCACAAGGACCGCTGCTAAGATCCTGGCCTCAGGATTTTATTGGCCGACTCTTCACAAAGATGTTTACCAATTCTGCAAACAATGTGATAATTGTCAGAGAATGGGTAACACATCTAGGAGACATGAAATGCCACAACAGGGAATACTAGAAGTGGAACTCTTTGATTGTTGGGGCATTGATTTTATGGGACCGTTCCCTTCCTCACAGGGCCACCAATATGTTTTAGTGGCAGTGGATTACGTGTCGAAATGGGTAGAAGCCATACCCTGTCATCATGCTGATGCAAAGACAGTAACCAGATTCCTTAAGAAGCACATCTTTACGCGTTTTGGCGTGCCTAGAATTATTATCAGTGACGGAGGATCTCACTTCTGCAACCGTTCATTTGAAGCGCTTATGGGTAAGTACAGGGTACGTCATAAGGTAGCTCTACCTTATCACCCCCAGACAAACGGCCAAGCAGAAGTTTCGAACCGTGAGTTAAAATGGATTCTCCAGAAAATGGTTAACTCATCACGAAAGGATTGGGCACTTAAGTTAGATGATGCGCTTTGGGCTTACCGTACCGCATTCAAGACTCCCATCGGGATGTCTCCTTTTAAGCTTGTTTATGGGAAATCTTGTCACCTGCCTGTAGAGCTGGAACATAAGGCATATTGGGCACTCAAGGCCCTAAACTTCGATCTAGAAACCGCAGGAGAAAAGCAAAAGTTTCAACTCTCTGAACTCGAGGAGTTAAGAGATCAGGCATACCGTAGTGCGACAATATACAAGGAACGCACCAAGAAACATCATGACCAAATGATCCACAAACGCGACTTTAAGGTTGGCGACGGGGTGCTGCTTTATAATTCCAGATTGAGAATATTTCCTGGAAAACTCAAATCTCACTGGACTGGCCCATTCCAAGTTGTTGGAACCACTCCTTTTGGTGTTTACGAACTCCAGAATCGAAAAGGAGAATGCTTCAAAGTCAATGGATCCCGTCTTAAAAGGTATGCCGGAATTCTTGAAAATAATAATGCTCTGTTCGCAATTTCTTTCTTACAGGAATACGAGGAAGCCTCCACCCCAAAGGACCAGCAGACAACACCTCTACATCATAAGTTTACAAAAGTGTACAAACTTCCTAACACCAGCAGTTCAGATACCTCGCCCTCAAACTCTTCTCCAACCTAAAGCTTGGTCAAATACGTCTAGCTAGAGACGTTAAACCCGGGCAGCTTGGTGGGAGGCAACCCACTATCTATCTTTTGTCTTTCCTTTAAATTTAATGTTGTTTTCCTTTTTGTACTATATTTCCCTTTTATATGTTATAATAAAATGCAGGTTTTACTTGAGTTCTTCTGGCTGTGTAGAATATTCCTTACAGGTACATTTCATGACATTCCACAGCTGCACTCAAGTGTGGGGGAGCTCTACACACCTACGAAATCTGGGGAGTACACTTTCCTTTATTAATTGCATGCCCTGTTAATTTTATTCCATCTACGCAATGAGGGCATTGCTTGAGCTTAAGTGTGGGGGAAGAGCCTTTTCAGGGCATTTTGTGCTAAAAATGTTTAAATCTCTCTGCTTATCTTGCATTTGTTCAAAAATTAAAATTATGTACCCTGCTAATGTAGGTTGTTCTCTTTAAAAACAAATACTATTATGAATTGTGGGATAAATGGTACAAATTTAAAAATTTTCATTTGATTACTTTGAGGAGCATTTTTCTTATGCGGTGTGACCAAATAATCTGCAAATGGTTGGATTTTATTGCTCAGGGTTTCTTTCTGTCTTCTCTCTTAGGGATTGCTAAGGGGTGCTTCTCTGTTAAAAAAAGAAAGAAGAATACAAAAAATAATAAGGGACTTGCGAGACACCATTGGTAACCAACAAAGAGAGTTGAGTGTTCTTGAATACAAAGGCGTGATGCCTACATTTTCTCATCCCTTATGCAAAAGTGAAACAAATGCATAATTTTTCCTTTTGTTTTCTCCTCAATGCCCATTCTTGAGAGAAGTTGGCCATGGTAAAAGTTCTCAGAGTCACCTAAACAAAAGAAACATTGAAGTACCTTGGATCATACCCCGAAACTCTATATTTTATTTTTACCCTGAGCACACCTATGCCACCAGCAGTTGTTGGATCACACTCCTCAATAAGTTAAAAAGATCATGAACTGTTCACCTCTTATTCCTACCCTTCATAATAATATTTGTTAGTATTGAGCATTCCCTACTTACTTGGGTACGTGGTTTTGCTTGAGGACAAGCAAAAAGATAAGTGTGGGGGTGTGATAAGTGTCCAAATGAGCATGTTTTATAGGTGTATTTCATATAATATTAGCACTTTTCTTGCTCATTTCTCCACTTCGGTTAGTTTTCCTCTAGTTTATGTTTTATTGTTATCTCACAAATTTATTGTTTAAACATGAGGAAAACCAAGCTGGGAGCAAAGTAGACGAAGAGACGAACGCATAGGCACAAACGGCTCGAAAAACGGAGTCCAAACGAAGAATCTAGAGCCGGTCAAGTTTGTGTCCGCATTTGTGACGTCGTGAGTGTCCGCATAGAACCACGACGTCACAAGCGAGGACAGCCATGCGGACAAGATATGGAGCGCGGACTCCATTTGTGTCCTCATGAGTGTCGCATAAAACCACGACGTCACAAGTGAGGACAGCCATGCGGACAAATTGAGAGCGCGCCTAACTCTCTTGTCCGCCCAGAACCATGAGGACACAAGCGAGGACACTCATGCGGACAAGACTAGGACACGGACTCCATTTGTGTCCTCATGAGTGTCCGCCTAAAACAACGCGGACAGCCACGCGGACGTAAAAATCAACGCGCGCCAGTTTTCTTCTTCGCCCGTCGACATGCTTCTGCCATATCCATCTACTCCGCAGCGCCTACCTTAATTCCCTCACGCGTCTTCAGCTCTGTCCCCTGCAATTAATGAGCAATCAATGCTCTTCCACTCCAGATCTCCTTTCCCTTCCTCTATATAAACACACTGCACCTTCAACCAAATACAGTTCCACCCCCAAAACTCAACACTCCAAATCTCTCATTCATTTACAGAAATCTTACGTACGCTCTCCACTCTTCTTTCTCTTCATTTCTCCATTCACCATCCACACCTCCGTATATTATTACGTCCAACCTCTGTCTGACTTATTACCAGTTAATATGTCAGGCTAAGAGGGATTTACTCCGGGTGAAGGTTTAATTATGTTTGTATTAATTATGCAATATTTCTACCGGTTAAAATAAATTCAGTTTGTTACGATTAAAGTTTTCTCTCTCCCTTTTTAATAAATTTCATCGATTTATTAAAAAGCCTTACTAAATCTGTTTTAATCTGATCGGTGACGAACAGATAGGTTAATTAAGCCGTAAAACTGTAGGAACTTATTTTCATCGGATAAGTTAGTACAAGTTGCAAGAATAAAATTCCTCTCACTCCTCTGCCGTTTACACGCATTTTGCTTGAGTTTTCATGGACCTTGCATTTTCAGGTAAACGAGTTCTTATGAGTTTTCATCGGACCTTAAGATAATAACAGGAATCTTGCCAAATTATTATATTAAACCGGTAGAGATAGCACAATTAATCAGATCATATTAACCTGAACCCGGAGTTCCGTTTAATTTAACTTCAATTCACTAAATTAATCTGTTATTTACTTTTCAAAAACAAGTCAATTAACTCCCCCCTTTTTGTGACACGCTTAGGTACTATATAATTCACCTTAGTCCCACGGTTCGATATCCGGTCGCTTACACTTTACTATACTACCACGACGGGATTTGTTTGCAGCCCGACGTTTATTTTGAGTTTTAATTTCTTTTCTTTTATTTTAATTTCACCAGTTCTAACCACTCACAATAATCAGTTTGCACGGGTCTGATATAGTAGGTATCCGGTACTCACCGGGAGTTCCTAACTAGCATATCTCTAATGCTATCACTCAGCCCTTTGCCCTAAGCTTCTAGTTCCTAACTCGGTATTTCCTAAGCCGGTATTTCCAGTCATCAGAGCGAATACCACTTTTTCAAACACCCCTACCACTAATACCGTCATTACCGTCCAATCTCCTTATACATCCATACTCACGCAGCGGATACATACTTACACAACGGCGGGTGATACAATGCCGTTAGCCACCCACGTGACTAACAAGGCTACTACTACATACAGCATCGGTCTGATTGACCGGAATATCCGAGTGCTACACAAATACAGACCTTATTGCAATTAAAACCGGGTACTACAACTTCCCATTCAACACAATGCTCCATTACAATACCATACAATACAATATACATACTGAGTTTACTAAGTTCCAAATACAAATACAATACTTCTTCCTAGTTCATATATACTCATTAAGAGTCTACATCTACCCATTCCTCACAACTACAAACTTCCAATGCTTATGGTGTACCCCTAGGTACACTACTACATCAAGGCTACAAGCCTTATACTACGCACTACTATCTACAATTCTTTCCTAGCTACCTAAGCAAAATGCCGGTCTCTTACCATGATCACAGCTGCTTCGGTACCTGTAAAATAAAAACATTGCCCCTAGGGGCTCAGCTTACGCTGCATATGACTTCCGCATACCCCGTGTACTAGCGAGGGTACGCCGACCACTTGATCGAATACATGCGATTCATTTTATTCATACATACATGCATACATGCTTTCATACATCATACTACAATACTGCACAAGGTATACATACATACACACGGTACAATACATACAAGGAAGACAATACAAGTCAACCAATACTTACTTACCTTCTTCCGAAATGCACATACACAATACATACACATTACATACTCAATACACAATACTTGTTAGCTCCATTTGTCCACCCGGGTTAATCGGGTGGAGATTACTCTTTTACTCGGGGTCAATGACTTACACCAGCCAAGACCATTACTCACACAATACTTTACTTACTTACTACTTACTCAAGTCAAGTCGTCGGGACCTCCGGCCCAGGGACTACACCGTCCCACCACCGGGATTTACTTGGTTCACTAATCCAGGATGCTACCCATTTAAGGGGTTTGGGCCGAGGAAAAGTTTAAGAACCAGGAATCGGATCCAACCTCTTGTGTCTCCTCATCCTCACGCGTGGGGGAAACTATATCGGACTTCTACTCATTCCAATTTACTCAATACTTACGTTAGGAGGTAGGTAGTTAGGAATTAGTAGAAGTCATTCACATCCAAGCCACACAATAATTCAATACTCCCATACACATACGTACAAGGTATAATACGTTACGCAAATACACTACAAGGTACATACACACTTCATCATCATCCATTCATTTCATGCATTATACAAACTAGTGTTCAAGACAATATATATCAAGAACAACCTAAAACAAGCACAAGTAGGTGCAATATAGTCCAATTAATGCATTTATCTTATTTAGGTGATCAAATAAGCACACAAATCGGGGGTAACCAGGTTAGGATACAGAGCATGGAGAAATCTACCTTTTACCGAAATTTACTTTACCGGGTGTTCCATGTTCCTTTGGTTCATCTCTTTCCTCGAGTCTTATTCTTGAACCTCCGGCTACATGCCAAATGGTGTCCATTAATACTAAGCATTACTATACATACATAATTACTACTCCCGTACTTACCCCGCTATCCCGTTATTTCGGTTTAACTTAATGTTCTTAAACTTACAACTTTCTTAATTACTTCTCAAACTTGTTTTACACTCTTAGGGCCGTTAAAGGTCACCAAACAAGGCCTTAACAACATCTAAAACCATTACCCATCAATCCCCCATGTTTAAAACCCTAAAAATCACATGTTGCACAATTTCAGGGTGGTCCGGGACTTGGTCTGGACCCAAGGTCCAGGACCATACATATTATACTCTCGGCCTATTTTTCATTGTGGTCGGGATGGTCCGTTTTGGACCGAGGTCCCTAACCAATACTAGTTTTTGCTCTCGGGTGTTTTAAGTGCGGTCCGGGACTTGGTGCCTATCCTTGGTCCCGGACCCTGCTAAAAATTGCTACTAGGAGGATTTTTCAACCCCTAATCAACCCTTAATCCACCTCCAATCATTCCATAATCTTTTCACATATTTGTACATGTTTAAACACACTTAAACACCCTTAAAACTCCTTAAATCCATGGTCCTATACCTACTCAACTTCTTGCTCAATTTCTACAAATTTCCATTCTCATTTTCACACTTTGCACACTTGTGCATTCCTACACTTCTCTTGCATTTTGCATCTTGTCCTAGCTTAATTTTACCATTCCAATTCATTTCCAATCAACTATACTACCTATACCCAAGTCCAACACTCATTTCACTAAGTCTTGTACACTACTTTTTTCCTAGTTCCTCCAATGCATTTAAACACCTCTTGCTACAGATTTTATATCCTTTCATTCTTATACTACAGCTACTAATCCATGATTACCAAACATCTCTACTAACTCCAATACACACCTTGGTTCTCCCATTCACCAAGTCATCCATAAATGCACAATTCCTACCAAATTTTGCCATAGTTCACCTACTTTCTTACTTAGCCACATACATCCTTTCTTGCCAAAATCACAATCTAGCCACACCCATACAAGGGTCCTACCAGCACACAAGGCAATACCAATACACCAATACTTCCATCAAACAACAATGCCAATACAAATACACAATTATTTGGCTCTAAGGCCTACAATCCCAAATACAAGCTCACAAATACTCAGACTTACATACATACTAGTACAATATTTTGGGTTCTTTAAATTGGTTTACCCATTGCCATTACTCTAATGCATTAAAATTTAGCATTAAGAAGGAGCTCTTACCTTGAGCTTATATTGCCTTTATTTCTTTTCCAATTCTCCTCATCTTCTCTTTCTTGCACAATCGGCCAGTGGGGGATGGAGTTGCCAAACTCCATCCCAACACCCAAATTACATAAAGAGGATATAATTAAACTTCTAATCTTTAAAACATCACTAATTCAATGAAGGGTTTAAATTACCACAAGTTAAGGTTTACCTTTGAAGTGTTTTAAGAGGGTTTAGCCCTTGGTTCAAGAAGGTGATTCCTCCACCATTGCAAGGTTGTATTGATGCTCAAAATAGAGAGAAAAATAGAGCATATATGGGCAAAAATCGGATACAAAAGAAGGTGGAGAAAACAAGAGCTTTTCATGTAGATTTTTACCTTAATGGAGAGAGGAGACTCCAAGCTACCCATTGGTGCTATTTTCTCTTTTAATGGGAATAACCCATGGAGATGAACTTCCTCATTTTTGGATTGTGAAAAGAGAGAAGTGTAGGATGATGAGGGGAGTAAGAATATGTAATTATTTTTACATTGGAGGTCACATGGAGGGTAGAGCATGGAGGTAAGTGGAGAAGCCATTGGAGCTTCTTTGGAGCTTTGAAATCGCCAGCAAGAAGGAGGAGGAGGAAGAGAGGGAGTACGGTGGGAAGAAGGAAGGAAAGAGAGAGAGGAGAGTGAAATGAGAGGTGAGAGAGTATGTGAGGTACTTTTACCTTTTTCACTTTTGCTTTTGACTCTTTATTTAGTTATCTAGTATGTGATGGTGTGTGAGGGGGTTAATTAGCTCATAAAACCGGCCCCCTATATTGCTACTAGTTGAAGTGTTTTTCGTCTTTTACAGAAAACACTTGCTATTTTACCGGTTTCGGTACAATTCACTAACCGAGCCCGTTTTCCGGAATTTCTCGTTTCTTTAATTTTATTGGTTATTAAGCTTCCATTAATGCTTAATTATTGTTATTTAATGGTTTATATTTTTTATGGGTTCGTTGACGACTTAAAATCACATCTTCGGGTGTTCTTATAAAAACGAGCGCGCTAAAGCTGATTAGCGTTTAATGCTATTATTGGATCCGTTTTCTTCGGGAGTTGTTCCCATATATTATTTAGGAATTATTAAGCCTAAGAATCCATATAATACGCTAACCGAGATCTGTACCTCTATGGTATTTAACTCCTATTAGCGTTTTTCGCTTTTAGGTGTTTTCTTATTTCTTTGGATATTTTTCCTTGCCAAAATTACTTAGGCCCTATTAAGCCCTTAAATACGTATTAGAATAATCTTAATCACTCTATTTAAGTGCGCGGTATTTCACTGCACTACATTTTGAGATAAATATAACCCTAAATTAGTTAGAAATTAGGGATTATTAGTAATTGTTTATTAGTATTTTAGTGACTGATTACTGTGGTTGTTGTCAAATTTTATTGGTAATTGATTGTTTGTAAATAGAAGTGGTAATTGATTGATTATTTATGGAATTATAGTGAATGGATTGTTTATGAAATTGGAATTCTAGTTTTTGCAAAATTAGGGAATGTTGGAAATTGTGGTTATTGTGAAATTGAAGTCACAATCGATTGTTTGAAGTGTTTTATAATTATATGTAATTGATAAGGTTGAATTATAGTATTAGTTGTGAATCCTAGTGTTTACATATTATAGTGTTTGTTATATTTTCAGTTTTTGTTTGGGTGATTTATGTCTACATCAGCCAATGTGGGAATGGTTGATTAAACTTGATTATTGATGGTGTTTCAAATAGTGGTATGTCCCCTTTATCTAGTTTTGTGTCATGTTAGTGGCAAAGTATGCAGGGGTAACGGAGCTTATTATGAGGGTGGGAAGAAGAAGCTCCGTTTAGTTAGTGTCACACCAACCATGAGCAACTTATTGACTCATATTGGTAGTCATTCGCATCAACATGTGCACCCACGATAGTGAAGGGTCATAGAGAATGGGTCAGTCAATGAATGACGGTACTACAAGTGGACAGTGATACCATTGAGGACGATGAAGATGTTCAAAATGTCATCTACTATGGGGTGAAGGGCACGAGATATATCTTCTATGAATTGTATGCTGAGTAAATGAAACCGACAACCAACAACACTTCTGACCTCCTCATCTTATCAACACCAAGCCTTTAAGCTTCACACCCACCGAAAACCAATCCCCCCTGCCTTGCCTTCTCATATTCACCACACAAAACACAAATCATCACAAACACTTATCATCTACTCATGTCCTCTCAAGATGAAACTTCTTACATACACAAAACCATTCTCATACCCAACACCCATTGGAAGATCATCACCAACATGATGTTGGTATGATCGATAACCTTTGATGATGACGGCGACTTGCGGGAAGGCTTCGAGGAGGATGAGATGATGGCTTGGAGGTGGTAGTGGTATTATAGGTGGAAGAGGAACAAGAATTGGAACTGGGAGATTGGATGCTACAGTGATGGGTTTAAGAAGGGTATGATTTTTTTCAGAGCAAAGACGCGTTGATACATGCAGTGAAAAGGCACCATATTATTCATCATCGATCGTTTGTGGTGAACTCGTCAACCACAAAGTTGTGGGACATCAACTGCCCAGCCAAAAACGAGTGGATAGAGATTGCATGTTGCGGTAACGAAGAAGCACCCTAGTTCTTTTATGATCACAGTTGTTGAAGGCCCGCACACTTGTCTAGACTCCATCTTGAGTCAAGATCATCCGCATCTTGATTTGAAATTCATGGCTTGCATATTCACCAAGTATGTCAAAGAAAATCCTTACATTAGAGTTGGTGATCTTTAGACAGTGATAGCTGATCAATTCCAGTATTCTGTCAAGAGGAAGAATGTTTGGGCAGCAAAGGTGAGAGTTATTGAGATGGTGTACGGTGATTGGGATGATTCGTACAGCATGCTACCTCACTTGTTACGGGCATTCAGCATAAAACCATGGACAAAAGGTTAAAATTGATTGGCACGACACTAATCCTGGGTATGGTATGAAATACCCCATTTTAATAAGATTTATATTAGTGAGATAAACCTCACATATGTGTTAATAAGAGTTTTGAAGAGTATTAATAGAGCCAAGAGGTTAAAAATAGAGAAATAATTTGCTTAAGACACATTTTGGCCTTAAAGGGCATTTTTGGTAATTTTTGTGTGGTTTGAAATACATTGAGGTTAAAGATGATTTTAACCTCCAAATAGATACTTTTAAAGCTATTTGAATGATGGAGAAGAGATGTTATACCAAAAAATTTAACCCCCCGGTGTAGGGCTTCTAAGGTTTTAGTGTTGCGAGGGACACTTTGGTCAAATAATGAGGAATCTCTGTTCGATTGGCGTGTTCCGGCAGCTTAGTCATCTTCAGGAGTACTTCTGTAATTTTCAAGGCTCCTAAGCCCCCTATAAGCTTTATCTGTCCTCCTAAAATGACTTAAATCAACTTTAAATGCTTTAAAATTTTAACACATGATAGAGGATGACATTTTGAGCATAATGGCTTTGGAATTTTTATTTTTCAAATTTCTAATAATTTTCTAGCAATTTCTGATTGAATCTAACGAGAAATTGAATTTAAAATATTCCAATCCAAAAATTCCAATTCCTCCTTAGAAAAATCTAAAATATCTTCCTGTACACGTGGTTAAAATTTCATAGTGAAATTCTTTCTGGAAACCCATTGAGTTAAGACATCGGTAAATCTCAGTTTTTACCAGATCTTTTCTATCTTTAGTGAGGCCTACTTAAGGAACCTCATCCCTTGATCAAACGAACTCCAAGATCCCTAGACAATCAGAATACCTAGCTGTCTCCAAGCTCCCACATTTTGCAACTCCCGAGCACCAAAATTCCTCCAAAACTCTTCCAAAATCATCACATAAACACACTTTCAATTCCTCACACCTCAACAATCATCAAACATCAACTAAACCACTTTCAAAACGTGAAGAACATCAAAAAAATAAGGAGTCAGACAACTTTTCCGTATCAAAAAACTGGTAACAAGAACACACAATCTGTGCCTTTTCTTCATCTCCATTCACGGTGTGTCGGGAACCCAAGCTGGTGAAACAACACACATGCTTTGCTCCTTCAAGCTCTTCGCTCACGATTTTCTGCAGTACGCTAGCGAACGAGAGTTTTTCTCCTCCATGCTCTTCAGTGACTTTTTGAACCTGGCTGGCGAACAAAAAAGAAGGAGCATACATGCTCATTCGTTCCCCCTCTTCAACTCAACTAGTGAGCAAAAAGCATATATACTCTTCCACTTTCATTCTCTTCAAGTCCCTAGAGAAGGAAGAACATATCCGCTTAGTGCCTCCTCCATTTTTGTAACGCCCCTATTTAACATAAATGCAGCAAAATAAAATACTAAGGCGTTTACAGATCATCGGGTTCCAAACACCCGACACCAACCTCACCAATTACAACTTATAAGATTACAAATGCTACGGTCTGAACTCGAGAAACACAACATAAACATAACAAGAGCAAACTATAATAACTCTCCATAATTCCTAATTTCCATCCCAATCACTCATACTCTTCGTGGCCACCTGTATAAACAATTCGTACCTGCAAGAGGAAACCAAGCAGCCCACCCCGGGAGGGGTGAGTCAGTTCCCTGGAACGGAACTGGTACAATTCTCCAAAATGAAAATTTAAAACATAACCCTCAAAATAAACAGTAACTTGAAGACAAACTCTTAACAATAAAATAGAGGAACAAGGCACTTTAAAGTAAACAGTCAAAGATAACAAGGCAAAGATATAAATAAATATAGAAAAAGTAAAGTTAGTCAATTACAAAGCCACACCATGAGTTAGTGATCATCCAATGATTCTGTTAGACTCAATTCTAGTTATGAGTAGAAAGACTCAAGTAGTCACAAGGACTAGGAATTAAAGAGAGATCCAAGAACCAACAACTCAAGAGTGGAATAAAACCAATTGGGAGAGATGGCCCCCACCGCCAGTCAAATGTTCACATGGACGAGGGATATACAGCCCTCCGCTGTCATACACATCCTTTTGGAAAAGGGATATACATCCCTTCGCTATTACCGACCCGTTCTCGGTCATTGGTGAAGACGTGCGCACGTCACAACAAAAGACTCAGCTCATGGATGAAACGATATCCAGAGACAAAGGAATAATTTACCAAGATTGACATTTTCTCATATTCCTAGCTACCCCACTAGATCATTAACTGCACAAATGTAATACCAAAACACTCAGTTTTACAGAGTGCAGAGGCGTAAACCCTTGGCAGTTAATATCTAATGAAACAACTAGATAGGAAGAACCAATAACCATGTAATTTGTACATTCAAGGCTCAGTTAGTCACATCAAGCTGAGTTAGTCACACAAATAGTTTCCTTTAGAAATTCATTTAAGCTCAGTTAGCGTTTTTCAAAAACATCTCTTAAGTCTGTTAGCAAAAGTATCTGAGTACGAGAATTCGTACCTAATTAAGGTGTTCTAAATACTGATTAGCTAAGGAACTTGTAAAGTTAAACATCTTTTCTTCCTACTAATTTACAGTTTCTGGTTTACAACTACTCTCTTATGAGGATCTGGGCTAGATCTTGTTAATTAAATCTTTCATTAGGCCCATTTCATTTACTCTAGAATGATTTAGGGTTAAATCCTGAGAGTGGCCCAAAATCTCGTTGAATTGTTTAAGTGGGCTTTTGGAGTTCATGGAATTATGCCCAGTAGGATAGCCCAAGTCCGTGTTTACCTTTTCGCTAGTTGATTAAATTTTCTAAAAAGGGTTTTGCGAGGTTTCGAACGTGCAACCTCGATTTAGTTCCGGGTTTGACTTGACCATCTACGCCATTGAATTTGTATGTCTTAAGGGTACCTTTTAACTTCATTTAAATTACTAGCTCTTGAACATAGGTTAGCTTAATTAAACTCTTAAGTTATAGTTGACTAATTTATTTTAATACCTGATTAAGGTTTAGGATATGTATTTCTCCTAATAGTCCACCTAGATGTCACGTTAACATTTAATATTTTAATTGTTACTTACGAATTAGGTTTACCCTAATAATTTCCTCTTATCATATTTCCCATAAGGTATGTTATTTCTTTTGTTTATTTTTAATGTATATATATATTAGGATTTATTCAAGACATTCTTTATGTAGTTTTATTGTATTTAATTAACTCTATTAACTTTTACACATATCCACATCCAATATATGGTTTATAAAATAAAGTACTTTCTTTAGTTTCAATTAAGTATATTAACTTCCATAGTATATAATTAACATAAAAGTAGATTAATTTAATTCCTTGATATAACCTAAGATAATCTTTTATTTCCTTTATTTCGTTATTCCAACTCAAAGTTTATAGCCTAGAATATTTGTTAACATTCTGTATTAAATGTTAGTTAGCCTTCTTATATTATTTTCAACCCATAAAGTTTATTAATCAACTATACTTTAATTTTTTTGTTACATTAAAACCATAGATTATAAGATAACTTATGAAAAATTCATAAACACAATTTTTAGACCTATTTCCCCTTGTCTAAAAATTCCCAAATTTAATATATAGTAATTATGATATTTTAGACATATTATAAAATTTTTATTTCATAAAAGTCTCTTCACTAATTATCTAAATAAATCCATAATACTCAGAACTTACAAAAATTATAACTTTCGTTTAAAAACTCAAAACCCATATTGTTTTACATGAAAATAAACTAGATTTTACAAGGAATCTATGGTTAAAATTTCGTGTCAAAATACATTAGGGAAAGTCATTTAATTAATCTAGCAAGTTAGTGTATTTTCCTGTAATTTAAACTAACTTAAAACATCATAATCATTCCACGTTTTAATCTCAACCGTCCAATCCTATAACCTACGATCGGACGGCCCAATTTTCGTGAGTTCTTCAGCTAAATCCCTAAACACCGCGGATGGGAACCGGTCGATTCCTCGCTATCTACAGAATGGAATCCGACGATTTTTGCTTTGTCTGATTCGAAATTAAAAGACGAATACAATGGTACTAATTTCGTGAGCTATAACGCAAGGCGCAGGAAAACCGATTCTAGGTTTGTCAAACTAGGGTTTATACCGGTCTCTGATTCGAATTTCTACAAATTCTCTCAATGTAGTGCGTAAGTGGTTAAATTATCAATTGAGTTTGTTTGGGAATACAAAAGCGAGTAGCATAATCGGTGGAATTGATCGGAAACATACCGGAGGTGCGCCAGCGAGAGTAATCTGATTCAGGTTTCTGGAAACTCTCAATTTTTTGAGTGGTTGAGGGTTGAACTTTGTGAATCTATAAAATACAGTATAGGTCGAGTTAGGCCATGGTTATAGGCTTCATCGATAGAGGAAATGTAGCTCTACAATGTGATAGAAATTCCCTGATCTAATACGTAATACACACGAAGAAATTTAAGTTGAAAGTTCCAGGTTTATACCTTTCATTTTTCTGGAAAATCTATGATTTTATGTGAAGTTCAGGTAGACAACTTCACATATCAACTCGTTCCAGTTGAGAGCGACTAAATCCACGAAATATATCACAAATTAAACTAGACATGTAACTCTAGAAATGGGTGGAAGAATTACTGAATTTGATGAACTAGAGAGAGAGAGTTACAGATCTCACAAGATCTGGGTTTACCTAGTCGATTTTCTGGAAAATCTGGCAAGAACACTACCGTGGTCGAGTTGGGGACTTTAGACGCCTCGATCTTCCACACGATTCAGAATTAGCCTTGGTTGTTAAAATAAAAATTGTAGAGGAGTTAAAGATCTTGAAAATAAGCTATGGAACACAAATGTTTGTCCAAGGATGAAGGAGATATGATAAGACAATGTTCGCATTACCTTTCTGAGTTTCTGGGTTTTCAGAACTCGGGGAGGCAACTTCAGATCAACTTTATGATAAATGTAGGAGGAATTAGGTCAAGTGTGAGTAATGGTTAGAAAGAGGGTTTGTAGGAGATTAAAATGAAGAAAACGGCATTTAAGAATTCGAAATGGTGGCTGAGAAATTGAGGTCTGAAAATGAAGCAACGATCTGGGAGTGGCTGAGAAGACTTAGCCGGTTATGAGGAAATCTGGCATGGCACGCCTCCCAAGGCGCATGTGGCTGAGTCAGACAGCCTTTGCCACGTCAGCAACCTTTAAAATTTTGGCTCTAACTTCATTATATCATAATTTTGGCTAGGATGATCTATTTTTAATGTTCTTATTATCAATCTTCTTGGTTTTCCATAATCTTTTTATTGATATAGGTTTAATGGGTTGGTTTGACTATTCTCAAAAAGTCAACCCTAGCAAGGATTAAGAAGCTTTAAGGTTTCTATGATTTTATATTGACTTTTGATTCAAATCAATGCTCCAAATATTTCTAAAATCTTTATAATATAAATGGAGTGTCTTAAAATTTTCCTAAGATTGATTGACTTATAAATCTTATTATTATATTCATAATACTACATAATAATTTAGTATTTAATAGATTATTTGGGGTTTAATAGAAGAAATCCCCTAAATTAATTTAGATTAATTTATGGGGTATTTCAGTTTGCCCCCCTTAAATGATAACTTCGTCTCGAAGTTTATAATCAACTAATAACTACTCACACCGCTTGTCCACCCAATAATAATTCCAACGCAATTCCATACTGATCCAATCCTTTATTTCCATCTATTTCCACATTCCACTAGAGATTACTCAAAATCAAATCAAACTGAACCAAGATATACCAAGATATTTCATAAATAGAAACCAAGAGTCACATAATGTGTAAATCAAGTACATACATACACCTCTTCATTACTCTACTAATAAAACAACAAGGCATAATCTGAATGAGGTGACGAAGAAAGAGTATGCACTACCCCCCCTTAAAAGAGCTAAGATGCACCTTCGTACCGCTACTAACGAGAACCCATAGAAGGTGGGGATATAGGGAAACATCATGTGAATAGGTATGGGTACTTCAATCTCATTGAGTCCTTAGTCTCCTAAGTAGCGTCCTTAACCTCATGATGCTCCCAAAGAACTTTCACTAGCTTAACTGATGTGCCTCTCGTTGCTCGGACCTTCGTGTCCAAGATCTGAATAGAAGTCTCCTCATACCTCAGTGTAGGCTCAATCTTCAATCTCTCTGGCTACAGCACGTGAGAAGGGTCAGGTATATACTTCTTCAGCTGAGATACATGAAACACGTCATGTAACTTCCCCAACTCCGCTGGTAGATCTAGTCTGTATGCTGCTGGGCCCACTCGGTGTGTAATCTTGTACGGACCGACATACTTAGGGTTTAGCTCCCCTTTCATCCCAAATTTGAAGATGTCTCTCATCGGAGACACTCGTAGGAAGACCATGTCACTGATCTGAAACTCGAGCTCTTTGGTACGCTGATCCCCGTAAGATTTCTGTCTAGACTGCGCTACCCTGATGTGCTGCTGAATAACTCTGACCTCATCCTGCAGTGTCTGAATGTACTTTGGCTCAATCAAGACTGCCTCAATAGGGTCACTCCATGATAAAGGAGTCTGACACGTCTGCCATACAGGCTTGGAACGGTTGGCCATACCGATAGACGAGTGGTAGGAGTTTTATAGGAAAACTCTGCTAGGTGTAGATGCTCTATCCAACTCCCCTGATAGTCTAAGGCGACCGCTCTCAACATATCTTCGAATGACAGTCCTCAACAACTGCTAAGGGAGTTGCTTCCTTGTCGTTGTGAAGTGCAACTTGTGAGTTGCTCCTTCAGTGTAAAGTGGGCTTTTTGTGGTTTCTTTTTGGGTTTTGGCACATTTTAAGGCACGAGTTGCGTGAGTTACGCGACTTGTTGTAGCAGTAGATAGAGTTTGGCTTTTGGGATCTTTGGCTTTGGAATGTTTGGTGCCAATTTTAGGATATGGAATGGAAGAAGACATTGTTGGTTTTTCTGTGGAGGTAGGAGTTGGAAGGATTTATTTGTTGGGGATTTCGGTTTGAATGAGATAATGAATTTTGGTAAATTGAGGCTTATATAGGTTACCTCTTCTTGGAGTAGGTTGCCTTCCTCTGTGGCTCTACGCACAATTGATCCTCCTCTTCCTTCGACAAGCGAGGTGGCGGCGATGCTCTGAGAGATTCTTCTCAGTAGTTTGTCAGCCACTTATGCTGATGGAGCTTCCTTGAGGACAACCTGCTTCTTGGATCGAAGTCCCGATTTAGGTGCCATTTTGATCAAGGGATTTGTTTGAAGTTTATAAACTTTTCGCTAGAGAATCCTTTAGAGTGGCTGTGAGACGGAGATTTTTACACTTAATCTCATGGAGAGTGTTGTAAGAGAGAAGAAAAATTACTTTGAATGCACTAAGAGATTAGAGAGAGTGAGGGCAATAATGTGACAAGAGCAAACTCCCGTCGCCCTGTTATAGTTATCGAGTAACGGCCGGTGTGACCGTTCCTCATCCGCTTGCTGACATATCCCAATAGTACTATTCACAATGCAGCGGTTTTGACAGGCTGTCAGTGATCGTTGGCAATTTTCCCGTTTTTATCCGTTGACCTTCTCTAAACTAACCTCACTTGTTTGGGAAAATGACATATCTGTTTCAAGTAGTCGTCTGACATAAATATCTATGCATTAAACCGATCGTTGACTACTGAACGACAATATTATAGTGTTGCTCACATGTCGGTGACTAATCATGGGAAATGAAAACAGTTTAATTGTGATTAATGAATATCATTCCAAGATCATGAACAATCTTGGTGAATCTTTCTCTACCTAATGGCTTAGTAAAATGTCAGCTATTTGGTCTTCAGTAGAAATATACTTTAAAAACCAACTAATTGCCTTTACATTACAATCTCTAAGAAAGTGATGTCTAATGTCAATATGCTTGGTACGAGAATGATGCACAAGATTTTTGGAAATAGAGATGGCCCTTGTATTACCACACATAATTGGTAATGTACCTGTTTTGACGCCATATCACCTATTTGTTGCTTAAGCCACAGAGTTGAGCACAGCAGCTTGCTGCAGCTATGTATTCAGATTCAGCCGTTGAGATTGCAACACTTGTGTTGTTCTTTTGATCCCCACCCTGATCAAACATGACCCAACAAAGAATGTTGTTCCTGATATGCTCTTTCTATCAGTGATAGATCCTCCATAATCTGCATATGAATATCCTACAATTTCACAATTAGTGAATATAGGATAAAAGAGACCAAGATTCATGGCTCCTTTTAAGTAATATAGGATTCTTTTCACAACTATGAGGCGACTTTCTCTTGGATCTGCTTGAAACCTGGCACATAAGCAAACACATACACATAATGTCAGGTCTACTAGTAGTGTAAATATAGTAGAGAACCTATTATCTCCCTGTATGATCGCTGGTTGACCGGTCGTGTCACCAGTCATGATGCCCATTTTTGTGCCAACTGCCATTTGTGTGTCAAACGTTTTACACTCTTCCATTCCAAATCTCTTTAGCAAATCCTTTACATACTTCTCTTGGGATATGATAGTCCCTTCGACATTTTCTAGACTTGAAGTCCAGAAAGAACTTCAATTCTCCTAGATCACTCATCTTAAATTCCTTTTTCATCAAAACTCTCAAACTTCTTGCAATATTTCTCATCAGAGCTCCAAAGATTATATCATCAACATACACAATTAAGAAATCCCTTTTGTTGGTGTAAACAAACAAGGTTTTATCCACATTTCCTCTCTTGAATTGGTTTTCTAAAAGATAGGAAGATAGACGATCATACCATGATCTTGGAGCTTGTTTGAGCCCATAAAGAGCTTTGTCGAGCTTAAGTATCATAACCTTTCCTTCTTGTGTCTCAAGCCTGGAGGTTGTTCAACATACACTTCCTCTTTGACTACCCATTGAGGAAGGAAATTTTGATGTCAAATTGGAAGAGTTTGATTCCTTGTGTGCAGTTAAATGTAATTAGTATCTCGATGATCTCCATCTTGCTACTGGAGTGAAGGTTTCTTGGAAGTCTATCCCTTATTGTTGATGATATCCTTGAGCTACTAGACGAGCTTTGTTCCTAATGAATTCCCATCTTATTCAACTTGTTTATGAATACCATTTTGTGCCAAGTACGCCTTATGTGAAGGACGAGGCACAGATGCCAGTCTGAGTCTCGAAGAGCTTCCTTGATGTTCCTGGGCTCGATTGGTGAGACTGTCGTTGGGAAGGCTAGAAGAATCTCGAGTTTGTGCTCTTGTTGAATTCCCTTGAGATGTCTGATATGATGTTCTCCAAAGGATGATCTTTGTATAAAGTACGAGAATGATGAATGGTTGATGGTGATAGAGGATCTTCGACATCATTGTTTCCTTCGTCGACCTGTTGTTGACCTGTCGCTGACCTGTAGGGTAACTTTTCTTCAGTTGGTGATTTCATCTTTGGGATTATCTATGTGATCCTGGTCAGCTAGATCAAATCCAAGTTCTTCAGCTTCTTCAAATTTCTTGACCTTGTGAACATGAGCCTCATCAACAGACCACATGCCCACTTTCTTCTACCTTCAGTGTCGTTTTGTTGTATACTTGTATGCTCGGATCTTTTAGAGTACCCAAGGAAGATGGCCACATCACTTCTTGCATTAAACTTTCCTAGTGGATTCTTTTCATTATTGTGGACATAACATGTACAACCAAAGATCCTGAAGTGACTTATGTTTGGTTTTCTTCCCTTGTTAGCTCATAGGAAGTTTTATTGAGGATAGGTCGTATGAGCATTCTATTTGTGATGTAGCATGCAGTCACCACTGCTTCTGCCCAGAAGACTTGAGGAAGATTGCTCCCCAATAACATGACCCTGGCTACTTCTTGTAGTGTTCTGTTCTTACTCTCAACTACCCCATTCTATTGGGGTGTTCTTGGTGCTAAATATGTGTGATTTATTCCATGTTGTTTACACATATCCATGAATTGTTGATTCTCAAACTCTGACCTATGATCAGAATAAAGATCCATGATCTTGTGGTTGAGTTATACTTGGACTTTTCCTGCAAGACTTGAAATTTCTCAAAGACTTTATCTTTTGAAGCAATAAGAATGTCCACACAAATCGTGAGTAATCATCAACAATTACAAACACATACCAATTTCCTCTAAACTTTTGATTCTCATAGGTCCACATAAGTCCATGTGAAGTAATTCAAGTGGCTTGGATGTACTAACTAAGTTCTTTGATTAAAAGAAGTCTTAGTTTGTTTGCTTCTAACACAAGCATCACAAAGATTGGTCTCAGATTCTTTAATCTCAAGGAGACCTCTTAACAACCGTTTCTTGACAAGTTTTCTTAACAATAAGAAGACTAACTGCCCTAATCTTTTGTACCATGGTGTAGAGTCATCTATTGAAGCAGTAAAGCATGGAAGATTTTGACTGTCAATATCTTCCAAACTAGTTATATAAACATTGTTCACCATTTTCCCTTTAACAACTCTTAGCCATTGTTCTGACGTTACTTCATGCTACAATGTGTAGGATAGAAGTGAACTGAATTGCCTTGTTGTCACATATATGAGAAACACTAAGCAAGTTGAATTTTAAACCATTAACCAAATTTACACTATCTATGACATGATCTGAAGCAATACCAAACCTTACCTACACCGATGATTCTTCCTTCTTGTTGTCGCCAAAGGAAACAGTTCCTTGGCTTCCTGGTTCGAGTGAGAAGAACTTCTTTTTGTCTCCTGTCATGTGTTTAGAGCACCCACTGTCGATGTACTAGCAGGGGTCCATTCCCACTCGATTCTACACTTAACACGTTAGTGGTGCGGGGTTAGGTTCCATAGAAAGTTGGACCCATTTCCACCATCAACTGCTGTTCTAGGATTATTTTTGACTACCCATTTTAGTCATATTTCTCTTGAGTTGCCAATGCCTCATAAAACATGTTTTATAGCAATTGGCTTCATGATGACCGGGTTATCTGCATAGGTTGTAGACACCTCCACGATTGGTCGTTGACTGATACCCGACTAGTCGTTTATTTCTCCATATGGGTGTCCTAGATACAGCTTCTAGCTTCGCATGTTTTTCTTTGACGAACACTAGTTCTTTTTCTTTTGTACTAAGTGCAACAATCAATTCATCGATTTCAGGCTGTTTTCCTAGTTTCATCATTTTCATCAGCTCGAACGCCATTAGGGAACCTAACATGTCTGCCATGGACATCTTAGACAGATCATGGACTTCTTGCATGGCATTGACCTTGCTGTCAAAGGAGGCAGGAAGAGATCTGAGGAACTTCCAAATTCGATGCTCGTTTGAGATAGATCTTCCAAGCACCAACATTTCGTTGATCAGCTTGGTTAAACTTGTATGCATTTCGGAAATGCTCTTCTTTTCTTCCTTCTTGATAGCTCCCAATGAGTGAGTAGCAACTCAATGTGAGTCTTTTTATATCTCATCATTTCCTTCATATGTGACCTCAAGAGTTTTCCAAATTTCTTGAGCTGTTTTGGCTGAGGCTATCTTGGAGTATTGCTCAGGTAGTAGTGCACAATGTAGTTTCTTACGACTCGAGCATTGAATACCAGCTTCTTGATTTGATCATCCGTCATGCGTCAATAGATATGTCTTGTCCTTGAGCGTTCTAGAAGGTGTACTCTCCATGTGTTATCACCCTCCACATTCTTGGATCATCCAACTTGATGTGAAACTCCATTTTATTCTTCTAGTGAGTGTAGTTGTCTCCATTGAAGAGTAGTGGTCGATTTGGTGCAGAACCTTCTTCTACCCACTAGTAGGCTTGCGTGAGGCATTTTGATCGTCTTCCAAAGCAGTTATGTAACACCCCAACCACAAATACAACACTTAGCAAACAATCGCTGCGGAACTACAACTCGACATATAACATAATCCATTGGTGTTACACGCCGTTAGCCACCCACATGGCTAACAAGGCTAACTCTTATACACTTTATCGGTCTAATGGACCAGATTCCCGAGCACTTACACAATACTATCCCGTTCCATTTCCCAAATCAGTATACATTACATTCAACTGTACCGAGTATTTACAAACTAATGCTGATAACATTTCCGGTCTTACTACTCCTACAATTCATAAGCAATTAAATAACTACCCATATGCAAACAACCACCCTGTCCTACTTTTGAACGGCTGCCAGCTCCATTGTACCTGAAAGGAAAAGGGTGACCCCAAAGGGGCTCAACACCTTTGCTGGTATGGTAATAGTGCAACCCGCATACTACCGGAACACACACAACTAATTTTCGTCTAAACATGCAGTTGATTGTATTTAAATCAGCATGTAGAACCATAAACACATAACACATTAACATCCATACAACACCCATAAGCATAGCAATACTCATTGCATAACAACAGCATACACATAACATAATAGGAACAAATCCCTTGAGGAAACGAACCAAGCATTAGTTATCCAAACTTGGTAAGCCTAGAGAATGATTTCAATCTCATGTTAAGCTCGTTATACAATAACTTACTGTTCTTCTTAGATAACGTATACTTTACTTGAGATGTATCGGTTATAATGTAGTTCCGAACACACCGTACACAATAACTTTACTGAGAGGTGTCGGTCTTAATATAGATCTGACCACACCATACACCATAATTTTACTTAGAAGTGTCGGTCTTAATATAGATCCGATCACACCATACACCATAACTTTACTTAGAAGTGTCGGTCTTAATATAGATCCGATCACACCATACACCAATCCCCCTAGCCTGAACAAAAGTCAGGTAGGAAAGCCTTTTATTAGGCTTATGGGTGATTGTAATCCAAGAAGGAAAGACAACCAATAACAGAGAGGGAGTTAAAGCGAATATAGACATCAACTCCCAAACAAACCTTACCATAATCCCCCTAGCCCGAACAAAAGTCAGGTAGGAAAGCCTTTTATTAGGCTTGTGGGTGATTGTAATCCAAGAAGGAAAAAAATCATACAAGGGAAAGAGTTGAATCAAATATAGATATCAACTCCTGTACATACACGCCGACCGGGACTCCCGGATTCCTCACCCCCCATAATATATATTAGTTAGAAGTTCCCTTATGGAACCTATCACATCATGACACCATATGGTGTTACAAACTTGGTTAAACACAAAGGGAGGTAAACATTCTTACACGCAACAACAACAACACACACCTAACACATGGATAGCTGTTGTTAGAACGTTCCCGTAGGTTGGGTCGTTAAATCCTAATACCGATCTCTTATGTGATCCTAGAGTCGGTTAGCTATGGTTTAACACATATTCGAGGTTAAACAGTATCGGGACTAAATACGCCACATAAATGAATCATTGTAAACTCATTTCATGCTTATTCTTGCAAGGTGGCAAACACACAAAAAAAACAGGTTGGCACACAAGCTGGTGTAATCCAGTAGAACACAGGTGCAAGAAAACCATACTTGTCACCTTGAGGTTGGCTAGCCTAATGTGACACCCTCTTAGTCCCGGATGCCATTTCGACTAGTTCACGTTCCTATAATTCATTCAATCGAACGGTTAATTACCATTCTTACTTGCCGGTTAACTAATTACCTCACATTACATTTGATGTACTTTCACACTTAAACTTACATTTGTTCAACCTCTTAATGGTCATTATAATTCACCAAACATGTCCGAAACATCCTTATTACACCCACTAGGGTTTACTACTTAAGCCACATTTTCTTTTCTATTTTTTTATAAGGGCCGACCGACCTTGCAAGGGAGGTCCCAAGGTCGGTCGGAACCAGAACACTTTCCCGTTTGAAAATTTTACCCCAACCGACCTTGCCAAGGTCGGTCCTAAGGTCAGTCCAAGTCCGAAGACATCACCGGTTGAAATTCTAGCCCGACTGACCTTGCCAAGGTCGGTCCTAAGGGAGGTCGAACCCAGAACCCATTTTAACTACTCCATTTGAGCTCCAAACTTACCTTAATTCACCCAATCCTTTCCTAGCCATCCCACATGTTTTTTAACATGTTTAAAACACCTTAAAGAACTCTTAAAACTCCTTTAATCATCCACCAAACTCATTGATTAACTCACCTCTAAATTCCTCAAACACTTACTCAAATTCTTACTAAATTTCTTAACACTTGAACTTAACTTCCTACACTATCCACATGTAAACTTCGCCAAAACTTCAAGCAACCAAAGAGTTCCATCCATTCCAATTTGACCACTCATAAGCATCATCATTCATCCCCATTCCCTTTACTCAAACTTTCTCAAGATATCTCAAGGTTATGTTCTCTAGTTTACACCTAAGTTTTTACAAGGCATAATACCCCATTTACTTCAAAATTTTCACAAGTCTTAACACTTCACATAACATAATTTTGATGTGTCTAAAACACCCATTTGATCTCTAAATTCCTCCAAGATAACTCCTAGGTCATTTTAACACTCACGAACACCTTAATTCCTTTCTTTCACCAATATAACCCTTAATGATTCCTAGTACTTTCTAGGTCATAAAATCTCCTTAAAACACTTAAAACTCTTTGTTTATCAACTAAACTTTGGCATAGCTTCTCTAACACATTCTTACACTCAAACACATGGTGTTTCATCCTTAAACAATCAAAGACATTCAAATCCTCTATGAATGTTCTTTACACACAAAGTACACCCAAACTACACTACATCACAATATAGTGCATAAACTTAAATTTCTTGGCACTTAGGTCCTTAAATGACATGGCTCTTAGGCCGTTATTTGCAATAATCTTAAACACTGAATTTCCATATATTAATGCCTTCAACCTGCAAATACACACAACAATGCTCCCATGTCCTTATAGTCCACCTTGTGGATATTTTACTAACTCATTTCCCATTGGCTCTTTAGGTTGTTTATTAAGCAATTAAAGCTCAATTTCCTAAGGCACAAAACTACGTTAGGATAGGCCATTTACCGTTTCCTCTTCAAGATTTCCTCTCTTCACTTTTGTTTTTTGATTGAAAACCGGCAAGAACCTTTTTGTTCACTTGTCAATCTTCTAATCAATGTACAATTAAGGGTAATGAAATTTAAGTGTTACACCTAAACTCATAAATTAACCCTAGATTATAAGAAGTGTTATAACACACTAGAATTGGTACTTACATTTGGAATTTGTAGAGAACTTGATTAGGAAACAAGGCAAGACCTTCTTCTAGCTCCTTTGGAGATTAAAACAAGAATAATTCAAGGAGTAAAACAAAACCCCATGAGAAGCCATTTTGGTATTGTACAAAAATGGAGGAATATTGATTTTTCTTTTACTTTTCTTACCTAGGAACAAAGGAGAACAATAAGGTGTAAGAATTTGAGCTTTTCCTCCTTCAACGGAGATTCTCCATGGAATCAAACTTGAGTTCTTGAAGTTTTGAAAAGAGGGAAATGAAGAGCTTGGTCTAACTAGCACAAATATGCTATTAGAACTTGATTTGGAGCATGGAGTTGGATTTGGCAAGGAAATGAAGATGGAGAAGAGAGGTTGCTGCAGCATGAACGGTTTGGAGTTGGGAGAAAAGGAGGAAGACGGTGGGAAAGAAAGAAAATGAAGAAAGAAAGGTGAGAGAGTGAAATTGTGAGATATTTTAACTTGTAAAAGGTAATATCTTTTACTTTATTTCTTCTTGTTTCTTTTAGTTGGCTGGCAAGGGTGATGACTCACCACCTCTAAAAACTGGCCTCCATGCCTTGGTTAAGATATATATTATAATTTGACCATTTATCTAATTTAAGTTGACTAAATCCTTAATTGAGCACTATTTGGGCACTATTCATAATTAGTGCACAAATTTGTGAAATTTTTTGGTTTCTCATTGATTTAGGATTCCTAATGTTATAATAAGTAGTAAGAATATTGATTAAGTTGTATCATGGGCATTTAGCCACTAAAAACCCATTTCCAAGACAATTTTTCAAAAACGTGCTTTAAGACTCCTTAAAGCACATTTTGTGTTTAAACTCATTTTTGAGCTTGGTTTTCTTTTGTAATTGGTTTAAAATGTCCATTAGCATGTTAATAAGGCCTTGGTATGCTCTTTGGGTCCTAACCAAGGTTATCCCAAGCTTAGAGCATGTTTTTTTCCCAAATTATCTTAATGACATTTTATTGTGTTTAATATGGTTTAAATTGCTTACTAACATTTCTAAGGTAATTATTAGCCTTATAATACCATAGTTTAAAATTTAATTAACACATTTATATTTGGGGTATTTCAAGTTAGCTTTCTAGAAGAGACCTGCTTTGATACCAATTGAAACTAGCAAATGCTCCTGACACGTCCCCAACGTGTCGTAGACGTATTGTGGACTTAAATAAAACTTTGATAGTTAGGAAATGACATGAGATAAACTTATACTTGAAACTCCATTTCAATTGAGAATTTACACACAAGAAATATACTCAATCTCCCTCGCCCCCACACACGGACTCCCGGGACAGTTACGACTTTACCCTAAAGTCCTTAACTGTCACCTGACTATCAGCCTACGGTTCACCGATCGCTCTCCAACCTGTCGGTCTATCAAATACTCAAAGTATTGGCACTCTAACCCAGTCCTCTCTAGCTCACCAACTCTCTAGCACTTACACACACTCTTAAGTCTAATCCACACTTGCCCAAATAATCTGTTTCTTTTCTCTCATACAGACTTACTTTATATAAGATAAATGCAAGTATATATACAGTTAGTTAGGGTGTAACTACAGTCCTATAAGTCCCTAGACTCTAGGAGTCGACTACAGCTTCTATTATTTACATAACAACCACACTAGACTGTAAATAGAGTCTTCAACTTGATTTGAAGGTGTTTGGACTACGTGTCGCCTTATGGTTGGTCACATCGACGGCAGCCCTCTCGATTGGTCGAGGACCACTTGTGTTCCCCACTTGCCTGATTCTGTCTAACTCATTAAATGCTCATTAATGCTCCTTTAGTCTTCATTACGGCTATGCAATTGTTCTAAGAAGTAGCCCTTTACTTATCTTGTCCATTTGCACATTAATGAGTTATGTTCTTGTCGTGTGTTAGTTGATTATGTGGGTAGATGAGTCTGTCTGAATATGTCGATCCTCTTGCAATCTTTTGTCTTTGATTTTCTTCTTAAGCATGAGAGATATCTTCGTGCGGTGCCTGACTTGTTGTATGTGCTAGAAGTTTTAGCGTGAGCTCTCCCAGACAGGTGCCCGACCGGTTGGGCACATGTCGTGAACCGAGTGCGCTTGCAACCTTGCATGCTAAGCCACTCTTTTACTTGTCTATCTGAATCATAAAGCTTGACAAACATATTAGATAGACAATACAAGGTTTGCTATCATCAAAACTAAAGGATCTTGACTTAACAACAACAACGGTGAATTAGAGCAGGATGAGCAAGGGGGAACTATTGAGTTGAGTACCATCTTAACATCGGTATTATTTTTGAGACTTTTGAATCTTTGCAAATTTAATGCGTTCTGAGTATTGGGTTTGATTGTGATATACATAAATATTTTAGAATGTTTTCACCACGTGAGTTTACCTTGGCTTGATTTACTACTGGATTTGGCTTCTCAATTCTACACCGATGACAACTGTATTTGTACTGAGTACCCAACAAAATTGGATCTGTTTCCTTGGCCTTGCTGTTATAATCATTTGTCACTGTTACAACCAATTATTTTATGAATTATAAACCTGTTTGAACCAAATTTTCCTTGTTGTTATATGAATGAGCGTCAGCAATTTTAAGTGGAAATTCATGATATTTCTGCTTCTATTTTTGCTGCTGCTAAGTAGACACTACATGGTGAAATTCTAACAAAATTGGATCTGGTTTTCTAGTCTTCTTGGTCACAATTACTTGCTGCTGTTACGACCAGCTATAATGTGAATAACAAGCTTGTTTTGAATCCAATTGTTGCTGTGTTATATGGATGAGTTTCAACACGATTCAAGTTCAAATTCATGGTATTTTGTTTCTATTTTTGCTGTTGCTAAGTGACATGAATTGGGTAGATTGCTTCTGCGATTTTATGGGAAATGTTACTGCCTATTTAGGATCTGATTGGCCATTGCTCTCAGTTGCAAATAAAGGCATAATATGAGCACATGCTTATAGAAAAAAAAATGATATGAAGTGTACTAAATTTCATTTGGTGCTTGGTTCTACTAATTTGCACCTCTGTTAGCAATTTTTGAACGGTAAACATGAGCATTCACCGACTCATTACCACGGTCAAGTTCTAGTTGTTTTGCACTTCTTAGAGAGGTGTTACTTTTGTTTACTTTTATCGGAAAGGGAAAGAATTTACGCGAGGAAGAAGAGCGAAGAAATATGAATGTGTGCGGTTTCTTTTGTTATTCACAACTCGCTTAATTACAAACCTAATGTCAACGACTAATTTATACAGATTTGAGATAAAATGAATTGCGGTATATCAGCAAATATGCCAACTAGAATATCTAATTACATATGTACTCAAACTGAAATAAATAGGCTGTCAGGGAATACTAAATGGGCTGAAAAAGAATTAAACTGTCCAGCCCAATACCCCCCCCCCCCCCCCCCCTGCAAGCTGTAGGACAACTAGGTTGTCAAAGCTTGTCGCTCTGTGCCCTAAGAATCCCTAACTGAGGTAACTGAGTGTGATACCATGTGCCTGGTATAACCTTTGTCAACATGTCAGCAAGCTGATTGCTAGTGGGTGTATAGACAACATCAACCAAACCTTGCTGAATCTTATCACGTACGAAATGGTAATCAATCTTTATGTGCTTTGTGCGTTCATGGAAGACAACGCAAGACCGGATTTCGTGCAATGTGTATGGCCAACTGATTATCACACTTGACTGGTATAGGAGTGATGTGAGTTACTCTGAATTCATGTAAAAGGCTTGTGAGCCATGTATGTTCAGCGGTCACACGACGTAAAGAACGATACTCAACTTCAGCACTGGAAAGAGAAACAGAACCTTGTTTCTTTCTTGTCTCCAAGAGATGGGACTGTTTCCTAGGAAAATATGGTATCCTGATATAGATTTCCTTGTGTTTGGACAAGCAGCCCAGTCGGAATCACAATAGGCAATCAAATCAAGCTTAGCAGATTCGCCTGGAGCAAGAACAATGTCGTAGTTTTAGGTTCCCTTGATATAACAAAGAGTATGAAGGGCTGCTTGCAGATAAACATCATGCGGGCTCTGAATGAACTAGCTCAAAACTTGCACCGTGAAACTAATATCAGAACGTGTGTTAGACAAGTAATTAAGCTTGCCTACCAAACGTCGATAAAAGTAGGATCTTCTAAAAGCATGCCATCAGTGTGTAACAATGACTTACCCATTATCATGGGTCCCATAGTTGCCTTCTTGGTGGTGCAATCAAATTCCTTAAGGAGATCAATGCAGAACTTACGTTGTGAAAGAACAAAACCGTGTGAAGTAGGAACAAACTCTATGCCCAAGAAGTAATGAAACATACCGAGGTCTTTGATTTTAAAATCATTATCTAGAGCATATTTGAGGTGATAAATGTTCTTCTGATTATTACCGACTGTGGAGGGTGATTTTTCGGTATGAGGGGGGGGGGTCTATCTAAATGCGGTCTGACTGAAAAGTCGAGATCCTAGAAATATGTCATTCTATGGAGGGTGAAAACCCGTTATTTTGGCATCCCTCAAATACCTACCACATCATCCGTCTTTCCCAGAAAGCATAAAGGGGAGTGCAAGTGTGCACTACACCTGCTCTCGATGGGCTCCCCGCGGACTTATGCCTCTATAAGGCGGAGTTAACTAGAGTCGCCACCTAGTTTGACCTAAGGAACTAGGAAGGGAGGAGACGGTTTCTAAGAACCGTTAATTGACTCTATGATTTGCATATGGATTGGACTTATCTGGTCATACCAAAGATTCTGTGTGAGTTCGCACTGGGTTACACCCCTAGAAGTGGAAACCACCACGACTTCGGATTGGTGCCCGGGGAAACCTCAGTCTCCAATTGCCTGGATTGCCTTCTTTCAAAACCTTTTAGGGAGATTCATTTCAAAGGGCCACAAGGATAGGATTAGGACATAAGGAGAGAAAACGAGTGGATGAGGCGAGGGTTTATGAAAGAACTGATGAATTCAAATGAGTGAGAAAGAATAAGAGTATTTTGAGAGTTTGAAGAAGTCGAGGGTTAATGGGAGTCAAAGGGGATTTGAATGTTTGACCGACATGAATGTCGCCCTAGAATTGGGAAAGGGTATTTTGGATTGAAATGGGGTCGCACCCTAGGTGGCTGCCTACGTACTCAACTCTCTGTTGAGATCAGACCTTATGTAGTTCAGGGTTTTGGGATTTTAAGAGTTTTGTGAGGGTAATCGAGGGTTGGGAGTGCTCGGGGTTGTTTGAAGGTGATATGGCTGAAATGAAAGGGTATTTTGATTGGTGTGGGGTCACACCCTGTGTGGGTTGCCTACGTACTCAACTCCCTGTTGATATCAGACCTTACGTAGTTCAGAGCCTTTGGGGATTTGGGAATTATGGGGGTTTTTGAAGGAATTGGGATATTGACCTTTTGGGTCTTTGAGGGGTCAATGGGGTTTTGTGGTCATTTCGTGCGGTTTGATGGATTGTTGAGTTTGTTTTGGAGTTTGAGGTGCTCGACTCTGTGAGATATTTGAAATCATAAATGATGGCGTCTGTGAGACGCTCGGGTCTGTGAGACATTTGAGGCTTGAAAGGATTATCAAATTTCAAGGGGTTCACCTTTTTGAGGAGCTGGGGGTTTTCGAGGTGTTTGAATTTGATGAGTCTATTGAACTGTTGAGACTTTCAAATCCGTTAAGCTGTAGAGACCTTCGAGTCTATTGAGCTGCTGAGACGTTCGAGTCTATGGAGCTGTTGAGACGTTTAAGTCTGTTGAGCTGTTGAGACGTTTGAGTCTGTGGAGCTGCTGAGACGTTCGAGTCTGTTGAGCTGCTGAGACGTTTGAGTCTGTTGAGCTGCTGAGACTAATGGTGGCCATCGGGTCCGGTTCTACCCAGAACCGGCAGTTCTACCCAAAATCGATTAGAACCGCAACCGGCCGGGAACCGGTGGGAACCGGAACCAGAACCGAACCGCATTAGCCGGTTCCGAATATGAATACATGTTTTGAGATTCGGGAGGCCCAAACCGGGCCCAGAACCGGAACCAAACCGCCTGGAACTGTCGTCGGATTCGAAACCGGGAACCGTAACTGGAACCGGTGGAATCGGAACCAGAACCGCCCTGGAACCGGGTGAAGTTACCATTGGATCGGGCCAAAACGATGTCGTTTTGGGTCCTCGGCGCGCACTCCTCTGAAAAGAGATCAAGCCTTAACGCAGACTCAATCAAGGTTTGTGTTGAAAGTATGATTGGGACTTAGCCGAGCTAGATCCCAGCACGCGCATTACATATGAAGGCCAACATGATGATTGGTATGAGATGAATGGGATACACCACTTAGGACTTCTATCTTGTAATTTTTTAGAATGTATTAGTAATTTAGTATTACTTTCTTTCCATGTATCTTTAAGTAGCTGTACCTTTTTCCTTTTTAGGTGTTTCCCAATGGGTTCTTACCTAATAAGGTTTTAATGAGGCAGTGAATCATATAATAAAATTCTCTTTGTTCCTTATTTTTTGTAAATTCAAAAAAATTCCTAAGTCTTTGTTTCTTACACATTTAAGATTATAAACTTGAAGAATAACCTATCTAGGAGTAAAGTGGATGAAAAGAGCAACATGTGCGCTCAAACGGATCTCAATCGGAGCTAAAACGAAGCAATTGGAGCCGATCGAAACTTTCCTGGAACCGCTCCGAACCGATCAGAACCGGAACCGCCGGAACCGGCTGGAACCGGTTTTTTGACCGAATCCGAAGCGAATCCAGATCTCAGAACCGGAACCAGAACCGCCCAGACCGGTTCCGAATACGAATACACATTTTCCCGAACCGGAACCGGTGGAACCGGACCCGTGGCCACCATTAGCTGAGACGTTCGAGTCTATTGAGCTGCTGAGACTTTCGAGTCTGTTGAGCTGTTGAGACATTCGAGTCTGTTGAGCTGTTGAGACGTTCGAGTCTGTTGAGCTATTGAGACGTTGGAGTCTGTTGAGCTGCTGAGGCATTCGAGTCTGTTGAGTTGCTGAGACAATTCGAGATTCAAGATGTCTGAGTTCAAAGAGTTTGAAGTTTCAAGGAGTTTAAGATTTATGATGTTTGGAATTATTTGGGATTGAAATGAAGTTGAATTGAATTGGGAATGAAGAGAATTTTGAATTGAATTGATTCTGGATTGGAATTGGACTGAATTTGATTGGATTGGATTGAAATTGAATTTGAATTTGATTCGGAATTGAAATTGAAGTTGAATTGGATTTGAAACTAAATCGGATCGAATTGAGGTAATGGGCCGAATTTGGGCCTTAGAGACGGACCGGGTTTAGGCCTTGAAATGAGGGCCAGATTTCGACCTTGAAATTGGGCCGAGTTTGGGCCTTAAAACTGGACAGGATTTGGCCTTGAAATGGGCCAGGTTTTGTCCTTGAAATTGGGCCAGGCTTAGGCCTTGAAATAAGGGCCAGATTTGGGCCTTGAAATGGGGCCAGGTTTGGTCCTTGAAATTAGGCCAGGCTTAGGCCTTAAAATATGGGTCGGATTGGGCATAACGAATGAGATGGATTTGGGGCTTAGAATTGGGCTCGATTCAACCTTAGAATTGAAGTTGGAAGATGATTTGAAGCTATGAGACAATTGGAGTTTGGAAGGAGTTTGAAGTTTGATCTTGGAACTTTTGAAGCATTTCAAATGCTTTGTGAGGTTGAAGTGCATCTAATGAGTTATGAAGAGTATTTAATGTTGGTGCGAAAAGCTTTGATTTTGAAGAATTCGTGAAGGATATCTGGTTTTGGAGTATGAGAGGATTGATTTTGAAGAGTGTATGATGAGTATGAGAGGGATTGATTTTGGAGTGTGTTTGATGAGTGAGTATGAGAGAGATTGATTTTGGAGTGTGTTTTGATGAGAGAGTGTGAGAGGGATTGACTTGGGAGTGTGTTAGATGAGAGAGTGAGAGATATTGATTTGAAGTGGGTATGATGAGAGAGTATGAGAGATATTGATTTGAAGTGGGTATGATGAGAGAGTATGAGAGAGTTTGATTTGAACTAGAATTTGCTCATAACTTTTAAATTGATTTGTGATTTTGAAGTGCGTCTAATGAGTATATAATTGATTGTGAATTTTATTCTGACTTTAGAGGATGATTTGGAAAATTTTAAGGGAAATGGGTATTCCTCCCATGGACCGTGTCTAGGACCCGTATGCATTGAGGATACCCCAAACCTAGAGCTTTTCTAAAATGGACCTTAAAGGCCACTAAGAGGGCAACCTGATTGGCTTTCTAGGGCCACCTATTCCACCCATTTGGCTGGTTATGGACCGAACCTGAACAAAATTAGATTTGGGCCAGAGTTACATGAGCCCAAACAGGATCAGTCCATACACTTACAAAATCATAGACAAGGAATGATGAACAAATGATATGTAAAGATAAATTTCCAAGACTATATAAACAAATATATATGCTGACATGGAGTTTAAAAGCTATCCGAATAAAGCAAATATATCCAAGAAAAGAATTCAGAACTTGTCTAGTAATTGTATACATGTGGACATGGATTTTAAAAGCTTAGTTATATACGTATGAAATGAATTTCAGAAGTAGTACGAGAAATGTGTATACAAGAACGAATCATCGAAGCTATCTAGGTAGTGAATCAGAATTGCTCAAATCTAAAACTCTCAAAAACTAACAGGATGAGTCCTACTGTATGGGTTGCTAACCAATTGTTAGTCTTATCCTATTTACTATCTTTCAATAGTCATCAAGGTTTTCAAGCAAGAGAATAATGTAACGGTTATGAGATATATCACAAAATGAATAAGTCACAACACTACAACCGAAAGTGATAACAATAAACGAATTACAAATTGATACAAATACAAGTGAAAAGTTTAAATCTAAAGCTGCTATGGGGGTCACATCGACGCCGCCTCACTTGAGCTGAAAGGATCAGCAAGAAGTGCACCAACCTTTACACGTGTTTGAAGTGGGAGACCCCGGTAGTCCAAGCCCAAAGTCCCATTTTTTAGTCTTATAGCAATTTCCTGTTCCACGAGCATTATGTACATGTCAAAGAACAAAGACAAAGATATACAAGAGTAGTTAGTAATGAAATGTAAGAGGGTTGGGGTGTGTGTAATGGGATCATACGGCCCCTCTCAATGGGAGGAAAGAAGGCAATCTAATCATCTCCCACACCCCCACCGTGAACACAAAATGAGTTTCAAGCTACCAGCAAATGTTATGAATTGTAAGATAAATCAAGCAAAGGAAATGAAACTCAGATTAATTTATCATGCTAGATTATGACTTAAACCAAGTGTAGTATCAAAGGATGGATTGTGAGTCATTTGGGATCATATGTGGAAAGGATTATATATCATCTCCCCTCTAGACTGATAGAATTAATGAGGACATCCAGCTGATGCATGAATTATCTAAATAATTATAGCATAGGGCAACTATAACCCAATTCATGTTCTTATGGAAGCGCGTACGGACAAGTTATTTGCTAGTATCAAATCAGTTTCCAAACCAAATCGATGCGCAAGGGGAAATTAAACATCAAATGGTCGAATTACAGTAAAAGGTTGAATGATAGAATTTCCAAACCCAATAAGGAAACATCAAGCCCAAACGCATCAGCATAGCCCAAGGTCATTCCGGGCCACACAAGTCCACCACATGCGCAAACCTCAATCCAGTGTACCCCGGTTATAATAGAAAACCAAAGTATGATAAGCACGAAAGAGGTCCAGGTAATAGCACCACAAGCAACATGATTTTTAGCCGAAAGAAATGCGCAAGGTGCCAAGTGACAATGCCGTCATGGTAATACAGCTGAATCGTAGTAAAGAGAAGCTACAAATGGAATTTCCAAACTCAAGGGGTAATCATGAAGTCCAAAACCCAACAACATGGTCATCTTGCAAACTTCAAGACCAATCCCAAACCGAGGAAGTTCGCATTCAGGACATTTCAATCAATATAAATGACCTCGATTAGACAAATCCCAACAGGCATCAGAATGAAGTTAGTGGGGTTATATTTGACCCACAAAGTAATCTGAAATACTGACTTAAAGGCAGCACAACAATAATGCCAACATAGCGGTAGTTCCAACAGAAGCAAGTTCAGGTGGTCCTTAAATCATCAAGACCGAACTAATAAAACAAATGCCAAACCAAATCTAGAATCAAATCAAGACAGCAGTCTTGAACCCTAAAAAATGAGCTCTAGTACAAATCTCAAACCGTAACAGAATCGGTCAGCCCACACAAAATCAGACATCACAAAGCCGACAAATTCATCAATAAACACCGGATAAGCTGGCAGATATCCACTTACACGGGCCAAGGTTTAACAACACCAAAATGATTTAAGCAAAAGCCATCACAGGAGTTTTCCATTCCAAGATATACAGTGCGCACATGAGAAAGCGAATAGGGTCAATCTCAGTGTAAGCATGCATTATCGAGCAATTATCCAGATCTAAACTCAAAGGCAGAGTTAACAAGGATAAACCAGCAGTAGGTTAATTGTAACCTTCAGAACAAAATACAGATAGCCAGAATCAGAGAATAAATATGTTGATACGCAAAGATTCAATCGATTTCTCCTGCACCAAACTGCGAATCAAACGAAAGTCTCTAAAGAAACCGAACTGGCAAACTTGGTAAACGATCGATTTCATAAGAGCAAGATTCTCACAATAACCAATGAACCTATATGACAAAGGCTAGCACCAGAAAATGACTCAGTTGCACCAAATAGAAATTCACAGAGGAAATAGACAGAGAAGAAAATCTTTGACAACCGTAACCCGATGATGAGAGTAGGAGACGATGGGCCATGATGTCCCTTGGTCGCCGGTAAGGTTTGTGATTTCGGATGGGAGAATGGAGAGCGGAACACGAACATTCCTATTCGACTGCTGCGTTGGCATATCTACAAGTGAGGAGAACAACGGGAGTGGAGAATGTGTGTTCTTCATTCGTCGATTTCGTTTCCAGAGAGGGAGTGTATATAATTATAGTTCACCGGCATGAATGAAGAGAAGGATATAGGTAAGAGCATGTAGTCTGAGTTCGCCAGTTGGGTTCGCTAATTACCGTCGGTGAGAGAATAACAGAGGGGTGGAGTTAGAGGAGATGGTTTAATGATCGTAGGCGACCACCGGTTGCAAGTTTCGGCTGGAAGATGGTCGCATATGGAGGATTGCAAGCTTCAATCTAACGATAATGGTTTAGATGAGTCCGTGAAGTGATTTTTAGTGTAGTTCGAGAGGGACAGAGAAGCAATCGGGGTTGATTTTGCTCTGAGCAGACTTCAAGATTGCAGCAAGTTTGCTAAGGTGTAGAGATTAGAGAATCGGGATTTTGGCTTCTTGCTCTGAGTTCAGGGATGAAGGGTGGAAGAAGGCTACTGAAGGCTTGGAGATGGGCTCTGCTCTTTTTAAGAAGAACGTCTGAAGAAGAACGTCTGAAGAAGAAACGTCTCTTTTTTTGTCGGCTCCCAAGTGACTAGAGTAGGTTTTTGAGGTTGCCTCTTATGGAGGTGAGGTTTTAGGGTTTAGAAGATAAATTGGGTTTTGATGTGGGCTTGGGTTTAGGCTGCTGAGTTTGATTGAAGTTTGGGCTAAGACCAAACTACCGAAAAAATAAGGATGGAAAAGATCACTACAATAAAATTTCATATAACTACGGGAAAGAAAAAATAAAAGCTATAGATTGTCATGAGTAAAATCATCAGAAACATTAGTGTTTAAAAATGTGTATATGCAGAGGACCAAAAGAGTTTTGTCAATGATAGAAATGTTTACTTTACAAAATAACAACATAAAAAATGATAAATGATAGATGCAAAAAAATAAATAAAAATGCCAATGATTAATGGAATTAAACTAAAATAGCTAAATGGATAAAGGGTAAGTCTAAAACATAATACTGTTTGAAATTCAATTTTGGAAAATTGGGTTTTTCTGAAACGCTTGAAAATTGATTTAAACTTTTATTGTAAACGATGGTTTCATTTTGGTAGCACGATAATATGTTTTGCAAAAGGAAGGCGACGACCCCTCTCATTCTAGTTGTTATTTCGGAATTTTCTTTATGGGTGAGAATTTTTGGTGTCTACACCGATAACAAGCATATCATCCACATAGATAGCCACAAACAAGTAATCATCCTTGTTATTCTTGTAAAACAAAGAGTAATCATTCTTGGACTGTGAAAAACCAAGAGTTTGAAGGAAAAAGGCTAACTTGGAGAACCACTACCGAGATGCTTGTTTCAGGCCATACAATGATTTCTGTAATAAGTAGGCTTTGTTAGTTCTAGAAACCTCAAGACCTGGTGGTATCTTCATGTACACCTCTTCATCAAGATCGCCATGCAAAAAGGCATTATTCACATCAAGTTGATTGATTATCCAACTGTGATGCAAAGCAAAAGTAATAAGAGTGCGTATGGTTGTCATTTTGACAACTGAAGAGAAAGTTTCATGTAGTCAAGACCGTGACGCTGTGTAAAACCCTTAGCCACCAAACGCACCTTGTATCTCTCCAGCGTACAATCAGATTTTAACTTGATTCGGTAAAACCACTTCCAACCCACAAGCTTCTTACCCTTAGGAAAAGTGACAATATTCCATGTGTTATTCTCTCCCAAAGCTCGTAATTCTTTTTGCATAGCTTCTTTCCAATGCGTGGAAAGGATGACCTCCTTGTAAGTAGAAGGTTCACTTTCTTGCACATTGTGAACAGCAAAACTAGCGGAAAGGAAAGCCTTGGATGGACGCGGCCGTGCATCAGTCAACTTTCATATTCTGAGAGGAGATTGACATTTGTTGTACAACCATAGACTCTGTCATCGAGAATGTCCTGAAATGCAGTGTTACAAACGTATTATGTCAAGTAAGCAGGCCTTTGTGTGGTTCTACGGGACCGGCATAAGCCCTCCTCAGAAATTGTAGGTGTAGCCTGCTCTTCAAAGTGGGCTGGCGTGTCACTCAATTGGGCTGGAACAGACATGGGCGCATCAGTTTGTGGACTGGAGGAAACTAACGGGCAGAGATATTTGATTGGGCCTGTGTGGATCGTAGCCCGTATGCGGGAAAGCATTCTATCAGACTGGTATATGGCTGGTCATCATCATTCCATATTGGGCTAGTATGCACATGTGAAACATTTTCTTGCACCATAGAATACTGTCTCAACCCGGTGTGGAAAGGAAACTCACGAGGATGAATTTTACGTCCCTAATGAAGAAGGGAAAATATGTCCAGAGGCTTTAAAGAAAGAGCAATAGCCTAGTAAGGCCAGGGCAACGACTGGGCGCCCCCAACAACAAACCCAACAAAACACACAGCAGCGACCAGTCGCCTTCGACCGGCCACCAAGAGTCCTAGAACATGGCATAGAGAGCGACCAATCGCCAGTGGCCGGCTATCAAAAGTGTCGCCACGACCGGTCGTTTACGACCAGTCACCCGGGAATGTAAGATGCAGTGTAATAAGCGACCGGTCGCCTGAGGCCGGTCACCAAGTAGAATATAAGTAAGCGGCCAGTCGTCTGTGACCGGTCGGTAGGGAGATTAGGATAGGATATTTATCCTAAGATATTTATCAGATATTTTGTAAGTTTGCCAAGATATTTTTGTGCCAACCTGGCACAACAGGAACACTATAAATAGGGATTCACCCTTCAATAAAAGGCACGCGAACATACCTGAGAATCTTCACTGTTACATTGTGTTGTTACGAACCTCTCTTTCCATCCCTGTTCTTGCACTCCCCCTTTCGGTAACAAGGTAACTCGGTAGAACTCAGCGATAGATTAGGATCCCAATCATTAAATTACGTGAAAGGACTGTGAGGATCTTGGGGTTTATACCATTTCATTTGGCGCCGTCTGTGGGAAACGAACAGCTCAGATCTAGCAACCACGAGTCCACCAACAAGAATAAAACTTTGGAAAACATACGAAGTCGACACATCTGAGAACAAAATTGTGTTTTTTGCAGGTTAGGTACGAAGATGGCACCCAGAACAAGGAAAAATCTGCAAACCAACGACGGAAGCACTGGACCCGAGGCAACCCACGACTCCATTTCCAAAAAGACCTGGAGAACATGCTGGCGAGCCTCACTAGATCAATCGATGAAAAAATCGTGGAAGGAAACGAGCTCCTGCAACAGGAATTGATGCAGAGAGGCGAGGAATTCCAGTGAAAGTGGGAGGAGATGTCAGAGGCGATAGATCTCCTGAAGGGTCGGGATGCGGCCGGAAGCAATGACGGGAAAAGAGGCACCCGAGGGGAGGCCTTAATCACTATCGAAGAAGAAGAAGATGATGCCATTGACATGAGCCTATACCCCTTCTCTGAGAAGATCCGCAGAGCTGAACTCCCGCCCCATTTCGTCGCCCCGGCGGTGGAGAAGTACGACAGTACTGGGGATCCTGCTCAGCACATTAAGAAGTTCATGTTCGCCATGAACACCCAAGGGATTAGCTCCCTCGCCCTGTGCAACTTGTTCCCTGGAACACTCTCCAAGAGAGCCTTGAGCTGGATCTCGTCCAGGCCACCCCAGTCGATCTCCAGTTTCAAACAACTACCCGAGGAGTTCCAACAATACTTTGCGGCCAGTAAAAGGTGAAAAGAGAAACGATAGAGCTCATGGATGTGAAACAGGCGAAGGGAGAGACTGTAAAAGAATACAGTGAGCGGTTCCACAAGCAGGTGGCTGAAATCGACGATATCGATGAAAAGATACTGATCAAAGCCTTCGGTAATGGCTTGGCCCACCCCCGCCTCGCTGGAAAGATAGCCACCAAGGCGCAAAGTCACATGGTGAGTTAGCCGAGATGATCCATGACTTCCTCAAATCGGAAGTTACGGAGAATAAGGCCAAAGAGCTCCTCAACAGCTTTAGAGCCCCCGCCGTGGGTGAGAAGAAGGCAGGCCAGACAGGAGGGGCGGTTGCGGCCGGAGGATCGCACCAGGGGGGAGCCGATACAAGCCTTATTCCAAGACCCCGGCCCCCCAGGGACAGCAGGCCTCGAGCTCTAGAACCTTCCCGACGGTATCGATAGACCCAGGGAAATATGCCGCTGCCGTAAGAGAGGGGCTTCTACCCCCACCAAGAAAACCCTTCCGGGAGAGGTGCCGGTGGCCTTCTGTGAGTACCATGGGCACGCAGCCACAGAACCGTAAACTGCGCGAACCTCGCCAAGGACCTAAGGATAATTGAGGAGAACAAGAAGAAAGGAAGGGGAGGCCAGCAAAGACAGCACCATGGTAGCCAGTCCTCTAGGCCAAAACCAGAAGAAGAGGTCCACCCCGAATTGGATCATAGCAAGTCCTTCGGGGTAATCACAGGACTATTCTCAGAAGTAGGGCCCTTGACCCCCAATGAAAGGAAAAGACACGTCCACGAGGTTCACCGAGAACTCCCGGACAAGAAGGATACGAAACATCAGAAGCTCCCCCCAATCTATTTCACTGAGGACGATGAAGACGGAGTCCTGTACCCGCACACACGATCCACTGGTCATAAGGGCTCAAGTGAATGACCGCATGATGGGAGGAATCCTGGTCGACAGCGGGGCAGGTGCAAACGTCATTTCCGTCGAGGCAGTAAGGAAACTCGAGATACCGTAAGATAAGATCAAGCCCTACTCAGCCGTACTGGGAGGTTTTGTAGGAGGAATCTCGGCTAAATCTACAGGAAGCATCGACTTCACCATCACTCTAGGGCAGGGAGACGAGAGGCGCACGGAAGAACTGACGGCCTTCATCCTTCCGGGCTCTCTAGGTACAACATGTACCTCGGGCGACCAGGAATAAACGCCTTCAGAGCCATTTGTAGCACCCACCATCTGAAAATGAAGTACCTAACCCGGTCAGAGAAGCTCGTTACGGTGAGGGGAAGCCAGAAAGTCACGCAGGTGTGTGAAGTACGGATCATGGAAGGTCTGCCAGAAAATGAGACCGTCAAAACCACGGGGTCTGAAAAAGAATTCGAGGGGAAGCTCCCCTTTCCCGACGAAACAACAGGGCGGTACGAGGCCCCCGCCGATCCTCCAAAAGAGGTACCTCTACAAACTGACCCCAGCAAATTCTTTAAAATTGGGAATGCTTTTGACAGCGGAGAACAAGTCCATCTAACAAGGTTCCTGGAAAAAAGAAGGGCCACATTCGCCTGGAGCACAGAGGAGATGCCCAGAATAAGCCCAGACGTTATCTAGCATAATCTCAACGTAGACCCAGCGCACCCGTCAATCCGCCAAAGAAGAAGGCTGGTCGGGGGCAGAAAGGGACCAGGCTGCTCGAGAAGAAGTCCGGAAGCTCCTGCAAGCGGGTTTTATCAGAGAAGTGTCTTACCCCATGTGGCTGGCAAACGTGGTCATGGTAAAGAAGTCTAATGGGAAATGGAGAATGTGTGTGGATTTCACCGACCTAAATAAAGCATGCCCCAAAGACTTTTACCTGTTGCCATCAATAGACAGACTGGTTGTCTCGTCGGCCCAGAGCTCCGTCTTGAGCTTCCTGGTGTAGACACCAAAAATTCTCACCCATAAAGCAAATTCTGAAATAATAAGAGAGGTCGTCACGTTTCTTTTTCAAAACATATTAGCGTGCGTGCTAAGACGAAACCATCATTTTATAATCTTTTCATAGCATTTCAAAAAAAACATTAACGTTTCTGATGATTTTCCTTGAGTCAAGTTATAGCTTTTGTTTTCTTTCCGTCATTTTATATGAAGCTCTATTGTTGTGAGCCTTTTCCTATCTCATTTTTCAGCCAAACCAAACTTTACCTTAAGCCCAATCTTCAGTCAAAGCCCAAACCCACATTAAAACCCAACCCATCTTTAAAACCCTAGCCTCCTCTTCCTCTCGCAAAAAATAACACTCTCACCCTCTACCGCTCCCTCAACCCTCGATAGACAACACCCATCTCTCGGATTTCTTTCTTCTCGATGATGAACAAGTAGCCGTCTCCTTCATTATCTTCGCTCTTCTTCATTCTCAAGAGATACCAGCCACCACGGTCTGCTGCATCATCCGCCCCTATCTTCTTCTTCATCCGCCACACACTTAGAGAATTCCAAGGCCATGACAGAGAGATCCCACGGTATGCTTGAAGATTGCTATACCCACATTTGGGATTGCTCTCCCAACCATCTCCTTCTTCAAGTCGACGTCACTCGATTTTTCTGATAATGGTTCACAAAAAATTTCGATCGATGCTTCTCTTTCTTTCTCATTTGATCCCTATCTGAAAATCCTCCCTCATTCCCTCTTCCCTTTCGTTTCTTCATCCTCGATTTGGCATCGTCCTGAACGACAACAAAACAACGAACAAAAATGAAAGAAAAGGACTCCCGTCCTTGTCGTGGGTTTTTCCGGCCTTTCCCACAATCGGAGTTCGTCGCGTCTCCGTTGTTTTCGTTCTGGTCATAAGTGAGCACCGGCCTTCTCTGGTCGACTTGGTTTATCTGATTCCATGCCCCCAACCTGGACACTGGTCGAATCTCCACTGGTATAGCCCACTTTCTTGGATGGTAAGCTTTCTCACTTTCTTACTATGTCCTGATGGTGAGTGTCGGACTCACTCCGTCGAAACTTCCATGAATTCTGTGCGAGGCCTTGTGGTTAGTTTGTTCTCTTGCTTACATGTGCCTTGTTCGGTGGTGGTGTTCTGACTTGGCCTGATTTGTTGGAGATTCAAATATCTCGTTTGCTACAATGTTTCTCTAATCCAGGAATGTTGGTGTTCGAAAGTGTTATACCATTATGCAGTTCGAGTACTGAATTTGCTTTAGTGAAAATGGTGGATACCCAACCTTATGGACCTAGAGATCTGAACAATCGCTTGATAATGTTTACATTGAGAGCAATCCGATTCGTTATTACCCCTCTTGCGTGTTATATTTGTGGTTTTGGAATTCCACTGGACAGTTTTCCTCTGCTTAATCTATTGATTGTCGGTAAATTTTGCCCAGTTGATGTTAGTGATTAATTTGGCGTTATAGATGGCTTCCTCGGTCCTGGTGATGGCTGGTTCTTGTTTGAGCTAATCGATTTTGTTAGAGGTTGAGGTTTGTGCCGATGTCGGTTTTGCTATTTAGCCTCAATCATTTGTTAAATATATGATTTGGGTCTTCCCCTTTTCCGGCCTTTTGGGGATGTAGACCCATAAACTTTTTGGATTGATTGATCTGGTTTATATGTAGACTTACGGCCCTTTTGTTATTGGGCTTTGGCGCATTGACGTATCTGGTTCTTTTGTCGATTGATACTATCTGTTGGTTGGATGGACTCGTGTATCTCGCTTCTCACCATGACAAAACTCATTGCCTTTATTCTGATCTTTGGGTATCTCTATTTTGACCGAGGCACATGTAATCGATGGGCTGGGCAGCAAATACCTGATTTAGGCCCACATTTGCTTGGATGGCTGTATTGAGGTGCTTCGGGCTCGCTGTCTCGTGGGTTGAAATTCCATCTCAGCCTTCACTATTAATTCAACTGCCTTTGATACCTAATTGCCCCCTGTGCATTGATTTTGTTTGGAAACTGATTTGATACTAGCATGTTTCTTGTCCCACTGCGCTTAGATAAGAACATGACGTGAGTGATAGTTGCCCTATGTTATAACTGTCAGATAAATCACTCTTTGGCTGGAGGGTCCTCATTAATTTTTCATCTTAGAAGGGAAATGATATAAACCCTTCTAGGTATGATCCCACATGACTCGCAACTTCATCTCTTTGATACTGCACTTCGGTTTGAGTCATAATCTAAAATGACGAATTAATTTGTGTAGCAACCCCAATGTTTGATTTATTTGACAATTCATAGCATTTGTTGGCAGTTTGAAACTTTTCTATGTTCTCGGTTGGGGTGTGGGAGATGATTAGATTGCCCCCTTTCCTCCCATTGAGAAGGGCCGTATGATCCCATTGCACACACCCCAACCCTCTTACATTTCATTACTAACTACTCTTGTATATCTTTGTCTTTGTTCTTTGACATGTACATAATGCTCGTGGAACGGGAAATTGCTATAAGACTAAAAAATGGAACTTTGGGCTTGGACTACCGGGGTCTCCACTCCAAACACGTGTAACGGTTGTGCACTTCTTGCTGATCCTATCAGCTCAAGTGAGGCGGCGTCGATGCGACCCCCCATAGCAGCTCTCTATTTAAGATTGTTATCTATGTTTGTATTAATCCGTAATTTGTTTATTGTTCTTACTTTCGGTTGTAGTTTAGGACTTATTCATTTTTGTAATTCATTCTTTGCACGTGAACACTTTTAGCATGTTATCTCTAGCTAGTTTTGGATTATGTTGTTCTAGCATTTACTTTACACCTTATACATATTCATTTGAGCTTGGAAATTAATTTGAAATCTTGTAGCATTTTCGCTAGTGTTCAATCACCAAATTTTGTACATAATGTTTGCACTTCACTTTGCTTCTCCAAGGTGTGTATGCTATGGGAGATATTTGCTTTGTTATTTTGTGATTTATGCCCCTTGCTTTTGCTTATTAATGTCATAAACCATAGTTACTATGTCCTTAGGTCCCAGCCATTAGGATAGAGGGTGCCCCTGGACTGATGGGTCATTGACCAATCTCGTGGTGGTGACACCCCTAAACCCTAAAACACACCTAAAATATGTATATATGTATATAGACTAACATTCTCATTCAAAATTTCTCTCCAACAAGCCCAAATAACAAATCAGGCCTAAACCCAATTCAGACCCAAACCCAATTCAGGCCTAAACCCAATTCAGACCCAAGCCCAATCCGGCCCAAACCTTGACCAAGCCCAATCCGGCCCAAACCTTGACCAAGGCCCAATTTGGTCCAACTTTGACCCGGTCCAACTTTGACCAACCTGAACATTGACCAAACTCGAACTTTGACCTTGACCCACTTTGACCATGACCCGCTTTGATCTAGACTCACTTTGACCTTGACCCGCTTTGACCTTGACCCATTTGACCAGCCCAAGCTTGACCTTGACCCAACTTTGACCAGCCCAAGTTTGACCTTGACCTAACTTTGACTCGATCCCTTTTGACTCGGTCGAACTTTGACCCGACCTGTTTTCTAAACCCCAACCCAAACTCAATTCAACCAAATTTAATTCAAACCCAATTCATTCAGCCTAATTCAATTCTAATTCATTTAATTCTTCATTCATTTCAATCCATTCATTCTAACTTCAATTCAATTCAAAACTCATTCAATTTAATTCAAATTCAATTCAATTCCAAACTAATTCAAATTCAATTCAATTCCAAACTCATTCAAATCCAATTTATTTCAATTTCAATTCAAATCAATATTCATTCAACCCCGTTTCAACTCCAGTTTCAATTCAGTTTCAATTTCTCCTACACTTTAAATGTCTCATAGACCCGAGCGTCTCACAGACTTTGTCATTCCAATGATTCGAATGTCTCACAGACCTGAGCGTCTCACAGACCCGAGAGCGTCTCACAGACCCAAGCGTCTCACAGACTTCGACATCTCAAGGTTTCAAACGTCTCACGGACCCGAGCGTCTCACAGACTAGCATCCTAAACCTGAAACTTCTCAAAACTCTGAACCATTCTAAATCTCAAACACCTCAAATATCTTCAAACCCCAAACATCAAAAATTCCAAAACTCAAAAAAATCTGAACTACGTAAGGTCTGATCTCAACAGGAGTTTGAGTACGTAGGCAACCCACCCAGGGTGCGACCCCATTCTAAACAAAAAACCCTTTCCCCTTCTAAGGTGGCTCTCATATCTCTCAAACCTTCTTCAGCTCCCACAAACTTCAAACCATCAGACTCCAAGTCTTGTCTATTCACTCAACCTCAGACTTTTCCCAATTCTCATTCTACACTCATCCGAATTCACCCATCCCTTTTCTGGGTGCTAGCTTGACAGAAAAGCTCGCCTCATCCACTCTCTTTCTCTCTCCTCGTCCTAATCCTATCCTTGGCTTTTAAATGAATCCCTCTAATAAGGTTTTGAAAGAAGGCAATCCCGACAATTGGAGACCGAGGTTTCCTCGGTACCAATCCGAAGTCGTGGTCGTTGCCACTTCTAAGGGGTGTAACCCAGTGCGAACCCACAATAGAATCTCTGCAAATGACCACTAAGCCTTATCCATAGGCACAATCTCAGAGTCAATTAACGGTTCTTAGAACCCTCCTTCCCTTCCTTCCTAGTATCTTAGGTCAAACTAGGTGGCGACTCTAGTCATCCCGCCCTTAGGGCATAAGTCCGCGTGGAGCCCATCGAGAGCGGGTGAAGTGCACACTTGCACTCCCCTTTATGCTTTCTGGGAAAGACGGACGATTTAGTAGTATTTGAGGGATGCCAGAATAACGGGTTTTCACCCTCCACAGAATGGCATTTCTAGGATCTAGGCTTTTTAGTCAGAACCATATTTTATAGACCCCCCTCATACCGAAAAATCACCCTCCACAGAATGGCGACTCTGCTGGGGAAAACTTGAGTAAGTTTTCTCAAACTCAAGGAAGACTGAACTCCATTCAAAATTGTCAGGATTTCCCCACTTCTTTCAAACCTTCAAGAGATTCATTTCAAAGCCCATAGGATTACTCTACTCCACACTTAGAGTGTGTATCTGATGGGGACAGGTAGATTTTGTTAGATCCTCAACAAACATGACAACAATTGGGTTAATAATTAGCTCACGACTAGAAAGAGACACTTAAGATTGAATGAAGCTAACTTCCCTTCAGGTAATAACAACCAATTGGAATTACCGCCTTCAAGACAAACAGTTAGTAAATAGGGTTGTTTGTTCTTCTATGGTTTTATTTACCGCATTCGTATTATTGTTGCTTGTTGCGGGTGAGACGGTCATTGACCTACACCATTACCGCTTTTACATTTACAAGTTGTGAGTGCATGGGTAGCTTAGGACATGCATTCCTCTGTGTCACCCCTATTTCCACGAGTCACGGCATCCCAATCGGTCCACGATTGATTTCCCATGAGTCGGGTCACTCACTGAGTGGTTAAGCCCGCGAGGCGAGACGGTCACCGACCTACGCCCTGAAGACTCATGATCCAAAATTCCTCCATATCCGAGTCCAAACCAGCATATAGTGAACCATGAGCCTTCAGTGTCCAGCTGCCTAATCCGGTGTCTAGGACGGGTTTTATGGGTAGTCACCCCCTTGTATGCCGCCTGTCTGACCACCCTTCTGCCTTACCCTGAAGATTGCATGGGCTCAGTTCTCCATTGTTCCTCTGCACCACGGTGGTCTCTAAAACCCAATGTCACGCTACACGTCCATAGAGGATCCCGTATTTACCGGATACCCATACATGGCACAATGTAGTCAGTGAATAATTTGGACTTTAGACACATCTGACCGTGCAGATGACGAGAGACCCGTTCCCATGCAGTACTTCCCCAAGTTTCCCAAATGTGAGTATGTTGTGATAATCCCCGGCCGTGGCTCATGTGACTGTATCACTTCGGGTATCCTGACCTTTCGAACTTTAGCACTCCGGACTTTCTTGATGACGTGCCCCATAAGGCATAACAGAGATAAATCCCGAGAGATGAACAGTGAAGGAACGACGGTTCCCCCGTTGGTATGGAAGCACTGATTGACCTGGAAGGTGATTATCCCAATCATTCGCACTCAGCTGCACATAAAAGCAGCCACGATTTATATTTTTCGTTCTTATGTCTGTGTGATCACGATTTAAACACTTGAAAAATCAAAACGAATCATGTCGAACGCTCTAATGAAATATCTTAAAAGCCGTTCATCTCGAATGATTTCAAAATTATTATTTCCAAAGCAGTTTTCAAAATCATTTTCAATCAAATTCTTTCAGAAAATAAACTTTGTCCAACGGTTTGTAAAGACCAGATTTCAAAATCTATTACTCTCAAATGATTTTCGATCAGTATTTCTTACAAATGTTATTTCAAAAAAAAACTATTTCCAAAACGGATTTCAAAAACCTGCTTTTTACAAACGAATTTCAAACAACTTTTTCATGAATATTATCTCAAACTTGTTTTTGAAAATAGTTTTCGAAGTTGATTTTCACAAATGTATTTCAAATAAATGATTTAGTCCCCATGTTGTGACTCGCTATTTTTGAAGTTCAACCCACCTTCAAGAGCAGTGGTCATTACTGTGGAGCGTACTAGTCTTTCGTGTTTTCACAAAAGTGGTGGTTTTCACAAAGATTTTGTGCTCGATCATTCATCTTTCCTTTCTCAAAAAAAAGCCCCTCATCTTCCTCGTCGGAGCAAGTGGAGCGCATGAAGATCAACAACAGTCTGAACCAAAAATCAGCTGCACCAACCCGAGTCCAGTGACATGAAGACTATAACACCATCCGAGTTTCGAAGTTGCTGAGGTCAGAAGAGCACCAACCAATTTCTCTTGATCATAGTGTCACCTTGTTGACCGAACCCGAAGACGATCGAACGGCCAATCAGGAGCCCACACATGAATAAGCATCAGTCAGAAGCTCGAAGACGAAGCAGAAGAATTCGGAAGAGGTTTTTAACTCAAACTCCCCATTTAATGACTTTTAGAATTGATGTATAGGTTTTCCTCTAGCATTCTTTTCTCTCTTGTCAATTTCTAAATAGACTTCATGTATAGGTTTATACATTCCCTCTGAATTTATTTAGATCAATGTGTATAGGGTTCCTCACTCCCTTCTTTATTTGCGAATGAACGAGCATCAAAATTCCTACCGAGAAAATCCACCACTTCGAAAACACGTGTTTTCAAAAACGTTTTTCTAAAACTTGATTTCTTTAAGCACATACGATTTGCTTCTTTCCATTTCCGATCAGTTCACATTCATTAATCATGCATGAATCACACTCACCTCAGAAAAATTGCATAATCACATGTTGCATTCCCAACACATCACACACAAGCATTCATCCCATTTTTTCAAAGCATGCTAACATTCACATTTGTCATATTCTTTTTTCTGTTATAATGACTGTGTTTACAGGTGATTAACCGCGTTTGTCCACAAATGAAAGCGTGACCCTTGAAGTGATAGCAAGAAATACCAGGGATTTAAACATTTTCCCATTCGGCATACCATGCACATAGAACCAATAACAACAAAAGCATATACCAGAAAAATCATACATCCAAAAAAAATCAAAAAAATCATACACCCAAACAAAATCCAAAAAAATCATGCCTTCAAAAATCCCAAAAATGCAGTCACGGTCATATCATGGGACCACCATGCGGGAGTGGTCACTCCCTAAAAGTCCAAAAATCCAGAGCCAATCATCAACCGAATGTCTTTCTAAAACAGCCTCTCTCACATCACCAAACAACTTCTCTCACATAGATCATCTTCAGGGCCAATCGTGACAGGATGAGCTTCATGGACTATCAACGGGAACCGACTCAAGCGAGACTAGGTGTAATCTTACCATTCATGCATTGCATCCAACAAAAACATTCAACCAGAATCCAAAATTCAATACATTTTCATTGTCAATATTTCATGCATCTTATACGTAGTAATTTATCACAACATATTGCATGGTAGATAGTTGCATTTGCATACTTCCGTATCGAAACGACGTCTTTTAGGAAAATCTTGATTGATTGTTTGAACAGAGTGCGTGAACCATTAAACTCTCAACTCGTCAATTCACACAAGGGTCCAATTAAAGTCAGCACCACGAACCAAGTGAGTAGTGTGCGAAGAGCGGTATTTCCTTTGAATTTCAAATGAATGTTTTGGACAATCCATTGAGTGATGAGGGAAGATAGAGCGAGTCCATAGAGGTAAAACCACGAGCGACTTGTGCTTTCCTTCAGCACATGGAGAGGCACAATTCATAGTGAGATCTGTGTCGATAAACGAGATACGAACTGTGATTCATGCAAAGATCCGAGAATAGTAAGAAAACAATCATTGACTAATGAGAATGACGAGGCACTTAGGAATAAAAATCCCCACAAAACCAAAAAGCTTTGACTGCCCTGTACATATCCCTTAGTGAGCCCCGCTGAGCCTTTCACGATAAACCTTTTTTCTCTGAACTCCACAACATGCCAACCCACGTACATATACTTACTTACCCTTGCAATAGAGGATCTCAAAGGAGCCAGAGCCACGGTCTCTCCCACACCATCTTTCACAAAAACAACAAATGAAATGTTTGAAGAAATCAGTGAGTCAATGAAACTCCAAAGTCAGACACCAAGAAAGAACACCAAAAATGTCCAAGAAGATCAATGACTCAATGCAACTCAAAAGCTGAAAGCCAAAATACAAAGGAAAGAATGCTTGAGAAATTCGATGAGCCAAATGCAATTTCAGAGGACAAAAAATGAGAAGAAAGTCCAAACCGTACACCAGAAGAGACAAGGAGGAGAAATCCAGATCAAGACCAGTGATGTCTCGTAGAAATCAATAAAAAGGTTATCAAACCTGTCTAATCATTCCACCCATGGCGAAGGCGAAACATGTCCTCTATTGCGCAAAAGCTCCACAACTCCCCAAACAAATCCTCCAGTCCCGTGTGACATACATCATACCCCTCAGCCCATTATAACCCCATAAAAGACCTCTGACAAGTAAGTCAATGAGCGTTAACTGAAAGTATCGGATCTGAAACATGAATCATAAGCTTCGTACTTGTTATCAACATGTCCCATCATACCAAAGGGACCATGAGCGAATGAGTGTGACCTCACCAACAAGGTCTTCTGAGTGTGAGTGACTCTTTGATTCAAGCACCAAATCGTAAACAACCTACCCCACTGCAGGTGAGGAACTTGCGAGGATCGGAAAGTTCATAACCTCGAAAAGAAATTCTCAGGAAAATATTGCTCTGAGCATCAAGAGTATCATCACGACATTAGCATACACGGCCATACTCACGAGAGATTGACCCGCATCCCTCCGTGAGAGTAAAGTGATTCACGCATTCGAGCTCAACAATCACTTAGATCGAACCGAAGATGTCTTATATTCGTAAGCCTCATATTAATAGAGATAGAACCGTACCTTCTCTCGAAAAAAAAACTGCACATGCATTTTGCATATCTTCTAGCATTTAGTATTTGCATGCATCATAACCACTTCATTTTCAACATCCGACTGGTAAAAACTCCACTAGTCTTGCTGAAAGTCGACTTCAGTTGCAGCTGTTGAAGCATAACTTTTGATGTCAACCGGAGCCATCCTGGGCTATCACCGAGCTACATCAAACCATTCAAGAGCTATCTGGAGCCACACAAAGACCATCCCGGTCACATCCACTGCCATACTCAATCCCTTTCGACACCGCTTCTAAAGCCAATCTGGAGCCATACCGGGGCCACCCTCAAAACATTGAGACCATCCCTAGAGCAACACGGGAGCCATCCCAACAGTTCAAGAACAATACAGAAGCCACTTCAAATCTCTGTCGGAGCCATTTCGTCACCAAGACCTTGCTCACAGAGTATCGAACTACGTATGGTCTGATCTCAATATGGAATTGAGTACGTAGGCAACCCGCCCAGGGTGCGACCACATCAAAGGCAAAAACTTTCCTTTTCCCCTCGGTGTCATTAAAGTGAACCAACCAAAGCATTGTCATGCTCAATCAGCACAAGGTCATCCCGGAGCCATCTATGGAAATCCTGGAACCATGATGGGAACTCCCAACAAAGTCATGCAACTGTTTTTCATCATTCACTCGTAAAAAACCATTCACTCACTACAAAGTCCATAACAAATCCCGTCAAACAACAATAAATCCATCATCGGAGCCATCAAACCATCCTGAAAAAAAAATCTCAAGGCAAATCAAAGCCCACAAACTGCCACAAAATCACCAACCATGTCAAACCCACCAACCACCCCGAGACCATTGGTCACACCGGAGCCATCAGTGAATACCGGAGCCATCAGTGAATACCGGAGCCATCAACGCATGCTGGAGCCATCTCAGATCCTTGAAGCCATGCCGGAGCCATCGGAGCCATCCCGAAGTTTTGATGTAACTCTGAAGCCATCTGCTCACACAAAAACCTACACCACAAACAGGGAGTTTAATTCAATTAATACATTGGTTAATCACCTCACATCACATATCATCTGCATATACCCATAAAATTTGCTCACTATTTGACGCATCTTTACACCTGCTAGACAGCTATTGCGCTACTAGTACGGTCGCCTTTCATTTTTCACCTGCTAGACAGCTATTGCGCTACTAGTACGGTCGCCTTTCATTTTACACCCGCTAGACAGCTATTGCGCTACTAGTGCGGTCGAATTTTGTTTTTACACCTGCTAGGCAGCTATTGCGCTGCTAGTACGGTCGCCTTTCATTTTACACCCGCTAGACAGCTATTGCGCTACTAGTGCGGTCGAATTTTTTGTTTTACACCTGCTAGACAGCTATTGCGCTACTAGTACGGTCGCCTTTCATTTTACACCTGCTAGACAGCTATTGCGCTACTAGTACGGTCGCCTTTCATTTTACACCTGCTAGACAGCTATTGCGCTACTAGTACGGTCGCCTTTCATTTTACACCTGCTAGACAGCTATTGCGCTACTAGTACGGTCGCCTTTCATTTTACACCGGCTAGACAGCTATTGCGCTACTAGTACGGTCGCCTTTCATTTAGACCTGCTAGACAGCTATTGCGCTACTAGTACGGTCGCCTTTCATTTTACACCTGCTAGACAGCTGTGTTGCGCTACTAGTACAGTCGCCTTTCATTTTACACCTGCTAGACAGCTATTGCGCTACTAGTACGGTCGCCTTTCATTTTACACCTGCTAGACAGCTATTGCGCTACTAGTACGGTCGCCTTTCATTTTACACCTGCTAGACAGCTATTGCGCTACTAGTACGGTCGCCTTTCATTTACACCTGCTAGACAGCTATTGCGCTACTAGTACGGTCGCCTTTCATTTTACACCTGCTAGGCAACTATTACGCTACTAGTGCGGTCCGCCGTTTTTCCTCCACTAGGCAGCTATTACGGTACTAGTACGAGATCGTTCATTTCATAACCCACTAGGCAGCTATTACGCTACTAGTGCGGTCCCGCCGTTTTTCCTCCACTAGGCAGCTATTACGCTACTAGTGTGAGATCGTTCATTTCATAACCCACTAGGCAGCTATTACGCTACTAGTGCGGTCCCGCCGCTTTCCTCCACTAGGCAGCTATTACGCTACTAGTACGAGATCGTTCATTTCATAACCCACTAGGCAGCTATTACGCTACTAGTGCGGTCCCACGTTTTTCCTCCACTAGGCAGCTATTACGCTACTAGTGCGAGATCGTTCATTTCATAACCCACTAGGTAGCTATTACGCTACTAGTGCGGTCCCGCCGTTTTTCCTCCACTAAGCAGCTATTACGCTACTAGTGCGAGATCGTTCATTTCATAACCCACTAGGCAGCTACTACGCTACTAGTGCGGTCCCGCCGTTTTTCCTCCACTAGGCAGCTATTACGCTACTAGTGCGAGATCGTTCATTTCATAACCCACTAGGCAGCTATTACGCTACTAGTGCGGTCCCGCCCGTTTTTCCTCCACTAGGCAGCTATTACGCTACTAGTGCGAGATCGTTCATTTCATAACCTACTAGGCAGCTATTACGCTACTAGTGCGGTCCCGCCGTTTTTCCTCCACTAGGCAGCTATTACGCTACTAGTGCGAGATCGTTCATCTCATAACCTACTAGGCAGCTATTACGCTACTAGTGTGGTCCCGCCGTTTTTCCTTCACTAGGCAGCTATTACGTTACTAGTGCGAGATCGTTCATTTCATAACCTACTAGGCAGCTATTACGCTACTAGTGTGGTCCGCCGTTTTCCTTCACTAGGCAGCTATTACGCTACTAGCGCAAGATCGTTTCACATCCACCTGCTAGGCAGCTATTACGCTACTAGTATGGTACTCTTTCAAAGTATTATAGGCTCATCATAAGTCCTATAGCTAGATATCAAGAGGTCTAGTTGAGGCACTCCTAAGTCCTCGTACTTTCAATTGCATTCTAGGCCCGTCATAAGCCCTAGGACTGGATATCAAGAGGTCCAGTTGAGGCACTCCTAAGCCCTCGTGCACCTTAAATCAAATCGGGTTGTTGGTATAGGCTCGTCATAAGTCCTATAGCTAGATATCAAGAGGTCTAGTTGAGGCACTCCTAAGTCCTCGTACTTTCAATCGCATTCTAGGCCCGTCATAAGCCCTAGGACTGGATATCAAGAGGTCCAGTTGAGGCACTCCTAAGCCCTCGTGCACCTTAAATCAAATCGGGTTGTTGGTATTATAGGCTCGTCATAAGTCCTATAGCTTGATATCAAGAGGTCTAGTTGAGGCACTCCTAAGTCCTCGTACTTTCAATCGCATTCTAGGCCCGTCATAAGCCCAAGGACTGGATATCAAGAGGTCCAGTTGAGGCACTCCTAAGCCCTCGTGCACCTTAAATCAAATCGGGTTGTTGGTATTATAGGCTCGTCATAAGTCCTATAGCTAGATATCAAGAGGTCTAGTTGAGGCACTCCTAAGTACTCGTACTTTCAATCGCATTCTAGGCCCATCATAAGCCCTAGGACTGGATATCAAGAGGTCCAGTTGAGGCACTCCTAAGCCCTCGTGCACCTTAAATCAAGTCGGATTGTTAGTATCATAGGCTCGTCATAAGTCCTATGACTAGATATCAAGAGGTCTAGTTGAGGCTCGTCATAAGTCCTCGTACTTTCAATTGCATTATAGGCTTTTCATAAGTCCTATAGCTAGATGTCAAGAGGTCTAGTTGAGGCTCGTTATAAGTCCTCATGCACCCGCACCTATAAGAACACATCATAAACCGCAGTGAGAATTTTTGGCGCCCCGTCAACCTTGATCCAATTCTGCAAGGGCTTGCAGAATTGAATCAAGGGGAGCCATCTGTAGACACCAAAAATTCTCACCCCATAAAGCAAATTCTGAAATAATAAGAGAGGTCGTCACCTTTCTTTTTCAAAACATATTAGCGTGCGTGCCAAGACGAAACCATCATTTATAATCTTTTTCAAAGCATTTCAAAAACAAAACATTAACGTTTCTGATGATTTTCCTCGAGTCAAGTTATAGCTTTTGTTTTCTTTCCGTCATTTTTATATGAAGCTCTATTGTTGTGAGCCTTTTCCTATCTCATTTTTCAGCCAAACCAAACTTTACCTTAAGCCCAATCTTCAGTCAAAGCCCAAACTCACATTAAAACCTAACCCATCTTCAAAACCCTAGCCTCCTCTTCCTCTCGCAAAAATAACACTCTCACCCTCTACCGCTCCCTCAACCCTCGATAGACAACACCCATCTCTCGGATTTCTTTCTTCTCGGTGATGAACAAGTAGCTGTCTCCTTCATTATCTTCACTCTTCTTCATTCTCAAGAGATACCAGCCACCACGGTCTGCTGCATCATCCGCCCCTATCTTCTTCTTCATCCGCCACACACTTAGAGAATTCCAAGGCCATGACAGAGAGATCCCACGGTATGCTTGAAGATTGCTATACCCACATTTGGGATTGCTCTCCCAACCATCTCCTTCTTCAAGTCGACGTCACTCGATTTTTCTGATAATGGTTCACAAAAAATTTCGATCGATGCTTCTCTTTCTTTCTCATTTGATCCCTATTTGAAAATCCTCCCTCATTCCCTCTTCCCTTTCGTTTCTTCATCCTCGATTTGGCATCGTCCTGAACGACAACAAAACAACGAACAAAAATTGAAAGAAAAGGACTCCCGTCCTTGTCGTGGGTTTTTCCGGCCTTTCCCACAATCGGGAGTTCGTCGCGTCTCCGTTGTTTTGTTCTGGTCATAAGTGAGCACCGGCCTTCTCTGGTCGACTTGGTTTATCTGATTCCATGCCCCCAACCTGGACACTGGTCGAATCTCCACTGGTATAGCCCACTTTCTTGGATGGTAAGCTTTCTCACTTTCTTACTATGTCCTGATGGTGAGTGTCGGACTCACTCCGTCGAAACTTCCATGAATTCTGTGCGAGGCTTGTGGTTAGTTTGTTCTCTTGCTTACATGTGCCTTGTTCGGTGGTGGTGTTCTGACTTGGCCTGATTTGTTGGAGATTCAAATATCTCGTTTGCTACAATGTTTCTCTAATCCAGGAATGTTGGTGTTCGAAAGTGTTATACCATTATGCAGTTCGAGTACTGAATTCGCTTTAGTGAAAATGGTGGATACCCAACCTTATGGACCTAGAGATCTGAACAATCGCTTGATAATGTTTACATTGAGAAGCAATCCGATTCGTTATTACCCCTCTTGCGTGTTATATTTGTGGGTTTGGGAATTCCACTGGACAGTTTTCCTCTGCTTAATCTATTGATTGTCGGTAAAATTTTGCCCAGTTGATGTTAGTGATTAATTTGGCATTATAGATGGCTTCCTCGGTCCTGGTGATGGCTGGTTCTTGTTTGAGCTAATCGATTTTGTTAGAGGTTGAGGTTTGTGCCGATGTCGGTTTTGCTATTTAGCCTCAATCATTTGTTAAATATATGATTTGGTCTTCCCCTTTTCCGGCCTTTTGGGGATTTAGACCCATAAACACTTTTGGATTGATTGATCTAGTTTATATGGTAGACTTACGGCCCTTTTGTTATTGGGCTTTGGCGCATTGACGTATCTGGTTCTTTTGTCGATTGATACTATCTGTTGGTTGGATGGACTGTGTATCTCACTTCTCACCATGACAAAACTCATTGCCTTTATTCTGATCTTTGGGTATCTCTATTTTGACCGAGGCACATGTAATCGATGGGCTGGGCAGCAAATACTGATTTAGGCCCACATTTGCTTGGATGGGCTGTGTTGAGGTGCTTCGGGCTCACTGTCTCGTGGGTTTGGAAATTCCATCTCAGCCTTCACTATTAATTCAACTGCCTTTGATACCTAATTGCCCCCTGCGCATTGATTTGGTTTTGGAAACTGATTTGATACTAGCATGTTTCTTGTCCCACTGCGCTTAGATAAGAACATGACGTGAGTGATAGTTGCCCTATGTTATAACTGTCAGATAAATCACTCTTTGGCTGGAGGGTCCTCATTAATTTTTCATCTTAGAAGGGAAATGATATAAACCCTTCTAGGTATGATCCCACATGACTCGCAACTTCATCTCTTTGATACTGCACTTCGGTTTGAGTCATAATCTAAGATGACGAATTAATTTGTGTAGCAACCCCAATGTTTGATTTATTTGACAATTCATAGCATTTGTTGGCAGTTTGAAACTCTTTTCTATGTTCTCGGTTGGGGTGTGGGAGATGATTAGATTGCCCCCTTTCCTCCCATTGAGAAGGGCCGTATGATCCCATTGCACACACCCCAACCCTCTTACATTTCATTACTAACTACTCTTGTATATCTTTGTCTTTGTTCTTTGACATGTACATAATGCTCGTGGAACGGGAAATTGCTATAAGACTAAAAAATGGGACTTTAGGCTTGGACTACCGGGGTCTCCACTCCAAACACGTGTAACGGTTGGTGCACTTCTTGCTGATCCTATCAGCTCAAGTGAGGCGGCGTCGATGCGACCCCCCATAGCAGCTCTCTATTTAAGATTGTTATCTATGTTTGTATTAATCCGTAATTTGTTTATTGTTCTTACTTTCGGTTGTAGTCTTAGGACTTATTCATTTTTGTAATTCATTTTTGCACGTGAACACTTTTAGCATGTTATCTCTAGCTAGTTTTGGATTATGTTGTTCTAGCATTTACTTTACACCTTATACATATTCATTTGAGCTTGGAAATTAATTTGAAATCTTGTAGCATTTTCGCTAGTGTTCAATCACCAAATTTTTGTACATAATGTTTGCACTTCACTTTGCTTCTCCAAGGTGTGTATGCTGGGAGATATTTGCTTTGTTATTTTGTGATTTATGCCCCTTGCTTATTGCTTATTAATGTCATAACCATAGTTACTATGTCCTTAGGTCCAAGCCATTAGGATAGAGGGGTCCCCCTGGACTGATGGGTCATTGACCAATCTCGTGGTGGTGACACCCCTAAACCCTAAAACACACACCTAAAATATGTATATATGTATATAGACTAACATTCTCATTCAAAATTTCTCTCCAACAAGCCCAAATAACAAATCAGGCCTAAACCCAATTCAGACCCAAACCCAATTCAGGCCTAAACCCAATTCAGACCCAAGGCCCAATCCGGCCCAAACCTTGACCAAGGCCCAATCCGGCCCAAACCTTGACCAAGGCCTAATTTGGTCCAACTTTGACCCGGTCCAACTTTGACCAACCTGAACATTGACCAAACTCGAACTTTGACCATGACCCACTTTGACCATGACCCCTTTGATCTAGACTCACTTTGACCTTGACCCGCTTTGACCTTGACCCACTTTGACCAGCCCAAGCTTGACCTTGACCCAACTTTGACCAGCCCAAGTTTGACCTTGACCTAACTTTGACTCGATCCCATTTTGACTCGGTCGAACTTTGACCCGACCTGTTTTCTAAACCCCAACCCAAACTCAATTCAAACCAAATTTAATTCAAACCCAATTCATTCAGCCTAATTCAATTCTAATTCATTTAATTCTTCATTCATTTCAATCCAATTCATTCTAACTTCAATTCAATTCAAAACTTCATTCAATTTAATTCAAATTCAATTCAATTCCAACTAATTCGAATTCAATTCAATTCCAAACTCATTCAAATCCAAATTTATTTCAATTTCAATTCAAATCAATATTCATTCAACCCTGTTTCAACTCCAGTTTCAATTCAGTTTCAATTTCTCCTACACTTTAAATGTCTCATAGACCCGAGCGTCTCACAGACTTTGTCATTCCAATGATTCGAATGTCTCACAGACCTGAGCGTCTCACAGACCCGAGCGTCTCACAGACCCAAGCGTCTCACAGACTTCGACATCTCAAGGTTTCAAACGTCTCACGGACCCGAGCGTCTCACGACTAGCATCCTAAACCTGAAACTTCTCAAAACTCTGAACCATTCTAAATCTCAAACACCTCAAATATCTTCAAACCCCACAAACATCAAAAATTCCAAACTCAAAAAAATCTGAACTACGTAAGGTCTGATCTCAACAGGGAGTTGAGTACGTAGGCAACCCACCCAGGGTGTGACCCCATTCCAAACAAAAAACCCTTCCCCTTCTAAGGTGGCTCTCATATCTCTCAAACCTTCTTCAGCTCCCACAAACTTCAAACCATCAGACTCCAAGTCTTGTCTATTCACTCAACCTCAGACTTTTCCCAATTTCATTCTACACTCATCCGAATTCACCCATCCCTTTTCTGGGTGCTAGCTTGACAGAAAAGCTCGCCTCATCCACTCTCTTTCTCTCTCCTCGTCCTAATCCTATCCTTGGCTTTTAAATGAATCTCTCTAATAAGGTTTTGAAAGAAGGCAATCCCGACAATTGGAGACCGAGGTTTCCTCGTGCACCAATCCGAAGTCGTGGTCGTTGCCACTTCTAAGGGGTGTAACCCAGTGCGAACCCACAATAGAATCTCTGCAAATGACCAACTAAGCCTTATCCATAGGCAACAATCTCAGAGTCAATTAACGGTTCTTAGAACCCTCCTTCCCTTCCTTCCTAGTATCTTAGGTCAAACTAGGTGGCGACTCTAGTCATTCCCGCCCTTAGGGCATAAGTCCGCGTGGAGCCCATCGAGAGCGGGTGAAGTGCACACTTGCACTCCCCTTTATGCTTTCTGGGAAAGACGGACGATTTAGTAGGTATTTGAGGGATGCTAGAATAACGGGTTTTCACCCTCCACAGAATGGCATTTCTAGGATCTAGGCTTTTTAGTCAGAACCATATTTAGATAGACCCCCCTCATACCGAAAAATCACCCTCCACACCTGGACGCATTCTCCTGGTATAACCAGATAAAGATGAACGAGAAGGACTCTGAGAAAACTTCTTTCGTCACCTCAGCAGGAATCTTCTGCTACAAAGTGATGCCGTTCGGATTAAAGAATGCCGGCGCAACTTTCCAACGAGATGATAGACAAGGTATTCCGGGAGCAACTCTCGAGAAATGTGGAAGCTTACGTGAGAATGACGTAGTGTAAAGTCCGTCCAAAGAGCAGCACATGAAAGACTTGGAAGAGACGTTCACCACGCTCGACAAATTCAAACAAATCAAGCTAAACCCGGAAAAATGCGTATTCGGGGTCACCAAAGGAAAATTCCTTGGCTTCATCGTCGGGCAACGAGGGATAGAGGTGGATCCGGAAAAGACCCAGGCGATTCTTGACCTCAGCCCTCCCCGAAGCATCATAGATGTCCAAGCCCTCAACGGAAGGCTCACTGCCCTGAGTAGGTTCTGCTCAAAGTTACAGGAAAAGGCAATCCCGTTCTTCAACATACTAAGGAAGAACAGCAAGTTCCAGTGGGGCCAGGAATGCAAGAAGCCTTCGAAAAGATCAAAGAAATGCTCTGAGAATTACCAAGCTGGGGTCCCAGCGCCAGGCCAGGATGCTCTACTACACTCTACTGTCCGTATCAGGGGCGGTAGCAGCGGTCCTAATCATGGAGCACGAAAAAAAGGAGATTCCCGTCTACTACACAGGAAAGATCCTGACCTCCGTAGAGAGACGCTACACCAACATTGAAAAGGTTTTCCTTGCTCTGGTGGTGGCATCCCGGAAGCTGCGCCCATATTTCCAATCGCATCGAATCCTTGTAAGGACTAACTGGCCGCTGAAGCAAATAACGAATAATCCGAATGCGTAGGGACGCATGGTAAGCTGGGCAGTCGAGCTCACCCAATATGAAATCCACTTCCTACCACGAACGGCAATCAAGGCTCAAGCCCTAGCGGACTTCATAACGGAGACCAGCTTCGACCAAGAAGAGGGAAAGCCACCCACCCCCTTCATCATCCAGGTAGACGGCGCTCGGTGCAAAACAGGGGCGGAGCGGGGATTGTAGTCCAGACTCCCGACGGACGGGACATCAATTACACCTTCCGATTGGAGTTCGAAGTAACCAACAACGAAGCCGAGTATGAAGCTCTCATTCAAGGCCTAGAGGTCGCCATCGCCCTAGGTGCAACAGACCTGGAGATATACTCAGACTCCTTGCTGGTCACCCGCCAGCACGACACATATATGAGGTAGGAAGGAAGAAAAACTCTGGAGGTACTTGCAAAGGGTTCAAGAGCTAAAAGCAAGCTTCTTAAGATGTGAGCTGAAACACCTCCCTCGGATGAAAAATACCGAAGCGGACGCGCTAGCAAAGTTAGCAAGCATGGCCGAAAGAATACCAAGTAAGGTATGGTTGGAGACGAAGACCAACCCAAGCGTAGACGAGGCACAGGTCCTGGCGACTGAACCCCTCATGCCAGAAGAATCTTAGATGACCCCGATCGTGGAGTACATCCTTGAAGGGAAATTGCCCCCGGAGAATAAAGAGGCCCGGACCTTGAAACGACGAGCGACATCATTCTTTTTCGAGGAAGGACGCCTCTACAAAAGGTCGTTCGCCAGGCCCGCCCTCAGATGCGTCACGGACGAGGAGGGAAGTGAGCTTATAAAGGAGGTACATGAAGGGGTTTGCGGAAACCACCAGGGGGAAAGAGCCACGACCCACAAAATCATGAGGCTCGGCTACTACTGGCCGAGGATACAAAACCACTGCAAGGAATACATTCGGAAATGCGCCAGGTGCCAGGAGCATGGCAGCAAGATACATAACCCCCCGGCCGTGCAACAGGCCATACTATCCCAATCCCGTTCGCAATGTGGGGGTTGGATATCATTGGCCCTTTCCCGGAAGCATCTCCCGGGAGATTCAGGTTCGTATATGTGGTCGTCGATTACTTCACAAAATGGGTGGAAGCGATGCCAACCGTGTCCATCACAGCCAAGAGGTCGCAAGAATTCGTATGGAAGCACATTGTGTGTAGATTCGGGTTGCCAAGGATCATAATAACCGACAATGGGACGCAGTTCAATTGCGACAGTTTCCGGGAGTTTTGTGAACAATGGAAAATCGAGGTAAGATTCGCGTCGGTGGCACACCCCCAGCCAACGGACAGGTCGATAACGCAAACGGGCAGATCATAAAAGCTTTGAAGAGAAAGCTAGGGGGGGGGAGGAAAGGAGGAGGGGCCGAACTATTACACCAAATCTTGTGGTCGTACCGAACGACGGAAAAGGGACCGACTGGAAACACCTTTCAAGTTAACTTACGGCCTGGAGGCAGTCGTCCCGGTGCTGAAGTTATGATCCCGTCAGTCCGTTGCGAATCCTATGACGAGCAACTCAACGATGAAGGGATGAAAGACGACCTAGACCTTCTCGAAGAAAGGAGAGCCCTTGTAGCTGCCCGGATGGTGAAAGACAAGAGGAAAGTAGAGAGGTACTTCAACCGCAAAGTCAGGGAACGAAGCTTTGTCCCTGGCGAGCTTGTCCTGAGGGAGGTTAAACAGCCCAAAAAACTCGAACCCCAGTGGGAAGGTCCTTACATCATTCATCAGAAGGTCGGACGAGCTTCATATCACCTGAAGAATGTCGAGGGATACGAGTTGCCCCATTCCTGGCACGCGGAGTGCCTCAAGAATTTTATGTATGAAATCGATAATGTAACGCGTTGTCAACATCAATAAAGGAATTATTTTTGGAAAAATTCGAACGCTAAAGAAACAGGATGTAATCCTGGAAAAGAAACACCCGGGCAAGGCCCTACAGGATGTAATGCCCTGGAAAAGAAACACCCGGGCCATGCCCTACAGGATGTAATGCCCTGGAAAAGAAATACCCGGGCCATGCCTACAGGATGCAATGCCCTGGAAAATCTTCCTATGAGTTGTCGCACTCAAACAAGAGCAAAAACGGAAAACCCATCTCCAGAAACTCTGGGAGCTCTGGTCGCCTGTAATGGGTGAATCATTAGGTGTGGGACGCCACACCGTATCTTGGCAAAATCGCCCTTGCAAACTCTTTCTCCCTCTCTCGGGGAAAAGAGAAAGGGGAACAACCGCAAGTACCATCGCTTGGCTACCAAAAGCAAGGATAGGGAAAGAACAAACAGAAACGCCCGGTCACTAAAAACGACCGGGCGAGGGCGGGGATGACCAGTTGTCAAAAATGACCAAGTCACGTCCTTAAGATAAAAACGAGGTGACCGGTCGCTCGAGCGTGACCGGTCTTGCCCGCAAAACAAATCAACTAAAGAAAGACAATCGGTAACACGCGCAATCGAAAACGACCGGTCAATGACATCAATTAACGAAATAACTGGCGAATAATTCCATTAATCATTGAAAGCATGTACAGCATCAAACAAAAAAAAAAGAAACGAAAGAAAGCTAAGATCAATCTAAATTTTCCCTGGTCTAAGTCTCCTGTGCAGTGTTGACATTCGCGGGGGCAGCCCCTTGTACACTCTCCGAAGACCCAGACCTTCCGGGAGACGACCGGAGGCCTACACCCCCTTGATGCGCGGTACTCCAGGAGGAAGAAAAGACGCCTGGCCAGGGACAAGGCACGTCTCCCCGGAAGGCGCCCGAACTTCTCAAGCACCTCATAAAAGGAGGTCTTTTGCGCGACCTCTTTGAAAGACAACTTCCGGTAAAGGCCGTCATCCATAACCTCTCCCTTACCCGTGAAAAACCTCGAAACAATTTGGCGGCATGCCTTTACCATCCTCCCACATTGAGAGGTGAAGGATTCCTTCAGGTGAGCAAGCTTTGTGCTCTGCTGCCGCCAGGTCCTCTCGCACCTTCCGGGAGTAAGCCTCGAGACTGGCCACCTGCTGCTCGAAGGTCTGGCCATAAGCCCGGTACCGGTCGCGGTTAGCGTTTGCGGCAATCAACTCCTCCTCGAGGTCGTCGATCCGCAGGTTCAATTTCTCCAGCCCTCAATGGGATTCCCAGGCTTCGAGCCTAAGTGAAGAAAGAAAAGGAGAAAAACTTTTATCAAAAAAAAGGGGCGAGAAGGGCAACAGGGGATGATTGGGAACGTAAAAATCACCTCTCGTGACCAGCTCAGAGTTTTCTAGCCGTAGCCTAGCAATCTCTTCCTCCAGCATCTTTACTTTTTCCTCGGAGGAGTGCCATTGCTCCCTGGAGGTCGCAAGCTCCCCAGATAGCTTGAGAAGCTCGGCGGATAGTTTCTCCTTCTCGGAGGTCAGAACCGCGCCCGCCCGGGCCACCTCCGCCGTCTTTGCCTCTGAGGATGACAACTCCTCTTTCAGGAGAGCATTCGCCTCAGCAAGCAACGCCTTCTCCCGCGCCAAAGCGGCCTTCTCAGCGCGAAGGCCCTCAACCTCTTGATCGTGGGAAGCTCGGGCCTGCCCCACCAAGGACTCTAAGTCAGAAAGGCAGGCAACTGGGCGTCAGCAAACTCACTTCACCTTTTTAAAGACGCGGCTTCCGTCTCCAACGTCCGGACCTGACCCTTGAGGGAGAAATTCTCCTCACGCAGCCTCTTCAACTGCTCCTCGTACTCATCGCTTTGCTTGGTGCACGCCCGGCGAGCATCGCCCAGCTCCTTCTTTATAGTCGCGGTCTGCTCACGCACCCGCCGAGAGATCTCCTCTTCAACAGTGTCAACGAAGATGCTGTTGGAGGACCGCTCTATCCTCAACTCCTCTTGGGCATTGCGGGCCCGGCATTCCTCGAGGTAGAGCTTCGAGCGGAGGGCCCAGGTGTGCACGTCCACGCTTTGGGCAAAAGCTACCGTCTGTACAAAATGAAACAATGGGAGTAAAAAAATCCAAAAGAGACATACAAAACCGACATTAAGACAAATCACGCACCCGGTAGATGCCCTGCCACAAGTAATTAAGCGAGTCATCTAGGGGGAAGGAGTGGCGCATGATAGCATCCACTCGCCCCCTCCAATCCTCAACCGCTCCTTAGCTGCAGTAATAGTCTTCAGCGGGGCAAAGAGGCCGTCGGGGGAGTCAGACCGGCGAATTGCTTCCTTCCACAGGTCAGAGTAGGAAGACGACTCGGTCACAGGCAATAAAGGGAGAGGCTGGCCGCGGTGGTAGAACCATCCCTCCTTTCCAGAAGGCCCACAGAAAGAGCCACTGGTGGGCGAAGGAGGTGAAGACGGTGTGGCGATGTCAGCATCCTTCATCGCCTCGGGGCCCGGGGGCACCTCCTTGGCTGCGCCCGGCATAGCACCATCCCGCAAACGCCTCCCCCCGGGAGAGAAGTCCCGGGCCCAAGGGAGCAGCCTTCTCCAAAGACTCCCGTCGAGGAGCCGCATCTGAAGCGCCTGACTCATCGAGGTGCACTATGTCAGAGGCCTTCGTCCTTTTGGCCATGTGTTTCACCTTACCCTTCGAAGCAAGGGACTTCTGGCGATGCTGGATAGCGGACGGCTGGCCCGGCATCTCACCCGCGCCGGGACGCCCGGCTCCCTCCTTGGCCCTGGCCTCTCAGCCTCGGGAGCTGCAAAGCGGAGAAACAACAAAAGCAGGTAAGCACAGGAAAATGAAGCCAGACATTAGCGGCAGGTAGCAGCCAAGGCAACGAAAGAATAAATCAACGAAGAAGACCAGAACAGGTGGAACACGAAGGATAAGACCGCACATGCACGCCCTCTCTCGTCCCACGGACTAAGATTGAGATCTGACCCGGGCGTGAGAGGAAGAAATACCCGACGGCCGGAACCTGGACTAGTGTACCAAGTACCTGGTTGGTTTGCAGTATCAGACGACCGGGCCTCCGGAGTCCGAGGAGACCCCCCTTCCCCATCCTTCGCCGGTCTCGGCTTCTTTGCCAGGTGATCAGCTTTGCCCCCGGACCTCTTCCGACCAACAACAGCCGCCCCTTCCTCACGAAGAGCCGACTCCTCCACAGCTTCCAGGGTGGCGTAGTAGTCCACCCTCCCTTCCCCGGTCTTGAAGGACACCAGTTCCAGCTATGAAAGGGGCCAACCTTCGCCCCAAGCTGAGGAAAATCTGCGACGAAAAAGAGACAGGTAAATCCGGGACAAGGCAAAAGCGATAAAGAAAGCAGAAAGGGGAGGGGAAAAATCTTACCCTCAGAGTGCGCAAGCGAAGCCAGGCGCGGACCGGTGAAAAAGTCTTCCACGCTCGGATGAAGGTCGGCCACCGCCTTCAGAGCCCGGGACATGGTAAGCTCCGACTTCGGTACTGTAGGACTATGCAAGGAACCCTTGATAATCGAGGGGCAATAGGCGACCCCGAGATACCTCCCGGTGGGTGGGACGATGACAAACCACCGGGCGCTCCAGCGGTGAGCGAGCTTCTTGTACTCAAAAAGCGAATATCCGGACCGACCGGATATGGTCAAATTGTTGGAGTCAACCTTGCTAGTGAAGAACTGGACGAACTCCGTAGCAGAAAGCGCAACCCCCTTCTCGGCGCAAAGAGCAATGTAAGCATGGAGGTGACACACTGCCTTCGGGTGAAGCTGAGCAAGCGTACAGCAGCGGCGAATTAGAAACCCCGTCACGAACGGGTGGGGAGGAACCGTCATCCCACACAAGAAGAAATCGGAATACACGGCGTACCCACGGCCGAAGTCATCCAGGGGATGCGAATCTTCGGAGGGAAGGAAAATCTGAGTCCCCAGGGGAACGTCTACCATCGCGAGAAGCGAATCGAAAGCCTTAACATCCAGAATGCTGGGCAACGGTTCCCGATTACTAGAATAAGCGGACGTAGGTTTCAAGAGTGTCGGGCGGAATTTCCCATCCGATTTGAAGCCCACAATGGCGCTTTTGGCAGGAACGCGAGACGATTTGGAGCTAGAAGACACCATCGAAGCAGCAAAGTGAAGCAGGGAAGGAGCAAAGCAAAGAGAGAGGGAAAGAAAGCGGAAAAAGCGAGGCGAAAGAAGAAAGAGAGTTCGAAAACCTAAGAAGAGTAAAAGATCGGAGGAAAGAGAAAGTGTCGCCCTCCTGAAAACCTTTTAAAGGCGGTAAAATAATTTCGGAAACATTTAAAGCATAAAAGCAAACAAAAAATGCTTTTTACAGGAAAATTGTAGGGACTCTGCGTATTCTGCAGTGACGGCTGGCGTGCGTGAAACGATAGGAATTCTACAACGGTCACTTCGTACAAGCACAGACGCGTGTGTAGCACGACCATGGCACGCGCATCGCACGGACCAAAGAAGCCCCATCCTTTTGTCCGAGAAAAAAGGCGGGACTTGTGGGACTGGGAGATGGGAAACAAGAAGGTTAGGCCACGCGAAGGGAAAAAAATTTTCATTCCCCAAACCGGGCCATAAAGTCAAGTTCTAAGTTCTACTTTCTTCGCAAAAGCGCCAAAAGTAGAACTTGTGGGACTGATGAAGAAGGGAAAATATGTCCAGAGGCTTTAAAGAAAGAGCAATAGCCTAGTAAGGCCAGGGCAACGACCGGGCGCCCCCAACAAAGCCCAAACAGAACACAAGCAGCAACCGGTCGCCTTCGACCGGCCACCAAGAGTCCTAGAACATGGCGTAGAGAGCGACCAATCGCCAGTGGCCGGCTATCAAAAGTGTCGCCACGACCGGTCGTTTACGACCAGTCGCCCGGGAATGTAAGATGTAGTGTAATAAGCGACCGGTCGCCTGAGGCCGGTCGCCAAGTAGAATATAAGTAAGCGGCCGGTCGTCTGTGACCGGTCGGTAGGGAGATTAGGATAGGATATTTATCCTAAGATATTTATCAGATATTTTGTAAGTCTGCCAAGATATTTTTGTGCCAACCTGGCACAACAGGAACACTATAAATAGGGATTCACCCTTCAATAAAAGGCACGCGAACATACCTGAGAATCTTCACTGTTACATTGTGTTGTTACGAACCTCTCTTTCCATCCCTGTTCTTGCACTCCCCCTTTCGGTAACAAGGTAACTCGGTAGAACTCAACGATAGATTAGGATCCCAATCATTAAATTACGTGAAAGGACTGTGTGAGGATCTTGGAGTTTATACCATTTCACCTACAAACCTCAACTTCGTTATTATCCAGGCACAATATTTTATATCCTTTCATCCTTGGATCGATTCCCAAAAATACACAAGCTTGTGCCCTGGGACTAAACTTACTCGATTTAACTCCAACAATAGTCTTGTAACAAAGGCACCCGAACGTTTAATTATATCATAGTTGGGCTTGGTGTTGTACAAACACTCAAACGGTGTTTTACCCTTTAGTGCCTTGGTGGGAAGCTGATTGATCAAATATGTCGCATAGAGAATACATTCGCCCCAATAATCAAGCGGTAGTCCATACTGGAAAAACAGTGCCCTTGCTATTTCAAGCAAATATTTGTGTTTTCTTTCTACCACCGCATTTTTTTGTGGTGTATAAACACATGTGGCCTGATGTATTATTTCCTCTTGAGTGAATAACATTTATCCTTCATTGGAACTTCCCAACTCATTGGCATTATCAGATCGTACAACTTTGATAGTGGCTTCAAATTACCGGGCTATCATTTTAATGAAGCTGACTATAACTGGCCAAGCATCCCCCTTTTGTTTCACCAGATGTACCTAAGTTGTTCTAGTATAGTCGTCAACAAACACACAAAGTATTTAAAACCGTTATAGGTTGGCATCTTAAACGGACCCCATACATTGACGTATAGCATTTCAAACGCACGTTTGGTTTTAATTTCAGAATTTGGGAATGGAAGTCACTAAGCTCTAGCCTTATAGCAAATGTCACACACATATTCTGAAGGAAAATCTCTGTTTTTAATGAGGCCCATTTGTACAAGTTTGTGATATGGCACATGGTCCAACCGGAAATGTAATTCTTCTGCTAAGGAATCAATACAGAAATAAGCCCCAAACTACTACATTTACTCGTGGAATTTGGCCTGAAACAGACTGCTGCCCTTCGGGCTTCCAGCAAGTAAAGCCCACCATGACCAGAGCTGATTCTCTCAATTGTTCCCGATGAACGGTCCTGAGCAAAACAACAGTCAATGGTAAATATCAAGCTACATCCAAACTGCTGTCAATTTTTGTACTGAAGCTAAATTGAACATAAAATCACGGATGTACAGAACTTCTCCAAGCTAGACACCATGAGCAATACATATGTCACCAGTCATATTCACAATTCGCGGTCTACCATCGGGAAGAACCACAGTCCGCTTGTACCCCAAACTTCTCCAATTTTCAAACAAAGCATGAGCGCCGGACATGTGGTCCGTGGCTATAGAATCCAAAATCCACTTCCCAGCATAACTATCCGCAGTTTGCTTACTTAGAAAACAGAGATTAAAGATGCAAGGCTTGCGAACAGTACCTGAAAAATTGTAGTAACTTGTGTCTTCTGACTTCGCAGCTTGTGTATGACTAGCTTTGATTAAATCAAAAATTTGTTGTAATTGGCGTTCTGTAAAACCTTCTTCTGGAACAGTCTTGTCTTCAATAGGTTGTTCGCAACCTCAAGCTAAATTGGAAAAGCTCTTTTTTTTTCTTGGCAAGAACTTTGTCTTTACCGTGCAGCAGAAAACATTCAGATACTATATGTCCACTTCACTTGCAGTGCGTACATTTTTGTTTCTGATAACATTCCTCCACACTATGACCCGGTTTTCTACAATAAGAACACAAAGGCTTCCTTCTTTCTGACCCTTCCCCTTTTCTAAAATTAGGGTTCTATGTATTTCCCCTTCATTCATGCCGATATTTGAAACGCCAGAATAGAAACTCATACCTTCATCTCTTCGACTTCGTCCTGCCCGTTGTTTTTCATCGTGCATAACTAGAGGAAGGCCTGCTCGATATCTGGTGTGGGTTGCATTACGAGGATTTGACCTCTGATAGAAACGAATTCTGGGTTCAAACCTATCAAGAATTGAATCAATTTCTCCTCTTCTCTTTGTTGCTTCGTGGCTTCTTTTACACCGCAGATACACCCGTCAAATACGCAGGCTGGTTGTGGACGCCCAAGCTCCAACTGCCCCATATCTGCTTAAGCTTGGTGAAATAATCGACTACTGAATCGCCTCCTTGCCTCAATTCGTGCAAGTGTTGACGGATCCCGTGAATAGATGTAAGATTTTCTTGCTCAAATCGTTTGCACAAGGTATCCTAAACCTCCTTCGGATTCCCGGAATACATCACACTCTGAGCCAATTTCGGATCGATTGAATTCGTAAGCCAGGACACAACCAAAGAATTTGATCGTTCCCAAGCCAAAAGTCTTATGGGGTCTGACACACTGGGTTTCTTGACGCTCCCACTGATAAAGTCGTGCTTGTTCTTGGCCTTGAGTATCATAAACATTCCCCACTTCCATCCTTGGAAACCGGCACCGGTAAACCTTGGAACCAAGCTCACCCCCAGTTGCTCAAATGCGTGGACATATAGTGAATCATTAGGGTCTATGCTGACGACACTAGAGGAACTAGTCTTCTCCGGTTCAATCTACTTTCCAGTGCCATCGTCAACCTTCTTTCCAGCGCCATCGTCGGCCATCTCTCTCGCAAATAAGAAACTGAGAAAAAAAACACTAATCGCCTCCCTGAAGCTCTGATACCATATCGGAAAGGGAAAGAATTTACGCGGGGAAGAAGAGCGAAGATATATGAATGTGTTCGATTTCTTTTGTTATTCACAACTCGCTTAATTACAAACCTAGTGTCAACTACTAATTTATACAGATTGAGGATAAAATGAATCACGGGAAATCAGCAAATATGCCAACTAGAATATCTAATTACGTATGTACTCAAACTGAAATAAATGGGCTGTCAGGGAATACTAAATGGGCTGGAAAAGAGTTAAACTGTCAAGCCCAATAACTTTGCACATTTGAGCTCTATTTGTAACTACAACTTTTTTTAATGACGACTTTGTGAATTTGCAATTATGCTCAGTTTTTTTACTGAAATGTGCTTCTGTTGCAATAAAGTTTGTTAGATTATTACTATTTGCTCTATTGCCATTGATGTTGTTGATGTGTGACAAGTTAGAAGAATGATATTCACCGCTGCTGTTGCTGATATGTGATTAAATTAAGAGAACAAATTTCGATCTTGTTGCTGTTTTCCATTGCCGGTGTAGTTTGTTTGATTATCGATGTTGCTATTGATGTTTAACTAAATGAAATACAAGTTTACTAATGCTGCTGTTTTTCCATTTGCTGGTGATGCTTGCTATTGATATTCAATTAAATGAAATACTTTGTTCATCGCTATTGCTGTTCGTTTGTTGATGGTGGTCATTCCTTACTTCTTTTCATTGCTGCTGCCACCAATATTTTTATCAAGTGCAAAACAAGTTCATTGCCACAGCTCTTTGCTAATTTTACATATCGATTAAGTCTGCTCTTTTTCCAGCCTTTTGTATGTTGAGAATTTGAGACCTGATTGTTGCCTTGATGATGCCTTTGGGTCATTCTAGGTGTGTAGACCGAATTCTATTTTACCGATATGAGACATGCTCGTCCTACCGACTTGTGGTATCTACAGTATTCGAATGATTGATTATGGGCCCGTTAGTGGTTTTGGTTACAGTATCATGTTGTCCTTCGCTCTAGTGGTGTAATTGTGTTTGCTCCTTACACTTTGGTTTCATGTTTTGACCGAGGCATACTTCTTTCATGACTTGAGACTCGTCTTGGATTCGACTTTGGCTTTGCAAGTTGATCAGCATTGAGGACTTCATCTCGGCTTCTGCTCATAATGGATTTGAACTTCTTATTGGTTATACATAACTGAGACGGGATTATGAGCTTATTCGGTTAGAAATTTCTTATCCTATATTTGATTTAATGATAAACCGGGGGCAGGCCACCCCATCGGTTAGTTTTCTATGACCAACAACTCTCCTTGATCATGACCAGTAACAAGTTTACATTTCTAGCATCACTGTTTGCTCCTTGTGCATAGATTCGATTTCAGAAATTGATTCAAAGCATGATTCTAGTTTGATCTCCACTTAAGACCACTCATTTAATTGTTAAATCTTGTTTCATTATGCTACTCTTGTTTTTGACATGTCTAAGATTGTTATGTTTTGCTCCTTGCGCATAGATTCGATTTGAGAAATTGATTCAAAGCTTGATTTAGTTTAATCCTCACTTAAGACCAACTTGTTTTATTGCTAAACCTCATTTCACGTTGCTATTCTCATCGATGTTCAACCTATCCATTCCAGTTTTCATATATGCTTGGCTTCTATTACACTTTATTGTTTTTGCTTCAATTGTAAATCGATATTACAAGTAACCATAGACATAGAGTAGCCATTAGGTTTACCATTTTTGGGAATTCAAACCCAGTGTAGAAAAGCCTTAGAATGTGTTTCTCCATGGCGCATATCTCGGATTTGTTATGTGGAGTTCCCTTTCCTTCAAAATTTTCCAAACAATCCCTTAATTAAGATTCAAAACTTTAAAAAACCAAATCAATTCAAAATTCATTAAATTCCAATCCAATTCAAAATTCACTTCAACTTCAATTCAATTTCAATTCTAATTCCAATTCAAATTCAATTTGAACTCCAAATCAATTCAATTTCAAACCCAATTCCGATTCAATTTCATTTCAATTCAATTCAAATTCAACTCCAATTCAATCTCATTTCCAATTCATCCCAATTCAATCCCTTTCAAACTCCAAAAATATCTTTTCTCAAATTTCAAACTACTCTTTTATTTCAAATCTGATCAAGATTTTAAAACTCAAAGAAACCATTTTGTGAAATTTCAAAGGAAAAACTCTTCTCACATAACAGAAAACTCTTCTCACATACGCCAAAAGTTCTTCTCACATACATAGAAAGTTTTCTCCTAAAACATTTCTCAAAATTAGTGTTTCTTCACCGAGAATCCGAACAACTTCAAAAGTTTTCTAACTTAGTTTTCCAATCCCAAATAAACCATTTTAGGGGAGCAAGAAAAGTCTAACCCCTTCAAAACATTTCCTTCCTGGTTGACATCACTTGTCTCCCTTTCCAAAATAATCCGATGCGGGGCACTGGGGTCGTCACATCCCTTGTCGCAGACTAGACTTCTTTAGGCGGGGCATTAGGGTGACAAACCTCCCCTAATTGCAGCCTAGATTTTTATGATACGGGGTACTAGGGATGTACCTGTCTTCCTAGTCGCAGCCAGGATTTTTAGAATCGTCTAACTCTCTTCTACTCGGTTTCAATGTTTTCAGTTTTTAATGTTTTAAAACCTGGGAGTTGATGTTATTAGGGTTTGACCGAGAGCATCTCATTCATGGTGTCTATCTCTAAACCCTAGTTTTCGACATAAATACATTGTCCTATCTTTCGAGCCTCGACACTTACCATTAATTAAGTGTCGCACTCAAGGGGGTACATAAGGTATTCCCTAGGGATCACCCATTCCCTTTCACAACAAAATGATTTTCCTCAACTGAAATACCCCGACCTTAAATATGGCGATTAAATTATCCTAATAGGTATTTAAGAGCCTAATAATGGTTAAGAAGTATTTGTAAGGGAAAATAAATCCAAAAGAAATAAAGAAACACTTTAAAAGCGGAAAACGCTAAATAAGCGTTAAATAACCATAGGAGGTATGAGACCTCGGTTAGCGTATTATAAGGATTCTAAAGGCTTAATTAAGTCTAAATAAATATGAGGGAACAAATCCCGAAGAAAACGGATCCTTAAAATGGATTAAAAGCATTACCGAACCTTAAAGCACGTTTTTCGTGGTAACCGGGAAAACGTGTCTTTAAACGGGTCAAATAGACTCGTAACGATTTTAGTCAACTAAATAATCATTAAGAAATATTGGTGAGGCTTTAGAACCAATAAAATCAATAAAACGAGTGATTAGTAAAAACTGTCAAAAACGGGAAGTTGTGGGGTAGAAATATAAATAACACAAACCTATGTCCAATAATGTAAAAAGAATTTTTCAAACCCATATGGGTCTGTGTGCTGTCCGATTTGGACCCCCCTCACACTCCCTCACACTCTCCTTATTTACTAAACAACAAAAACAATAAAGTAAAAACACCCCCCTTACTTTATTACTCTCACCCTCACTTTTACAATTCTCTCTCCCACACTCATCCTCTCTCACGTGAACATCCCCCTCACTCACCCTCTTCTTCTTCCTCCTCCTTCCATGCGATTTCCATGGAGATTTAGCAACCCCCACAAAAACCACCACTTCTCTCCCCTTAAAACTCCATCAAACCTTCTCCAAAAATTGTAAAAACTACACCATTGTGTTCCTCTCACCAAGAGCTACGTTTCTATCTTTCCAAAATTCGAAAATACCCCTTTTCGTTTTTATGGGTATACCCCATTTGGAGCTTCAACACCACCATTAGAAGGCCCTCCTTCTCCTTGTTCTTGTAAGGTAAAAATATCTTCAAAAACTCCATCTCTTTCTAGCCTCAAAGGCAAAACGAAATTTGAGCTAAAACTCTTGTGTGCTCCTCTTGTGCCCAGCCGGTTTAGGCATCTTTGAAAGGGTGGAAAGATCATTCTTGAACTACTCCAAGTGTTTTATAAACCCTTGCAAGGTAATGAAACTCCTAAACCCTAGAATGTACATTAAAAGCTTAAATAAGATTTAGTGTGGTTTTAGTATTGAAGCATGTATGTAAATGTTGGTAGTGTTAGACGAATTGAGACTACAAACCGGTAGAGAGAGAGAGAAGGAAGGAGAAAGAAGAAGAAAGAAAATCTAGAAGAAAAACAAGGTAAGAATACTCTTTTGTGTAACTTGGTATATATATGTATGTAACAGTTTTTGGAAGTTTGAAATGAGCAATGGAATGGTAATGTAGTAGTAGTGTAATGTGTAGGAGAATATAAGTATTTTGAAGCTTTAAAAGATGTGTGAAACTTGTTGAAAACAGATTGGGGATTGAGTTGTTGAGTGCAGGAAATTTTAAGTGTTGTTTTAGTATCGGTAATGTGTGTGGGAGCTTGTATATTGATGTTGTGTATAAACAGGTGAGATGATGTTAATGTGTGAGAGAAACCATGTGGAGAATTTAGTAATATAGGGGAGACTATGTCAAATTTTGTCTAGGAATTTGAGGACTTAAGTGTTCAAGATGAGAAAACAACCTAGGTAGTGACTAGGTGTATGTGGAGAGTAAAATAGGAGTGTTTGGTAGCTTGTAACAGATTTGGGTATGATTTGTTGATGGGAGGTAATTAGGAAGTGAGTGGATGTATTTTGGATACTAGGAGTGGCATTGGTTGAGGAAGTAATGGAGGTTAGAAGTTGAGCACAAAATCTGTAGCAAGATGCATGAAAATGCATTGGAGAGGTTAGGAAAAAATTAGTGTGCAAGGATTGGTAAAAAGAGTGTTGGACTTGGGTATAGATATTATAGTTGCTTGGAAATGAATTGGAATGGTAAGATGGCATTAGGAGAGGGAACTAGGCATGGAGGAAATAAGAACCCAAAATCTGTAGCAACAACCACTTGGAGAAACTATTGTAAGTGTCGAAATGAAGTGAGGAAAAAATTGTGTAAGTGGATTGATGGATTTAGTAAAGCATTTGGTGGGTGAACTAAGGCAATTTGAAGGGCCTAGGTAGTGTTAAAACATGTGAGATTACATGTAGGAAGATTGGAGAAAACAATGGGTAAAGTATGGGACTGAAAACAGAAGTAAAAATGCAAATACTGGGCCCGACCGGACTTGCGACCGGACTTGCAAGTTCGGTCGAGCCCAGATTTACAAAGACGGGAACGCTTCTGGAATCGACCGGACTTGCAAGTTCGGTCGGACCAGAAAAATTCTCCCGTCTGTAACCTACTGGAATCGACCGGACTTGCGACCGGACATGCAAGTTCGGTCGGCCAGAAAAATTTCCGTCGAGTAAGCTACTGGAATGGACCGACCTTGCGACCGGACTTGCAAGGTCGGTCGGGCAAAAATTTTTCCGTTAAGTAACTTACTGGAATGGACCGACCTTGGGACCGGACTTGCAAGGTCGGTCGGCCCTGGAATTTTCACCCGATGTAACCTACTGACTCGGACCGAACTTGCAAGGTCGGTCGCAAGTTCGGTCGGGTCAAAACTTACAAAAAAAAAAAACTATAAGACTATGGTTAGTATATGTATGTATGTATATGTATACCCACCTATACATACGTGCATATATGTGTAAGTAAACCATTGTTAAGTAATTAAAAGTAAGTAAATAAAATGTAAGTATAAGAATGTGAAGACCTAGTAAGTATGAGTTGGGAAGCGTAAGGGTAACCGAATTAAGTTAATGATAGTTAGATTAATTATTCGGTTGTATGTATATCATAGGATTCGAATTGTGAATACCGGAGGAACGTTGGGATACGAGTACAACGGTGAAAGGTATGATTTCCTCATGCCCTGTATCCTAATCTGGTTACCCCGATTTGTGTGCTTATTTGATCACCTAATAAGATAAATGCATGAATCGGACTATATTGCACCTACTTGTGCTTGTTTACATTGTTCTTGATATTTGCCTTGAACAATAGTTTGTATAATTCATGAAACATATGAATGATGATGAAGTGTATCATACTTGTGGTGTACTTGTATATTGTAATGTATTTGTATGTAAGTGTATATGGGTATTGTATTATTGTGGCTTGGATGTTGACTTGTACTAATTCCTAACTATCTAACTCCTAACTTAAGTGAGTAAATTGGAATGAGTACAAGTCCGATATAGCTTCGGCCACGCGTGAGGATGCGGAGTCACGAGAAGTTGGCTGCAATTCCTGACTCTTAAACTGGTCCGCGGCCCAAATCCCTTAAATGGGTAGCATCCCGGATTAGTGAGTCAAGTAAATCCCGGAGGTGGGACGGCGTAGTCCCCAGGGCCGGAGGTCCTGACGACTTAACTTGAGTAAGAGTAAGAGTAAGTAAGTATGGATCCGTAAGTATGTATGAGTATGTATGCGTAAGTATGAGGTAACGAGTAAAAGAGTAATCTCCACCCGATTAACCCGGGTGGACCAATGAAGCTAACAATATCGTATATTGTGCATGAGATGTGTATGTGTAATTCGGAAAGAGGTAAGTATGTATCGATTGGGTTATACTGTATTCCTTGTATGAAATGAATTGTATGTATGTACGCCGTGTGAGTATTATTGTATCGTGTATAAGAGCATGTATGTAAGTATGTTTGTATGAAAACGAACCGCATGTATTCGACCAAGTGGTCGGCGTACCCTCACTAGTACGGGGGTATGCGGTTATCATGCTCGGCGAAAGCTGACCCCTTCGGGGGACATTTTTTAGTGTGCAGGTACCCGAAACGAATATGGTCAAGGAAGAGACCGGAGGCACCCCTGGTATTTGGAAGTAAGTAGCGTGCGAGGAACGGGTAGTAAGTAGTCTCTTAGTGAGTATGTATGAACTTTAAAGAGATAGTACATTGTATAAGGATCTTAGTAAACTCGGTATGTAGATTATATTGTATTGTACTTGGAGTATTGTATTGAATGGAGATTGTAGCAGTATGTGGTAAACGAAGGATGTATTGTAGATTCGTAGTACTCGGGATTCCGGTCCATCAGACCGATGCTGTATGTAGAATCAGTAGCCTTGTTAGTCACGTGGGTGACTAACGGCATTGTATCACCCATCGTATGTAAGTATATATCCGCTGCGAGTATCTGATGAGTAAGGAGATTGGACGTTAATGACTGTATTAACGGTAGGGGTGTTACATCAACCATTTTTAAACCTCAAACCTAAAAGACCCAGGAGCTCTATTTAAACTCCAATTGCCTCACATATACTCAAATCATCTTCAAAACTCCAAATCACTTCGCACTCGAATCATTCTCCTAAACTCCAAATCATTTCAAACTCGAATCATCTCCCAAAACTCTAGTTTCTTTCAAACTCTGAATGTCTCACAGACCCGAGCGTCTCATAGACTCGAACATCTCACGAACTCAAATATCTCACAGACCTGAGCGTCTCACAGACTCAATCATTCTGAGATTTCAATGTCTCAAAGACCTGAGCGTCTCACAGACTAACATCTCAAACCTAAAACTTCTTGAAACCCTGAACTCCTCTAAAATCTCAAACACTTCAAATCTCCAAAATCCTAAAAGGTCTGATCTCAACAGGGAGTTGAGTACGTAGGAAGCCCATCTAGGGTGAGACCCCTTTCCAAACAAAAACCCTTTTTTCCACTAACACTCGAAACTCTTCCAACTCACATACCTCCAAACTTTAGGTCTTCTTCATCCATGTAACCTTTGCACCTTCCTCGATCTTCTATTCTACATTCAGTCAACTCTCAACCTATCAACCCTTTCATTTGGCGCTAGCTTGGCGGAAAAGCTAGACTTATCCACTCTCTTTCTCTCTTCTCATCCTAAACCTATCCTTGGCTCTTAAATGAATCTCTTTAATAAGGTTTGAAAGAAGGCAATCCCGACAATTGGAGACCGAGGTTTCCTCGGGCACCAATCCAAAGTCGTGGTCGTTGCCACTTCTAAGGGGTGTAACCCAGTACGAACCCACAACAAAATCTATGGTACGATCAGATAAGTCATATCCATAGGCAATAAATCATCAGAGTCAATTAACGGTTCTTAGAACCCTTCTCCTCCCTTTCTAGTTCCTTAGGTCAAACTAGGTGGCGACTCTAGTCAAATTCCGCCCTTAGGGCATAAGTCTGCGTGGAGCCCATCGAGAGCCGGTGTAGTGCACACTTGCACTCTCCTTTATGCTTTCTCGGAAAGACGGACGATTTAGTAGGTATTTGAGGGATGCCAGAATAGCAGGGTTTTACCCTCCATGGAATGGCATTTTTAGGATCTAGACTTCTCAGCCAGACCATATCTACATAGACCCCCCTCATACCGAAAAATCACCCTCCACAATTACGATATACTACTTGTACATTTGACCTTATAAAGTTTAATTCATTTATAATTCTTATCTTACTTATGAGTTTGTCAAGTTTGACCATCCTTGGTCAATGAAGTTGAATAGGTCAATGTAGTTGACTTGACTAAGGTATTCAAGTCAATATTTCTATATAATTCACAGTTTAATTCCTTTGAATTATATAACTCATTCATTGAATTAACTCTTCATACATTTACTTAGACTTTTATGTCTAATGTTTTATATTATACTTTTTTTTATATGTTAAGCTCCTCTCATAATATATTAAATCATAAACTATATTATATAGTTATAACATTTCATACACACTCATTACTTATATACCATAATTTCTTACGTTCCATATGCATTATAAAATTTATCTTTGTTTTCACCCTTTATCTATGTGTATACATATTTATACACATGTGTGTATGCTCCCATAAGTTCCAATGTTACCCCATTATCACACTAATCCTCCTTGTCTTTAGTTCACCAATATATATATGTATATATCTAATTTCTCATTGATTAACACTAACTTAATACCTTTACAAATTAATAAAAAATTTATAGAACATATTTCTTAATCATTTTAGCCCATTTCTTTATTAACTCTATTAACCCATCTAAACTTGGCCACTTCATTATTGATATTTTGATTCTCTTCTAACTTGGGCAGCCCTTTATAAAAATATCTGGTCCATTGACTAGAAATCCAATTGACTAACTTTAAAGTCAATTCAAATGTCATTATTTCCTAAACCCAACAAGTTTTGGCATGCCCATGTTGAGCAAGGCCCAATCCAGTTTGACTTCGTTGACCAATCCAAAATTCTCAATTTCAATTTTGACTAACTCAAATCAATTTTGACTCGGTCAAAACTCCCAATTCAATTTTGACCAACCAATTTGGACTTGGTCAAAATCCCTAATTTCATTTTGACCTTGTTGACCAATTTTTTTTTTAAATTGGACTTTGAACACCAATTTTCAAGAAACTACAACATTGGCCTAAATTCCTCAAATTCACGTTTTTGCCCTAATTTCTCCAAATTACATTTTCGCCCAAAAACTCATCATAATTACCATTTCGCCCTCAATTTTGTGAATATTTCAATTTTGCCCCAATTTTCTAAAAAACCCTATTCTACAGATTTTCCCTAATTTGATTCAGAAACCCTAAATCCTTCAATTGAAACCCTAAATTCAAATTTAATTGCAGAAACCCTAGATTTGTATTTTGTATTTCCTAATTCGATTTCCAAATCAAACAATCACCATTGTAATTTCAGAACCCTAAATCTATTTTTAGGGTTTTGTTTTCGCAACCCAGAATATCACCATTTCCAGATTAAAGTCCAAGTACAAGTTGTTATACCCAAAATTTTAAACCCCCCCGGAAGAGTGTCTCCACTAATAGGCTAGTTTAGTCAAATAGCGAGGATTCCCAGTTCGATCGGCACATTTCGGAGTGCTAGGGACAGCTTAGTCATCTTCAGGGGCATTTTCATAATTTTTTAAGGCTCCTAAGCCCTCTATGATCTTTCTCTCTCCTTTGAAAATGGTTTAAATCAACTCGAAATGCTTTGAAATTTTAACCCATGATAAAGGATGACATTTTAAGCATAATTTCTTTGGAATTTTGATTTTTTAAATTTTCAATAATTTTCTAGTAGTTTCTGAATGATTCTGACGAGAAATTGAATATAAAAATATTCCAATGTCTAAAAAATTCGATTCCACCTTGGAAAAATCAGAAATATCATCCTCTACACGTGGTTAAAATTTCATAGCAAAGTTCCTTTTGGAAGCCCTTGAGCTAAAACGTCGGTAAATCTCGTTTTTTACCGGATTTTTCTATCTTTTAGGAAGTCTATATAAGGAACCTTATCTCTTGATAAAACCAAAACTCCAAGAATCCTAGACCATCAAAGAAGCCTGCCGTCTCATTCTCTCCACTTTTTGAACTTTTGAGTTACAATCAAACACCAAAATCTCACCAAAATCAACACCAAAATACATTCTTTAACTCCCACAACATCAACAATCATCAAACCTTCACCAAAACACCATCAAAGCGTGAAGAACATCAAGAACAACAAGGAGTCAGAAGCTCGGTTCGAAGTTCTTTCGGATTCACCATCAATGAGGCCTCTGAAGAATCCTGACGTGAAGAAACACCTCGAATCCGAAGGTAAAATAGGTTAAAGTTCAGGTTTCCTGACTCCCCTTGACTCCTTAAACTCTCTGTTGAAATTTGGATTCAAACCGAGTATTTTCAACTCCTGAATTAGTGTTTTCCTTTGTTTCTACCCGATAACTTGTGCACTAAGTTTCGTGTTAATTTCAACTTCAAATTAAAAAATTTTGATTACTAACGTATTGTACATCTTTTAGGCTACATGCACATAAATTTTGAGTTGAAAACACCATCGGGAACCACCAGAAAACCCCTGTCTGTGGGTTGTCCGTGACCTCGGACCTATGGTCCGGGACCACGGACGGGTCATCCCTGGCCACGGACACCCACGGACAGCGGCAGGATTTTAAATTTTTCAAAACTTAGGTTTTTTCTAAACAATGTCTGGGCCCACGGACGTCCTGTCCGTGGCCCCAAAATTTTCAAAATTTTGTTTTCTCTTAAACTCGACTTTTCTATATAATTAAGGCTAACTAGGGTCCGTGGGTTCGGACAGTAGGTCCGTGGCCACGGACAAAAACAAATTTGACCTAATTCTGCCCCTGAAACCCTAGTGTAGGTAATTTTACTTTCCACTTTTAAATTCTGTCAAAAAAGGTTAAAATATAAAATGACAGAAGTTTACGCACTTAGGTTAAAAAAGACTCCTAATAAGCTGTAATGAAACTAAGTAGAGGAAAAATGACTTCGAGGGGTAATGAAAGTAATTTGAACCCTAAATAAGTCGTATACCAAGCCCCTGAACCCAAACTCTCCTTTCCTAATTTAATCTAGGTCAAAATTAGGTGGCGACTCATAATAAGTTCCAATGAGCTAACCTAGGATTTAATAATTAGTGTTATATGACATAGTTATTAATCTTAGGTTATAAGTGGACTTAGAACCCGATTAGATCCTAATCAACTTAATCAACATAGGATAGGGTTTAAAAATCAAGGCTCACAGAATGGCGACTCTACTGGGGACCAACTCTTAATATTAACTTGTTAAATCTTAAGAAAGAGGGCTTAACTTGAAATTATTTATTACGACTTTTATTACATTGTTTGTTTACTTTCATGCGCAATTTAATTTTCTACACCTTTGCATCACATGAGAGCGAGGGTCCACACAAGCCGATTTCACCCCGGGACCCGCCTTAGGGTCCCATGTCAGGAACTCACACCTTTTAAGGTGATGTGAATAAGTGGGGGAAAAGAAGAGGATGTCGTCTAACCACATCCCCTTAATACCTGGGCTTTAGCTCCAAGCATTTTCCTGGCAGTGCCCTTACCTATCCTTGTTTGGTCATTCAAAGACCCGACCGTAGACGCACACCTCATGGTGATGTGGGGAAGCCCAAAGAGAATATCGTGCAAGCTCTATTCCTTTGTGGTAACCTGGACTCATGCCCCAAGCACCTCTCCGGATCGACCCATACCCGAATTGGATAAGTGTCAAGTGAGCACATGTTGAATTTGTGTGGGCCTTGTCTGCCTGTATGATCGGCCCACTACCCAGCCTAGGAATTGATAGGAACTTTCCCTACATCAACTCAGCCCAACCCAAATTTACAGCTTTATTGTTTGCGGCCCAAAGGCCTTGTTTGGTTTGAATCAATGAATTATTTGTTTGTGCTCAGGCCCAATAGTTTAGACTTAGGTGATTTCTCTCTTTTGGCCCAATTTGAATTATCAATTTAGTTCTAGGACCACGAAAATAAATCCACCTAAAGCAATTCATGAAAATCCATCAGGCCTTTCCATTTCAAGGCTCATTCTAGTCTAAGAACACTTTCCACTCGGACTTTGGCCCAAAATCCTAGTTATAGGTATCATCTTTTAGGCTCAATCAGAATTACTCAGCCCAAATTCCAATTCACATCTAGAGCATGATTTAGAAATCATTTCGGCCCATGTGCCCTATTTCTAGCCCAAACACATTCTGGCACAGGTGCCAAATTCTCAGAATATTCCAAGTGCTGCATTCTCTAAAACTTTTTGGCCTAAGCACCAGTTCACAGTTCATGAATCATTCCGGCCTAAGTACCACACTCATAACTCATTCCATTTGGGTCCACAGACCAATCATAATTTTAGCCCATGAACTTCGCTTTCAATCCAGAATTTCGGCCCATAGCGTAAAACATTTGGATTCAAGATAGTTTGTATAACTCGTTCATTCCAGTTTCTGGCCTTAAGGCCCAACAAGAACATCAAACGAACCTTAGGCTTCAATGTAACACCCCAACTGCAACAATACACGTGACAACCATTTGCAGCGGAAAACATAACTCATCACATATACTTAACTCATTGGTGTTACACGCCGTTAACCACCCACGTGGCTAACAAGGCTAATACATATACATTGTATCGGTCTGATGGACCAGATTCCCGAGCATCTATACAACTCAATACCGTTACATTTCCAAACAATCAATACACATTACGTTCCAACTGTACCGAGTATCTACAAACTAATGCCGACAATAAATGAACTACCCACGTGCAAACAACCACCCCGTCCTACTCTCGAACGGTCTCCAGCTCCTCGTACCTGAAAAAGGAAAGAAAGGGTGCCCCCCAGGGGGCTCAGCACCTTTGCTGGTATGGTAATCGTGCAGCCCGCATACTACCGGGCCACGCACAACTAATTGTCGCCTAAGCATACGGTTGATTATATTTAAATCATGCATGGAAACTATATACACAAAACACATTACATACCCACAACAATGGGGCTCAACAAATCAGTCAACACATCAATACTCGTTAGATCACTCTTTGTGTTCTTTAACCCATGGGGGCTTCTCTTTTAATGGAGCTATTTCCTTGTTAGACGACACTTACCCATTATTCGGGTTATACTTAAATTCCTCTTATTATAACCTGGGATTGATACCCATGATTCACATACTCCACATAACAACTCATATCACATTTTAACGTACATACAACATAACTTGGAGAGGGTCACGTGAGGACACGTACCCCGAGATGTGAGTTAGTAATCTCATTGGAGCCTAGAGAATCTTTTAATTCCCATGCTAAGCTCGTTATACAACAACTTATTGTTCCACATTGAGAACATATATTTACTGAAGATGTGTCGGATATAATATAATTCCGAACACACCGAACACATTAACTTCACTGAGATGTGTCGGTCTCAATATAGTACCGAACACACCGAACATATTAACCTTTGCTGAGATGGGTCGGTCTCAATATAGTACCGAACACACCGTACATATTTCCCCTAGCCCCGAACAATAATCAAGGTAGGTAAGCTTGGTTAAGCTTGTGGGTGATTGTAATCCAAGAATGAAAACAACCATAACATAACAGAGAGGGATTTAAATCAAATATAGATATCAACTCCCAAAAAAACGCGCGACCGGAACGACCGGATTCCTCACCCCCTATAATATGTATATATATATATATATATATATATATATATATATATATATATAGTATAATATGAAGCTCCTTTATGGAACCTATCACATCCACACACCATAAGGTATTACAACCTTGTTAAACACACAAGGGAGGTGAACATACTTACACGCAAAAACAACACACAACTAACTCACGCATAGCCGTGGTTAGAACGTTCCCATGGTTTGGGTCGTTAAATCCGAATACCGATCTCTTATGTGATCCTAGATTTGGTTAGTTATGGTTCAACACTTTCGAGGTTAATCGGTATCGGAACTAAGCACGCCACATAAATGAATTACTGTAAACTCATTACATGTTTTAATCTTATAAGGTGGCAAACATTTAGAAAAAACATTGTCATACAAGCCGGTGTAATCCGGTAGAACACAGGTTGCAAGAAAACCATACGTGTCACCAAGGTCCACTCTATTGTGCCCTCTTATGTTCCTCGTACAATTCTCGAACAACTGGTAACATTACAATTACTTTCATTAACATTGGGGTAACGCGATTGTTTAATGACTAATGCGCCCATAGTTAACCCCGTTATCCCGTTATACTTAATTTTACTCTTGTGATCTTAAGTCCACAACTCTCACATCCAACCTAGCACTTGTTTACACTTTTTAAGGCCTTTACATGTCACCAAACAAGGCCTAAACATCACCTAAAACCATTACCATTCAATCCCCCATCATTAGAAGCCGTTAAAACACTTTTTGGACAAATTTGGTCCTGGTCCGGGACTTGGTCCGGACCCAAGGTCCCGGACCAATACTAAAATGTACTCTCGGTCCTTATTTTCACTTGGTCTGGGTCTTGGTCCTGGACTAAGGACCCGGACCACTTACAAACTTCAATTTCGGCACATTTTTAAAGGTGGTCCGGGTACCTATACAAGGGCTAAATCCCTGACCTTATTAATAAGTTGTCAAAACACCATTTTTCAACCCCTAATCCAACCTTAAACCTTACCTAATCATTCCATAATCTTTCCACATGTTTCCTACATGTTTTTAAACACCTTAAAACATGCACTAAACCTTCCTAAATCATCACTAACTTGTTACTCAATTTCTTACAAAAATTCCTAATACTTATAACCTTTTTCCTTAGGATTTCTAAGTGGTAGTTTCATGCCTACAACTTCACTAACCAAAATGTTACCTTACCACCATTACCACTACTCCAAAGGCATTATTTCTCACACACACCTTCCATACACAACTCCTTCTATTTTCCACTAGTTTACACTTAGACCTTCACAAGGCATTATTTTTTCTTTGTTTACCAAAACTTGCACAAGACTTAACACTTCACATAACATGACTTTGGTGTGTATATAACACCAATTTGATCTCTAAATCCTCCAAGACTATGCCCAAGGCATCTTAACACTTAAGAATAACTTAATTCACTTTCTTTCGACATCTTAACACTTAACAATTCCTAGTACCTTCTAGGTCATAAAATCTCATTAGAACACATAAACTCCTTTGTTTATCAACTAAATTTTGCCATAACTTCCCTAGTACATCCTTACACCCAAACACTTAGTTTTTCACCTTTAGACAATCAAGAACACTCAATCTCTTAATACACATTCTTACACACACAACACACTTTTCTTCCTTTAACCATCAAAGACATTTATCTTCACAAGAAATGTTCTTTACACACAACTAAACCTTTAAACCACACTACATCACAATATAGTGCATAAACTTAAATTACTTGGCACTTAGGCCTTAGGCTCCTTAATAACATGGCTCTTAGGCCCTTAAATTGCATTAATCTTAAACATTGAATTTCCATATGTAAATGCCTTCAACCTGCAATTACACACAACAAGGCTCCGATTGTAATAGAAGTATTCTTGTATTTCACCTTGTGATTGTTTTACTAGCTCAATTTGCCATTTGCTCCTTAGTCACAAGTTCTCAAATATAATTATGTTCTTTCTCCTAGATTTCATAGCCCTTACTTAGTGTAAACTCTAAGCTACACTTATTACATATCTGAACCCATCCCTTAAAGCAATAAACCACCTTAAGGTAAGTCATTTACCTTGTTTTTCCAAGCTTTTCCTCACACTCCTCTCCTTGGATTTTCTTGCTTGATTTTTGGCAACCAACTTTAATTCCTTTGTCAATGTTCTAATCAAGATACAATTACTCCAATGAGTACTAAGGGATGCACCAAAACCTAAGGAATCTTTCCTGGGTTAAAAAGAGTGTTTTAAGGTATTAAAATGGATAATTACCTTTGAAGTCTTAGGATGGACTTGGGTATGAATCAAGGAGGACCTCCACTAGTCTTTGGAGATTAAAACAAGCTAGTTCAAGGAGTAAAACAAGACTCTATGAGAAGACAATTTTCGGTAATGCACAAAAGTGAAGGAAACTTAGTTTTTCTTTCACTTTTCTTACCTTGAATGAGAGAAGAAGCAAAGGAGCTCTTCAAAATTAATTTTCCCCCTTCAATGCAGTTTCTCCATGGCATAAAACTTGAGCTTCTGGAATTTTGGAAAGATAGGATGAAAGGCCTTGACTCAACTAAGACAAATATGTGCTTAGTTTTTGATTTGGAGCAATATTGAACATTTGGTGAGCAAATGAAGTTGGAGAAGAGGGGTGCTGTAGCAAGCACGGTTTTGGTTGGGAGAATGGAGGAAGAACACGGTGGGAACAAGAGGAAATGAAGAAAGGTGAGGAGAGAGGTGAGTTTGGAAGATATTTTAACTTATAAAGGTAAATAGTAACTTTTACTTTATTCTTTCTTCTTTTCTTTATTTGCTGGCCAAGTGTGATGACTCACACTCTAAAAACCGTCCCCCCTTCAATATATAAGATACTTATGGTCTTTGTTGACCATTGAACTAATTAAAGTTGACTTAAGTCAAAACTAGCACTATTTTAGACACTATTCACTAATTAGTGCACATATTTGTGAAATTTTTGATTTCCCATTGATTTAGGCTTCCTAATGTGATAATAAGTAGTACACAGGTTTATTAAAGAGTAATGATGGGCATTTAGCCACTCAAAACCCATTTCTAAGACAATTTTTCAAAAATGTGCTTTAAGGCTCCTTAAAGCACATTTTGTGTTTAACTTGTTTTCAAGCTTGGTTTTTTGAGGAATTGGTTTAACATGTTCATTATCATGTTAATAAGGTCTAATAATGACCTTTAGGTCTTATAAAAGGTTACACCAAGTCTAGAGCAAGTATTTGCTAAATTGACTTTATGGTGTTTACTTATGTGTTCTTTGGTTTAAATTGTCTACCAATGTTTCTTAAGGACTTAATTAGCTTTATCAAATCATAATTGATATTATTAAGTCTTGTAGGCTCTTTGGGTCCTAACCAAGTTCATTCCAAGCTTAGAGCATGTTTTTGCTCAAATTGTCTTTATGGTACTTTATTGTTTTTACTATGGTTTAAATTGTTCACTAATGTTTCTAAGGCACTTTTTGCCTTAATATACCATAGTTTAATATTTAAACAACATATCAAGGTTTGGGTTATTTCGTTCAAGGTTTCTCTCTCTTCCTAGAGGCCCATTCGCGATCCAAGAAGTTTCCTTCGGCCCGTTTGCTCCACTTCCTGATTAAGGGTATTCAGGCCCACACATCCATTACTAGGAATCACTCTAGCCCATACACTTCACTCTCAGTTTGGAAGAGATTCAGGTTCTAGTTCCTCCTACATAACCCATAGGCATTCCTAGTTCAGACATTTTATGGAGCCTACTCGAAGTTCAGAAGGAAGATAATCACGGTCATCTCAAGGGCGTCCTGACGGTCGAGAGCTCAAGTCTTTAGTACGTTGGCATCAGACAGTTCAACATCACTATTTTAGAATTTTTCTCAATTTAAGTAGTTTTCTTTTCTCAATCGTTCTTCCAACTTTTATGGTAGCTAGCATCCTTTATCATTTTAGGTAGTTTTCTTAAGATTACAATTTTTGATGTTATCTTTCCATTTGAGAATTAGAGCATAGTTCCATTTTCATAATTTTTTGTGCATTCATTTAACAAAACAAAAAAATTGTTTTTCAAGAAAAAGGAACATGAAATAATTTTTTTCTGACAACATAATAGAATGACTTGTCTTTTGTTTCTAAAAAGGGTGAACATGTTCGTCCACACACCACAGTCTATCCCAAAACATCCACAAAGCATTCCAAAATCCGCATCTATTTAAGTGTTGTGATAAACCCCAAATCAATACTGGGGGCAATGTGAGCTCAGGATCGTCGTCTTTAATCTTTCATTTAAGCGTGTGAACTAGTCTCTGAGTGAAATTCACGAGAGTGTCTTGAGCGGAAAAAACCATGAGTGAACGTGAAATACCCCTAACCTTAAAAACTTAATTAAATGATCTGATAATGATCTAAGATGGTTAATAAACATCTAAATACTATTGGGGAACAATCTAAAAGATCTCAACAAGGCAAAACATGCTTTAAGATCAGTAAGGCCAAAAATGTGCTTTAAGACACCATGAAGATTGTATGACCTCAAATAGGATCCAAAGTGGATTCCTAAGTATTGTAATGAAGTAAGGAACACAAAAAAACAATTCTCAAAGAAAACTAAGCTCTGAAACACTCTGTGACACAAAATGTGCTCTAAAACACCTTAACACACGTTTTTGTGTATGAGCTCTAAGATAATGACTTTTTGTCATTTTAAAGACTGGAGTATATCATTTAAATTATTAATTTGACATGGTAGACTATATTTTAAAGTCTAGATCCAAGTTTGAAAATAAAAATCCAAAAATGACATTTATTTGTGAATAGTGCCCAAATAGTGCATTCTTCAAGCACATCGACCAAGTTTGGTCAATGGTCAATTAATTGACCATTCCTATCAGCTGGCTGTTGGCAGGCAAGGAGGGGGAAGGACAGCGCACACAGCAATAATTCTGATTACTTACCTAATGTGATGATTCACCATGTTACTATTCCTTTATTTACATTTTAACCATTTAAACACCTTTCCTCTCATTCTCTTGCCTCTTGCTTCATTCCAGCCGAGCCCATACCTCTTCCAAACTCTCTCAAGCTGTGTTCTTGAGTTAGGAAGACAATTCAATCTCTTAAGCTCCTAAGGTAATGGTTTAAGGCATATTTTAGCTCCTTTTCTTCATCTTTTCTTTACCTACACTTGGAGCTCGAGATTTATCAATTCCTTTGGCTCATTCTCAGTGTAGTAAGGTTAGAACAATCTCTAATTTCGGCTGAAGCAAGTCTAGGGCCAAGGGTGGTTCAAATCTACATTAAAAGGTAAAAACATACCTTAAGCTTCTCTAGTCTTCATGTGGTTTTCTTCTTCTGATTTTTGTGAGTTTATACACTCATAATCTTCATATTTACATGTTCAATCAGTTGGTTAACCATTTGGAGCAAGGGTGGCCGAAATCTAAAGGAAATACCCTTCTTTAAGGCATTTTTCCAAGGTAAAACCTATTACCATGGCAGCTTGTTGTTGTCTAACTATTTCCTATGTTCATATGGTGAATTTAACACCTTGTGGTGTGTTTTATTCAGGCTGAAATTCCTTGGAAGTTCCCTTGCATTTTTAAGGTGATTTTTGCCTTAAATCTTACATTAATTGTTCCTTATGGTTAAGCTCAAGCTTGGAGTGTAACCATATCTTATTTTTGTGTATTAAACATGTCTAAATGATGTGGTGAATTTTCCTTCAAGTGGCCGAGTTCATACAAGGAGAAATCAAGGTATAAACACCTTAAAACTTATGATTTTGTAATTTCTTAGCATATATAATATATGTGCCGAGAGTGAATTTAAATATATGGGTTATATTAACCTTAAAGTGGAAAAAAATGACTAAGATAAACTAAGCTAGTCATTTAAGTGATTTAATTAACATAATGGTCAAATTATGACATTATGTGGAAAAATAATTAAACTGTGGTGAGGCCGTGAGTTTATTGTAAATATTGAGCAATTTATGTGTAATTTTATGTTATAAAGCAAAGTTGTAATATGGCCATGTCATTAGGCCATTTTAATTTAAGTTTAAAGCTTATTTAGTTTATTTTATGCTTATATAATTAAGTTTGGGGTCAAATGGTAATTACTAGTGAAATATAAAGCCGTGGGATTATTTTAGGAGAGTTTAAGGTTTTTAAATGAATTTAATAAAAATTATAACATTTTATAAAGTTTTGGGTCAAAATTGTAAAAATAGAAAACTATGGGGTATAGTTAGTAATTACCGAAAGTTTGGTTCCCATTTGGCATTAGAAGTCAAAGTTGACTATATAGGAGACTATGACCAAGTTTGGAGAATTTAAGAAATTAAAATACTACCTTATATTAAGATAGTTATTAAATTGTAAAGATTTATAAGAAATGGGGTTATATGGTGATTTCCGAAAACTTGGGGTACTAAATATAATTTATAACATACCTTGGGTTATTAGGAATTTTTAGAAGTTTATTTGGTTAAATTTGGAGTTTATATGACTTATATAAGTATAATATATGGTATTCCATAACATTTGTTACAAATGGGTAACATATGGGTAAAACCGAGATTTATAAGAAATATAAGGTTAGAAATAATATTTATAACCTTTTGGTATAGTTTGGGAATTTTTGGAGTTATATATAAGGTTTTACAAAGATATATGTGTAATATATAGTTTTAATGACATTAGGAAACTATGTATTATAAATTGGGTTAGATTTGTGATTTATAGATAGGGATTCACCCTTCAATAAAAGGCACGCGAACATACCTGAGAATCTTCACTGTTACATTGTGTTGTTACGAACCTCTCTTTCCATCCCTGTTCTTGCACTCCCCCTTTCGGTAACAAGGTAACTCGGTAGAACTCAACGATAGATTAGGATCCCAATCATTAAATTACGTGAAAGGACTGTGTGAGGATCTTGGAGTTTATACCATTTCACCTACAAACCTCAACTTCGTTATTATCCAGGCACAATATTTTATATCCTTTCTTCCTTGATCGATTCCCAAAAATACACAAGCTTGTGCCCTGGGACTAAACTTACTCGATTTAACTCCAACAATAGTCTTGTAACAAAGGCACCCGAACGTTTAATTATATCATAGTTGGGCTTGGTGTTGTACAAACACTCAAACGGTGTTTTACCCTTTAGTGCCTTGGTGGGAAGCTGATTGATCAAATATGTCGCATAGAGAATACATTCGCCCCAATAATCAAGCGGTAGTCCATACTGGAAAAACAGTGCCCTTGCTATTTCAAGCAAATATTTGTGTTTTTTCTCTACCACCGCATTTTTTTGTGGTGTATAAACACATGTGGCCTGATGTATTATTTCCTCTTGAGTGAATAACATTTATCCTTCATTGGAACTTCCCAACTCATTGGCATTATCAGATCGTACAACTTTGATAGTGGCTTCAAATTGTCGGGCTATCATTTTAATGAAGCTGACTATAACTGGCCAAGCATCCCCCTTTTGTTTCACCAGATGTACCTAAGTTGTTCTAGTATAGTCGTCAACAAACACATAAAGTATTTAAAACCATTATAGGTTGGCATCTTAAACGGACCCCATACATTGACGTATAGCATTTCAAACGCACGTTTGGTTTTAATTTCAGAATTTGGGAATAGAAGTCACTAAGCTCTAGCCTTATAGCAAATGTCACACACATATTCTGAAGGAAAATCTCTGTTTTTAATGAGGCCCATTTGTACAAGTTTGTGATATGGCACATGGTCCAACCGGAAATGTAATTCTTCTGCTAAGGAATCAATTACAGAAACAAGCCCCAAACTACTACATTTACTCGTGGAATTTGGCCTGAAACAGACTGCTGCCCTTCGGGCTTCCAGCAAGTAAAGCCCACCATGACCAGAGCTGATTCTCTCAATTGTTCCCGATGAACGGTCCTGAGCAAAACAACAGTCAATGGTAAATATCAAGCTACATCCAAACTGCTATGTCAATTTTTGTACTGAAGCTAAATTGAACATAAAATCAGGGATGTACAGAACTTCTCCAAGCTAGACACCATGAGCAATACATATGTCACCAGTCATATTCACAATTCGCGGTCTACCATCGGGAAGAACCACAGTCCGCTTGTACCCCAAACTTCTCCAATTTTCAAACAAAGCATGAGCGCCGGACATGTGGTCCGTGGCTATAGAATCCAAAATCCACTTCCCAGCATAACTATCCGCAGTTTGCTTACTTAGAAAACAGAGATTAAAGATGCAAGGCTTGCGAACAGTACCTGAAAAATTGTAGTAACTTGTGTCTTCTGACTTCGCAGCTTGTGTATGACTAGCTTTGATTAAATCAAAAATTTGTTGTAATTGGCGTTCTGTAAAACCTTCTTCTGGAACAGTCTTGTCTTCAATAGGTTGTTCGCAACCTCAAGCTAAATTGGAAAAGCTCTTTTTTTTTTCTTGGCAAGAACTTTGTCTTTACCATGCAGCAGAAAACATTCAGATACTATATGTCCACTTCACTTGCAGTGCGTACATTTTTGTTTCTGATAACATTCCTCCACACTATGACCCGGTTTTCTACAATAAGAACACAAAGGCTTCCTTCTTTCTGACCCTTCCCCTTTTCTAAAATTAGGGTTCTATGTATTTCCCCTTCATTCATGCCGATATTTGAAACACCAGAATAGAAACTCATACCTTCATCTCTTCGACTTCGTCCTGCCCGTTGTTTTTCATCGTGCATAACTAGAGAGAAGGCCTGCTCGATATCTGGTGTGGGTTGCATTACGAGGATTTGACCTCTGATAGAAACGAATTCTGGGTTCAAACCTATCAAGAATTGAATCAATTTCTCCTCTTCTCTTTGTTGCTTCGTGGCTTCTTTTACACCGCAGATACACCCGTCAAATACGCAGGCTGGTTGTGGACGCCCAAGCTCCAACTCGCCCCATATCTGCTTAAGCTTGGTGAAATAATCGACTACTGAATCGCCTCCTTGCCTCAATTCGTGCAAGTGTTGACGGAGCCCGTGAATAGATGTAAGATTTTCTTGCTCAAATCGTTTGCACAAGGTATCCTAAACCTCCTTCGGATTCCCGGAATACATCACACTCTGAGCCAATTTCGGATCGATTGAATTCGTAAGCCAGGACACAACCAAAGAATTTGATCGTTCCCAAGCCAAAAGTCATATGGGGTCTGACACACTGGGTTTCTTGACGCTCCCACTGATAAAGTCGTGCTTGTTCTTGGCTTTGAGTACCATAAACATTCCCCACTTCCATCCTTGGAAACCGGCACCGGTAAACCTTGGAACCAAGCTCACCCCCGGTTGCTCAAATGCGTGGACATATAGTGAATCATTAGGGTCTATGCTGACGACACTAGAGGAACTAGTCTTCTCCGGTTCAATCTACTTTCTAGTGCCATCGTCAACCTTCTTTCCAGTGCCATCGTCGGCCATCTCTCTCGCAAATAAGAAACTGAGAAAAAAACACTAATCGCCTCCCTGAAGCTCTGATACCATATCGGAAAGGGAAAGAATTTACACGGGGAAGAAGAGCGAAGATATATGAATGTGTTCGATTTCTTTTGTTATTCACAACTCGCTTAATTACAAACCTAGTGTCAACTACTAATTTATACAGATTGAGGATAAAATGAATCACGGGAAATCAGCAAATATGCCAACTAGAATATCTAATTACGTATGTACTCAAACTGAAATAAATGGGCTGTCAGGGAATACTAAATGGGCTGGAAAAGAGTTAAACTGTCAAGCCCAATAACTTTGCACATTTGAGCTCTATTTGTAACTACAACTTTTTTTAATGACGACTTTGTGAATTTGCAATTATGCTCAGTTTTTTTACTGAAATGTGTTGCTTCTGTTGCAATAAAGTTTGTTAGATTATTACTATTTGCTCTATTGCCATTGATGTTGTTGATGTGTGACAAGTTAGAAGAATGATATTCACCGCTGCTGTTGCTGATATGTGATTAAATTAAGAGAACAAATTTCGATCTTGTTGCTGTTTTCCATTGCCGGTGTAGTTTGTTTGATTATCGATGTTGCTATTGATGTTTAACTAAATGAAATACAAGTTTACTAATGCTGCTGTTTTTCCATTTGCTGGTGATGCTTGCTATTGATATTCAATTAAATGAAATACTTTGTTCATCGCTATTGCTGTTCGTTTGTTGATGGTGGTCATTCCTTACTTCTTTTCATTGCTGCTGCCACCAATATTTTTATCAAGTGCAAAACAAGTTCATTGCCACAGCTCTTTGCTAATTTTACATATCGATTAAGTCTTGCTCTTTTTCCAGCCTTTTGTATGTTGAGAATTTGAGACCTGATTGTTGCCTTGATGATGCCTTTGGGTCATTCTAGGTGTGTAGACCGAATTCTATATTTACCGATATGAGACATGCTCGTCCTACCGACTTGTGGTATCTACAGTATTCGAATGATTGATTATGGGCCCGTTAGTGGTTTTGGTTACAGTATCATGTTGTCCTTCGCTCTAGTGGTGTAATTGTGTTTGCTCCTTACACTTTGGTTTCATGTTTTGACCGAGGCATACTTCTTTCATGACTTGAGACTCGTCTTGGATTCGACTTTGGCTTTGCAAGTTGATCAGCATTGAGGACTTCATCTCGGCTTCTGCTCATAATGGATTTGAACTTCTTATTGGTTATACATAACTGAGACGGGATTATGAGCTTATTCGGTTAGAAATTTCTTATCCTATATTTGATTTAATGATAAACCGGGGGCAGGCCACCCCATCGTTAGTTTTCTATGACCAACAACTCTCCTTGATCATGACCAGTAACAAGTTTACATTTCTAGCATCACTGTTTGCTCCTTGTGCATAGATTCGATTTCAGAAATTGATTCAAAGCATGATTCTAGTTTGATCTCCACTTAAGACCAACTCATTTAATTGTTAAATCTTGTTTCATTATGCTACTCTTGTTGTTTTTGACATGTCTAAGATTGTTATGTTTTGCTCCTTGCGCATAGATTCGATTTGAGAAATTGATTCAAAGCTTGATTTAGTTTAATCCTCACTTAAGACCAACTTGTTTTATTGCTAAACCTCATTTCACGTTGCTATTCTCATCGATGTTCAACCTATCCATTCCAGTTTTCATATATGCTTGGCTTCTATTACACTTTATTGTTTTTGCTTCAATTGTAAATCGATATTACAAGTAACCATAGACATAGAGTAGCCATTAGGTTTACCATTTTTGGGAATTCAAACCCAGTGTAGAAAAGCCTTAGAATGTGTTTCTCCATGGCGCATATCTCGGATTTGTTATGTGGAGTTCCCTTTCCTTCAAAATTTTCCAAACAATCCCTTAATTAAGATTCAAAACTTTAAAAAACCAAATCAATTCAAAATTCATTAAATTCCAATCCAATTCAAAATTCACTTCAACTTCAATTCAATTTCAATTCTAATTCCAATTCAAATTCAATTTGAACTCCAAATCAATTCAATTTCAAACCCAATTCCGATTCAATTTCATTTCAATTCAATTCAAATTCAACTCCAATTCAATCTCATTTCCAATTCATCCCAATTCAATCCCTTTCAAACTCCAAAAATATCTTTTCTCAAATTTCAAACTACTCTTTTATTTCAAATCTGATCAAGATTTTAAAACTCAAAGAAACCATTTTGTGAAATTTCAAAGGAAAAACTCTTCTCACATAACAGAAAACTCTTCTCACATACGCCAAAAGTTCTTCTCACATACATAGAAAGTTTTCTCCTAAAACATTTCTCAAAATTAGTGTTTCTTCACCGAGAATCCGAACAACTTCAAAAGTTTTCTAACTTAGTTTTCCAATCCCAAATAAACCATTTTAGGGGAGCAAGAAAAGTCTAACCCCTTCAAAACATTTCCTTCCTGGTTGACATCACTTGTCTCCCTTTCCAAAATAATCCGATGCGGGGCACTGGGGTCGTCACATCCCTTGTCGCAGACTAGACTTCTTTAGGCGGGGCATTAGGGTGACAAACCTCCCCTAATTGCAGCCTAGATTTTTATGATACGGGGTACTAGGGATGTACCTGTCTTCCTAGTCGCAGCCAGGATTTTTAGAATCGTCTAACTCTCTTCTACTCGGTTTCAATGTTTTCAGTTTTTAATGTTTTAAAACCTGGGAGTTGATGTTATTAGGGTTTGACCGAGAGCATCTCATTCATGGTGTCTATCTCTAAACCCTAGTTTTCGACATAAATACATTGTCCTATCTTTCGAGCCTCGACACTTACCATTAATTAAGTGTCGCACTCAAGGGGGTACATAAGGTATTCCCTAGGGATCACCCATTCCCTTTCACAACAAAATGATTTTCCTCAACTGAAATACCCCGACCTTAAATATGGCGATTAAATTATCCTAATAGGTATTTAAGAGCCTAATAATGGTTAAGAAGTATTTGTAAGGGAAAATAAATCCAAAAGAAATAAAGAAACACTTTAAAAGCGGAAAACGCTAAATAAGCGTTAAATAACCATAGGAGGTATGAGACCTCGGTTAGCGTATTATAAGGATTCTAAAGGCTTAATTAAGTCTAAATAAATATGAGGGAACAAATCCCGAAGAAAACGGATCCTTAAAATGGATTAAAAGCATTACCGAACCTTAAAGCACGTTTTTCGTGGTAACCGGGAAAACGTGTCTTTAAACGGGTCAAATAGACTCGTAACGATTTTAGTCAACTAAATAATCATTAAGAAATATTGGTGAGGCTTTAGAACCAATAAAATCAATAAAACGAGTGATTAGTAAAAACTGTCAAAAACGGGAAGTTGTGGGGTAGAAATATAAATAACACAAACCTATGTCCAATAATGTAAAAAGAATTTTTCAAACCCATATGGGTCTGTGTGCTGTCCGATTCGGACCCCCCTCACACTCCCTCACACTCTCCTTATTTACTAAACAACAAAAACAATAAAGTAAAAACACCCCCTGCAAAATGGATTTATCGTGAGTGATTAGAAGAGGTGTAGTTATTAAAGAGAGAAATTAATACTCAAAATATCCGTCGGGCTGCAAATTAAAACCCGGTCGTAGTAGTATAGAAGACAGAAGCGGCCGGGGTCAAACCGTGGGACTTATAGCGAGCTAAAATAGTTCCTAAGCTTGTCACAAAAGGGGGAAAGTTAATTGACTTGTTTTTAGAGAATTAAAAGAGCAGATTAAATTACTGAGTGCAGATGAATTAAATGGAACTCCGGGTTCAGGTTTTATATAATCTGATTAATTATGCTATCTCTACCGGTTTAATATATTAGTTTGGCAAAATTCCTGTTATTATCCTAAGGACTAAGTCATAGACCCTTAAGAACTCGTTTACCAGAAAATGCTCGGTCTAATCAAGGTTCGAGCAAAACTATGTAAACGGACGTTAAATTCAAGGAATTATAATTGCATCTGTAAATACTAACTTATTAAATCATAATAAGTTTTCTCCAGATTTACGGCTTAAATAACCTGTCTATTTATCACCTGGTCTGATCAAAATAGACTTAGGAAAGCATTTTAATAAATTCATGTAATTTATTAAAATGGTGAGAGAAAACCTTTAAGCGTAACAAACTATTTTTATTTTAACCGGTAGAAATTTATTACACAACTAACAAACCATAATTAAAACCCTTGCCCGGAGTATATCCTCTTAGCCCGACATATTTAAGACAGAATAAGAAGTAGAGGAATACATCTGAAAAGATGTTTATTTCCGCTCCGCTATCTTATCTGCTAATATTTTTGGCAGAGGTTGGACATAATAACAATAGGAGATGCGTGGATGATGAATGGAGAAAATGAAGAGGAAGAAGAGTGGGAGCATACGTAGGATTTTTGTAACTAAAATGAGAGATTTTGAGTGTTGAGTTTGGGGTGGTACGTGTGTATTTTTGGTTGAAAGTGTAGTGTGTTTATATAGAGGAAGGGCTCATTAATTGCAGGGGACAGCTGAATACGTGTGAGAGAATTAAGGGGAGTAGATGAACAAGTCGACAAGCAAGTCGACGGGTTCCAGAAACAAGTCGACAAGAACAAGTCGACAAGCAAGTCGACGCGGAGAAGAGGCTCGAATTTAATTCACGTCCGCATGGCTACCTCATCTGCGTCCTCTGTAGCATGCGGACGTCTCTGTGCTCTTTGTCCGCGCCAGTGTCCGCCTCAAAATCATGCGGACACTCCCGTGTCTTCCGCCTCTTGCGTCCGCCTCTAAGACCTCAGAGGCGTCCGCCTAGGCGGACACAAGTGTTTTGACTCCTTTCTTCTGCGAACTTTGACCGGCTCTAGATTCTTCGTTTGGACTCCGTTTCCTGAGCCGTTTGCGTCTATACGTTCGTCTCTTCGTCTACTTTACTCCCAGCTTGGTTTTCCTCATATTAAACCAATAATTTTGTGAGATAAACAATAAAACATAAACTAGAGGAAAACTAACCGAAGTGGAGAAATGAGCAAGAAAAGTGCTAATATTATACATGAAATACACCTAATAAACATGCTCATTTGGACACTTATCACACCCCCACACTTATCTTTTTGCTTGTCCTCAAGCAAAACCATGTACCAAGTAAGTAGGAATGCTCAATACTAACAAATATTATTATGAAGGGTAGGATAAAAAATGATCTTTTTAACTTATTGAGGAGTGTGAAAAATTACTGCTGGTGGCATAGGTGTGCTCAGGGTGAAAAAAAATATAGAGTTTCGGGGTATGATCTAAGGTACTTCAATGTTCTTTTTAGGTGACTCGAGAACTTTTACCATGGCCAACTTCTCTCAAGAATGGGCATTGAGGAGAAAATAAAAGGAAAAATAGATTTATGCATTTTTCACTTTTGCAAAGAGATGAAAATATAGGCATCATGCCTTTGTATTTAAGAACACTCAACTCTCTTTTGTTGGTTACCAATGGTGTCTCGAAAGTCCCTTATTTTTTGTATACTTCTTCTTTTTTTTTAACAGAGAAATACCCCTTAGCAATCCCTAAGAGAGAAGACAGAAAGAAACCCTGAGCAATAAAATCCAACCAATTTGCAGATTATTTGGTCACACCGCATATAAAAATGCTCCTCAAAAGTAATCAAATGAAAATTTTAAAAATTTGTACCCTTTATCCACAATTCATAATATTTGTTTTTAAAGAGAACAACCTACATTAGCAGGGTACATAATTCAATTTTGAACAAATGCGAGGAGGTAAGCAGAAGATAAGCAGAGAGATTAACAATTTAAGCATAATGTCCTGAAAGGCTCTTCCCCCACACTTAAGTTTAAGCAATGCCCTCATTGCGTAGATGAAATAAAATTAATAGGGCAGCAAAAGTAAAGGAAAGAGTGTACTCCCCAGATTTCGTAGAGTGTGTAGAGCTCCCCCACACTTGAGTGTTGCTGTGGAATGTCATGAATTAACCTGTAAGAATATTCTACACAGCGAGAAGAACTCAAGTGAAGCCTGCATTTTATTATAGCAAATAAAAGGGAAATATAGTACAAAAAGGAAAAACATATTAAATTAAAGGAAAGATAAAAGATAGATAGTGGGTTGCCTCCCACCGAGCTGCCCGGGTTTAACGTCTCTAGCTAGACGTATTTGACCAAGTTTTAGTTTGGAGAAGAGTTCGAGGGCGAATTGTCCTGGTTCTTGGACAAAATAAGTTGCAGATAGGTTAGTTGAAATATTGGAATGAGAATTATACCTTTTAAGACGTGCCCCGTTGACCTTGAAAGTTTCGCCTTGTTTGTTCTGGAGTTCAAAGGCACCGTACGGGGTACACTAACAATTTGAAAAGGGCCGGCCCAATGTGACTTGAGCTTCCCAGGGAAAATCCTTAATCTCGAGTTATATAAGAGAACCCAATCACCAATTTCGAATTCCTTCTTGAGGATCATCCTGTCGTGGAACTTTTTGGTGCGCTCTTTATAGATCTTAGCATTCTGGAAAGCCTGATCTCGCAGCTCTTCTAATTCGGATAACTGGAATTTCCTCTTCTCTCCTGCAGAAGTCATGTCAAAGTTTAGGGCTTTGATTGCCCAATATGCTTTATGCTCCATCTCTACAGGAAGGTGGCATGCTTTTCCATAGACCAGCTTAAAAGGAGACATCCCGATGGGAGTCTTGAATGCAGTGCGGTAAGCCCAAAGCGCATCATCCAGTTTAAGTGCCCAATCCTTCCGTGATGAGTTAACCGTCTTCTGAAGGATCCATTTTAACTCTCGGTTAGAAACTTCTGCTTGACCGTTTGTCTGGGGGTGATAAGGTAAAGCTACCTTGTGACGTACCCCGTATTTAACCATAAGTGCTTCAAATAAACGGTTGCAGAAATGAGTTCCTCCATCACTAATAATAATCCTGGGCACGCCGAAACGGGTAAAAATGTGCTTTTTGAGGAATCTTGTTACTGTCTTTGCATCGGCATGATGACACGGTACAGCTTCCACCCACTTTGACACATAATCAACTGCCACCAGAACATATTCGTGGCCCTGCGAGGAAGGGAACGGTCCCATGAAATCTATGCCCCAACAATCAAAGAGCTCTACTTCTAGTATCCCTTGTTGCGGCATCTCATGTCTCCTGGATGTGTTACCCATTTTCTGACAATTATCACATTGTCTGCAGAATTGGTACACATCTTTATGAAGGGTTGGCCAATAAAAACCTGAGGCCAGGATCTTAGCAGCGGTCCTCGTGGGTCCATGGTGACCTCCGGCTTCCCGAGAATGACAAAAGTGAATGACGCTTGAAACCTCTTCTTCCGGGAGACATCGTCGAATTAACCCATCAGCACTAACTCGGAACAAGTACGGGTCCTCCCAGAAATAATGCCTCGAGTCAGAAAGGAATTTCTTCTTCTGGGAGTAGGAAAAATCGTAGGGTACTGTTCCTGAGACTAAATAATTGGCCAGGTCTGCGTACCATGGCTCCTGTACTTTGGTGATGGAGAAGACAGTCTCGTCGGGGAAGAATTCGTTGATGGGCACACTATCCGTAGGAGTCACCAACCTAGAGAGATGGTCGGCGACGACATTCAGTTTCCCGCTCTTATCTTTGACTTCGATGTCAAACTCTTGAAGTAGAAGAATCCAGCGCAGTAAGCGAGGCTTGGCTTCTTGTTTGTGAATAAGTATTTGAGAGCGGAGTGATCTGTATGCACGATGACTTTGCTTCCCCATAAGTAAGATCTGAACTTATCGAGGGAGAAAACTATAGCCAAAAGTTCTTTTTCGGTGGTCGTATAGTTTTTCTGCGCGTCGTTCAGTGTTCTGCTAGCATAGGCGATCACTCTCAAGATTTTCTCTTTCTTTTGGCACAGAGCTGCCCCCACGGCATAGTCACTTGCGTCACACATGATCTCAAAAGGAAGAGACCAATCAGGTGGTATGACTACAGGTGCTGTCACCAATTTTTGTGTTATTGTTTGGAATGCAGCTGAACATCTTTCATCAAAATGAAACGGGGCATCTTTCTGTAGCAGGTCGGTCAAAGGTTTGCTGATTTTGGAGAAGTCCTGAATAAACCGCCGATAAAATCCTGCATGCCCTAGAAATGCTCGTATATCTCGAACTGTAGTTGGTGCTGGTAACTTCTCAATAACCTCTACCTTGGCTTTATCCACCTCTATCCCTTTTGCTGATATTTTATGTCCAAGGACGATCCCGTCCTTGACCATAAAATGACACTTCTCCCAGTTTAAGACGAGATTCGTATCCTCACACCGTCTCAGGATCAAATCTAGTTGTGCCAAGCATTTGTCGAAACTAGAGCCATAGACTGAGAAATCGTCCATGAAGACTTCTATGCTCTGCTCGATGAAGTCAGCAAATATTGCTTGCATACATCTCTGGAAGGTAGCAGGGGCGTTGCATAGACCGAAAGGCATTCGTCGGTATGCAAAGGTACCGTAAGGACAAGTGAAGGTTGTCTTGTCCTGGTCCTCAGGTGCGATTGGTATTTGAAAATAACCCGAGAACCCATCTAGAAAACAGTAGTACTCTTGCCCTGCAAGTCGTTCCAACATCTGGTCGATGAAGGGGAGAGGGAAATGATCCTTCCTGGTGGCCAAGTTCAAACGCCGATAATCAATACACATGCGCCATCCTGTGATCTTTCTTTGAGGGATAGTCTCTCCCTTTTCATTAATAACAGCTTCGATGCCCCCCTTCTTAGGGACAACTTGAACAGGACTGACCCATGGACTGTCAGAAATTGGATAGATGATGTCTGCGTCAAGGAGTTTCAGAACCTCCTTTCGAACTACCTCCTTGAGGTTAGGGTTTAGCCGGCGTTGAGGTTGTCGGATAGGCTTGAAGTTTTCCTCCATGTAAATATGGTGCGTGCAATAGGAGGGATCAATTCCTTTGATATCAGCGATAGTCCACCCGATTGCTGTCTTGTGCTTTTCAATACCTCAAGTAGCTTCGTTTCCTCTCCGGAATTCAGAGAAGAGGAAATAATGACAGGCAAATGGTCATTTTCAGCTAGGAAGGCATACTTGAGGTTAGAGGGTATTTCTTTAGCTCGAGTTCAGTGGTGTTCTACTGATGGAATTGATTTTTGAGGTTTTCTGTCGAGTTCTCGATTTCGTGGCCGGAACGATTGATAACCGGCCCTTCCTTTTTCTACGTACGCCAGCATGGCGTTAACTTCTGGATCCTCCATCTTTTCTTCTAGAGAAGTAAGTAATACTTGCTCTAGGGGTTCAGTTTCAGCTTCCTGGATGGAAGATGGAAAATACGTGTCCTCCTCTGTAGCAAAATCGCCTTCCTCCTCCTCGTCATCTGTGATCCCACCGTCTTAGCATGAGGAGAAAAGTTTGAGCTTTTCTTCATCATTTTTGCATGTCGAATTCAATCGTCTCATCTTCGTACCGAAGAGTGATTTTCCCGTCGTGGACGTCAATGATAGCTTTGGCGGTACTTAGAAACGGTCGACCTAGAATCAGGGGAACCTCGACATCGTCATCCATTTCTAGAATGACGAAATCAGCTGGAAAGATGAAGCGAGACACTCCAACTACCAAATCTCGGACTATGCCCATGGGCTTGATCTCTGATCTGTCTGCTAGTTGGAGTTTAAAAGGAACCGGTTGCATTTCTCCTCCTTTAACTTTCAAGAAGGTGGCGTATGGCATGATATTAATGCTGGCTCCTAGGTCGCATAGACCACTTCCACAATCCACCCCGCCTATAAAGCACGGGATCACGGGATTTCCCGGATCTGTTTGTTTAGGAGGGAGTGCTCGAAGAAGGGCTGCAGAACATTCCTCTGTCAGGTGCACTGTCTCCTTTCCAGGTTTCTTTTTCTTCTTTGTCAAGAGATCCTTGAGGAATTTTGCATAATTAGGCATCTCTTGCAAAGCATCGATCAGAGGTATGTCGAGGGTAGTTTCTTGAAAATACTCAAGAACTTGGAGAATTGCTCATCAAGATGTTTCTTTTTCATTCTGTTCGGAAATGGGAGGAGTTCATTGTTTTTATGAGTGGAGGTTGGGATGTCGATGGTAATTCGAGATGGAGGTGGAGTAACAGGAGTAGGAATTGGGATTTCTGAGGGAGGTAAAGTTGGTTTGGTGGTTTCATCAACATTGATATAGGAATCTTCAAGATTTTCTTTTTCTTTTCCTTTGTTGGTGGCAAGTTCCCTTCCACTCCTTAAAGAGACTGCACACAAGTTTGTTGATTGTGATGTGCCATCGTCTATAAGGACTGAATTTGCTTGTTCCTTCGGATTGGGATTAGTCTGTGAAGGGAATTGACCAGGTGGTCTTTGTTGAGTGAGTAGCTGTTGGATTTGAGATTGCAAGGCTTTTTGATCTTTGCGCAGAGCTGCGACCTCTTCTTGCGTATCTCGTGATTTACCCATCATCGCCTTAAACATTTCCTGCATCTGAGACATATCAGACTCAGGATTCGAAGGAGGTGGAGCTGGTCGGCTCGATGAAGCTTCATTGCCTAAGGCTGTTGTTGATATTGCCTTGGCCTCCTTGGAAATTGGACTGAGGTCTGTAATTTTGGGATGTTTGTAGGGTATGTGGGTTTTGGATATTTCCGGTGTTTGAGTAGCTAAGGTTGGATTGCATGTTACGTTGCCATGGTTGTCTGTATCCTGAATTGTTGGTGATGTAGTTTGCTTCCTCCGCTGCTTTCATTTCTTGTAGTTGGGGGCATTGATCATATTCATGAGGCCCGCAACATTGTGTACAAGAAATTGTTGGTGACGTTTGAGATTGAGGAGCATAGCCTGGAGGGGTAGTAGGTGGTCGGAAATCATTGAATTAGCTTGCTGAGGGATGGAATTCATAGCCATCTGTTCGACCACTTTCTGTAGAGTGCTCACTTTTGTTGCTTGCTGAGCATTGCTTTCCATGAGTTGCTCATGGCTTTCATTAATTGATCGAACTTGTTATCACTTCCCCAACATGATATAATCCTGGAGTACCGCTCCTTGATCCACCGGAGGCCCAGTCTCTAATTTCCTCACAGAGAGACTCCATGCTGTTCAGAAATTGTGCTCCCGGCTTTTTCAGAACGTCAGCCCCTAACGAAGATAACACCATTGTTCTGCACGGACCGATCAAGCCCTTGTAAAACAATTGTGATACTTGTTCCTTCGTCAGACCGTGGTGAGGACAAGTGAGTAGTAGACCTTTGAAACGGTCCCAAGTTTCACAAATATTCTCCGACCCTGGTTGCTTAAAATTATAAATTTCAGCAATCATCTCCAAAGTTCGGCTCGGAGGTAGGAATTTGTCATAGAACTTGGTGGCCATGTCGTCCCAGGTACCAATGGTACTCGGTGTTAAGCTATGATACCACTTGCTCGCGTTTCCCGTCAGGCTGTGTGGGAATAAAGACAATCTTGCATATTGAAGTACTGCGTCGGTTGCAGTAAGGCTATTGGCATGTTGTAAGAATTTTGTAACATGTAACAGGGCTTCGTCTGGACTGGTGCCATCAAACATGCCCAACTCCTTCACACATCGAATCTGATGATATGGCTTCAGCTTCTGCCACTCATCGTATTCGGATGGGCTAAGGTGAGGAAGGACGATAGCAGGCTGTTGTCCTTGGTTAGACGGCCTGTTGATATTTCGAACCGTTGCTGTGTAGCTGCCATGTTAGCTTCCGGGTCAGAATCTATCACTGTGGTGGTTTCGTTGAGTTCGTCTCTGCCTGAGATTGCGCAGAAAGGTTCTCTCGATTTCTGGGATGTAACCAACCGTGTGATTAATATTCTCTGGGAGGCTCTGTGACCTGGTGAAAGGCATACACCACTCAAAACAGAGAAAAGAACTGGTTATACGTTAGAATAATAAAAATGTTAGGAATTAGTAGACAGAAATTTAAAGTTAGTAGTTAGTATACAATGGAAAGAAATGACAATGGAACGAAATAACAATGGAACGAAATGACTGGAAATTTAAGTTAGTAGTTAGAGACAATGGAACGAAATGACAATGGAACGAAATGACAGAAATAAATAAAATAATATTAACAAATTAGTAGTCAGATGTCCAAGTCAGATCAGAAGTTAGATGTCCACTGTCCAAGTCAGATGTTTTTAGTTAGATTAACAGATTATTGTAATTAAAACAGGTGAATTAACCGGGGCTTAGGGACTAGATTAAATCAAGTCCCCGGCAACGGCGCCATTTTGCAGAGTGGATTTATCGTGAGTGATTAGAAGAGGTGTAGTATTAAAGAGAAATTAATACTCAAAATATCCGTCGGGCTGCAAATTAAAACCCGGTCGTAGTAGTATAGAAGACAGAAGCGGCCGGGGTCAAACCTGGGACTTATAGCGAGCTAAAATAGTTCCTAAGCTTGTCACAAAAGGGGGAAGTTAATTGACTTGTTTTTAGAGAATTAAAAGAGCAGATTAAATTACTGAGTGCAGATGAATTAAATGGAACTCCGGGTTCAGGTTTTATATAATCTGATTAATTATGCTATCTCTACCGGTTTAATATATTAGTTTGGCAAAATTCCTGTTATTATCCTAAGGACTAAGTCATAGACCCTTAAGAACTCGTTTACCAGAAAATGCTCGGTCTAATCAAGGTTCGAGCAAAACTATGTAAACGGACGTTAAATTCAAGGAATTATAATTGCATCTGTAAATACTAACTTATTAAATCATAATAAGTTTTCTCCAGATTTACGGCTTAAATAACCTGTCTATTTATCACCTGGTCTGATCAAAATAGACTTAGGAAAGCATTTTAATAAATTCATGTAATTTATTAAAATGGTGAGAAAACCTTTAAGCGTAACAAACTATTTTTATTTAACCGGTAGAAATTTATTACACAACTAACAAACCATAATTAAAACCTTGCCCGGAGTATATCCTCTTAGCCCGACATATTTAAGACAGAATAAGAAGTAGAGGAATACATCTGAAAAGATGTTTATTTCCGCTCCGCTATCTTATCTGCTAATATTTTTGGCAGAGGTTGGACATAATAACAATAGGAGATGCGTGGATGATGAATGGAGAAAATGAAGAGGAAGAAGAGTGGGAGCATACGTAGGATTTTTGTAACTAAAATGAGAGATTTTGAGTGTTGAGTTTGGGGTGGTACGTGTGTATTTTTGGTTGAAAGTGTAGTGTGTTTATATAGAGGAAGGGCTCATTAATTGCAGGGGACAGCTGAATACGTGTGGAGAATTAAGGGGAGTAGATGAACAAGTCGACAAGCAAGTCGACGGGTTCCAGAAACAAGTCGACAAGCAAAACAGTCGAAAGCAAGTCGACGCGGAGAAGAGGCTCGAATTTAATTCACGTCCGCATGGCTACCTCATCTGTCCGCCTCTGTAGCATGCGGACGTCTCTGTGCTCCGTTCTTTGTCCGCGCCAGTGTCCGCCTCAAAATCATGCGGACACTCCCGTGTCTTCCGCCTCTTGCGTCCGCCTCTAAGACCTCAGAGGCGTCCGCCTCATAGCGGACACAAGTGTTTTGACTCCTTTCTTCTGCGAACTTTGACCGGCTCTAGATTCTTCGTTTGGACTCCGTTTCCTGAGCCGTTTGCGTCTATACGTTCGTCTCTTCGTCTACTTTACTCCCAGCTTGGTTTTCCTCATATTAAACCAATAATTTGTGAGATAAACAATAAAACATAAACTAGAGGAAACTAACCGAAGTGGAGAAATGAGCAAGAAAAGTGCTAATATTATACATGAAATACAACTAATAAACATGCTCATTTGGACACTTATCAGTGGTCGGGTCTCGCTAACTGACTTCAGCCAGTTCGTTTCCCTGGGCTGTGGCGGGTGGGCTGGTGCTCCTCCTATTCAAGTACCCAGCTGTGCAAGAACAGCAACAATTGTCTCTGCAACTCCTGGATTCGCGGGGTCACCGCCTCCACCTCTACCAGTACCACGCCCTCTAGTTCCCCCAGACATCTGTAGTACAGTATGTCACATAAATACTCGGTAAATTACCGTACACAACTAGTAGATATTGAATTGCCTTAAAGGTTAACCTATCACGCAATTTGCGTTACTAGACACAATATCTTTTAAGACGAGTCGTCTTGTACCTCACAACCGTTTCCCGTAATTTCCCAAGTCCTAAGCTCACTGTCTAAGCCTATTTTCTCGTCATCAGAGCGGTACTCCGCTCTGATACCACTTTTGTAACACCCCTCTCCATAATCACGTAATAGTCTCTCACGTAGCAGAAAATAAAACGTCTTACAACGGAAGAATTAACAACAATAACAATACTCACTCGGGTGTCACCGGCCATTACTCGCCCATGCGAGCAACGAAGCCAAACTACATCCAACTTCCAACATAAACAAACTACTAACCGCCGTGATAACGAGAAACTCCTATACATCATACTAAGTCCATAAATCATAAACATCAACAAGTGAGCGTCTACCCAATCCTGAATATACATAACCTTACCACAATACAATTCACCATCTTCATTGTCATATAGACAAACTCCATGTGCTGTAATAATTAAGGTAAAACTCCAATTACCCTGTTCCCGTCTTCGGCTTCGACAATAATCAACAACCTGTAATGGTGTAGTATCAGCGATAGTCGCTGAGTATGCCGGGCCTGGACCCTAATGGTCACTTAGTCATTTTAACCTCTTTATTATTAGATTGATTTCATGCTTTACCATTTTACAGTTATAAACAAAACTGTAATATGAATGTACATATACATAATCATCCATCCAAATATCCATAACATTTAACCATCCATCCAATCCAAACATTCATTTAATTCACAAACCACAACTGTATATCGATGTATCGAATAATAACAATATAATGTACAATGTACATTCGCCGTAGCGTATGCCATCCTTTGTTAATTTAATTTAATTTGGCCTTCAAGCCCCATCCATATGTACAATGTACAATCGCTGTAGCGTATAGTTTCCATAGTTAATTTTATTTGGCCTTTAAGGCCCCATCCATCCAAACCATGTTTAATTATTAATACCAGTTGGGCGTCATGTTAGGACAACCCGATAACCTCACCATGGACAGTAGTCCTCCCGTACGCACAAAGGTGCTCATTTCGCTAGAGGTCCGGAGGCCCCTGACTATTCTCTTATGTCTCGTAAGACGTCCATATAAAGGCCGTAGCCACATGAGCCACGATCCAGTTTGGGCTCGTTGGGTATAAACCTGGAGCGGAACCCGATCGGTGATACTGTGATACTGCTGTTTTCTTGTAGTGACCCCTCAGTGATCACAAATGCGCAACCAAGTAGTTCGTAAACTACCGGGATTCCTCACCTCAGCTCATACCATCTCTCTCTCGTAATGTTTAAGATATGCTCTTAGTCTTATGGAGAATAATTATTAGTTAGCTGCCCAATGGGTCTCACGCATACCTAGAAGTAATCTAGGTTATATTCATGTTCGAGATCCATGCTCTGGAGACCGACAATGTCGTGACTCATCCCTAAGTGTTTTACTTAGGTTACCATATACTTAATATTAATACTATGGTATTATATCAAGTAACCGTCATGTCATCACAATAACGTATATGTATGTTTATATAAGTCGATCTATAGTCGACGTAGTGTTAGTCTTGTAGGACGCTCGTGCATAAATAATTAGTGCAGTAGCACACAATCACATAATATATCCAAAACACTTAACACACAAGTGATATCAACCAAATCCGAGCCCAAGGAAATCCTTAGGACAACCCGGATCAAACCCCTTTACATACCGTTCACCAAGACCTAGGATGCGCAGTGTAGTCCACTAGCTCGTCAAGCGTCCTTGTCTGAAGTATGATCTAAACGGTATTAAAACTATAAGTCAGTCTCCATGACTAACTACATCCAGTATTTCCAAATAACAAGTAACCCCAACAGTTCATCCCTGTTTTCTACAGTTGTTTGTTACGGGTTTCTCTAAACCAGTCGGCTTTGTTACTAAACTCGTACGTCAAAACATTTCGACTGTTAAGTTTAATTTCATTATATTTCTTTAAATCTTATCCACCATCTAGTTTAGGTACATAACATAGTCGCATGTATGCATGCATGCATGATTATATTATATTGTATTATTTTCCCACCATCCATTATAATACATTGTATTATATTATCCATTATCTTAGCAAATAATATTTGCATTCAAAAACTCATAACTTATAGTTTATAAACTATTTCCATGTAATAACCACCACCATTATATTATATGGTTTCCAACCATATCATATATTCATCCTTATATACATTATTCTTGTGTATGTATATATTTACCACGTAGGTAAGCTTCGTGAGTTTAATAAACTCTTATATTATATGTTACATTTTATCATCTTCTTTTAGATGATTATTCCCATTAGTTGTATTATATTGTACAACTTATATTAAGATTGTTATCCTAATATTATGTAACCTTTTATGTTGTATATTTACAACTCCTAAGGTTTATTCAACATATGCCTTAGTTTATAAATCCTATTTATTTATAGTTCGTCACATTATTTAATGTGAATATCCTTACTTATATTAATCCCATCTAAAACCATATAACTGTTATAACATTTATAACACTATAGACCATAGTCTAAAATTCATTTTCCAACCTTTAATATTTCGGTACAGCCCTTGAATTTATTTAAATTCTATTTTGACCACATAACATTATGTAATGTTATTCCATATGCTAATATCATTTGATATGATATTTTTATTTCCTTTAACTTATAACCTATAGTTTTTGTACAAAACTATTATATATTGCCGCATAGGCATATATATTAAACCTTATTCTTTTCCATAAACCATAGTTTCCTTTATTTACAAAATCACCCCATTATTTATACCATGTTATATATACCATTTAATATAACATTTCTAACTTATAAAAAGGGTATAACCTATGGTTATATTTTTTGTAAATTCCGAACAGACCTATATATGTTCTATAATTGCCATTTGGCCCAATTTATAACATATAGTTTGATAATATCATTAAACTATACTTTATACATATATCTTATTAAATTCTCTTTTATAATTCTAAAAATCACCAAATTTCACCAAAGGGTTATAATTACCCTTACTAACCCATATACTCTCGGTATTTACTATACCACCACATATATTTCTCCAAGGTGTCATAATGTCATAATAACTATATATTATACATATATAGTTTATCTTAATTCCAAAACCAACCCAATAAATTCCTAAAAATTCCTAATAACCCATGGGAGTTTATAATACCATTATACACCCTTAACTTTCGGTAATAACATATTTACCACATATGTTATAAAATTGATACAATTAAATACATAACTTATTATAAAACCTTAAATAAGTTATCTAACTTATTTAATTTGGTCAAAACCTAGCATATGGTCAAGGTTGACCACCTTAATATTTCCTTGACCATTAATCTCCATTTATTACGGTTTGGTACCCAAACCTTCTAGAAATCACCATTTAACCCCAAAACTTTATATAATCTTATAATTTTTATATAAACTCATTTAAACCTCTAAATTTCGGCTATATCCTTTTATAGCCCCCAAATTTAATTTAATTACACCTAAGACCCCAATAATATGCGGTAATGCATATATATCACCTAAACTTAAATAAAACCTTATAAATGCATAAATAAAATGGCCTAAAGTACATGGCCTTATTACAAACATTGGCTTATAAAATAAATTACACATAAATGTCCAAAAATGCATTAAACTTTCGGCCTCTCCCATATCTTTCCATTAATTACCAATTTTCCACATAATGTCTTAAATTTGACAATTATGCTTGTTTAATTAGTTATAAAATTTACCAAACCATTCCTTAATCACGTAAGGTCAAAATAAGACCTTATTAACCATGTTCACTCACAGCATATACATATACATATACATATGTATAATTACATATTAATATACCAAGTGAAGGTTTAAGTGATTTATACCTTGATTTTGCCTAGTTTAGGCCTTGTTTGATTTTGACCAGCTTAGGATTATTTTTCCAAAGCTTCTTTTACATGTTTTCAAACAGTAATTAAGACATAGTTAGTCTCCAAGCAAGATCTAACCATAAAAAGTGTTTTAATGTATATTTCAAGGTAAGATTTACCTTAGAATACCAAGGTGAGTATGGATGGTCTTCGGCCTAAATATACAGAAGGTAAAGAGCATCAAAAGAGCTACTAAACCAAGGCTTAAAACCGGTATAACTTAGATTCGAAGATGGCTACTTTTTACCTTGTTTAAAATGCCAAAAATGGTGTTTTTGGCTTGGATCTGGCTATACCTTGAAGCTCTTGATAGATCCACTGAATAAGTATGTTTATAAGAAGATTATAAGGCTAGGAGAACAGGTTTTACAACCGGATCTAAAGAAAATCAAAAGATAAGTGCTTAAAGCACATTTTTGTACCTTAAGAACAAGATTGAGTTTCTCCACCTTCTTCCCTTGTTATGGACGAGATTTGCCCTTAATTTAACCTCCAAAACAACCTAGATCCATGGATGGAAGTGGTTGATGCTTAGATCCACCGAAAGAAGAAAGATTTGTGAAGAAATTGAGCATAAAATGACTAATTAAGCTTACCTAGGTATCAAGGTGCTCTTCTATGTTCTTGGTGTGTTAGCCACGACTTGGAGAAGCCAAAGGGAGGATGAGGAGCCTTGGTGTCGGCTGGAAGGCTAATGAGAAAAGGTAGGTCAAATTGTCTTAAAACACATTTTCTTCTTTGTTTATTGTATTTGGTGTTTGATGACTCACCTAAGCAGGATGGCATCGATAATTGGAGGGGCTGGAGGGGGCTCACACGTTTTTTGAAGGCTGAGTCAATCAAATAAGGAGCCAAGGTTGAATATTTACATTATTGTATCATAAAGGCAAAAGTGGTCCCTTAAATCATGGAAATGTGTTGGAGCTTGTCCCTTGTGTTGAAAGTGACGAATTTTAAGCTCCTTTTCTTGTGGCTGTCGACCTCATGTGGTCCAAGGGGTCAAACTTTGACCTCTTGACCATTCTGGGTCAATGTTGACTCAAACGGGCCCCATTCTAGGGTTTTATTAATATTTTAATATTAAATTTGTAAAAATTTGTAACTTTCTGGAATTAAATTCCTAATATGATATAATATGATATATTATCATATTTAAAGGTAATTATAACCTTTAAGCCCATTAAAAACCAATTTAGAAGGCAATTACACAAAAACGTGCTTTAAGGAGTTTTAGCGCACATTTTGTGTCGCAAGGTGTTTCTGAGCTTGGTTTTCTTTGAGAATGGTTTTGTTGTGTTCCTTACATGATATTTGATCATGGAATCCAATTTTGTATCATTTAGATGTCATTAGACCTTTAAGGTTTTCTTAGAGCACATTTTTGCCCTTCTTGACCTTGAAGCATGTAAATGCTGGTTCTTTGTGTTGGAGTGTTGTCCAACAATTGTAATATGTTTAGTATTGTGTTAATAAGCTTAGGAAAAATTTTTAGGTCCTAAGAAGTTCATTTGGGTATTTATTTACCCTAAACAGTCAAAGGGTGCAACATCGTGTTTTGTGTTGACCACTGTTGTTCTCAGTTGACTTTTAAGGCATGTTTAGGCCTTAATCAATGTGATTAGATGTTTAATCCATGTTTTATTAGTTTGGGGTATTTCATAACTAGTGCTAACCGGGGGGTGAGGAGTCCGGTAGTTCCGGCCACGCGTGTGAGTATGGGAGTCGATGTCATAACCGGTTCGATTCTCTTTGTATGTTATGGTTGTTTCCATTTTGGTTTTCAACCTTCCCTTTAGCTTAACCAAGGATATTTTACTGACTCACGTCGGGCCACAGGGGCATACTATGTTTTGCTTGGTGTGCTTGGATCACTATATCCGACGCACCTTTGTGTTAAGTTATTCATTCAATTTAACAGGACGGTAACGAGTTATGTAACGAGCTTAGCATGAGTTTGGCAACATTCTCTAGGCTCTCCATGGGATCTAATTGTGTTGGTTCGCTTCCTAAAAGGATTCGTTCTTGTATGTTATGTGTGATGTTGTTATGCAATACTCTTGCTATGATAAATATTTTGTATGTTTAAAATGAATGCCATGTCATCATGACAATTAGTTGCGCGTATCCCGGTAGCCGATGGGCTGCGCGTTAACCATACCAGCCAAGGGTTGCTGACCCCCTCGGGGGCTCCATATTGATATTGCAGGATGAGGATCGAGGAAGCGGAATGGTTGTAGATTCTAGGTTGTAGAAATACTGTTGGTTATTTTGGATGTTGAGCCCGGGATGCGCCTGTGCTCCCGTGGCGTTATATTTTGGTACCGTTAATTTGACAGTGGCGGTTGTTGATAGTTACAGTGGCAGATTACAGTATACAGCTTACATGTGATGTTGTAATGTAAATACTCGGTATGGTTGGTAATGTATATATGTATGAATGTTAGAACCTAATGCTCGAGAGTCTGATCATCAGACCGGTACACTTGTATTTATTCTGCCTTGTTAACCACGTGGGTGGTTAACGGCGTTGTAGCACCGAACCGTTAGTTATTGTTTAGTTGTTATTTCCGCTGCGATTTCAATTATTGTTAAGTGCGTAGTAGGGGTGTTACAAAAAAGTGGTATCAGAGCGATATCGCTCTGATGACTAGAATACCGAGCTTAGTAATATACCGAGTTAGGAAACCTAACCATAGTTACCTAAGTGAGCAGTTATGAAAAGGTTAACCACTAACTAAGTGTGGGAATACCTTATTGTCGGGAAGACGTTACAACCGTTGGAACCGGTAAATGTGCAAGCATAATGCTAATGAATGTTCGTGTGAATTCAGATGTCAGGTCGACCAAGAGGTAGAGGCCGCGGACGCGGTACTGGTGATACAGGTGACCAGGGCGATAACGCAACGACACAGGTTATGGCTGAGGCAGTAGCAGCCGCCGTAGCCCAGATGGCACCCCAGTTAGTAGCTGCGATGCAGCAGCAGTAAGGCGGTGCGGGTCAACAAGGGCCACAACCGCAACCACAGCCGCGCGAGACCAACTGGGTCAAGGCGTTGGCGGATTTGAGACCACCGTCGTTTGGTGGGGAGACCGACCCTGGAAAGTTGGAGGCGTACATCTCCGGGATGGAGACCGCCTACGAGACCTTGAATGTGCCCGAGGAGGTCAAGGTCCGTCTTGCCGCTTACTACCTGAAGGGATCGGCTCAGAGTTGGTGGAAGCTGGTAAGGGAAGGCAGGGTTGCTTATCCTACCTTTTAGTGGAGGGAGTACACGGCCCTGCTGCGAGCCAAGTACTACCCGATACATGTGCAAGAGGCCAAGCGCCTAGAGCTCGACAATCTGAGGCAAGGGGATAAGATGACGGTAGATGAGTATTATTCTGCTTTCATCAGACTTATCCACCTGCTGCCGGATCTGGGTTACTCAAACCGGATTTTAGTGAACCGTTTCTACAACGGATTGAGCTACCGCCTATGCTACGGTATGGGGCCAAGCGGATATACTACTTTGTAGGTAATGACCTACAGTGTGATGTGAATAAGTATGTGCAGTGCGTTAATGTAATTGTGAGTTTGATTTGCGGGGCATAACTAACACCCTAAATATAGGAGTGCTATCATGCCGCTGCTATTGTAGAGATCACCGTCCGTTTGAGGGACGAGGAGAATGCGCTCAAGCGCAAGGCCACGAGCGAGGGTCTAAGCACACAAGGGCACGGGGGAGGAAAGAAGAAAAAGCCATACCCCTAGACCCAGAAAGGACAGCAACAGGGTGGCAAAGGCCAAGCCCAGACCACCACTGCGGAGGAGCCGCTACAGCTCACCTATGCATATGCGGCTAAGTGCTTACGCTCTTACCCACCCAAGGGTAACTAATAAAATTCGAATACCGAATTCTAGTGTGTGCTGTTATTTTGTGAAGTGTGTACTGAATGTGTAATGTGTTAGCAGCTGGCGCGGGCTCTGGACCGGAGCGCCACTACTACTGTAAGTGGTGTAACGGAGACCACCCCGGCAAGGACTGCAAGGGCAATGATGTGTAGTCCCGATACTGCAAGAAGTTGGGGCATCGTGACTACGAGTGCTTCCAGAACCCAAATAGCAGGAACTACAAGCCCAAGGGGCAGTGGAAGGGTAAGGCCGCCGTGACTACTGATGGCCCGAAGACGGCTAATCAGCCACCCCCAGATCAGAGGTACACTGATTCCCAGAAAGGGAAAGGGTCGGGATCCGGCAAGGCCGCCCTGAATATGGTGGACCGGTCTGCGGCACCAGGGCCCTCTTCTAGACCAGGTACCGCCTAAACCGTTGAATGAAATAAGTGATTGCATACCGCATTTCATGCATGTGTGTTAGTGAGTCGAAATGTACAACCATGTAAGTAAAGAGTTAAAGTATAGTGTGGAAACACCTAAATTAGGTAATCTGGAAAATCTAGGAACCTTCAATATCTGTTATCCAATCCCACCCACACCAAACCCTGAAGAAACCACCGTCAACATCACCGACTTTCCAATGGAGCAATGTCAGGTCATCCAACCAGGTATGATACTCTTACATGGATACCTGACACCGGAAGCACAAATCCACATTATCCGACGATGCGATGAATTGGGAGCAGCACCTGGAGGTTTCTACACACCCGAATACCCGAGCGGATCGAGGATGAAATTGAAGATGATGTGCATGGGTAAGGACTGGAATCCTTACACCAAGACATATCAAGACGTACGAGCTGAAGATGGAGCAACGGTACCGATGATACCTAAGGAGGTCCTTACGGTCGTTAACCACGCCGTGGGAATTGCTCAGCAAGTTGAATCGAACTCAATACCAAGTGTTAAAGCAGATTTATGCATTGTGAACTTCTACCAGAAAGGTGGACGATTAGGGTTACACCAAGATAAGGACGAGTCACCCGAGTCTCTAAGTAAGGGAGTACCCGTGGTGTCTTGGTCCATGGGTGATACCGCAGTGTTTATATATGGCGAGCAGAAGCGTGCTGATCTCGCAAAGAAGTTAGTATTGAAGTCAGGTGATGTATTAATCATGGGTGGGCAGTCAAGGATGCTTTACCACGGTATCAAGAAGATTAAACTGAATACCGCACCTTCGACAGTGATCAATGCCACACATATGAAACCGGGACGTTTGAATTTGACCTTCAGGCAGTTTTGAAGCCTTGTGTAACCATCTAATCGATGAAGTCAGTTGTATGTTAAGGATGTTATGTGTATGTTAGTTATGTTGACAGGGTGAACCAACTTACGGTGTAAAGAGTGTGTTAATGAATAAAGAGATGTTGTTTTGGGGATATATCAACCGTGTTGTTACCGTATACTTATGAAGTTTGCCAATGAATTAGGCTGTGCACTCGGAAAGGGAGGTATACTGGGCGTTTGTAATGAGACAGAAGCCGGCAAGAGTGGCACAATCCTCATCGGTACCTTTCCAGTCAATGGCGTGGACGCTTCGATCTTGTTCGACTCCGGAGCCTCACACACATTTATCTCGCTATCTTTTGCGAAGAGGCTGGGGTTAGACGGTGAAGAGATGCCAGACTTTCTAGTCACTCTCCCGTCGAAAGAGCGGATCAGGTGTACCCGCTACCACCGAGATGTTGTTGTACGAATTAGGGGAGAAGAGTTTCTGACCGACTTGATAGAGTTCGAGGGACTCGGTTTTGTTGTGATTATCGGGATGAACTGGTTGGAGCGGTACAAGGGCAGAATCCTGTGTGCCGAGCATCGTCTGCTTCTTCTGAGTCCGTCTGGGGTTACAATGTCTTACCGACAGAGGCCCAGAGAGCCTTCGACTCAGATCATCACCGCCATGGCCATGTATCGTGAACTACGACGAGGGAATGATGTATACCTCTGCTATGTCTAGGACATAGAGAGAGACCCAGAGTTTAGCCCAGATGTGCCGGTAGTGTCGGAGTTTCCTGATGTATTTCCTAAGGAACTGTCGGGCATGCCGCCAGCACGGGAAGTGGAGTTTGAGATTGATTTGGTTCCAGGCACCGGACCAATAGCAAAGGCGCCCTATCGTATGGCTCCAGCAGAGATGACAGAGCTCAAGGAGCAGCTGAGAGACCTACTCAACAAGGGATTTATCCACCCTAGCGTTTCACCATGGGGAGCGCCGGTCCTCTTCGTGAAGAAGAAGGACGGTAGTGTCCGCCTGTGTATTGACTATCGAGAGCTGAATGTTGTTACGGTGAAGAACCGTTATCCTTTACCACGCATCGACGACTTGTTTGATCAGTTAAAAGGAGCATCAGTATTCTCCAAGATAGATTTACGATCCGGTTACCATCAGATTGCTATCCGGGACAGTGACATAGAGAAGACCACATTCTGAACCAGATATGGACATTACGAGTTTACGGTTATGCCGTTTGGTTTATCCAATGCACCAGCCAAGTTCATGGACTTAATGAACCGCTTGTTCCAAGATCAGTTGGACAAGTCAGTGGTAGTCTTCATCGACAACATTCTTGTGTACTCGAAATCGAAAGGTGAGCATGAAAGCCACCTGAGAAGTGTGTTGCAAACGTTGAGAAAGAATCAGTTGTATGCGAAATTTTCTAAGTGTGAATTTTGGTTGAACCAAGTATCTTTTCTTGGTCATGTGATTTCTGAAGCCGGGATCGTTGTTGATCCAGCAAAGATAGATGCAGTGTGCACCTGGCCTAGGCTGAAGGCAGTTACCGACATACGGAGCTTCCTCGGTCTGGAAGGATATTACAGGAGGTTTGTGAAGGACTTCTCCAGTGTCTCGAAGCCGATGACTTCCTTAATGAAGAAGGATGCACCATTCGAGTGGACAGTCGACTGTGAGAGTTCTTTCCAAAGTCTCAAGGATGCTCTGACATCTGCACCAGTCCTGACTTTACCAGACGGTCCAGATGGTTTTGAGGTCTATTGCGACACATCAGGCAGAGGTATGGGTTGTGTGTTGATGCAACACGGGAAGGTCGTAGCATACGCCTCCCGGCAATTGAAGAAACACGAAGAGAACTACCCTACCCACGATTTAGAACTGGGTGCCATTGTCTTCGCATTGAAGATATGGCGACATCATTTGTATGGGGTAAGCATGACAATCTATTCCGACCACAAAAGTTTAAAATACTTGTTCACTCAGAAGGAGTTGAACATGATACAAAGAAGGTGGGTCGAGTTCTTAAACACTACGACATCAATTTACAATACAAGGAGGGTAAAGAAAATGTGGTAGCTGACGCACTGAGTCGCCGAGCACACTCTCTCCATTCGCTAGTCTCTCATTCTAGCTTGGTTGAAGAGGTGCGAAGTGCTCAGATGTCGGATCAGTATATGTTGGAGATCAGGCGGAAGCTTATTGATGGCACATTCGAGGGTCAGAAGTACGACTTCTGACTCCACGATGATGACCTGATTAGGTTTAATGGCCGACTATGTATTCCGAGGAGTAGCGCTGAGCTGAAGGAGCGCATACTGAGTGAATCCCATTGTTCTACGACTTCGATTCACCCCGGAGCTTCAAAAATGTATAAGGGTATGAAAAGATATTTTTGGTGGACAGGCATGAAAAAGGATGTGGACGATTATGTGTTGAGGTGTCTCACTTGTTAGAAGGTCAAGTTTGAGCACCGACGGCCTGGTGGTATGGTACAGCCAATGCCAGTGCCTGAGTGGAAGTTCCATGACATTTCTATGGACTTCGTAGTAGGGCTTCCGCCTACAAGGGGAGGTCTGAATATGATTTGGGTTGTCGTTGACCGACTGACCAAGGTGGCTCGATTCATAACAATGAAGGACACCTGGAAAGTGGCGAAGCTGGCAGAACTCTTTGACAGAGAGATTGTAAGACATCATGGGGTACCAAAGACGATTGTGTCTGACAGGGATACCAGATTCCTCTCGAGGTATTGGAAATCCACACGGGAAGCACTTGGTACTGAGCTCAAGTTAAGTATAGCGTTCCACCCGCAGACTGATGGTCAGAGTGAGCGCACCATCCAGACACTTGAGGATATGTTACGTGCATGTGCACTTGACTTTCAGACCAACTGGATTGACAAGTTACATCTGATCGAGTTTAGCTACAACAACAGTTACCATGCTTCGATCAAGATGTCTCCCTTCCAGGCATTATACGGTAGACCATGCCGCACGCCATTATGCTGGGATGAGTCGAGTGAGACGGTCATTATAGGACCAGAGTATCTGGAGCAAGTACAAGTAGAAGTACGACAGATCTGGGCTAGCATGAAGTCACCTCAGGATAGGCAGAAATCATACGCCAATGTGCGCAGACGTGACCTGGAGTTTACCATGGGCGATCAGGTATTTCTTAGAGTATCCCCCATGAAGGGAGTGTTTCGTTTCGGCCAGAAAGGTAAGTTGAGCCCGAAATATGTGGGGCCTTATGTTGTGATGGAGCGGATAGGCCCGGTAGCTTACAAATTAGATCTACCCGCCGAGCTGGGCAAGGTACATGATGTATTTCATGTGTCTTAGTTGAAGAAATATATGTCTCATCCGTCTCATGTACTTCAGCCTGAAAGGCTAACCTTAGAGCCGACCATGCGATCAGTGGAGACTCCCGTACGGATTCTGGACACTAAGACTCGAGACACTCGCCATAAGTCTGTGAGACTGGTGAAAGTCCACTGGTCTAACCAGGACGTCGAGGAGGCCACCTGGGAGCTAGAAGATAAGATGAAGGTGAATTACCCGTCGTTGTTTACTTCTTAGTTTTTGTATGTATAGGGTACGGGTGTACCCCTATTTTAAGGGGGGTAGAGCCGTTTCGGTTATGTGTGTACGACATGTATTTAAATACATCGTCTATGTTATGTTGTTACCTTGTGATGTTACAGACCGTTGTGTCTGAATGATGTTATGTTGTTTGGACTTTGTATCCGATGCTATGTAAGTATGTTGTTAATGTTGTTATGGAAGTATTGTTGTATAAGTATTCCCCGTGTTTTAATATATAGGACATGTGGGAAGTATGAACTTTGGGGACAAAGTTCTTTTAAGGGGGATAGATTGAAATACCTCAAACTCTTATATGTTATCTAAACATTAAAATATGGTATATTAAGACTAAAAAGAGTCTAAGAAACATTAGTAAACAATTTAAACCATAGAAAACACAATTAATTACATTAAGGTCAATATAGGCGAAAATGTGCTCTAAGCTTGGGATAAGCTTGGTTATACCTAATGAGCTTACCAAGACCTTATTCATATGTTAATGAACATATTAAACCAATTAACAAAGAAAACCAAGCTTAAAAACAAGTTAAAACACAAAATGTGATTTAAGGAGTCTTAAAGCACATTTTGAAAAATTGTCTTGTAAATGGGTTTTGAGTGCTAAACGTCCATCATACTCAATTTAACATGGTACTACTTAGTATCACATTAGGAGGTCTAAATCAATGGGAAATCAAAAATTTCACAAATATGTGCCTTGTTTTGGTGAATAGTAACCAAATTAAGCAAGTTTATAACATATGTCAATATAAGTGAGACAATTGGTCAACAAAGACTAAAATACCCCTTGTTACAATATGGGGGCCGGTTTTCTTGATGACTCACCACGTTAAACAAAAAAATAAGCTAAGTAAAGTAATAAAGTAGAAAGTACTATTTGTTTTACTACTTAAATATCCAAACTAGCAAACTTATCTTCATTCTATTCTTTCCCTCTTCATTTCCCATGCCTTCAACCTCTCTTCTACCTTCTCCATTCACGGTTTTGCTACAGCACCAACACCAACATCAACATCCATTGCCATTTTCTCCTAGCTCCCTTTGTCAAATCAAAAACCAAGACCACCATTCTCTTTGTCTTGCCAAGCTCTTCAACTTCATCCTTTCAAAACTCCACGAGCTCCATTTCGGTACCAAGAGGAATCTCCATGGGAGGAGCTTGAGCTCATCTTTTTACATATTATTGTTCTCCCTTTGCTTCAAGGTAAGGAACTCAAAAAAAAACAACATTTCCTCCATGTTTTTATGTTCACCGAAAATCACCTCTTCCAGGTGTTTTTCTTTTGCCTTGCCTTGTTCTAGCTTCATTTGAATCTTTCAGGGCTTGGTGGAGTCCTCTCTTTCTACCTATCCAAACTCTCTTTCATCTCCAAGGTAAAACAATCATCTTAATGTTCTAGACAATATATATAACTAGGGTTTATAATGAATGAAGCATAAGCTTGAATACTCATTACATTGCTTTATATTGATTAGAAGTTGACAAGCAATTAAAAGCCTTGCCGATTTAGTCAAGGAAACATAAAAGAAGTTTGTGAGAAAAGAGGTTAAATGTGTTAACCGAATGTAGTTTAAACGTCTTAGGGAACTGAGCTTATTTTGCTTATTAAAACTACTTTAGGAGCCAATGGTGAATGACCAAGTAAATGTTGCCAAGGAGACTATTAAAGGACATATGAGTTGTTGTTATATTTGCAGGTCAAAGGCAAATATATTTGTGGAAATTCTGTTTATGGTTATTGCAATTTTAAGGGCAAGAGCCATGTTATTTAAGGGCCTAAGTGCCAAGCAATTTAAATTATGCACTATATTGTGATGTGGTGTAGTTGGGTAAATTTTGTGTTTAAGAATGTTCTTGAATGCTAAATGGTGAAAAACAATGTGGTTTGGTAAGCAATGTTCTAGTGAACTCATGTCAAATTTAGGTAATGTACAAGAAGTTTCTAGTGTTTTAAATAAGCTTTTGGTGAACTAGAAGTGTTAGAATGAATAAGTATTTTACTAAAGGAAGAACCAAGTATGGAGGTGTTCTAGAATGCAAAAAGGACTTAAGCATTATCTTGGAGGTTTTAGAATGCAAATGAGTGTTTTGGAATACACCAAAGTCATTTGGACTGTGTTGAGACTTATACAAACTTTGGTAAACAAGGAGAAAGTATAAACTTGTAAAAGATTTCAAGAATGACATAACGAGTTGGTTTGTAAGAAAATGATGCTTAGAATATGTTATAGGTGGTGAGGCACATTTTGGCATAGCGGCTCATCTTAGTATGAAACACCACTTGAGGAACCCAAGGAGAAAAACATTATAAGTGTTAGGAATTTGGTAAGAAATGAGTAAGTGTTTAAGAAGATAGAAAATGAGTTTTATGGATGTTGTATGAGAGTATAAGTGTGCCAAATGATGTTAGAACACATTAGAAGGTTTGAGGAAAAGTTTGGAGAAGATTTGACAATTTTTGGGCATGTTCTGGTGTCGACCGACCCAGGGGACCGACTCAAGGTTGGGTCGGACGGCCTCTGTAAGACACCAGTAAGTGGTTCTGGAACGGTCCGACCCAGGGGACTTGGGTCGGACATGGGTCGGTCGGGCAAAGATCAAAGAACGGAAATGTCTCGGGAAGACCGACCCAGAATGTTGGGGTCGGTCGGAATATGTTGGGTCGGTTTGGTGAGTTTAAAAGACGGATAATTTGCTGGAATGGTCCGACCCAGAGGACTTGGGCCGGACATGGGTCGGACGGAGTGGAATTTTCAAATCCGAGAATTTCTGGAAGGGTCCGACCCAGTTGGGGCGACCACAGGGGCATACTATGTTTTGTTCGGTGTGCTTGGATCACTATATCCGACGCACCTTTGTGTTAAGTTATTCGTTCAATTTAACAGGACGGTAACGAGTTATGTAATGAGCTTAGCATGAGTTTGGCAACATTCTCTAGGCTCTCCATGTGATCTAATTGTGTTGGTTCGCTTCCTAAAAGGATTCGTTCTTGTATGTTATGTGTGATGTTGTTATGCAATACTCTTGCAATGATAAATATGTTGTATGTTTAAAATGAATGCCATGTCATCATGACAATTAGTTGCGCGTATCCCGGTAGCCGATGGGCTGCGCGTTAACCATACCAGCCAAGGGTTGCTGACCCCCTTGGGGGCTCCATATTGATATTGCAGGATGAGGATCGAGGAAGCGGAATGGATGTAGATTCTAGGTTGCAGAAATACTTTTGGTTATTTTGGATGTTGAGCCCGGGATGCGTCTGTGCTCCCGTGGCGTTATATTTTGGTACCGTTAATTTGACAGTGGCGGTTGTTGATAGTTATAGTGGCAGATTACAGTATACAACTTACATGTGATGTTGTAATGTAAATACTCGGTATGGTTGGTAATGTATATATGTGTGGATGTTATAACCTAATGCTCGGGAGTCTGATCATCAGACCGGTACACTTGTATTTATTCTGCCTTGTTAACCACATGGGTGGTTAACGGCGTTTGAAATACCCCAAACCTTAATATATTGTTTAAACACTTAAATATGGTGTATTAAGACTAAAAAGAGTCTTAGAAACATTAGTAAACAAATTTAAACAAAAGAAAACACAAAATGTGCTTTAAAAGTGAATAAGAGCCAAAATGTGCTCTAAGCTTGGGATAAACTTGGTTAAGACCTAATGAACTTACCAAGACCCATTTATACACTAATGAACATATTAAACCAATTACCAAAGAAAACCAAGCTTGAAAACAAGTTTAAACACAAAATGTGCTTTAAGGAGTCTTAAAGCACATTTTTGAAAAATTGTCTTGTAAATGAGTTTTTGGGTGGCTAGATGTCCATCATTACTCTTAAATATATATGTGTACTATATAATATCACATTTGGATGTCTATATCAATGGGAAATCAAAAATTTCACTTCTATGTGCCTTGTTTTCATGAATAGTGATTTTTATAAGCTATTTTGTAACATATGTTTATAAGTAATTAAATTGACAAATAAAGACTATAATACCCTCACATTACTATTGGGGCCGGTTTTTAAGGTTGGTGACACACCACCCTTGTTAGCTTGTTAAGAAAATAAATAAAACTACTTAAGTACCTTTTTACTTTATAAAGTATAAATATCTTCAAAAGCAAATTCTATCTCATTCTCTCTCTCATTTCTTTCCTTGTTCACGGCTCCACACTCTCTTCTTCCTTCTCTTCCACGGTAATACCACACCACCTCCATTAAACCTCTTCTTTGATCTCTTGTAAAATCTAGCTCACTTGTTCAAATCAAAAACAAACACCACCAATCTCTTCCTCTCATCAAGCTCTTCATTTCTATCTTCTTAAAATTCCAAGACCACCATTTCGGTGCCATGGAGTTCCACCATTGAAGGAGCTTGAGCTTGTATTTTTACATATTGTTACTCTCCTTTGCTTCTAGGTAAGGAATCTCAAATAAAAACTTCATTTCCTTCATGTTTTTGTGGTAACCGAAAATACATATTGAAGGAGCTCTTTGTGTGACCTTGTTCTAGCTTCATTCCAACTCTTCATGGACTAGGTGGAGTCCTCTCTTGCTAGATATTCAAACTCTCTTCAAAGAGCAAGGTAAAACAACTACATTAATGTTTTTGAAACAATGTAAAATTAGGGTTTACAATGAGATGAAGCTTATAGCTTGAATACTCATTATAATGTTTGTATATTGTTTAGAACTTGTCAAATCAAATACCCTATCGGTTTTTAAAGGAAACAAGAAAGAAGTTGTTTGGAAAAGAGGTAAATCTACTAACCTAATGTTGTTTAATGCCTTAGGAGAAATGAGCTTATAATGCTTGTTAAAACTACCTAAAGAGCAAATGGTGAATGACTTAGTAAAGTGTTCCCAAGAGCTTAGTAAAAGGCATATGTGTTGTTGAGTGTATTTGCAGGTCAAAGGCAAATATATTGTGGAAATTCAGTGTTTATGATTTATGCATCTTAAGGGCCTAAGAGCCATGTCATTTAAGGGCCTAAGTGCCATGCAATTTAAATTATGCACTATATTGTGATGTAGTGCTTTGTGAGTGGAGTTTGTGTATAATAAGTGCTTGATGGATTTTTGTGTTCTTGGTTGTTTGTTGGTAAAAACAATGTGTTTTGGTTTAGTAATGTTCTAGGAGAACCTATGTCGAAATTTAGGTAATAAATGAGAAGTTCTAAGTGTTAAAATGAGTTTGATAAGTTGAGGTGTTTAGGTTGGTTAAGTGTTGTTCTTGTGTAAGAAACATGCATTAAGGTGATTTAGGATGTAACAAGGACTTAGGCATGAGCTTGAGGTTTTAGTATGTACCAAAGTCATTTTGGACTTAGATAAAGACTTAGGCAAACTTTGGTAAAATAAGGAGAAAGTGTAAGCTTAGGAAAATGGATTTCAAGGATGACATAAGGAGTTTTAGTTTGTAAGAAATGATGTTTAAGTAATGATGTTGTGTGGAAGAAATATCTTGGTATAATGATTAGAATAGGCAAGGAATACCACTTAGAAACTTAAGGAGAAGATACTATAAGTGTTGGAGGCTTTGGGAAATTTGGTTAAGTGTTTAAAGGCTTAGAAATTTGAGTATAATGCCTTGTCCGAACTTCCGTCCGGATGTGGAAGTTCGGACAGGCTCTGTTGGGTAAAGGAATTCTCACTCGCGAGCAGTGTCCGAACTTGGGAAGTCCGGACACTAGTTCGGACGTACCCATTCTTCCTTAGGATTATCCTCGAACTGTGTCCGAACTTGGGAAGTCCGGACACATGTCGGACGCATGGATTTCTGTCTAGATTTTTCTCGGCTCACGTCCGAACTTCCGAAGTCCGGACATAAGTTCGGACGTGCGTCTGTTTTCTGTCTAAAGTCACGGCTTGCGTCCGAACTTGGAAGTCGGACACAAGTTCGGACAGGCCACTGTATGGACCAAAAATTATTGTTTTAAGATGGGAATTGTTATTAAAAATGGTAGTTGGTTAGTAATGATATTAAAGGTTATGTAGATATGTTAGGTGGGTTTTAAAGGCAATTAAAAGGATGAAAAGTTGTAACAAGTGTAAAATAAAAATAAACTAGTAATGTTGAGTAGATAATGTTAATAATGGACTAGTGCGTAAATTAACCGACGTTACTAATGTGTTTAGGATTCTCTCAAGGTGGAAACAAATCAGGCAACCAAGGTATGGTTTTCTTGCAGTCTGTTGCCTACCGGTTTACACCGGCTTGTGTGTTGTATGTTTTTCTGTGTGTTTACAACGTTATAAGATTTAAACATGTAATGAGTTTACAGTTGTTCATATTATTGTGATGTGATGTTGTGACTCATTTCCCTTGTGTGTGTCTAACATGACTTACCACCTATTGTGTATTGATTGTTAAGTTCCACTATGAACTTCTAACAAGTGTTAACTGGGAAGTGAGGAATCCGGTTGTCCGGTCATGCATGTAAGTTAAGAGTAGATATCTGAATCAGATTCGACTCTTATGTTGTTAAGATTGTTCTCCTTAATTTGGCGTTCGATCTCCCGCTAGCTTCTTCCAAAGCTTACCTATTCTGACTTATGATCGGTTTAGTGGGAACATGTGTTTGTGTGGTGTGTTCGGGTCACTAAATCCGAACCATCTGTGACTTAAGTTACTCGTTCGTCTAACAGAACGGTAATGAGTGTGTTTAACGAGCTTACATGAGAGTGAATCACTCTCTAGGCTCTTGTGTTATTTGACCCTTGTGGTTTGTTATCGTGGAGTGAAATCCACTGTGTATGTGTTGTTGTGCTGTGCACCATTGATGCTCACCATATGTTATGTTATGTTATGTATGTATATAAATGAATGCCATGTTATCATGACAATTAGTTGCGCGTATCCCGGTAGCCGATGGGCTGCGCGTTAGCCATACCAGCCAAGGGTTGCTGACCCCCTCGGGGGATCCATATTTCTTATACTGCAGGATGAGGATCGAGAAGCGGAGTGGCTTTAGATCCTAGGATGCAGGTTTACTTTTGTATACTTTTGGATGTTGGCCCGGGATGCGCCTGTGCTCCTGTGGCGTTATATACATTTGGTTGTTGCAGTTTACAGTGATGTTATACAGTGAAGGATATGTAAACACTCGGTATTGTATATGTATTTATGGTTTAGTTTTATGCTCGGGAGTCTGATCATCAGACCGGTACAGTTTTATTTATCTGCCTTGTCACCACGTGGGTGGTTGACGGCGTTGTGCACCGAAGCGTTAGTTACTGTTTAGTTATTCATTCCCGCTGCGATTTCATTCAGTTCATGTGCGTAATAGGGGTGTTACCAAAAGTGGTATCAGAGCGAAGTATCACTCTGATGACTAGAATACCGAGCTTAGGAATATCCCGATTAGGAAACCTAACTAAGTTACTTTGCATGACATTATGGAAGGGTTAACCACTACTAAGTGTGGGGGATACCTTATTGTCGGGAAGCTTACAACCGTTGGACCAATAGTTGCAAGCATATTGCTAATGAATATTCATGTGAATACGATGGCAGGTAGACCGCGTGGTAGAGGCCGCGGAAGTGGTACTAGTGATGCGGGTGACCAGGGCGAGAACACTACGGCCAGGTTATGGCTGAGGCTGTAGGCCGCTGTGGCCCAGAGGGTACCCCCAGCTTGTAGCTGCGATATAGCAGGGGCAGATGCCCGGAGTTCAACACCACCCCGCCAACCGCCACGAGAGACCAATTGGTCAAGGCATTGGCAGACTTGAGACCCCTTCGTTTCATGGGGAGACCGACCCCGTAAGCTGGAGGCGTACATCTCCGAGTTGGAGACCGCCTACGGACCTTGGCTGTACCCGCAGGCTAAGGTCCGTCTGCCGCTTACTACCTGAAGGGTTCGGCACAAAACTGGTGGAAGCTTGTGAGAGAGGACCGGATGGCGGATCCTCAGTTTGGATGGAGGGAGTACACGGCTCTGCTGCGAGCCAAATACTACCCTGTGCACGTTTAAGAGGCCAAGCGCCTGGAGCTGGATAGTCTGAGGCAGGGGGACAAGGTCGGTTGATGAGTATTACACTGCATTCACCGCCTTATCCACCTGTTACCGGACCTGGGATACTCGAACCGGGTGCTGGTAAACCGTTTTTTCAAAGGGTCTCAGCCACCGTCTTCGCTATGGGATGGGGCCAGCTGAGTATACTACCTTGCAGGTAATTTAAATAAAGAGTGATGTGAATATGTGTAGTCTACAAGTGAGTGTTAATGTGAGTTTGTGAGTATGTATTGCGGGGCATGACTGACCATCCTAAATTCAGGAGTGCTATCATGCCGCTGCTAAGGTGGAGATCACCGTCCGTCTGAGGGACGAGGAGAATGCGCACAAGCGCAAGGCCACGAGCGAGGGCCAGAGTCCGCAGGGGTACGGGGGAGGAAAGAAGAAGAAGAAACCCTATCCCCAGCCCCAGAAGAGTCAGCACCAGGGTGACAAGGGCCAAGCCCAAACCACCACAGCTGAGGAGCCACTGAAGCTCACATATGCTTATGCGGCGAAGCCCCTACGCTCTTACCCCCACCTAAGGTAATTATTTAATCTTGTGTGATAAGTGAAGTGTATGTTGATAAGTTGTGAAACAATACTGAGTGTGTATTGTGTTAGCAACTAGCACGGGCTCTGGACCGGAGCGCCACTATTACTGTAAGTGGTGCAATGGAGACCACCCCGGCAAGGACTGCAAGGGAAATGAGGTACAGTGTCGTTACTGCGAGAAGTGGGGTCACCGTGACCACGAGTGCTACCAGAACCCCAACAGCAGAGTTAACAAGCCCAGGGGGCAGTGGAAGGGTAAGGCCACAGCAGCTGTTGATGGCCCGAAGACGGCTAACCAGCCACCCACTGATCAGAGGCACACTGATTCCCAGAAGGGGAAGGGGTCGGGACCTAGCAAGGCCGCCCTGAACGTGGTGGACCTGTCTGAGGCGCCAGGGCCCTCTTCTAGACCAGGTACCGCCTAAACTGTTGAATGTAATAAGTGATTGCATACCGCATTTCATGCATGTGTGTATTAATGAGTCCAAGTGTATTATCATGTGAGTAAGGAGTTGAAGTATAGTGTGAAAGTCACCTAATTAGATAATTCTAAACTTAAAGGAACTTTCAATATATGTTATCCAATCCCACCCACACCAAACCCTGAAGAAACCGCCATCAACATCACCGACTTCCCAATGGAGCAATGTCAGGTTATCCAGCCAGTATGATACTTTTAAGTGGATACCTGACACCGGAAGCACAAATCCATGTCATCAGATGATGCGACGAACTTGGAGCTAAACCTGGAGGTTTCTACACACCTGAATATCCGAACGGATCAAGAATGCAATTGAAGATGATGTGCATGGGTAAGGACTGGAACCCTTAAACCAAGTCATATCAAGAAGTGCGAGCCGAAGATGGAGCAACAGTACCAAGTATACCTGAGGAGTTCCGTGCGGTCGTTAATCACGCCGTGGGAATTGCTCAACAAGTTGAAACGGATTCAATTCCGGATGTGAAAGCAGATTTGTGTATTGTGAACTTCTACCAGAAAGGTGGACGGTTAGGTTTACACCAAGATAAGGACGAGTCACCCGAGTCTCTAAGTAAGGGAGTACCCGTGGTTCTTGGTCCATTGGTGATACCGCAGTATTCGTGTATGGCGAGCAGAAGCGTGCTGATCTCGCAAGGAAGTTAACGCTAAAGTCAGGAGATGTGCTAGTTATGGGTGGGCAGTCAAGGATGCTATACCATGGCATCAGGAAGATCAAACTGAATACCGCACCGTCGGCAGTGATCAATGCCACACATATGAAACCCGGACGTTTGAATTTGACCTTCAGACAATTCTAAAGCCTTGTATAATTCTGTAATGTGTTAAGCCAGTATGTTTAAGGAAGTTATGTATGTGTTAAGTTATATCAACCATGTAAACCGAATGTTGTAAAGAGAAGGTGTTAATGAATAAAGTGGAGTTATTGAAGTATATCAACCGTGTTGTTACCCAGTACTTATTAGTTTGCCAATGAATTAGGCTGTGCACTCGGAACGGGAGGTACACTGAGTGTCTGCAATGAGGCAGAAGCCGGCAAGAGCGGCACAATCCTCACCGGTACCTTTCCAGTTAATGGCGTGGATGCATCGATCTTGTTCGACTCTGGAGCCTCACACACATTTATTTCGCTATCTTTTGCGAAGAGGCTGGGGTTAGATGGAGATGAGATGCCAGACTTCTTGGTCACTCTCCCATCGAAAGAGCGGATCAGGTGTACCCGCTACCACCGAGATGCTGTTGTAAGAATCAGGGGTGAAGAGTTTCCGATCGACTTGATAGAGTTCGACGGACTAGGCTTTGATGTGATTGTCGGATGAACTGGTTGGAGCGGTACAAGGGTAGAATCCTGTGTGCCGAGCATCGACTGCTTCTTCGGAGTCCATCTGGGGTTACCATATCATACCACCAGAGGCCCAGGGAGCCTTCGACTCAGATCATCACCGCCATGGCCATGTATCGTGAGTTACGACGAGGGAGTGATGTATACCTCTGCTATGTCCAGGACATAGAGAGAGACCCTGAGTTTAGCCCAGATGTGCCGGTAGTGTCGGAGTTTCCTGATGTATTTCCTAAGGAACTGCCGGGCATGCCGCCAGCACGAGAGGTTGAGTTTGAGATTGATCTAGTTCCGGGCACTGGACCCATTGCGAAAGCACCTTATCGTATGGCTCCAGCAGAGATGACAGAGCTCAAGGAGCAGCTGAGAGACCTACTTGACAAGGGCTTTATCCGCCCTAGTGTTTCACCGTGGGGAGCGCCGGTCCTCTTCGTGAAGAAGAAGGACGGTAGCCTCCGCCTGTGTATTGATTATCGGGAGCTGAATGCTGTTACGGTGAAGAACCGTTACCCTTTACCACGCATCGACGATCTATTTGATCAGCTGAGGGGTGCATCAGTATTCTCCAAGATAGACTTACGTTCCGGATACCATCAGATTGCCATCCGTGACAGTGATATCGAAAAGACAGCTTTCAGAACGAGGTATGGGCATTATGAGTTCACAGTTATGCCGTTTGGCTTATCAAATGCACCAGCTAAGTTCATGGACTTAATGAACCGTTTGTTCCAAGATCAGTTGGACAAATCAGTGGTAGTCTTCATCGATGACATACTTGTATATTCGAAATCGAGAGGTGAGCATGAAAGCCACCTGAGAGATGTATTGCAAACATTGAGAAAGAATCAATTGTATGCAAAGTTTTCGAAATGTGAATTTTGGTTGAACCAAGTATCCTTCCTTGGACATGTGATTTCTGAGGCCGAGATCGCTGTTGATCCGGCAAAGATAGATGCGGTACGCACCTGGCCTAGGCCGAAGACAGTTACCGATATCAGGAGCTTCCTCGGTCTGGCAGGTTATTATAGGAGGTTTGTGAAGGACTTCTCCAGTGTCTCGAAGCCGATGACTTCCTTAATGAAGAAGGATGCATCCATTCGAGTGGACAGTCGACTGTGAGAGTTCTTTCACGAGTCTCAAGGATGCTCTGACATCTGCACCAGTCCTGACTATACCAGACGGTCCAGATGGTTTTGAGGTCTACTGCGACGCATCAGGTAGAGGTATGGGTTGTGTATTAATGCAACACGGGAAGGTCGTAGCATACGCCTCCCGTCAGCTGAAGAAGCATGAGGAGAACTACCCTACCCATGACTTAGAATTGGGTGCCATTGTCTTCGCATTGAAGATATGGCGACATTATTTGTATGGGGTAAGTGTGACAATCTATTCTGACCACAAAAGCTTAAAGTACTTGTTCACTCAGAAAGAGTTGAACATGAGGCAAAGAAGGTGGGTTGAATTTCTGAATGACTACGATATTAATCTGCAATACAAAGAGGGTAAGGCAAATGTGGTAGCTGACGCATTGAGTCGTTGAGCACACTCTCTCCATTCGCTAGTCTCTCATATTGGCTTGGTTGAAGAGGTGCGGAGTGCTCAGATGACGGATCAGTATATGCTGGAGATCCGGCAGAAGCTTATTGATGGCACATTCGAGGGTCAGAAGTACGACTTCAGACTCCACGATGATGACCTGATTAGGCTGAATGGCCGATTGTGTATACCTAGGAGTGGCGCTGAGTTGAAGGGGCGCATATTGAGTGAATCCCATTGTTCTACTACTTCGATTCACCCCGGAGCTTCAAAGATGTATAAGAGTATGAAAAGGTATTTTTGGTGGACTGGAATGAAGAAAGATGTAAGTGATTATGTGTTGAGGTGTCTCACTTGCCAGAAGGTCAAGTTTGAGCACCGACGGCCTGGTGGTATGGTACAGCCAATGCCAGTGCCTGAGTGGAAGTTCCATGATATCTCCATGGACTTTGTAGTAGGGCTTCCGCCTACAAGGGGAGGTCTGAATATGATATGGGTTGTAGTTGACCGACTGACCAAGGTGGCCCGATTCATTCCGATGAAGGACACTTGGAAAGTGGCAAGATTGGCAGAACTCTTTGATAAGGAAATTGTAAGGCATCATGGTGTACCGAAAACGATTGTATCTGACAGAGATACCAGATTCTTATCCAGATATTGGAAGTCTACACGAGAGGCATTGGGTACTGAACTGAAATTGAGTACAACGTTTCACCCACAGACCGATGGTCAGAGTGAGCGCACCATTCAAACACTTGAGGATATGCTACGTGCTTGTGCACTTGACTTTCAGACCAGCTGGATTGATAAGTTACATCTGATCGAGTTTAGTTACAACAACAGTTATCATGCTTCGATAAAGATGTCTCCCTTCCAGGCCTTGTACGGTAGACCATGGCGCACGCCATTATGCTGGGATGAGTCGAGTGAGACGGTCATTATAGGACCAGAGTATCTTGAACAAGTTCAGGCAGAAGTTCGCCAGATCCGGGCTAATATGAAGGCAGCTCAGGATAGACAAAAGTCGTATGCAGATGTGCGCAGACGTGACCTGGAGTTCGCCGTGGGCGATCAGGTATTTTTGAGAGTATCCCCCATGAAGGGAGTATTTCGTTTTGGCCAGAAGGGCAAGTTGAGCCCAAAATATGTGGGGCCTTATGTTGTGACGGAGCGGATCGGCCCGTTAGCCTATAGACTAGATCTACCCGCCGAGCTGGGCAAGGTACATGATGTATTTCATGTGTCCCAGTTGAAGAAGTATATGTCTCATCCATCTCATGTGCTTCAGCCTGAAAGGCTAACCTTAGAGCCGACCATGCGATCAGTGGAGACTCCGGTACGGATTCTGGATACTAAGACTCGAGACACTCGCCATAAGTCTGTGAGACTGGTGAAAGTTCTTTGGTCTAACCAGGACGTTGAGGAGGCCACTTGGGAGCTGGAAGATAAGATGAAGGCGAAGTACCCGTCATTGTTTACTTCTTAGTCCTTATGTGTATAGGGCACGGGGCGTACCCCTTTTTAAGGGGGGTAGAGCCGTTTCGGTTATGTGTGTACGACGTGTATTTGAATACATCGTCTATGTATGTTGTTATGTTACAGACCGTTGTGTCTGAATGATGTGGATAATGTTGTATGGACCTTGTGTCCAATGTTGTGTACCCGATGTTATGTTAATGTATGTAAGTGTGTTGTTAATGATGTATGGAAGTATTGTTTATAAGTATTCCCGTGTTCTAACATTTAGGATATGTGGAGGTATGAACTTTGAGGGCAAAGTTCTTTTAAGGGGGGTAGATTGAAATACCCCAAACCTTAATATATTGTTTAAACACTTAAATATGGTGTATTAAGACTAAAAAGAGTCTTAGAAACATTAGTAAACAAATTTAAACAAAAGAAAACACAAAATATGCTTTAAAGTGAATAAGAGCCAAAATGTGCTCTAAGCTTGGGATAAACTTGGTTAAGACCTAATGAACTTACCAAGACCTCATTTATACACTAATGAACATATTAAACCAATTACCAAAGAAAACCAAGCTTGAAAACAAGTTTAAACACAAAATGTGCTTTAAGGAGTCTTAAAGCACATTTTTGAAAAAATTGTCTTGTAAATGAGTTTTGGGTGGCTAGATGTCCATCATTACTCTTAAATATATATGTGTACTATATAATATCACATTTGGATGTCTATATCAATGGGAAATCAAAAATTTCACTTCTATGTGCCTTGTTTTCATGAATAGTGATTTTTATAAGCTATTTTGTAACATATGTTGTATAAGTAATTAAATTGACCAAATAAAGACTATAATACCCTCCATTACTATTGGGGGCCGGTTTTTAAGGTTGGTGACACACCACCCTTGTTAGCTTGTTAAGAAAATAAATAAAACTACTTAAGTACCTTTTTACTTTATAAAGTATAATATCTTCAAAAGCAAATTCTATCTCATTCTCTCATTTCTTTCCTTGTTCACACGGCTCCACACCTCTCTTCTTCCTTCTCTTCCACGGTAATACCACACCACCTCCATTAAACCTCTTCTTTGATCTCTTGTAAAATCTAGCTCACTTGTTCAAATAAAAACAAACACCACCAATCTCTTCCTCTCATCAAGCTCTTCATTTCTATCTTCTTAAAATTCCAAGACCACCATTTCGGTGCCATGGAGTTCCACCATTGAAGGAGCTTGAGCTTGTACTTTTACATATTGTTACTCTCCTTTGCTTCTAGGTAAGGAATCTCAAATAAAACTTCATTTCCTTCATGTTTTTGTGGTAACTGAAAATACATATTGAAGGAGCTCTTTGTGTGACCTTGTTCTAGCTTCATTCCAACTCTTCATGGACTAGGTGGAGTCCTCTCTTGCTAGATATTCAAACTCTCTTCAAAGAGCAAGGTAAAACAACTACATTAATGTTTTTGAAACAATGTAAAATTAGGGTTTACAATGAGATGAAGCTTATAGCTTGAATACTCATTATAATGTTTGTATATTGTTTAGAACTTGTCAAAGAATCAAATACCCTGTCGGTTTTTAAAGGAAACAAGAAAGAAGTTGTTTGGAAAAGAGGTAAATCTACTAACCTAATGTTGTTTAATGCCTTAGGAGAAATGAGCTTATAATGCTTGTTAAAATTACCTAAAGAGCAAATGGTGAATGACTTAGTAAAGTGTTCCCAAGAGCATAGTAAAAGGCATATGTGTTGTTGAGTGTATTTGCAGGTCAAAGGCAAATATATATTGTGGAAATTCAGTGTTTATAATTTATGCATCTTAAGGGCCTAAGAGCCATGTCATTTAAGGGCCTAAGTGCCATGCAATTTAAATTATGCACTATATTGTGATGTAGTGCTTTGTGAGTGGAGTTTGTGTATAATAAGTGCTTGATGGATTTTTGGTGTTCTTGGTTGTTTGTTGGTAAAAACAATGTGTTTTGGTTTAGTAATGTTTTAGGAGAACCTATGTCGAAATTTAGGTAATAAATGAGAACTTCTAAGTGTTAAAATGAGTTTGATAAGTTATGAGGTGTTTAGGTTGGTTAAGTGTTGTTCTTGTGTAAGAAACATGCATTAAGGTGATTTAGGATGTAACAAGGACTTAGGCATGAGCTTGAGGTTTTAGTATGTACCAAAGTCATTTTGGACTTAGATAAAGACTTAGGCAAACTTTGGTAAAATAAGGAGAAAGTGTAAGCTTAGGAAAATGGATTTCAAGGATGACATAAGGAGTTTTAGTTTGTAAGAAATGATGTTTAAGTAATGATGTTGTGTGGAAGAAATATCTTGGTATAATGATTAGAATAGGCAAGGAATACCACTTAGAAATTAAGGAGAAGATACCATAAGTGTTGGAGGCTTTGGGGAAATTTGGTTAAGTGTTTAAAGGCTTAGAAATTTGAGTATAATGCCTTGTCCGAACTTCCGTCCGGATGTGGAAGTTCGGACAGGCTCTATTGGGTAAAGGAATTCTCACTCGCGAGCAGTGTCCGAACTTGGGAAGTCCGGACACTAGTTCGGACGTACCCATTCTTCCTTAGGATTATCCTCGAACTGTGTCCGAACTTGGGATGTCCGGACACATGTTCGGACGCATGGATTTCTGTCTAGATTTTTCTCGGCTCACGTCCGAACTTCCGAAGTCCGGACATAAGTTCGGACGTGCGTCTGTTTTCTGTCTAAAGTCACGGCTTGCGTCCGAACTTGGAAGCTCGGACACAAGTTCGGACAGGCCACTGTATGGACCAAAAATTATTGTTTTAAGATGGGAATTGTTATTTAAAAATGGTAGTTGGTTAGTAATGATATTATAAGGTTATGTAAGATATGTTAGGTGGGTTTTAAAGGCAATTAAAAGGATGAAAAGTTGTAACAAGTGTAAAATAAAAATAAACTAGTAATGTTGAGTAGATAATGTTAATAATGGACTAGTGCGTAAATTAACCGACGTTACTAATGTGTTTAGGATTCTCTCAAGGTGGAAACAAATCAAGGCAAGGACCAAGGTATGGTTTTCTTGCAGTCTGTTGCCTACCGGTTTACACCGGCTTGTGTGTTGTATGTTTTTCTGTGTGTTTACAACGTTATAAGATTTAAACATGTAATGAGTTTACAGTTGTTCATATTATTGTGATGTGATGTTGTGACTCATTTCCCTTGTGTGTGTCTAACATGACTTACCACCTATTGTGTATTGATTGTTAAGTTCCACTATGAACTTCTAACAAGTGTTAACTGGGAAGTGAGGAATCCGGTTGTCCGGTCATGCATGTAAGTTAAGAGTAGATATCTGAATCAGATTCGACTCTTATGTTGTTAAGATTGTTCTCCTTAATTTGGCGTTCGATCTCCCGCTAGCTTCTTCCAAAGCTTACCTATTCTGACTTATGATCGGTTTAGTGGGAACATGTGTTTGTGTGGTGTGTTCGGGTCACTAAATCCGAACCATCTGTGACTTAAGTTACTCGTTCGTCTAACAGAACGGTAATGAGTGTGTTTAACGAGCTTGACATGAGAGTGAATCACTCTCTAGGCTCTCGTGTTATTTGACCCTTGTGGTTTGTTATCGTGGAGTGAAAATCCACTGTGTATGTGTTGTTGTGCTGTGCACCATTGATGCTCAGCCATATGTTATGTTATGTTATGTATATAAATGAATGCCATGTTATCATGACAATTAGTTGCGCGTATCCCGGTAGCCGATGGGCTGCGCGTTAGCCATACCAGCCAAGGGTTGCTGACCCCCTCGGGGGATCCATATTTCTTATACTGCAGGATGAGGATCGAGGAAGTGGAGTGGCTTTAGATCCTAGGATGCAGGTTTACTTTTGTATACTTTTGGATGTTGGCCTGGGATGCGCCTGTGCTCCTGTGGCGTTATATACATTTGGTTGTTGCAGTTTTACAGTGATGTTATACAGTGAAGGATATGTAAACACTCGGTATTGTATATGATGTATTTATGGTTTAGTTTTATGCTCGGGAGTCTGATCATCAGACCGGTACATTTGTATTTATTCTGCCTTGTCAACCACGTGGGTGGTTGACGGTGTTGTAGCACCGAAGCGTTAGTTACTGTTTAGTTATTCATTCCCGCTGCGATTTCATTCAGGTCATGTGCGTAATAGGGGTGTTCACGTTGTAGCACCGAACCGTTAGTTTTGTTTAGTTGTTATTTCCGCTGCGATTCAATTATTTTAAGTGCGTAGTAGGGGTGTTCAGTATTGTACTGTAGTATGGATGTATATATGAGCAATGTATTGTATTATTGTGGCTTGGATGTGAGACTTCTGCTAATTCCTAACTACCTAACTTCTAAACGTAAGTAATAAGTAAATTGGAATGATGAGTCCGATATAGCTTCGCCACGCGTGAGATGAGGAGACACAAGGTTGGATCCGATTCCTAGTTCTTAACTGGTCCACGCCCAAACCCCTTAAATGGGTAGCATCCGGATTGGTGAACCAAGTAAATCCTGGTGGTGGGATAGAGTAGTCCCCGGGCCGGAGGTCCCGACTGCTTGACTTGAGTAAGTAAGTAAGTAAGTATGATATTATGCGTAAGTATTGTGTAACGAGTAAAAGAGTAATCTCCACCCGATTAACCCGGGTGGACAAATGAAGCTAACAAGTATTGGGCATTGCATATGTATTGTGTATGGATTGAGTATGTAATGATTGTATTGTGCATGTATCGTGAATGTGTATTTCTGAAGAAGGTAAGTAAGTATTGTTGGACTTGTATAATCTCTTTGTATTGTTGGAGTGTATACGTGTATTTCCTTGCGTAAAGTTTATAGAGTATTGTGTATAAGATCATGTATGTATGTATGTATGTATGTTAATGAAATCAATTGCATGTATTCGACCAAGTGTCGGCGTACCCTACTAGTACGCGGGGTATCGGTTATCATATGCACGAAAGCTGAACCCCCTAGGGGGAACGTTTTTAGTGTGCAGTACCCGAAGCAGACATGGTCGCAGTAAGAGACCGGTGACAGTGTAGATTGTAGAGATATATTGAACTTGTAGCCTTGAAGTAGTAGTGTACCAAGGGGGTACACCTTGTGCATTGTAAGTATAGTATGGAGGATAAGGTAGATGTAGACTCTTAACGTATGATTGGAATTGAAAGAGGTATTGTATTCGTGTAAGGAACTTAGTTAACTCGTTATGTATATTGTATTGAATGGTATTGTAAAGAGCAAGTGTTGAATGGAGCAATGTAGTATTTGGTTGGTAAATGGAGTAGGTATTTAGATGTGTAGTACTCGGATTCCGGTCCATCAGACCGATGCTGTATGTATAGTAGTAGTAGTAGTAGTAGTAGCCTTGTTAGTCACGGGGGTGGCTAACGGCATTGTATCACCCTTCGTTGATTATGTAAGTATCCACTGCGTGAGTCTGGATTGTATAAGGAATTGGACGGTAATGACATATTAGCGGTAGGGGTGTTACAAAAGTGGTATCAGAGCAAAGTATCGCTCTGATGACTGGAAATACCGAGTTTAGGAATACCGAGTTAGGAATTAGAGTTTAGGGCTAAGGGCTGAGTGTTAGCATTAGAGATATCTAGTTAGGAACTCTCGGTGTGTACCGGATACCTACAATACCAGACCCCCCTCCACAAACCACTGTATAACTTGGGAAAGAACGCCATAGAGAAGGAAAGTCCTCTCATACTCGGGAAAACCCTATCTGGCAGTCGTGAAACAATCACACAGTAAACAGGAACCGGTATACAGTAGATTCCAGGAATTGGAAGACCCGGAGATGGATCCCGGTTGAACAACAATACCCGCACTTAATAGCGGTGGAATGAGCACTCCAACTACAAGGAGGCTACAACTTACAACAGCGTGGTGCGACCTGCTTAGTAGTCGCAAGGATTTGGCTAGTCAGCCAGCAGCAGGAAAAGAAGCACTAAGCGTGCAACAAAGCGGAAAAAGGAACAGTAACAAAACCCGAGACACCAGTCTATGGGCAGTAATATCTAACTAATACCATCAACGGTATGCTAGCCGACTAAGGACATAGTCGGTAGTAATTAATTTCAAACATGCAATGCCAAAATGGTAATAAGACCTGGCCAACATAGCTCAGGCACCTACAAGGACGTTCACGGGATACAATCCGACAGGACTACCAGAGTAGTGCCTAAACAAGCTAAGGCTCAATAACCACGGTAAACCAGTGGGAACGAGCAACAAGGAAAAACATAAGACGAATAAATGGGGATCTCCAAGGATTGGAGAAGTACCCCGGTCAAGGACAACCATGTCAAGACCAATGAGAAGTTACCTAGAGCAAGTATTCCCAAACCTAGATCATAAGATCAAGGGAAGAGACAACAAGACCATTAATATAAGTGGAAACCATACCCAGATCGGTATAGGATTACAGAAAAACCAACAGTACCACGCACTTGCCATGGCAAGTGCAATAAGACAGGATCAGTAGATGAACACTAACACACCACAAGTACATAGTAATGTACCGAGACCGCAAAGAACGACTACCGGACCAATCCTAACAACAGAAGAATGGAACCTTGGAAGGCCTAACGGCCTGACCATTGTATTAAGGACATACCAGTCAGCGAGAAGCTGGACTTGGTCAAGACCTCAAACATGGCTATGCCATGAAGAACATCTTTTGACAACCGGACTATTATTTCAAATCAATTTACTTTCAAAACCACAAACCTTCTTTTTAAACCTTGGATTTTTAAAACCAAACCACATATTACGGTGAGTAATCATGATACAAAGGAGTTGACAATAGAATACTCACCTAGGCGTGACGAGCACTACGAGTGTACCCAATTACGGATGTGGGACAACCGCACTCCAAGGAGCTTGCGGGCCTGACATAGTTAGGTAAGTGGTAACGTATCAACATGGTACCCCCATATGTATACATTAGTGCACGAAATAACGGGAGGTAGTCACTCCACTCTACGGAACATCAGTAAGTTCAAACCAAAAGCTGGACACCTCAGACGATACAGGCGAAGGAATACAGTTAAGTAATGAGTATAAAGAACTCAGAGAATCCTCTGAAGATAAGGAATGAGGGTTAGAAAGCGCAAAGCGCAGACAATAAGTACCAGACTTGGATATGTCTCAAGGACTACAAACAAATACACGGCAGCTGGAAGGGATACCCAGCCTGAACACAGTAAGGCGAATGCCTAACGTGAACGCGATAATGTTCAACAAGCGGGACGGAGTTCCCAAGAACAACTACGAAATTACCAGGGAGCATAATCCATCATTGAAGAGGATGATAAACCTAGTCTTAAACACTAGGAGCAAGTATGAACAGTCTGCCCAAGAACGGGAGACGTTATAACCCAAAAAGGGATAACTCAAAATACAATACCACAAGGCGGTATAGTAGGCACAACATACCATAGACATTAGCAGGATGTAACGGCATAACGAACAGCACCCAGGGACAATCCTTGAAGAGTGTCTGGGATAACAACAGTTGAACAAGCATCATGATAAGAGCACATAGGCTAGAACGAACACTCGGTTAGGACACAGAAGGGATTTCACTTAACAGGAAATACCCTCAACCGCAAGAAGGCACTAATTAGCACCAGGGTGCCTAAAAGGGGTCTCCTATGAACGGAAGCGTGATGGCACGACTTGCCATGGAGCCCAGTAATACCTTCAACTTATGAGGTATATAAGGAGTGGAAACATGCATAAGCAGCTTGCAAAGAGCATAGCTTGCAGCAATAAGGCTCAAAAGCCATAAACCAAGTGCGCTATATAACTTAAACTATTGCAAAACCCACTATATTTAAAAACAAGACTTGCAGAAGAACGCCAGAGGGAAGGAAAGACCTGAAATACCCCAAACCTTAATATGTTAATTAACTATGTAATTATAATTTTCTAAGGCTAATTAAGTCCTTAAGATTATTGGTGAAAAAAAAAGAAAAAGAAAATGCGTAAAAGTCACAAAACGTGAAGATGCGTATTTAATTATTTTAGGAGGTACATAACCTTCATAAGGGTTATAAATATATTTCTATACCTTAAATTACACATTAAGAACATGTGGGAAAAATCCCGGAAGAAAACGGATTCAAACAATGCGTTAAAACGCTAACGGAGTCTTAAGGCGCGTTTTTCGAGAAAACCCGAAAACGTGACTTTAAAAAGTTAAATGACCCCGTAAAAAAATAATAGTTGATTTTGTGACTATAATTAAACATTAATGGGAGTTTAATAACCATTAAAAGTAAAGGAATGAGAAAATTCCAGAAAACGGTCCCGGTTAGCGAATAGTGCAAAACCGGGTAAATAAACGAGCGTTTTTTATTAAAAGACGAAAAACGCTCCAGCGTGTTTACAGTAGTGGGCCGGTTTTATTAATGTAAACAGCTCACTCACATAAGACTAGTTAACTAATTAATTAAGTCAGGAGAGACAAAATAATAAAGGGGCACAAATACCCCACCTAACTCTCTCTCCTTCCTTATTTTCCTTTTTCCCCTCTCTCTCTTCTTCTCTTTCCTCTCTTTTCTCTCTCTCAGCCGGTCCCTTCCTCCCTCTCTGCCGATGGAAATCTCCAACCTAGCCAACAATGGCTTCTCCACTTCTTCTTCATCCCTAAGCTCCATTTGAGCTCCAAATCAAAAATAAATCACATATTCTTCTTCCTCTCACCTTCCTCTATCATCCTCCCTTTTTGAAATTTCAAAAGGATGAAGTTGGCCTCCATGGGTTTTCACCATTTGAGGAGAAAATGGCACCAATGAGAAGCTTGGAGTCTCCTCTTCCTTCTAAGGTAAAGATTTCCAAGAAAAAGTCGTTTTTCCTTCATCTCACGGTGTAATCGATTTTTCACCATTGTTGATACCTTGTTTTTCTCCTTGTTCTTGAGCCCCAAATTGACCCTTCAATGGTGGAGTAATTTCCTTCTTGATCCAAGGGTGGGAATCCCTCTTAAAAACTTCAAGAAGGTAAACCCTAACTTTGTGTTCTAGCCCTTTTATTGAATTGAGATATTCCAAGGGTTTAGGTAATTAATTAAGTGTGTTTGTGTGTTCTTGGATGTTGGGATGGAGTTTGGAAACTCCATACCCTCTGGACCGATTTTTGGAGAAGATGAGGAGCAAGAGGTGAATTTAAGGGACTTGTAAAATTAAGGTAAGAAAACTACCTTAAACCTTGTTATAAATTGTTTAAGTGTTTGGGATGGGAAAACAATTTAATGAAACCGAAATTGTGAGTTGAAATCCATGTTGAAATGTGTTTAGTTGGTGTTGGTGAGGTTTGTGAACTAATGTTGAATTGAGGGCCTTAAGAGCCAATTATTGTGAGTTTGTGATTGATAAATGTGGTTAGTGAGATTATGGAGATTTTTGGTGGTTATGTTGTTGTTGATGAGATTTGAGGATTTGTAATGTGCTGTTAGGACCCTTGAAAGGGTGTGGCTAGATTAGGGATGAGAAGATGTATATTGATGAAATGGAGATGTAAAGTTTATGGGGAGGTTATGGCAAAATTTTAATGGAAAATGAATGCTGGATGATGGATTGATGGATGAGAGAACTTAGGTATTGAATTGGGTTGTTTGATGTTGAATAGAGTGGAGTGTTGGACTTGTAATAGTGGATAAATAATGGAGATAAGAGAGTGCAAATCTGTAGCATGATGGTGAGGAAACACTTTTGGCATAGTGGTTATCATAATTATGAAACACCACTTAGAGGAACTAAAGAGAAAACATTATAAGTGCTAGGGATTTTGGTAAGAAACATTGTAAGTGTTTGTGGAGTTATAAATTGAGCCTTGTGGTTGTTGTATGAAGGGCAAATGTGCTAAATGATGTTAGAACACATTAGGAGGCTCGAGGAGAAGTTTGGAAAAAGATTGGACAATTTTGGGCAAATTCTGGTGGCGTCCGACCCAGGGGTCCGACCCACAGTTGGGTCGGACGGCCTCTGTTTGGTCACCCGTAAATGTTTCTGTAATGGTCCGACCCAAACGGTTGGGTCGGACATGGGTCGGACGGGAGAGGTTAAAAGACGGTAATGTTTCTGGAATGGTCCGACCCAGAAGGTTGGGTCGGACATGGGTCGGACAAGGTGAAGGTTTTCAGACCCGAAGGTTACTGGAAGGGTCCGACCCAGTGGTGGGTCGGACGGTGGGTCGGACAGACCAAAAACCTACAAAAAAAAAAGAAAAGAAAATGACAAATGTAGTTAACCCTAGGGGGTATAATGAAGGTAATCTAGGGTAAGTCTAGGCATTTAAAACATGTCATGTAATCATGTAAAACACTTAGCAAGCTTGAAGTTAAGTGAATAAATTAACCGACATTATTAATCATGTCTAGGAGCTACGTTGGCGGGACTCGTACGCAGCAAGGACCAAGGTATGGTTTTCTTGCAACCTGTGTCCTACCGGATTACACCGGCTTGTATGCCAATGTGTTTTTCTGTGTGTTTGCCACCTTGCAAGATAAAGCATGAAATGAGTTTACAGTAATTCACTATTGTGGCGTAATTAATTCCGATACCGCTTAACCTTAGTTATGTGTTAAATAATAGTTAACCGACTTTAGGTTCACATAAGTGATCGGTATTCGGAATAAACGTCCCGGCCCATGGGAACGTTCTAACTACGGCTATCCGTGCGTTAGTGTATGTTGTGATTATGTGTGAGGTATGTGGCTTGTTGGATATGTTGTTGTTGTTATTGAATACAATTATTCATGTTTGTTAAAAAGGGATATTACTCCCCATATGTGCCTAACCGAGTTAGTAACACTATGTGATGTATGTATGTGGTAAGTTCCATAAGGGAACCTCTAACTAATAAGTATATGTTATGTATGGAGAGGAATCCGGTTGTTCCGGTCGCGCGTGTTGTTTGGGAGTTAATACATATATGAGAATTAACTCCCATCCTGTTATGTTAGGGTTGTTTTCCTTCATTGGATTTCGACCTCCCACTAGCTTAGCCAAAGCTTACCTACCCGACCTCCACATCAGGCTAGGAGGGAAATTATGTATAATGTTGGTAGGGTGTCGATGCCTAAGTTCGCTTCGACTCCCTCTTTGTTATGTTACGGTTGTTCTTCCTCCTGGAATTACAACCACCCACAAGCTTAACCAAGGCTTACCTACCTCATCACTATTGGAGTTAGGGGGGAATTATGTATGTTGTGATCGGTCCTATATGAGGCCGCCACTCAAGTAAAAGAAATGTATGTATGTTGTGCTCGGGCTTATATCACCCTGGCATTCCCTAAGTTAAGTTATATCCTCTCAGAGGAGAGAAATTAAGTTGAGTATGTTATAAAGTGAAGTGTACTGTTATTGAGTGTGTGTGTTAATTTGTGTTTGTGCCCTATTAATGATTGTTTTCTTATAAGCATGATATGTATGTGAGTTTGTGCATGTTTGAAATAAATAAACCACATGCTAAGACGACAAATAGTTGTGCGTGGCCTGGTAGCATGCGGGCTGCGGGATTACCATACCAGCAAAGGTGCTGACCCCCTTTGGGGGCTCCCATACTTTTCAGGTACAAGATCTGGAAGCCGTTCGAGAGTAGGACGGGGTAGTTGTTGTATGTGGGCGTTCATGCAAATTGTGCAAGTGTTGTAGGTGTAGTAAGACCGAAATTTGTATCGGCGTTAGTTAGTAAATACTCGGTACAGTTGTAATGTAAGTGTATAATGGATGTTGAACACGGAACGGAATTTATGTGTAGTTGCTCGGGAATTTAGTCCATCAGACCGGTACGATGTATGTATGTTAGCCTTGTTAGCCACGTGGGTGGCTAACGGCGTGTAACACCAAAGAGTTAAGTGAGGGTGTGAGTTATGTTTTCCGCTGCTAAGTATTGTTAAGTGTGTTATTTGTAGTTGGGGTGTTACAAGACCTCTCATACTCGGGAAAACCCGATCTGGTAGTTGTAAAATAGACTTTGTAAGGAGAAACAACCAGTCATACGGTAGATTCCAAGAACTGGAAATCCCGAAGACGGTTCCCGTTCCAACGACAATAACCGTACTGAACGGCAGTAGATTAAAGATCCTAACCAGAGGATAACTAAATTTGCGGCACCATGGGGCGACGTGCTTCGCAGTCGCGAGAACCATGCGCAGCCAACAAGAAGGGAAGCATAGCTACACAATGAGCAGAAAAGCGATGTAACAAAACCCGAGACAAGAGAGTCCACGGACTATAACGTTTGGCAATACCGTCAACAACGGTATACAACCGACTAAAGAATCGGTCGAGGTTGGATCAACTCCAAACCTACAATGCCAAAGGGAGGTAATACCCAAATAACATAGTTCGGACAACTATGAGAGTAATCATTAAGCTTACACTAACAGGACTACCACGTAGTTCCTAAGGATCTGATAAACCTCGGTAACCACCTCCAAATGTGGGAACGAGCTATGGAGCAAGGTAAATGGAGTACAACAAGGATCGGGAAGCACCCGAATTAACAACAACCTTACCAAGAATACTGAGAAGTACTCAGGGAATTGATCACTAAGATCAAAGGACCGAAGGAAGACCCAATAAACCACCAAATATGGATGGAAACAATACCGCACCAGGTATATGGTAACCTAAAAACCGACGTACCCGCGCACTTGCCAAGGCAAGTGCAGCAACAACAAGACAAGTTGGAGGACGTTTAACAACTAACAAGTACTTACTAGAGTACCACCATGACGATGGAAGCAAAGGCAGGATTACCGAACTTAAGAATTTTAAGAATGAAACATACCAATCAGCGAGGAGCTGAACTTGGTCAAAACCATGGACTTGGCAACGTCCTGAAGACTTTCTTATGAACTCAGATTTTTATTTCAAAACCCAAACCTTTTCTTTCAAACACAAACCTTTTTCTTAAAGCCTCAAAAATTTTAAAACCAAACCAGAGAATCACGGTAAGTTATCATAGAGTGATACAAGAGGAGTGACAACAGAATACTTCACCTAAGCGTGTGACGAGCACTACGAGTATACTCAAATATGGGATGTGGGACGACCGCACTCCGAAGGAGCTTGCGGGCCTGACAGACCATTTGAGTTAGTCGGGTAAGTGGTAACGTACCAATATGGTACCCCACGTATGTATACATATGGTGTACGAAACACGGGAAGTAGTCAGCTCCGTTCTACGGATCATAAGTGAATTTAAACCCGAACAGTTGGATACCTCGAACAATCGAAGGAACTCAGATTAGCTTACAAGCTAAAGGAGTTAAGAACTTACTCAAGGAGGACGATTAAGAGTTAAAAAGCACAAGAAGCACTAGTAGTTGATCAAAGACATTGGATATGTCTCAAGGATATTGAAGCAAAAGCATATTAGGTGGAATGGAAACCCAGCCTAAACACAGTAATGCAAGGCCTATCATGAACACACAAATATTCAAAGAACAAAGAGAAATACCAAGAGTGATCATCTAAGGTACTGGAGAATACCGTTCACCACCGAAGGAAATATCAAACCGGTTAAAAACGTAAGAGAAGCACACGTGGTCTACCCTAAGAACGGGAGACATTGTAGCCCTAAACGGGACAACTGAACACACTCAAATGTTAGCCGGATGTAACGGCATAATCAACAACACCCAGAAGCAATCCATAAAGGGTATCAAAGTCAACATAGTGGAACGAAGTGTCGTAATAAGAGCACCAGAGCTATAACGAACACTCGGTTAGAACACCGAAAGGATCCCACTTTCCAGGGGATACCCTAAACTTGTAAATGGTACCAATCAATACCAAGACACTTGAAGGGCATCCAATGGACGGAAGCGTGATGTACTGATCCTATCAAAGAGCTCAATAATACCTCCAAGCTATTTCATGGTATACGGAGAAGCAATGCTGGTGATCAGCCTAAGATGAGCAAAGCCCTAGCCAGGAACCCATTACAATACATAATTCAATGGTTGCAAAACCATTATGAATCATAGAAAGAGTTGCTAAGAACGGCACCAGTAAGATGGTTTAATAACCAATGAGCAAGGATATCCCTCATTAAAGTGAGACCACGAGAGTGGTGAACACATAGATTCCAAGAAGGGAATACCATCAGTTAATACCTAATAATACATCTCCTTCAGAACTACTCAGGTAGTGAAGCTTGAGCGTATAGACATTGCCAAGCAATAACTTGAATAAGATGAAACCAAAGAAGGCTTTAATAGCAATTATTGGAAACCGAGGAGTAATCGGTTAAGAAGAAATATATGAAGTATGAACCTGAAGGGTAAAACCAGTAACGCTCAAGGAGCTCAGAGATATAAAAGAATGTCATATGCTATAAACAGCCAAGTAAATGGCGAACCATTGTCTAATGGTAGAAATGCATGAGCAGAAGCTAATGCAATAGCGGATGCCATGGAGACAAATGTCGTAAACAAATACGAACATGGTGCGCAGCAAGCGACCACTACAGGTGAAGAAATCACAATGAGATAGAGTTGATGAATAGAGATAGTAGACAGACTGAGAAACAAGGAAACAATGTTTGTTCCTATTGCAATCACACTAAAGATTTACTGCCATGGGTTTATGTTGGGGGTTTAACCTAACGGCAAGTGTACCGGTCGATTATAGCAAGTTTTCCTAAGTAGTATTCCCTAGGTTATCAAACCAAAGGAGGTTGTGTCTAGTTTAATTTTTACTCACAAACAAAACAAGAATAATATAAAAATAACAGGAAATTGGGGGTTTTTGTATGTGATAGTGATTGCTGTAAAAGAGATCGATAAGCAATAATAACAGGAAAATAACTGATTTAAATTTGATTGATAAAGGAAATTCCGGTTTACTACTGCTCCCTAGATCTGCAATTTCTTTCCCTAAGTGATTTATACATAATTCTGAATAAAACTCTAGAATAAAGGCAATTCGCATCCGGTCTCCCGCTCAACGAATTCTAATTAGCAAAGACCGAACCCTAACTCTCGTTATGAATCCACTGTTTACTAATTGCTTTAAGCATGTTCTAGATTAATGGTCAGCTAGTGGTTTATAGGAATTACCATCTTTATACTAACTGGTTCTTTCCCTGTAGTCAATTGATAGTCGTAGTTCTCACTTATAAGCTAACAAACTGATAAACTCAATAATTGATCAGATTAAAGAAAGTTTAGGAATTCATAAGGGAAACGAACTTCATTCTTTCCCTGTAGTCAATTGATAGTCGTAGTTCTCACTTATAAGCTAACAAACTGATAAACTCAATAATTGATCAGATTAAAGAAAGTTTAGGAATTCATAAGGGAAACGAACTTCATTCAATTGTACTGCAGAAAATCACAAAGGTTCAGAAATAATTAATCTAGGGATACATAGTAAACCGAAATTAAAGGTGACTACTCAGCCATAGACATAATAACAATGCTCAATTTAAACAAAATAAGGATAGAGGGATTTAGCAGAAAAACTGATTATAGAAGTCATCGCCGATTCTACAGTTTCCTCTCGTGTCTGTGTCACGTCCGGGTATCTGGGGTCGGACGTAGATCCGGACGCGCTGTTGAGGGTCAGTCCGGATTCGGACGTATATCCAGACGTGGCTTAATGAAGCGCGTGAGCAAGTTTTTGTGTCTGTAACCGAGGGAGAATGAATATGGAGAAAGATAAGTGAATGGAGATGAACGATTGATCGTGAATAAGGAAGTAGTATGGAGGAGAGTGTATTGTGTAGATGGGAGTGTCTGGTGCGAATGAAACAGGAAATGAACGAGAGCTTAAATAGGCTTGAAAAGTAAAAACAAGGATTAGTGGTGAGTTGGGTAAGAGTGATTGAGTATGGGCTAAACTGCTTGAGCATGGGCTAAACTTCTGCTTTCGGCTGATAATTGCGCCGAAAACGTAATTATCAGCCTGATGTATTTTTATTTTTCATCTTTGTGTAACGTCCGGATCTCTGTCCGGATCCGGACATGAGATAGAGGTTTTGGATCTGAATCTCGGGTCACGTCCGGTTTTGCGTCCGGATCCGGACGTGTTCTTTAACGGGCGTCCGGATTTGCGTCCGGGTAGGTTTGGCCGGACGTGACCAATTTTTGCGTCTCTTTTTCTGATTTGTTCCCCGTTTGTTGCGTTGTAATCCTTATGACGTAAAATCTTCCTTTCCATGGGTTTTTCCTGTATTTAACACATAAAATGCGTTATTTCATATCAAAACATCAATCTTAGGAAAAACACATAATAAGTGGGAAACATTGCCTAAACTGTTACAGATTATAATCTAATTAAACCCTAAAAAGCCAATATGTTTCACACTTATCAGTTTACGCCTCTGTGTAGGACTGAGTGTTTTGGTATTGCACTTATGCAGTGATGACCTAGTGGGATAGCTAGGAATTTTGGAAGATGACAATTGTGGTAAAAGTAGAAGGAAACCTACGAAGTAAAAAGGACCGACGCATAGAAAATGCAAGGTCGTACCAGTAAAGAACTCTTGTACAAACCAGCTTAGTGGGCATAATTCAGAAGCTACTGACAACAGAGAAAGCACTACAACTAAGTAGTGACGTAACCTCAACCGACAATAAGTCAGAGGAACCCGGTGAATAATCATGGGAGTACGAACAATATGTACATTGATTCCAGAGAGCTGGATAGAAAACCTGTAACTCATTGAGTTCGCGTACGGTAAAAGAATACCACGCTTGATTAATAAACCTTATTCCCAAGATAAAAGGGGGGATGTATAACACATTAAGCATGACGAGAAGGGTAAACAAACCCTAGGTTATCAGGGTCGTGCAGCAAAAGCTAGTGGGCCCAAATTCTAAGGTATAATACACCTAGTGAATGAATGGATAATTATCAATGCCTTGAAGCCTCTAAGGCTAGAACCGAACCCGGTTAAGAGTTAAACAACTCCGATGAGAATTCTTGGTGCAGGGACTAACCAACAATATGGTTAAGACCCTCTGACCAGAATACATTGTATAATAGACCGCATGGAAGTTGAACCACTCCATGACGGCGGAATTCCTTTGACCTATGTCCAATGTTGACACATGGTAGATTATGTGGGCGTAATCCCTTTTTAAGGGGGGTAGGGCGAAAACCGTGAAATGTATGTTTTACGTGTTAATGCGTAAACTACAATGCACATAGCGTAAAAGAATTTGTTTTGATGATTGGTACTTATGTTATATAAACATAGGTATACCATTCATAGTGTAATTGTGGTTGATTGTGAGACTTGAAGTGGAAAGGAGTATTGATTGGGAGATTTGAAGTGGAAAGGAGTAGAGAAACTCTAGGGGAATGAGAACCCCGATTGGTAATGGTATGGGGAATGAGTATGTTTGGGAGACTTGATGAGTATAAATCGGTATGAAACCGATGTTGAACCTAGTGGGAAGTGAGTCCCCCAGGTAATTTGAGTTGATTTTTTTTGTGAATAATTTGAGGATAGAAATTGATTTTACTTGTGAATGATTTGAGGATAGAAGAACTAATTGGAAAACTAACTGTTGAAATTCTTGGGTATAGAGGTTGAAGATAGGATGAGTAACAATTGATGAGATGAGTAGTAAAAGAGTAAATGGATTCTAGAAACTGGTAAATGTATGGTTGTATGATTAGAAAGATAAAAAGATAGAAAAGGAAATTAATGCTTGACTATTTGATTGTGTGAATTGGAGTGGGAGGTGGAACTTGGTTTGCTAGCGATCAAGGGAAACCGAACACCAAAGTGGGGTGGATGGATAGTTCAACACCAATGCTGATCACATTGGGGTAGAATGACTCTTGAAGCTCCTTATAAGTGGCCACAAGTAATCACACTAGTAATAAGTGAAATTAATATAAATTGGAACTCGGAGATGTATTGAGTTTTCAAAATGAATTTCCAAACTGATTTTGGCACAAATGAATTTCTTCCAACTTGAGAATGAGGATCAGTTTTGAAACCGCCCCCACGGGCGCTAGTGGATCTTTCATGGCTAGGCACCGGTATCGGGTTGAAACCATGGAAGTGAAGCTAGTTGTGAGTCGGTGGAAATGATGAATAGTTTTGAAACCATTACAACAGACGAGCAACAGTACTAAGTGACCGGTAGAACGTTTGTAGTGTGTGTTTTGTATTTGTCCAAGGGCCGCCGGATATGTGTAGTCTGGTCAGGGAAGAGTACCCACTTTGGAGCCTGAGGATTCTCTAGAGGTGCAAATGAATTTGATCAGAACCAAAGGACCGTAGAGCCAGAAAGACTAAGTGCTCAATGTCATGGCGGCCATGAACCAGAGAGCGTAAGTGTTCAAACGTGACCGGTACCTGAGGGATCACTCGATATGGGAGAGGACTGTTGTGCCTTCTTTATCTACGGATGGACCCCATGGAGAGTTTTGCACAATGATATTTTTGGTTGCTATGCATGCTTGACATGTTGTTTGGATGTGTGGTATGCATTGAGTCAGACATTAGAGTCTGTCAGGTTATATAGAGTTTATAACCTTTGTATTGAGTACCTTGGTGACTAACAATCTTAGATTCACCAACTTTGAGGGCAAAGTTCTTTAAGGGGGGTAGGTTGAAATACCCCGAACTTAATTAGGGTGATTAAATTACTCTAATACGATATTGAGGGCCTATTAGTGCCTAATGAGGTTTGGTAAAAAGAATAAATCCAAAAGAAACAAGAAAACGCCTAAAAAGCGAAAAACGCTAAATTGAGCGTTAAATGACCCTAGGAGGAATACAACCTTGAAAAGGGTATTGGATGGATTTTAAAGGCTTAATAAGGTCTAAATAATATATGGGAACAATTCTCGAAGAAAATGGATCCATAAAACGAATTAAAACACTAATAAAGCTTTAGCACACGTTTTTCGAGGAAACCCGAAAATGTGACTTTAAGTGGTCAAATGAACCCGTAAAAATTATAGTTCATCAAATAACTATAAATAAACATTAATGTAAGCTTAAGAGCCATTAAAATTAAAGAAACGAGAAAATTCCGGAAAACGGGCCCGGTTAGTGAATAGTGCTAAAACCGGGTAAATTAACGAGCGTTTTCTGTAAAAAAATGAAAAACGCTCGAGCATGTGTTACTGTATGGGGCCGGTTTTAATATATTAATCAGCCCCTCTCACACTCTCACCTAGCTAAGAAGAAAAAGAAAAGTCAATAAAGTAAAAAGGTACTAAAGTACCTTTCTTTTCTCTTTCCTCCCATTTCCCTCTTCTCTCTCCTTCCCTCCTTCTCCCCCACCGAATTCTCTTACTTCCTCCTCCCTATTCTGGTGATTTTGAACTCCCTCAAGAGCTTCCATGGCAGCCCCTCTTCATCCTCTTGCTCAAGCCACAAAAATGCTCCAAATAAAAAACAAAACACATATTTGTGTTCCTCTCATCATTCTCTCTTTTCAAAATCCGAAAAGGATGAACTTCATATGCATGGGTTTTCCCGATTGGAAGAGAAAATGACATCTTCTAGAAGCTTGGAGTCCCCTCTCTCTATTAAGGTAAAAATCTCCAAGAAAAACTCATTTTTCTTCCTTCTCCTTTGGTGACCGATTTTTCCCCTCTTGTAATGCCTTGTTTTCCTCTTGTTTTGGAGCTTTGTTTCAACACTCCAATGGTGGTGGAACACCCTTCTTGATTCAAGGGTGAAAACCCCTCTTAAAAAGCTCCAAAGGTAAACCCAAACTCAAGGTATTCTAAGCCTTCCATTGAATTGGTGTATTCCAAGGTTTAGGATTTTAATTATGTTAAATTATGTGTTTCTTGGGTGTTGGGATGGAGTTTGGCAACTCCATTCCCATATGGCCGATTTTGATCAAGAGAAAGAGAAGGAGGAGATTGGAAAAGAAAAGAAGGAATTGTGAGCTTAAGGTAAGAAACCCACCTTAATGCTTATCTTGATTATTTTAGAACTTGGGATGGGTAATTAAAAGAATGAAACCAAAAACTTATGTTAGTAATGTGTTTGGATGATATGAGAGAGAATTGTGAAATTATGTTGAATTAAAGGCCTAAGTGCCATTGTATTTGAGATTTGAGCTATATTGTTGTTTGAAGAGATATTGGTGAATTTTGGATTGATATGGTGTGCTGGTAGGACCCTTATGGGTGTGGCTAGATTAGTAATGGAAATTGGTGAGAATTGTTGGATTGGGATGTGTTAGGTTTATGGGGAGGTAATGGCAAAATTTTGGTAGAAATAAAGTGTTTTAGGGGTTGTAAGGAGTAAGAACAACCTAGGGGATGAACTAGGTATTGTAAGGGATTTATTTGGATTAGTTAACCACTCTTGAGTTGATATAAGAGTAGGAAAAGGAAGAGGTAAAATCTGTAGCAAGGGGGTATTGAAATGCTTTGGAAAAACTAGAAAAGGAGCTAGTGTGCAAGACTTAGGAAATGAGAGTTGAACTTGGTTTTAGATAGTGCAATTGTCTAGGGATGAATTAGTCATGGTCAATGATGATTTGGTGAAGTGGTAGGAGGTTGGAAACCATCAAGAGGAAGTTAGAAGTGCACAAGTGTGCAAAGTGCAAAATGTGGAAATTGAATTTGTTGAATTTGAGCAAGGATTGGGTAGTGGATTAAACCAAAGATTTGGAGAGGTTTAGAGCATGGTTTGAGGTGTTTAATTATGTAGAAAAATTGTTTAAGTTTATGGAATGATTAGGGGTGGATTAAGAATTGATTTGGGGTTGAAAAATCCACTAAGTAGCAATTTTTAGCAGGGTCCGGGACCTAGGATATGTACCAAGTCCCGAACCGCATTAAAAATCATATCGATAGTGAATCCTGCAAGTGGTCCGCGACCTAGGTCCAGGACCAAGTCCTGGACCAATAGTAAAAACAGGACGAAAGTTGATCTCTGCATTGGTCCAGGACCTTGGGTCAGGACCAAGTCCCGGACCACCCTCATAAATGCCTAGAAAGTGTTTTTAAGGGTTCTAAACATGGGGGATTGATTGGTATTGGTTTTAGATGATGTTTAGGAGTTGTTCGGTGACCTTCAAAGGTCCTAAAAAGTGTAAACAAGTTTGAGAAGTGATTGAGGAACTAAGTACACTAAGTTAAACCGAAATAACGGGTTAACGGGGTAAGTACGGGAGCAACAATTATGTACCTACCGTATCGCCTTAATATTAATAGAACCATTTGACATGTAATTAGTTGTTCAAGATTAAGACACGAGGAACTGTTGGAAGAAATATGTGACTACTTCTACCACATAGGTAGTGTACCTAATCGTTTTGCGGGATAGTGGATTCGTGGGGTTGTCATACTCTTGGGGACCTCGCTGTGGATAACTGAAAGTGGATTAAATTTACTGAGACTTCTAATAAATAGATTTTATCATTTTTTAAAGGAGAAGAAATAATCGAAAACTTAACTTAAACAAAATAATAATAAAAACAATTAAAACAAAATAATAAAAATAGGAATTATCAATCTTTTTTGTCTTTTAAGAAAACATCCCGGGTTGTTCTGCTCACCTATTTTATCAATTATATAATATAACTTTACCACTTAAGTAATAAACTCAGAAACTATAAATAATTCGTTGACGACTAAATCTAACGAACCCTAACCAGTTGCTAGAACTAGCAGCAGACTAATGCTCTAATCCGGACACAACCGATCGCATAAAGAACAGCTTCTATTTGAGACTAATTAACCTATAGGCCGGATCAGGCTTCTAGCTGTTAATCAGGTTTATCTTCCCACGTCTTGTTATATATCTCAGCTCTCGCATGTTGATTAGAAAACTACAAATATTGCTTTAATAATTGATCAGAGAATTAAAGCAGATCAAGAACTGGAATTAAACTACTACTTTAGATAAAATCATAGTGGAAAGCTTAACATAACATAATTATATAAAATAGGCTCGCATCCCAAACCTGGGAGGGCTTAAGTTTATTAATTAAATATAACTATATATAAACAACGTTATAACTATATATAAACAACGTTTAAACAAAATAAGAGAAAGGGTAGAGAAAACTCCAGCTAGCAAGTTGACTCTGAATCCTAGCTCCGCCTCTGTATCCACGTCGTCCGTAATAATAATACTAATTAATGGCAATGATGTGGTGTGGTGGAAAAACAAATAAAAATGGAGAAAACGGGGAGAAGAGAAATGGATGTGGTCGTATGGTAGTGGAGAGTGTACGTGGTGAGCTAGCTTTGGATTTCAAGAAGGGATGATCAATACTGAAGGGAACGTAGCTTATTTATAGGAAAGGTGGAGAAGTGTGAATGGAATAAGATAGGTGTGAGTTTGGTGAGCAGATCCGTGAAAGTTGCAGTCAGAGATTTAATTCATGGTTGGCAGCAGCAATTGATTACAGACAGAGCGGGCGTCACTTGAGTGAATTAAGGTAGGCGCCGTGTGCAATTAATGAAGGAGCAGTTCGAGCGAAGGAAGAACGAAAAATGAAACTGTTCGGGTCTGAATTGGTCACGTCCGCCCCTGCGTCCTCGTTGGCGTCCGCCTAAACATACGCGGTCTTCTCCTCTTGTCGTCCGCGTCCTGTCCGCGCAAAGTCAGGCGGTCGCTGCTGCTGTCTCTAATCCGCCTCTTGTCCGCGCAAAGTCAGGCGGTCGCATGAGATGTCTGGCGTGATCTTTTTACACGAGCACCAATCTTTATCAAATCAATTCTATTTTCTTTCTTCTAACCGCCTCTGTTGGAAATATCCATCTGGTGTACTCCTCCCTCACGTGATGAATTCAAATTAGTGTTGATGTGTATTGCCGTGAGTACCTCGGTGTGTGTATACATTGATAATTAGATAATAAATATCTAATATACATCTTCTCTTTTTGTGCTGTACGGTAGTGATGTACCAATGTCAATATTAAATCATGATTCAATTATTTCCAACAACTACTCATAATGGAATAATGCAGCCGTGATTAGATGATAGCGAGTTGGCATGATGACCGGTGGTGATGATCAAATCATTATATAATGATTAGTCAACACATACTCTCATTTGGACACAACTTGAACAAGGCCTAGATTCTCTGTTTTAACTCTGTTTTGTACCTCATTTATTGTATTAGAAAGCTCATGAGATCATCTATCCATTAACATGGTTTTTTCCTACATTTAACACATAAAATATATCAATTCATATCAAAACATAAATCTAGGAAAATCGTAAGATAAGTGAGAAATATTACTTAAAATACTGCAAATTATAAGGTAATTAAACCCTTAAAAGTCTATATATTTCGCACTTATCAAACTTCCTCACACTTATCTTTTGCTTGTCCTCAAGCAAATAAAGAACGAACTTTCTCTAAGGTCACAGTATCAAACTCCGGGATTCAACAATCGGGAAGGAAATACAAGCTAAATGGCAATCAAAAAGAATAATCCTGCTCTAGATGTAGGTTTTTGTAAACAGTGAAGAACAGAAATTTTTTAGAAGAGCATGGACAAGTAGATTTGTGTAAAAATTGAACATAGATTAGCTCGGAACCTTCCACCAATTTTTTCTCATCCCATGGATGACAAGGGGTGTGAAGTAACACCTTATTCCGTGATACCTTTCAACACCACATACTCATGATCAAAATATGAAAAATTGCGACAATCATTCAGCATCAAGAGTTTTGTATGTTATTTTTTTTCTTGTTCGCACAATTTTTTCATCCCCTAGACTTTTCTCTTCACCCATGTAGCGGCTTTGGGCCTTCTATCCCAGATCACAAGACCTTAGGTAGATGGGTGATGAGGCACCCCAAGGACTTAATAACCGAATAGAGAGGCCTGTTTTGGTTCAGAAAACTTCATTATATGATCGAGGAGAGTACCTTGCCTTATCCTTTTCATACCAAACTTTCACTTAGTTCCATGATTACCGAGCTAAGGTAGTTCAATTTCCACAATCATCTTATCCACCAGATTTCAGTGAAAATAGATTCAATTTTGAAGAAAGAATTTGATACATACAAACAACGTCAAGCAGAACGATTCTTGAGGTTGTCATCAGGCTTGATTTCAAAAACCACAAAAATTTTAGCCCGAAAATTCAACATGTATTGGCCTTTAGAGAAGCTTACTATCATAATTAGAGAAGAATAAAAATCAAGTGTGGCATTAGGCACAACTGGCATATTTTCAGGGAAAGGTCTAAACTTCCTCACACTTAAGAGGAGCAATGTCCTCATTGTTCATAAAATAATCAAGAAAAGACCTTTCAAAATATGCCAGACTCGAGAAGAATTTCATTCAGGATAATCATGGACTGATATAATAATAATCATTAAGCGTGATAGACTGGACACAAACATTTAAAATAAAGAGACTGAAACTCCCCTGATATCGTAGATTGAGGAAGGTGTCCTTCCTCACACTTAAGTGCGAACAATGGGGGGGTAGTAGCGTTCCTCACACTTGCGTTCAAGCAAGTGTCCAGCCTTGGAGTTCTTCAGATACCATGATAAGAATTTCACCTGCACACACTACCCAAAAATAAACGCTAAAAAGCGTTGCATGAAAGCATAGACACCATTTCCACTTCTTTTTAAAAATTAAAATAATAAAAATAAAATAAAACCATAAGCTCCCCTATTAATTGAAAATTTTTGTAAATTTTTTTTGAAAAAAAACATAATATTGAAATGATGTGGGGTACAAAATTAAAATGATAATAATAATAATAATAATAATAGGATAATAAAGTTTAACCACTGGGTTGCCTCCCAGTAAGCTGCCCGTAGTTTTAGTCTTTGGCTAGACTCCTACTTCGTTATCCTGGATCAAAAAAAAGTAGACAACACCTTCGCCAGGAAAACGAAGTTAGTAATAATAAAAAGCAAACCACCTGGATCAAAACAAAACGTTACTTCGGTAAATAAAATAGGAAAATGAATACTCCACAAACCTAGTGTTGAGGAGGTACTGCCGGTAACATAGTTGTACAGGAGACCAGGTGGTGTGACTTTTCTTCCTCAAATTGGAGGATGTAAACATCCTCCTCTTGCTGTTGAGGCTTATGGAGGCAGGGTGGAAGTTGATGAGAGACCGGTGGTAGTGGTGTTCCTTCCTCAGATTCGAGGATGTAAATTTCCTCTTCCGGTTGGTGAGGCTCAACAGGATAGCGCTCTTCCAGCTGGTTGACCGGCTCAGACACAATATCTTCGAATTTTAATTGCTCCTCCTGTGTTGGGGATGGAGATGGAGGAAGATTGTAACTCTCAGACATTTGTTCTAACTCGGCGTCGGAGAAAAATGTACTGAGAAGTTTCTTTATCTCCTCATCAGAACTTGTAGCTTCAATAATATCTGGCTCGAATTGGTCTTCACTCCTTGGAGTCACCACTAGAATTTCTTCTAGCGGCTCGTCCATATTTGGGAGGAATTCGTCTGGCCTCTGTGTAGATTGTTGCTTGTTCTGATTGAAGTAGTAATACCCCAACTGAGCTTCGTAGTACTGTGTATTAGCCTGGTCGATTTCCCACCAATACGGCTCTCGATTTGATTGTTGAGGTGGTTGATAATCCTTGACCAACCTTCGATATGAGGATATTTCCTCTTGCATTCGCGTCCATTCTAAATCGATCAACAATCTTCTCACCTCGTCATAGCCGCTCTCCATTATCAGTAATTAACCTATAAAAACAAAAATAAAAAATACCGAGTAAAATAGAACTAAAAATAGAAAATCAAATAAGAACTAAAACAGAAATACAAGAAATATTTTTTTTTGTAAGTAAAATAAAATAAGATAAAATAAAGCGAAAATAAAATAAATTAAAAATTAATGAAAATAGAAATTTCAATAAAATTAAACACCATCAATTAACCGTGCTGGAGGTCCCCGGCAACGGCGCCAAAAACTTGTTGGAAGAAATATGTGACTACTTCTACCACATAGGCAGTGTACCTAATCGTTTTGCGGGATAGTGGATTCGTGGGGTTGTCGTACTCTTGGGGACCTCGCTGTGGATAACTGAAAGTGGATTAAATTTACTGAGACTTCTAATAAATAGATTTTATCATTTTTTAAAGGAGAAGAAATAATCAAAAACTTAACTTAAACAAAATAATAATAAAAACAATTAAAACAAAATAATAAAAATAGGAATTATCAATCTTTTTTGTCTTTTAAGAAAACATCCCGGGTTGTTCTGCTCACCTATTTTATCAATTATATTAATATAAACTTTACCACTTAAGTAATAAACTCATAAACTATAAATAATTCGTTGACGACTAAATCTAACGAACCCTAACCAGTTGCTAGAACTAGCAGCAGACTAATGCTCTAATCCGGACACAACCGATCGCATAAAGAACAGCTTCTATTTGAGACTAATTAACCTATAGGCCGGATCAGGCTTCTAGCTGTTAATCAGGTTTATCTTCCCACGTCTTGTTATATATCTCAGCTCTCGCATGTTGATTAGAAAACTACAAATATTGCTTTAATAATTGATCAGAGAATTAAAGCAGATCAAGAACTGGAATTAAACTACTACTTTAGATAAAATCATAGTGGAAAGCTTAACATAACATAATTATATAAAATAGGCTCGCATCCCAAACCTGGGAGGGCTTAAGTTTATTAATTAAATATAACTATATAAACAACGTTATAACTATATAAACAACGTTTAAACAAAATAAGAGAAAGGGTAGAGAAAACTCCAGCTAGCAAGTTGACTCTGAATCCTAGCTCCGCCTCTGTATCCACGTCGTCCGTAATAATAATACTAATTAATGGCAGTGATGTGGTGTGGTGGAAAAACAAATAAAAATGGAGAAACCGGGGAGAAGAGAAATGGATGTGGTCGTATGGTAGTGGAGAGTGTACGTGGTGAGCTAGCTTTGGATTTCAAGAAGGGATGATCAATACTGAAGGGAACGTAGCTTATTTATAGGAAAGGTGGAGAAGTGTGAATGGAATAAGATAGGTGTGAGTTTGGTGAGCAGATCCGTGAAAGTTGCAGTCAGAGATTTAATTCATGGTTGGCAGCAGCAATTGATTGCAGACAGAGCGGGCGTCACTTGAGTGAATTAAGGAAGGCGCCGTGTGCAATTAATGAAGGAGCAGTTCGAGCGAAGGAATGAAAAATGAAACTGTTCGGGTCTGAATTGGTCACGTCCGCCCCTGCGTCCTCGTTGGCGTCCGCCCAAACATACGCGGTCTTCTCCTCTTGTCGTCCGCGTCCTGTCCGCGCAAAGTCAGGCGGTCGCTGCTGCTGTCTCTAATCCGCCTCTTGTCCGCGCAAAGTCAGGCGGTCGCATGAGATGTCTGGCGTGATCTTTTTACACGAGCACCAATCTTATCAAATCAATTCTATTTTCTTTCTTCTAACCGCCTCTGTTGGAAATATCCATCTGGTGTACTCCTCCCTCACGTGATGAATTCAAATTAGTGTTGATGTGTATGGCCGTGAGTACCTCGGTGTGTGTATCCATTGATAATTAGATAAAATATCTAATATACATCTTCTCTTTTTGTGCTGTACGGTAGTGATGTACCAATGTCAATATTAAATCATGATTCAATTATTTCCAACAACTACTCATAATGGAATAATGCAGCCGTGATTAGATGATAGCGAGTTGGCATGATGACCGTGGTGATGATCAAATCATTATATAATGATTAGTCAACACATACTCTCATTTGGACACAACTTGAACAAGGCCTAGATTCTCTGTTTTAACTCTGTTTTGTACCTCATTTGTTGTATTAGAAAGCTCATGAGATCATCTATCCATTAACATGGTTTTTTCCTACATTTAACACATAAAATATCAATTCATATCAAAACATAAATCTAGGAAAATCGTTAGATAAGTGAGAAATATTACTTAAAATACTACAAATTATAAGGTAATTAAACCCTTAAAAGTCTATATATTTCGCACTTATCAGGAACAAGTGTGAACCGAGGAACGCTAGAACACCCGGTAAAGTTAACCCCGGTGAAAGGTATGATTTTCTCATGCTCTGTATCCTAACTTGGTTACCCGATTTGTGTGCTTGTTTGATTGTGTGATCACCTAACAAGATAAATGCACAAATCGGATTGTTTGCACTTATTGGTGCTTGTATGGTATTGTTGTTTGTTGGTTTGTATTGTGAGCTTAAAGTTTGTATAATTCATGAAATGTGAATTGTGAATGAATTGTTGAATGTTGAATGTGTATGGTAGTGCGACTCATAGTTGAGTCTTGTGTGAGTAGAGACTCGTAGAAAGAGTCAAGTTGTGAACTAATAAAAAGGTGGAAACACACTACAACTATCGAACCAATACACGGTAACATAAACCTATGAACTCACTAGAATGTGAGAAAGTATACGGGAGTTGTAACCTCCCGATAACGGTTAGAGAACCGAATTGATTTAACCCACACAATAAATAATAGTGGAAGTATATGAATAACCTCTATCTAGAGGATGGATAATTGTTCAAATTATGAACCTTGAGTAAAGTAAAGCATGGAAAGGGATCACCAAACCCCTTAGAAATATAGTCGAACCCCAATGAGAGGAACCGACTAAAATGAACAATGTCACGAACATGAGAGTATTCGATAAGTTGGGTAAGACCTTAAATCTTAGAATACTAGACATTGAGGAATTCCCCTAAGCCAATAGATGTTATCTCGAGAGATACCTCTAGGCTAATCCATGAGATTGTGAAATGACTCCGAGAGAGGAGTTTTGGGAATTTGAGTAGTCCGGTAGAGAACTGGACATTTGTGAACTTGAGGAGCTAAATGCATAGCCCCTTTTGTATTTGTAAGCCAGGTGGTGGGTCTTGTGTATGACCCTGCCCGGAGGTCGTGGCTAAGACTTAAAACATGCATTTGAGTATTGTTTTGAGAACTTGAGTATTGAGTATTGAGAATTGAGCAAGTGAGTATTGAGTATTGAGTTGAGACTCGAGAGTGTTGAGTCGTAATTTGAGTATTGAGTTTGAGATTGAGAGTAAGAGAATTTGAGTAAGTGTAACCCAAGTGAGTGGGTGACAATGTAGAATGAATTGAGGCATAGTGAGGTATAACCCTCAAAGCCTAAGTATACAACAAATTAACTAACCCTTGATGTGTGTGTTAGTGTTTGTGTTCAAAGCTGAACTTGATTGTGCCTGAAATACCCCAAACCTTAATATATTAGTGAACTATCTAATTAGGATATACTAAGGCTAGAACGTGCCTTAGAAACATTAGAAGAAGTGTTAAACAACAATTTACACCAAAACATGCTTTAGGAACAATTAGAGCAAAAATGTGTTTTAAAAAGCACAAATAAATTAGGGAACTACCAATAAGTTCCCAAGAGATTTCAAATGTGAAATACCTCTAATATTAGTAATACGCATTAAGCGGAATTAGCGTTTAAACCGAAAACACACCTTAGAGCATAAAAATGTGCTTTAAAGAAAAAATGTGCTTTAAGCATGTATACATGGAACGAAAAGGCTAATGAGACTAAATAGCATAAAGAAATAATGGAACAACAATTAAATGGTCATAGGAGCCATTACGTATACACACAAATTAAGTATACAAAGTCCACAGTAAACAGGTACTAAACTGACGAAAGTCAAGAAGAAACCACTAAACGACTTGGTTTAAATTGGAATGAGCAACATTCTATTTCATGAACAAAGTTTCTAAAGGTTGTAAATATACTAAGGACACATTTAAACTAGCCAAAACAAATTGCATAATCAATGTGAACCCGGAAGCACATAAAATGGTGTTTTAAGGCATTTTGGCTATGTAACATACCTAACACATGGTATAAGTCCTTATGTACAATATTAATGCATCTAATATTACATAAATACAAGGGAGAAACAAAAAAATTCAGGTCAAACATGGACCTAGGCTGGCCGACATGGGCATGAGTCATAAAGGTGTTAAAATTCAATTTTGCTTACTTTTTACCTACCATGACTTTCCATGAATGCCATATCACCTTGTCCCCTGAGTAATTCATTAATCAGACACTTACCTGTCATTATGAGAGCTCCCAAACTCGTAGCTCCTCCTCTCTTTGAAGAAACATCACAAAAACTCCATTTAGCTTGATTAGAACCTTAAAGAACACCTTGTCTTGCACATATCATAACTTTCTCATCTTAAGTCCAAATTCCAAGCTTGATAGCTCGTTGGAATCCTCTTTCGAAGATATTTCCATCCATAGCTCATGAGTCCCCAAACTCTGAGGACAAACCACGAAGAAGTTCCTTTGATTCCCGAGGTAAAACATTACCTTCTTGGAAACTCTTTGTTCTTTCATTTTCATCAAGGCCGAGTGCCTAGGGTTACTAACCCTCCTTATTCTTCATCTTATTCTATGATTTTGGAGCCAATTTCTCTAGCAAATTGATGTCAAAGTTTCTAAGGAAATCAAGCTTAATATTAAGCTAATGGTTAATATACAAGGTAAATCCTACAACTACCTATTTCAAGGTTCTAATTGTTGATCTATATATGATCTAACATATTGTTCATCTTGTTTATTATTGCCGAAATTATAAGTGTGTTAGATTTAATTTTTGACACATTAAATGTTAATATTTTGTAAATCTTAAATTAGATTTATACTCCTTATGATATAAGCTACAATATAAGCTATCCTAATATACAAGAAAAATTCATATACTATGATTTTGATTATGGCTGAAAATTAAGGGGTTGTAATTAAGTTAGGAAAATTATCTAACTTAGTCAAATTAAAGGAATTAGAGTAATTAAGAGTAAAATGTAAAATTTAAGAAGTTTTGGTATCATATTGTGATTGCCGAAAATAAATGTGGTTAGTATTGAATTTTTGAGAGTTTAGATGATGAGAAAATAATTGTAGAATTAAGTTCACAATTTATAAAGAGTTTATAAGTGTTATAAGGAATTTATAAGGTTTTTGGTATATTTAAAAGTTAATAAAGGATGGAATATAAATACTATAACATTAGATAATTAAATCTGGTGATTTAGAGATGTTTAAAATGATTTTTGATGTTCAAAAATCTTTAGGAAAATTAATTACGAAAATTAGAAATTAATTGGAGTTAAATTGGGTAATAAATCAAAGAATAGACCACAAGGGTAAAATGGTAATTTTACTGGTCAAACGTGGTCAAACGAGGTCAAACATGGTCAATGATAGTTTACAAAATATTTAGACTAGTTAGAATAAAATTTATACCAAAAGATTAGGTATTAAAATATTTAAGATATAAAAGGTTAAGTTAAATTAACTTTAGGGGTAAAACTGTAAATTCTGGAAAGTTAGGGGTTTGACCGTAAAAGACTGGTCAAACTTGGGTATATTTTGGTAATTGACCAAAAGTATAGAAGAAATTAATCAAGAAAGACTTTGGAAGAAATTAGAAATAAAAATAACAAGTTTAGAACTTATTATGAGTAAAATGAAATTTAAAAGAAAACTATGGGTGATGAATGTAAATAACACATTTTTATGTGTTTAGAAAGTTAAGGAAATTAAATAAAGAATTTAGAAACAAGTTGTAAAAGAAACAGAGTTAAGACAGGGTTAAATGAGACCCGTATATAACTTAAGGTATACGGGGTATACCCGTAATTTAATAAGTATAGGAGAAATCAATAGTTAAAGTATTTTAAAGAAATACAAGTTATATTGGAAAATAAAGAAATAAATACGTATGATATGGAGTATCATACGGATGTATACGAAAAATGTTGGTATACATGAATAGTACTCGTATACGTGAATAGTACCCATATACATGAATAGTACTCGTATATGTGAATAGTATCCGTATACATGAATAGGAAATACGTATACATGAACAGTGAAATACGAGACGTATACGTGAATAGTAAAATACGGTGAATAGTAAATACGAGGCCGTATAAATGAATAGTAGAATACGAGACCGTATAAATGAATAGTGAAATATGGATGAATAGTGAAAAATACTAAAACCTAGTACAATGTCCGTATAAATCTAAAGTTGCTAACTATTCAACTAAATAACTGCTAACGACATTAGTATGTTAATGAATTAGAATTGAGTTTGAAAACGCTCCTAAATGAACGAACTTGTTTAACGGTATACTATTATACCCGGGTTAACCTAGGAAGAGGTTTAAGTTGAAAAGAGAACCAAATTAGTTCTAAGACACAGGATACTAATACTAGTTCTGGTTACAGATCTAGACAGTTGGAGGCGTTCGGCGGATTAGGCGAACGTGGTATTAAGAGCTAGCCAATCTCTGGTGTACGGTATGGGATTCTTGTAGCTTGCTTGCTAACGGGGTCTACCTCGGTTTGTGTGCTATGTGTTATTCTGATACGACCAAACAAGATTAAGCATGAAACCGATCTACTGTATTGTTATTGTGTGTCCATTGCACACTAACACGACTTGATTCAGAGCTTGTTCATTAACTATGATTAGTAGCAATTGTATAAGGTTACAAATACTCCCTGTTGTTAGTTGGTTAATACCGAGAGGGGTTTAACTAACAAATTGTCAATGAGACTTCAACTAACTGGAACTTGGGGGAAGAGGAATCCGGGACTGACTCCGGTCATGCATGTTTAGGTTAGGAGGTCGGCATCTGTATCAGATCCGTCTTCCGCATATGGCTCATCTACGACTTGTCGCCTAGGGTCGACAAACAGACCCGACCATCTCGAGTGAACAGTTCGAGGTGGGAGGCAAATTCAAGAGGCGCGGAAGGGTCAACCCTACACCCCTCATAACTTAAGAATTTATGTTTATTAACCCAATAGAGCTAGTAACTCATTGGCTAGGGTTACTTTGACCCGACAAAAATAAACAATTCAGTTAGAGAACAACCAGTTCTTTTAAGAGAACGGTTGACACTTATAAGGTATGGTCAAACATGAGAACTAAACAATTCTCAGGCCTCAGGAGTTAGAAATCTAACTTACTCATTAATGGGCGTCCATTACGATGTTCGAATTATTGGAGCTGTGAATGTTTCACATGGGTGTGTTGTTTGTTATCGTACTTCTTATTATTATTTGTATGAATAATCAGCTGCATGTATACGACAAAGTAGTCGTGTGTAGCCCTGTTAGCTTGTGGGCTGCACGTTTTCTGTACCAGCAATGTGCTGAGCCCCTTGGGGCCTGTGATTTAAACTTTGCAGGTAGGTGCCAGACGAGGACTCAACCTGAGAGTAGGAGCGGGTAGAGTACTTCAGGTTGCTTTTACATTTGTTACACGAGTTGTGCGTGTACACTCGTTTAGTAAATTGATGAGATGTTAGTATGATGTATTAGGATATGAGATACTCGGTATAAGTTGTGGTTTATGATTTGTATTGTATAGATGCTCGAGTAATTATCCGGTTAGTCAGACCGTGACTTGTAAGAGAATAGGCCTAGTTAGTCATGTGGGTGACTAACGGCGGTAACACCAATTTAGTAGAACTTTTCCGCTGCATTGTTAATGAACGAGATGGACTTAGGGCGACGATCACTGTATTTGGAGATGGGATGTTACAAAAAGTGGTATCAGAGTGTAGTTACGCTCTGATGGCTGGAAATTACCGAGCTTAGGAATTACCGAGTTAGGAACTTTTGACCTTGGGATAAGGGTTGAGTGTTAGTGCAAGAGGTGTGTTAGTTAGGATTCCCCGATGTGTATCGGATATCTATAATACCTGACCCGCCCTCCGCGCCCCTGGTTCTAAGATACCAGAAATGAACGCCAGAGAGATGACAAGCTTTCTCTTACTCGGGAAAACCGATCTGGCAATTACTTAGCATTATGCAATAAGAGAAGCACCCTGTTATGCAATAGTCTTTCAAGACTTGAAGGTCCTAATTGGAGCGCAACGTTGAAACAGGCGCTACCAACGGAATCTTATCAATGAGAGAATAATAATTACCGGCAACTTGGGTCGAATGCTACGCAGTCAATATAACCCCGCCATACCAGTAAGAAGGAAAGCACTATGAGTGCAATAAGAGGACAAGAGAAGTGACAGAAACACGGACAACAGTCCAAGGGAGCAATAACAGCGGGATAATACCGCGCAAGAGCATAGGGACTACCTAAAAGTCATTTATGTAGTGGATAACTCCGAACCTACAAAAAGAGGGGGTTGCAAAGACCTAACTGTAATGGCCTAGACGACTACACAAGCATATGCAAGTCATACTCCAAGATAGGACTACGAAGTAGTGCCTAAGCAGAGTCAATACTCGATAACCTCGACGAAGGTGTGGAAATGAGAGTGAGAACCATGGCGAAAGCAAAAGAAAAAGGGTTCCCTTAGAAAGAGGAATACCCTGATAAGTAACTATACAATCAAAAGCAGTCAGGAAGTTGCCCAGATAATCAATTAACCAAAACCAAAAAGGGCAAAGAAGGAGTCCCATGGACTACCATCTACATGGAGTTTAGGAGAATGTACCATTGCCGACGTATACAGTACCGATAGCCCATCTTGCATGGCGCACTTGCCTTGGCAAGTGCCGCCGCAATGAAGCTTTACAGGAAGCCGTGAAGACCAAATGGTAAAAACCACGGATATAATACATATTAACACCGGATTACAAATCCTTAAGACTGAAGAGCAAAACATCGGGAGGGCCTGACGGCCTAACCATGACAACTAAATCAATACACCAGTCAGCAGGGAGCTGGACTTGGTCAGGAAACTAAACGACGTGATCATCAACAACAGACAACCGACACTACAGGTAAGAACATCAACCCAAAACAAAGCCTAACCTTGAATGGAGGAACCGAAGAGATTACTCAACAATGTGAGAAGACCAGATGTAAGTAATAACCTACAAGGAAGGTATTACGACATACAATGAAGACGGATGACATAACAACTTTCAATAAAAACGGGATGAACTCCCAGAATAATTCCATTAACAGAACTCTTCATTGAGGATGTTGATAAACCCAGAAACAGAATCAGAGAAAACAAATTTAAGCAATGACATTACTAGGATCAAAGACGTGCAATCCCGAAAGAGAGAACCTCAAAAGAACTACACCATAGAGTTGGTATAGTTGAGCAGAAAAAGACCCATAAACGATGGTAAGTATTGCTTGTCTAACTCATTAATACCCAAGTATGATTAGTCATTAACGGGTGACATAGTCAACGAAAGTTGAACAAAGTATTGACATGGCAGCACAGGATAGCCAGGGTAAATATCTGACTTAGACACCGGAAGGCAGATGCGTAATGAAAACTAATCCTTAATTGAAAAGACGCAAATCTATGAGAGCGAAGGTATTGTCACAGACACTGATTAACATCGGATTACCTAAACGAGCTTCCACAGCAGGAAGCGAGATACAACAACTTATTATGAAACCCAATAGTACATCCAATGATGTGACCCAACATTGACAGAGTTCAGAGAACAAGAGAATCACGTGGATAACCTATAGATGATTAAGAATACAACAGTGAACCGAACATCGGCTATCACTTGAGACTAATCAAGCATTAAGGGCCTACGCGCCAAGGATGCTAAATACATCAGAGCTCGAGGTGCAGGAAAGCATAAAAAGGCTTATCTAGGCCATGAATGAACTATAACTCGTACATACGAGTGGTTATGAAAACCTATACTAAATTGAGGAGGAATTGCCAGAAAAGGGCAACAATGAGAATGGAGAGATAATATAAATGACGGGGGTGGAGAACGAACCACTCCTTGAGGGTGAGGATACCTCTCCTTGTTATGAGACTTTAAGCGAAATAAACCTGAAATTTGAAGCAATTATCTTCGAGCTGAATGATAACAATCTTACAGTTTGATGCGACAACCGCCTTACATCAAACCTGGGAACTCCCATTGTGTTTACACCATGAAGTGGATTGAAAATAAGACAGATGTTGAAGTAAAACGACCGAAGAATCACGCCATCAATGGGCAATATCAGAAAGCTAAAGCTACTCCGGTAGTGGAGGCCATGAGAATAATACCTGTCAGGTAGATTAAGTTACGGTGCGCAGAAAAGCAACCACTATATATAGCCATCAAATATTGTCACGAAAGCAATCAGATTTATGAATTAAAACCTGATGTAAGTAAGGTGATGAAATAGGAGACAGACTGTGCAGTAACGCCAGTAGCCTGGACCATGTGATGAAAGGTTGCACAGGAAGCACACTGTCCATTCCGTAAGGAGCTGGAAGTGCATTCCTAGTGGATCGACTTGAGAAATAAGATAAGAGGCTCTAAGGAAAGAGACCTCAAATTACTAAGGGATCGAGTCCGTACTAAATACAGAAGGTATAATGTAGTTATGAACCCAGTAGATGGATATTCCTTGATTAAGTTCAAGAAGAACGACATGTGTGTTATCATGGAATGATGAAAGAGGAGATCGACAATAGAATACTTCACACATTAGCTGTAACTAAGCGTGTGACGAACACTACGAGTATACTTAAACGAGATGTGGGACGACCGCACTCCAAAGGAGCTTGTGGGCCTGATGGACTTATTTATAAGTTAGTCAGGTAAGTAGCAATGTATCAGTAAGGTACCCCATATATGTAAACGAGTAGTGTAAGGAACACGAGAAGTAGTCGACTCCGTACGACAGTCAGAGATGCAAACTCACAACTGAACAGCAATTTACCGTGAACAATCGAGGAGGAAGAACTCAGTTAAACTAATGAAATTAAAAGAGTCAGAGAACTCATTCCAGGAGTACACAATTAAGAATTATGAAGTGCGAGAAGCACTGATTACTAAGTATGAACATTTTATGTGTCTCAAGATTTTTAGGAAACTGTGAAGAGCAATAAGCACTAAACAGTAAGTCCATATTACACAGGAATCTCTGACTGAGGATCAGTTAGTAGGAAACAATTCAGACGCTGAAAGGCGTAATAAGAGCATGAACATCAGATCTCCAGAGAACTGGATAGACAAGCTATAACTCATGAGAGACCGTGTATAGATAAAGATACCACGCGTCCATTAAGAGACCTTTATTCCTAAATTATAGGATACAAAGGAGCTGTAAAACATATTGAAGAGGGATAAAGGGCAAACTAAGCCCCAAGATTATCAGAGTCGCGCAGCAGAAGCTAGTGGACCATATCTTAAAGGTTTGATATGCCTAACAAAAGGGAAAAAGGAACGATGAAATACCCAAACTTAATTATAGCGATTAAAAAAATTCTAATATGTATTTAAGAGCCTAATAATGTTTACGTAATAGTGGTAAGGAAAAATAAATCCAAAAGAAATAAAGCAACGCTTAAAAAGCGTAAAACGCTAAATAAGCGTTAAATAACCATATGAGGTATGAGACCTCGGTTGGCGTATTATATGGATTCTAAAGGCTTAATTAAGCCTAAATAAATATTAGGGAACAAATCCTGAAGAAAACGGATCCTTAAAATGAATATTAAAAACACTAATGAACATTAAAGCGCATTTCGAGGTAACCGGGAAAACGTGACTTAAGCGGGTCAAATAGACTCGTAACAATTTGGTCAACTAAATAATCATTAATAAATATAGTGAAGCTTTAGAACCAATAAAATCAATAAAACGAGAAATTAGTAAAAACTGTCAAAAACGGGAAGTTGTGGGGTAAAAGCATAAATAACTCAAACTAGTGTGTCCAATATTGTAAATAAAATTTTAAAACCCAATGGGCTGTGTGAGTGTGTCCGATTTTGAGCCCATTCACACCCCTTTAATTCCTTCTTATGAGCAAAAGGACAAACAACAACAAATAAAAGGTAAACTACTTTTACTACCTCACATACTTCTTTCCTTCTACCCTCTCATTTCTCCACTCACGTACTGACCCCACCCCCTTCACTCTCTTTTCTTCTCTGGTTGCTTCCTTCCTCAACCGACCAGCTATGGAGTTTTGAGCAAACACACACAAACTTCCGCTTCTCTCCTCTTGTTACTCCATCAAACCTTCTCCAAAAATTATAAAAGTATACCATTGTGTTCCTCTCTTCAAGGAGAACATTTCCCTCTTTTCAAAATCCGAAAAGGAGCATTTTCGTTTTCATGGGTATGGAGCATTTGGAGCTTCAAGACTACCACTAGAACCACCTTCTTCTCCTTGTCATTTTGAGGTAAAAATGTTCTTGAAAACTTACCTTTTTCTAGCCCTTGTGGGCAAAACGAAATTTAGACTAAACTCTTGTTTGGTTCCTTTGTACTCTAGCCGATTTTGGCTCTTGGAGGGTGAGAAATGTTGTTCTTGAGCTATTCCAAGCATTACCTACACCCTTGCAAGGTAATGAAATTTCTAAACCCTAAAACTTACATTAAGCTTTAAAGGTTGAAAAGGGTTAGTAGTTAATTGCACTTGTTTATGTGTATTGGGTGATGGGAATGGAGTTTGGCAACTCCATTCCCCCATATGGCCGATTTGGGCAAGGAAGGGAGAAGAGAAGAAGTGGAAAAGAAAAGAGGAAAATGAGAGCTTAAGGTAAGAGCTCATTCTTGAATGGTAAATTAATGCATTGAGTAATGGGGATGGGTAACCAATTTAAAGAACCCAAAACATTGTATTAGAATTGTAGTTGTGGAAGTTTGAGTAATTGTGAGCTTGTATTTGGATTGTAGGCCTTAGAGCCAAGTATTGTGTATTTGTATTAGTATTGTTGTGTAATGGAGCATTGATGTATTAAGATTGCTTTGTATTGCTGGTAGGACCCTTGTATGGGTGTGGCTAGAATAGGAATGATTTTGGTGATAACGGTGTATGTGGAGAAGTAAGAAAAGTAGGTCAACTATGGCGAAATTTCAGTAGGAATTATGTATTTAAGAACGACTTGGTGAATGGGAGAACCAAGGTATGTATTGGGGATAGTAGAGGTGTTTAATGACCATGGAATGGTACTTGTAGTATGGGGATTCTAGGAGGCAAAATCTGTAGCAAGAGTGTTGAAAGGTGTTGGAGAAACTAGGTGGATTAGTGTGCAAGACTTAATTAAAAGAGGGTTGGACTTGGGTATAGATATTGTAATTGCTTGGAAATGGATTGGGATGGTAAATTGGCATTAGGAGAGGGACTAGGTATGGAGAAAATAAGAATCAAAATCTGTAGCAAAACACAACTAAGGAAAAGTGGTAAGTGCTGGAATGAAAATGTAGAAAATATGTGTGTGGAATGGTATGAAAAGGAGTAATGGATTAGTAATGGATTTGAGCATGTTTAGAAGCTTAATTAGGTGCTTAAACATGTAGGATTAAGTGTAGGAACATTTAGGAATTAACTAGGCAAAGTGTAGAATGTACCAGTTTTGGAAAATGCAAAACCTGTTGAATCAGTAGCAGGGTCCGGGACTTAAGTCCAGGACTAAGTCCCGGACCAGGGTGTAAAAACATACCGAGAGTTACAGCAGGTGGTGGTCCGGGACTTAAGTCCCATACAAGGACCCGGACCACCCCTGTAAAATAGGCCGAGAGTTTCTGTAAGTATGGGTCCGGGACTTGACTTATGTGCAAGGACCCGGACCAAATTAAAATTTCATTCGAGAGTGTTCAAGGCTTTGGGTCCGGGACTTACCTTATGTATAAGGTCCCGGACCATAAAAGAAAACAGGCCGAGAGTAGTGACCACATGTTGGTCCGGGACTTAAGACCTGGACAAGGTCCCGGACCAACACAGAATTTTAAAAATAAGTTGTCTAAATGGTTTATAAAGTAAGGAAGTGAAGGGTAATGATAGTATAAGATAACTAGTACTTGATTAATGATACATAAGGACCATCAATGGTGCAAACAAGTTGGAGAAGTAGGTAAGAAAGTTATAAGTATATGAACATTAAGTTAAACCGAAACAACGGGTTAACGGGGTAAGTTCGGGAGCAGTGATTATGTATGTATTGTGATGCTTAGTATTGATTGAACCATTTGACATGTAGTCATTGGTTCGAGGATAAGAATCAAGGAACAAGAGGGAACCAAAGGAACAAGGGAGCACCCGGTAAAGTAAATTCCGGTAAAAAGGTATGATTTCTTCATGCCCTGTATCCTAATCTGGTTACCCCGATTGTGTGCTTATTTGACCACCTAATAAGATAAATGCATGAATCAGATTATATTGCACTACTTGTGCTTGTTTAATTGTTCTCGATATTTGTCTTGAACAATAGTTTGTATAAATGAAATATATGAATGATGATGATGTGTAATTGTACCTTGTAGTGTACTTGTATATTGTATTGTATTTGTATGGATGTGTATATGAATAATGTATTTATGTATGTGGTTGGATGTTGACTTCTACTAATTCCTAACTACCTAACTCCTAACTTAAGTGAGTAAATTGGAATGAGTAGATGTTATAACCCGTATAATTCCTACCTTATATTATATCAGTTGCAATGTTATTCTAAGTTGGATTATTTATTTCTTTGCTATCAGTTGGACTCCGGCGGTATTGTTTATTTGTAGAGGGCAAGGAAGTCTTTCCATAAAATAATTAAGGTAATTGTTTTATTAAGTGAATAAGTAAAGGAATTATCTATTTATTCCTTTCCATTTAGCGATCATTATTCCTCATCAATCTGAATCGTGGGAGCGTCTCTTCATCGTGCCTTCAAAGCGACAGTTTGACTCCTTCCTCCCTCTCTGCTCTCTCTCTCAATTTCTTCCTCTGCTGCGATCGTGTGTCCTTCTGTTGCTGCTTCGGATTGTGTCGCTCATTGCTGCGTGGCTGCTGAGAATTCCTGTGTCGCGAATTCAGGTTTGGAGTTACAGATTGTGTATTCCAGCGTAGTTTTTCCTCTTCTGTTTCTGATTTGGAGACTTCGGTTTGATGAATTCAGAGGTTGCTGGGTTGTCTTCGATCTGCGAGTTGCGCGGGCTGTAGACTGTTTGGATTGTGGGATTTCTAGACTCCCGAATTCAGGTTTGTCTTGCAGTTTTCGAGGTTTTGAGTTTGGGGTTTTTTCTTCGTTTTCTGATTTTGGATTTGACATTGTGGGAATCAGTTGCTGTGGATCCTGTCGGATTTTGGACTGCTGTAGACTGTCTCAGATCGTTGGATTGTTCAGCTCAGATTAAACGAGGTAGGTGGTTACTCGATTCAGTTTGGAAGTTCAGCCATGGGGTGTTGCAAGAGCGTTATCTGATTCTGTGTGTGATTCTATTAGCGTTTGTTGTGATTTTGGAATGGCTAAAACCCCATGGTTTCCTGTTTTAATGTCTGATTTGGTGTGTGTGCTTAATTGGCAATTCGTGGTGTTGAATTGCGTTGTTTTTCTGCTCTGTTCGTCTTCTGGAAATTTGCAGTTTTCGCACTGTCCGAACTTCTGTCCGAGCTTTGAAGTTCGGACAGTGCGTTCTTGCCTTACTGATTTTCAAGTTCGGGGTATGTCCGAACATCTGTCCGAACATGGATGTTCGGACACACCTCAGGTTTTCCTCTGATTTAAGTTCGACCTGTGTCCGAACTTCGACGTCCGGACACAAGGTCGGACCTTCCGCGTGTTTTCCGTAAAACCTGTCCGAACATCCGTCCGAACTTGGATGTTCGGACATTCTGAATTCCTCTATCTGATTTCAACTCGACTTGTGTCCGAACATTGATGTCCGGACACAAGTTCGGACATTTGGCATTCTCTGGTTTCTGAGTCTCGACTTGTGTCCGAACTTCGACGTTAGGACACAAGTTCGGACACCCCTCTGTTTTCAGCATAACTTCTTCGTTTGAACTCCGATTTGAGTGCCGTCTGTGGCATTGGATTCCTTATGTTCTGTACTACTGATTTATGAGTGTTTTGGCATATTTAAATGCAACTTTGCTTCTGTTTAAGCAATCCTTCTGTTTTGGGACATTGCACACTGTTTCTGAGCCGTGAATGGCTGGGTCGAGCTATTCCGTGGTATACCATGTAGACGTCGTTCTGAGTGTGGGTCATTCCCTTTCTGTTCTGTGGGGTTGACGAACCCTTTGGCTCTTTCGAGTCATTTCTGCGTTGCCGAGAGACCTGGTATGGTCTATGGGTCTCCGACCCTTCTGAGTGTGTGCATTGTGTTTTGTCCCCTTTCTGTTAAGTGCTCTGACTATTTCTGATATGGGAAACCCTTGAGTTCCACTCTGTTTCTGTTCTGAAAGCTTCTGGATATTGAGAATTGTGGATAATGCTTATCTTCTCCTTCTTCTGTTTTCAATTTTGTTTTGAGCGACCTTACTGATGACGGTCGCTGCTTACTGGGCATAGTTGTGTGCTCATTCCCCTACTTCTAACATTTTTGCAGATTGATCAGCGAGGTCATCTAAGTTCTGGAGCTATAGTATTTAGCTTTATGTTCATTCAGTTTGATACTTTGAGATGTTGTAGCCTTCGGGCCTTATACTTTTGACTTCTGTTTCTGACTCAGTTCGTATTTGGGATTTTGGTATTTGCTTCCGCTGTATTTGAATACATTGGTTCACAATGTTTATGTAAACTTGTTTTGGGCCTTTATTGCGTTTGAGTGTTTAGAGCCTTGCGTTATTAGGTAGTAATACGCGGCGTGTAGCACCCTTAACTCTTAGGCCGGTTTTAGGGGTGTTACATTTAGTGGTATCAGAGCCAGGTTGGCTTTCTTTGGTGTCTGTGGGTGTGTTTGCTTGTGTGAGAGTCAGTTGTGACAGTGGTTGACAGTATAGTTAGTTCTGACAAGTTTTGGATTTGTATATCTCAGAATGGCTCCTCGTAGGACACCAGTGACCCCTCAGGGAGATGCTGCGGATGTAGTGCAGCAGTTTGTGACGCAGTTGATGCAGACGATGACTGCAGCTGCTGGGGGAGCTGGTGGAGGAGCTGGTGGTGCTGGCCCAGCAGGGGCGAATGCAGTGGGAGGCCGAGTCCGAGCACTCCAGGAGTTCATGAAGCTAAAGCCACCTTCTTTCGACGGCTGTGGCGACCCTCAGGAGGCGAGCCATTGGATTACTGAGGTCGAGGACCTGCTGAGAGTGATGGGGTCGGAGGACGACCAGAAGGTAGACTTCGCCACGTTCCTCTTCAAGGGGGAGGCGAAGGAGTGGTGGCGCATGGTGATGGGTAGACATCCCCAGCCTTGGACCTGGGATCAGTTCTGCTTGGAGTTCAACAAGCAGTTCTATCCGGATGTCTACAAGGACCAGAAGATCAATGAGTACAACCGGCTGCGTCAGGGAAGAGATATGTCTGTAGAAGAGTATGTGAGGAAGTTCGTGACCCTGTCGAAGTATGCTCCGGAGCCAGATGAGCATAGGAAGGCTCGTAAGTTCGAGAGCGGTTTGAGGCCAGACATCAGGTCGGCGGTGACACCTCTTCGTCACCGGACCTTCAGAGATGTGGCGGATGTCGCCTTGCTGGTAGAGGCAGACATCAGGGGCAGACAGGCGGGCAAAGACCATAAGGGGAAGAGGCGTGCTGAGGAGCCTCAGAAGAAGGAGGCTGCTCCTCCTCAGAAGAAGCAGACCTATGGAGATCGCCGGGGAGCTTCTTCATCTTCGTCAGCTGGGGCGAAGTGTGGGGCTTGTGGTCGCTCCCATCCTGGTAGGGAGTGCTACAAGAAGACTGGTGCCTGCTTTAAGTGCGGGTCGATGGAGCACCGGATCGCTCAGTGCCCTCAGGCATCCAGTAGAGGCTCAGGAGATAGAGGTACCGGCTCAGATTCAGGGGCGAGGTCCGATCAGAAGAAGCCTCAGACTCAGGCCCGGGTTTATGCTATGGCTGGAGAGCGTGATCGAGCTGGTGATCGCGTCATCTCAGGTATCCTCCAGATCCATTCTCGAGATGTATTTTGTCTGTTTGACTCTGGAGCTACGCATTCCTTTGTCTGCTATGATTTGTTGGGTGATCTTGGATTGACTGCTGTGTCTAGTGAGGTAGACCTATGTGTGAGTAGTCCGTTAGGTGGGGTTGCCCCTTGTGTGCTGGATTCTGTGTGTAAGGCTTGTCCCATAGTAGTTCGGGACAAGACCTTTTGTGCTGACCTCATCCCGATGCGGATGACCTGTTTTGATGTGATCCTGGGCATGGATTGGCTAGCAGAGCACCATGCCCATATAGATTGTGCAGCGAGGAGAGTAGTATTCGACTTGCCAGACGGGTCTCGCTTTGCTTTCTCTGGGAATGCAGTTCCATGTGCGCCTGTGATTGTGTCAGCGATGCAGGCAGCCAGTTTCTTGAGGAAGGGCTGCCAGGGCTTCTTATGTTATCTGCCAGAGGTGCGTGAGGGATCTAGCTTGGAGAGCATCCCGATCGTCAGAGAGTTCCCAGAGGTCTTCCAGGACGACGTGCCCGGACTTCCACCAGTGCGAGAGGTGGAGTTCACCATCGATTTAGCGCCAGAGACTCAGCCCATCTCTAGGGCCCCTTACCGTATGAGTCCGGCGGAGTTGAAGGAGCTGAAGGTCCAGCTTCAGGAGCTGTTAGATAAGGGCTTCATACGCCCTAGTGTTTCGCCTTGGGGAGCGCCAGTGCTGTTTGTGAAGAAGAAGGATGGGACCTTCCGTTTGTGCATCGACTATAGAGAGCTGAACAAGGTGACCATCAAGAACCGCTATCCCCTTCCGCGCATAGATGATTTGTTTGACCAGTTGGCGGGCGCCACAGTGTTCTCGAAGATAGATCTTCGTTCAGGCTACCATCAGTTGAGGATTAAGGCCGAAGATGTGCCTAAGTCCGCTTTTAGGACTCGTTATGGTCATTACGAGTTCCTAGTCATGCCTTTTGGTCTGACTAATGCTCCATCAGTATTCATGGATATGATGAACCGGGTTTTCAAACCCTATCTGGATCAGTTTGTAGTGGTCTTCATAGATGATATCTTGGTGTACTCAAGGAGCGCAGAGGAGCATGAGGAGCATCTGAGGATTGTTTTGCAGACGTTGAAGGATCGTGAGTTGTATGCTAAGTTGAAGAAGTGTGACTTCTGGCTTGATCGCGTAGTTTTCTTGGGACATGTGGTCTCGAAGGACGGTATCTCAGTGGATCCTGAGAAGATTAGAGCTGTGATGGAGTGGGCGAGGCCCACGAATGTTGCTGAGATTCGCAGTTTCCTTGGGTTAGCTGGGTACTACAGGAAGTTCGTTGAGGGGTTTCTAAGATTGTATCCCCGCTGACCCGTCTGTTGAGGAAGGAGATCAAGTATGAGTGGAGCGAGGCTTGTGAGCAGAGTTTCCAGGAGATTAAGAAGAGACTGACGACGCACCGATTCTGACTTTGCCTTCTGGGACCGAGGGATTCGAGGTCTTCTGTGATGCGTCCCATAAGGGACTGGGATGTGTTTGATGCAGCAGGGTAAGGTGGTGGCTTATGGCTCGCGGCAGCTTAAGCCCTATGAGAAGAACTACCCTACCCACGATCTGGAGTTGGCAGCTGTAGTGTTCGCGCTCAAGATTTGGAGGCATTATCTGTATGGAGCGTCGTGTAAGGTTTACACGGACCACAAGAGTCTCAAGTATTTGTTCACTCAGAAGGAGCTGAACTTGAGACAGAGGAGGTGGTTGGAGCTACTTCATGACTACGATTTAGAGATCCTCTACCACCCGGGTAGAGCGAATGTTGTTGCAGATGCCTTGAGCCGGAGAGGTGCTTCGGGTGTAGCTTGTGCTCTGACAGGAGTTCAGAGGTCCGCCTTAGAGCTGCAGCGTATGGGTGTCTGGGTAGTCAGACCAGCCAGTGCCAGTGTGATAGCAGCGCTTCAGGTTCAGTCTTCGTTGGTCGACAGGATCCGGGTTGGTCAGGAGGCAGATTCAGCTTTGTGTCGGATCAGAGAGGGGCTGTCTTCAGAGCAGAGTTCAGACTTCAGTGTCTCCAGTGATGGTGTCTGCGTTTCAGAGGCCGTGTATGTGTGCCAGACGATGCAGTGCTGCGTAGGGAGATCCTTCAGGAGGCTCATGGAGCGCCATATTCAGTTCACCCAGGAGGGGTGAAGATGTATCGAGATCTCAGAGAGTCATTCTGGTGGTCTGGGATGAAGCGTGACATCTCCGAGTTTGTTTCGAAGTGCCAGACCTGTCAGCAGATTAAGGCTGAGCACCAGAGGCCAGCGGGTTTGCTTCAGCCCCTCCCATTCCTGAGTGGAAGTGGGAGAGTGTGGGGATGGATTTCGTCATGGGTTTGCCCAGGACTCCTTCGGGTTGTGATGCTGTATGGGTGATAGTCGATCGTCTGACGAAGTCTGCTCATTTTCTGCCGGTGAAGAAGACCTTCAGTTTGGAGCGTTAGCTCGGTTGTATCTCGATGAGATAGTGAGACTTCACGGGTGTGCCTACTACTATTGTGTCTGATCGTGACCCACGTTTTGTTTCGAGATTTTGGCGCAGTTTGCATAAGGCCTTGGGTACGAATTTAGCCTTCAGTTCAGCTTACCATCCTCAGTCGGATGGCCAGACAGAGAGGACTAATCAGGTTTTGGAGGACATGCTTCGCGCATGTGTCCTGGACTTTGGAGGTAGCTGGGAGCAGCATGTGACTCTGATTGAGTTCGCCTACAACAACAGCTTTCAGGCGAGCATTGGTATGGCTCCGTTTGAAGCGTTGTATGGTAGGAGGTGCAGGTCACCCATCTGTTGGGATGACCTGAAGGAGAGGGTCTTGGTTGGACCCGAGCTGGTGCAGGGAGCAGTAGAGAAGATCAGGACGATTCGGGAGCGTTTGCTTGTTGCTCAGAGCAGACAGAAGTGCTATGCAGACCAGAGGCGCAGGCCGCTTGAGTTTGAGGTTGGAGATCATGTTTATCTGCGAGTGTCGCGGTCAGAGGCGTGGTCGTGGTTTGGGAAGCGTGGGAAGCTTAGCCCGAGGTTCGTTGGACCGTTTGAGATTCTGGAGAGGATTGGCCCTGTGGCCTACCGTCTAGCCTTGCCTCCACCTTGTCAGCTGTGCATAACGTCTTCCATGTGTCTATGTTGAGGAAGTATCTGCATGATCCGTCTCATGTGATCGACTACAGCCAGCTTCAGTTGAGAGAGGACTGCAGCTTCGAGGCGGTGCCTACTCGAATTTTAGCCAGGGATGTCCGTCGGCTTCGTAGTAAGACCCTGCCTATGGTGAAGGTCCAGTGGTCGGATCAGTTAGAGAGTGAAGCTACGTGGGAGCTCGAAGATGAGCTGCGTGCCAAGTATCCCTCCCTGTTCGAGCAGTAAGGTGAGTTAATCTCGAGGACGAGATTCTTTTAAGGGGGAGGTGATGTTATAACCCGTATAATTCCTACCTTATATTATATCAGTTGCAATGTTATTCTAAGTTGGATTTTATTCTTTGCTATCAGTTGGACTCCGGCGGTATTGTTTTATTTGTAGAGGGCAAGGAAGTCTTTCATAAAACAATTAAGGTAATTGTTTTATTAAGTGAATAAGTAAAGGAATATCTATTATTCCTTTCCATTTAGCGATCATTATTTCCTCATCAATCTGAATCGTGGGAGCGTCTCTTCATCGTGCCTTCAGAGCGACAGTTTTGACTCCTTCCTCCCTCTCTGCTCTCTCTCTCAATTTCTTCCTCTACTGCGATCGTGTGTCTTCTGTTGCTGCTTCGGATTGTGTGCTCATTGCTGCGTGGCTGCTGAGAATTCCTGTGTCGCGAATTCAGGTTTGGAGTTACAGATTGTGTATTCCAGCGTAGTTTCTTCCTCTCTCTGTTTTCTGATTTGGAGACTTCGGTTTGATGAATTCAGAGGTTGCTGGGTGTCTTCGATCTGCGAGTTGCGCGGGCTGTAGACTGTTTGGATTGTGGGATTTCTAGACTCCCGAATTCAGGTTTGTGTTACAGTTTCGAGGTTTGAGTTTTGGGTTTCTCTTCTTCGTTTTCTGATTTTGGATTTGACATTGTGGGAATCAGTTGCTGTGGATCCCTGTCGGATTTTTGGACTGCTGTAGACTGTCTCAGATCGTTGGATTGTTCGGCTCAGATTAAACGAGGTAGGTGGTTACTCGATTCAGTTTGGAAGTTCAGCCATGGGGTGTTGCAAGAGCGTTATCTGATTTTGTGTGTGATTCTATTAGCGTTTGTTGTGATTTTGGAATGGCTAAACCCCCATGGTTTCCTGTTTTAATGTCTGATTTGGTGTGTGTGCTTAATTGGCAATTCGTGGTGTTGAATTGCGTTGTTTTTCTGCTCTGTTCGTCTTCTGGAATTTGCAGTTTTCGCACTGTCCGAACTTCTGTCCGAGCTTTGAAGTTCGGACAGTGCGTTCTTGCCTTACTGATTTTCAAGTTCGGGGTATGTCCGAACATCTGTCCGAACATGGATGTTCGGACACACCTTCAGGTTTTTCCTCTGATTTAAGTTCGACCTGTGTCCGAACTTCGACGTCCGGACACAAGGTCGGACCTTCCGCGTGTTTTCCCGTAAAACCTGTCCGAACATCCGTCCGAACTTGGATGTTCGGACATTCTGAATTCCTCTATCTGATTTCAACTCGACTTGTGTCCGAACATTGATGTCCGGACACAAGTTCGGACATTTGGCATTCTCTGGTTTCTGAGTCTCGACTTGTGTCCGAACTTCGACGTTAGGACACAAGTTCGGACACCCCTCTGTTTTCAGTATAACTTCTTCGTTTGAACTCCGATTTGAGTGCCGTCTGTGGCATTGGATTCCTTATGTTCTGTACTACTGTTTTATGAGTGTTTTGGCATATTTAAATGCAACTTTGCTTCTGTTTAAGCAATCCTTCTGTTTTGGGACATTGCACACTGTTTCTGAGCCGTGAATGGCTGGGTCGAGCTATTCCGTGGTATACCATGTAGACGTCGTTCTGAGTGTGGGTCATTCCCTTTCTGTTCTGTGGGGTTGACGAACCCTTTGGCTCTTTCGAGTCATTTCTGCGTTGCCGAGAGACCTGGTATGGTCTATGGGTCTCCGACCCTTATGAGTGTGTGCATTGTGTTTTGTCCCCTTTCTGTTCAAGTGCTCTGACTGTTTCTGATATGGGAACCCCTTGAGTTCCACTCTGTTTCTATTCTGAAAGCTTCTGGATATTGAGAATTGTGGATAAATGCTTATCTTCTCCTTCTTCTGTTTTCAATTGTTTTGAGCGACCTTACTGATGACGGTCGCTGCTTACTGGGCATAGTTGTGTGCTCATTCCCCTACTTCTAACATTTTTGCAGATTGATCAGCGAGGGTCATCTAAGTTCTGGAGCTATAGTATTTAGCTTTTATGTTCATTCAGTTTGATACTTTGAGATGTTGTAGCCTTCGGGCCTTATACTTTTGACTTCTGTTTCTGACTCAGTTTCGTATTTGGGATTTTGGTATTTGCTTCCGCTGTATTTGAATACATTGGTTCACAATGTTTATGTAAACTTTGTTTTGGGCCTTTATTGCGTTTGAGTGTTTAGAGCCTTGCGTTATTAGGTAGTAATACGCGGCGTGTAGCACCCTTAACTCTTAGGCCGTTTTAGGGGTGTTACAGTAGAAGTCCGATATAGCTTCGGCCACGTGTGAGGATGCGGAGTCACAGAGGTTGGCTGCAATTCCTGACTCTAAACTGGTCCACGGCCCAATCCTTAAGTGGGTAGCATCCCGGATTGGTGAGTCAAGTAATCGGGGGTGGGACGGAGTAGTCCCCGGGCCGGAGGTCCCGACGACTTAACATGAGTAAGAGTAAGAGTAAGTAAGTATGTATGAGTATGAGAATGAGTATGTATGCGTATGTATGGAATAACGAGTAAAAGAGTAATCTCCACCTGATAACCCGGGTGGACCAATGAAGCTTACAATATTGTATATTGTGTATTAGTGAGTATATGCAGTTCGGAAGAAGGTAAGTATGGGTTGGATGGTTTATATTATATTCCTTGTATGTAATGAAGTGTGTGTATATATGGATGCTTGCGTAAGAATTGTAGTATTGTGTATGAAGGCATGTATGCATGATGTGTGAATAAATGAACTGCATGTATACGACCAAGTGGTCGGCGTACCCTCACTAGTACGCGGGGTATGCGGTTATCATGTTCAGCGAAAGCTGACCCCTTCGGGGGTACGTTTTTAGTGTGCAGGTACCAGAAGAGGATATGGTCAAGGCCCGAGACCGGCGACTACATTTGAATAGTAGCAGTAGAACGTAGAGGTGTACTAAACGGCACACCGTCGTACTTAGGAAGTAAGTAGTTGTGAGAAATGGGTAGATATAGACACTAATGAGTACATAGGAACTTGGAAGAGTCATTGTATTTGTATTTGGAACTTAGTAAACTCGGTCAAGCATATTGTATTGTATGGAATATGAAGGAGTAAAGTATTGAATGGCGTTTTGTTGTATTTGATTGGTAAATGGAGTATGAAATGTAGATGTGTAGCACTCGGGATTGCGGTCCATCAGACCGATGTTGTATGTAGAAGTAGTAGCCTTGTTAGTCACGTGGGTGACTAACGGCATTGTATCACCCGCTGTACGTAAGTATGTATCCGCTGCGTGTATCTGATGTGTAAGGAGATTGGACGGTAAGCATTGTATTAATGGTAGGGGTGTTACAAAAAGTGGTATCAGAGCGAAGTGTCGCTCTGATGACTGGAAATACCGAGTTTAGGAAATACCGAGTTAGGAATTAGAAGCTTAGGGCTAAGGGCTGAGTGTTAGCATTAGAGAGATGCTAGCTAGGACCTACCGGTGAGTACCAGATACCTACAACACCAGACCCACCCTCCACAAACCCCTTGTATGATTTAGGAAAAGACGCCAAGGACAAGGAAGGACCTCTCATATTCGGGAAAACCCGATCTGGCAGTTGGGAAGCAATCACACGGTAAACAAGAACCGACACATAGTAGATTCCAAGAACTGGAAGTCCCGGAGATGGATTCCGGTTGAACCACAACACCCGCACTTAATAGCGGTAGGATGAGCACTCCAACCACGAGGAGGCTGTAACTTACAACAACATGGGGCGACGTGCTTAGCAGTCGCGAAACCTAGCTAGTCAACCAACAGCAGGGAAGAAGCACTAACCGTGCAACGGAATGAAAAAGGGAGCAGTAACGGAACCCGAGACACAAGTCTACGGGATAGTAATACTTGAATAATACCACCAACGGTATGCTAGCTGACTAAGGACATAGTCGGAAGCGGTTAACTACAAAACTACGACGCCATTAAGGTTGCAATACCTGGCCAATATAGCTCAGACAACTACAAGAACAACCATGGGATATAATCCAATAGGACTACAAGAGTAGTGCCTAAACAAGGAAGGCTCAGTAATCGCCACAGATGTGTGGGAACGAGCCACAAGGAACTACACTAAACCAAATAGAGTGGGAATCTCCAAGGATTGGAGAAGTACCCAGATCTACGAGAGCCATGTCTAGACCATCAAGGAGCTACCTAAGGGAGCGAGTATACCAATTATAGATCAATAAGATCGAGGGAAGAGTCAACAAGACTAACAAATACGAGTGGAAACTATACCGTGATCGGTATAGGATTACTCAAAAACCACCAGTACCACGCACTTGCCACGGCAAGTGCAGTAATAACGGGAGCATTCAGGAGGACTTCTAACATACCACAGGTACATAGTAATGTACCGTGACAGCGATGAAGCGACTACAGGGATAAAACATCCAAAAACTAGAGGAATGAAACCATGCAAAGGCCTAACGGCCTGACCACTGCATTTAGAACATACTAGTCAGCGGGAAGCTGGACTTGGTCAAGATTTCAAACATGGCTATGCCATGAAGAACTTCTTTTAACACCGTACCATGATTTTAGAAAACCAGATTTTTCATTCAAAACCACAACTTTTCTTTTAAAACTTGGATTTTAAAAACCAAACCAACATAATTACGGTGAGTATCATAGAATGATACAAGAGGAGTTGACAATAGAATACTTCACCTAGGCGTGTGACGAGCACTACGAGTGTACCCAATTACGGGATGTGGGACGACCGCACTCCGAAGGAGCTTGCGGGCCTGACAAGTAGTCAGGTAAGTGGTAACGTATCAACATGGTACCCCATGTATGTATACATGTAGTGTACGACACAGGAAGTAGTCAACTCCGTTCTACGGACCATGAGTGAATTTTAACCAGAACAACTGGACACCACAGACAATCAAGGAGAAGGAAACTCAGTTAAGGAACAAGTATAAGGAACTCAGAGAATCCATCTGAAGATAAGGAATGAAAATTGGGAAGTGCAAAAAGCACAGACTAGTAAGTATAGACATTAGATATGTCTCAAATAATTCAAGCAATTACCTGACAGCTGGATGGGGATACCCAGCCTAAACACAGTAAGGCGAATGCCTAACGTGAACTTAACAAGGCTCAACAGACGGGGCGGAGTTCCCAAGAGCGATCACAAGATCACCACAAAGTATAATCTATCAGTGAAGAGGATATTAAACCTAGTCTTAAACACTAGGAACAAGTATAAACAGTCTACCCAAGAACGGGAGACGTTATAACCTAAAAAGGGATAACTCAAAATCTAATACCACAAGGCGGTATAGTAGGCACAACATACCATAAACACTAGCCGGATGTAACGGCATAACCTAACAACACCCAGGGGCAATCCTTGAAGGGTGTCTGAGTTGACAACCATCGAACGAGCGTCAGGATAAGAGCACGGGAGCTAGAACGAACACTCGGTTAAGACACCGAAGGGATTTCACTTAACAGGAAATACCCTAAATTACTAGAAGGCACGGATTAGCACCAAATTGCCTAAAAGACCTCCTACGAACGGAAGCGTGATGTCACGACTTACCATGGAGCCCAGTATTACCTCCAACCTATGGGGTATACAGGGAGTGGAAACATGTATAAGCAGCTTGCAAAGAGCATAGCTTGCAACAATAAGGCTTAAAAACCATCAACCAACTATGTTATGTAAACCTTAACGGTTGCATAACCCACACCAATTGATAACAAGCCTCGCAGAGATATCGTCTCATACGACAAAGAAATCAACAACTGGACCATCAATTCAAACCCAACATCCTGAGTGGCTTGTAGGAATGGCCAACTCAGTGTCACTGTCACTAGAGCATCAGTCTAGTATACAGTCGACAAGTCGTTGATTACCTTCATGCCTTCTGTAGCAATGGTACACAGAGGCATAAGAACCGCGATAATGCCAACATTGGCCTAGTCCCCACTTGGACACTACGAAAAACCCAAGGGAAGGTACCCCTCGTTAGCCAAAGACCACCAATGTGGTGAAGATGTGAACCCTTAGAAAGGCTTCCATCTATTATAACAGTAAGCCTACGCTTATGAATATTGTCAAGGGGCGATGGAATAAGGAAATGAGATTTCCAAACCATTACGACTTAAGGAGTAAGCATACTCCATATGCACTCAAGCATGTGGTGAACCATTGTATAAACACCAACATGGTAAACCTGGTCATGAGACCTATGAGTGGAGATAACCCCTCAACAAGAACCTTCACTTGTCAGTGATAAAATACCCTTCAATTGGAGAACGGGACCAGAAAACCCTCGAAGTCCTTGGGATGTCCCGGTGATGTACACACAAGTAAAACTACACAGCTAGAGCCTATAACCAATGCTCAGCATTATGAAAACAGTAAGTGTCAAAAACACTCAATTGAATACACATTGAACACCACTAATGACCAACGCTCAAGAGAGCTTATAACCCGATGAATTATCTCATCCTTGGTAACCAAGATACTTGGTAAATTGTGTCATAAACGATGATAGAATGTGAGGTAAGCTAACCTACACATGAAACCTAAGTTGAAATGAAACATCTCCACATTGGAAATAATCACATTGCGGTATGTTACGACAACCGTCATACACACGAACAGAGGAAACCCTCATTGTTCATGCCATAAGGAAATGGTGTCAACGACAATGGCAATAAGTAAGGAGAAACTACCACTGTAACAGAAGCAGTCAAAACAATGTGGTACAGTGAGTAAGAACACGGTGCGCAACAAGCGACCGCCATGAGGAAGTAGCAGATAATGACACGGAGTATAAGTATGAGATGACAGACAGAAATATTCTTTCCTATCACATAAGTGACTTACTGTCAAGCGTTTACGCCTCTGCACTCTGTATGACTGAGTGTTATGGTATTGCACTTGTACAGCTAATGATCTAATGGGATGGCTAGGGATATGGAAAATGTAAACCGTAGTAAACCCTTCTTTTCACCAACGAACATAACATAAGCCAGTTAAGCAAGCTTAGCAACAGACCGTGCGGCCTGAGGCCAAAGAAGCACGAAGAGTGTGAAACACACTAACAATCACAAGATGTGAATTCCATTGGTATAAATGTGGAAGGAGACGTAACAAGTCACTAGGACCGACGCATAGAAATGCAAGGTCATACAAGTAAAGAACACTTGTACTGAACCAGAAGAACTGGTATGATTCAGAAACTATTGACACTAGAGGAAGCACTACAACTAAGTAGTGACTCAACCTCGCCCGACTTTAAGTCAAAGGAACTTAATGAATAATCATGGGAGTACGAATAGAATACATATTAGATTGCCAGAGAGCTGGTTACAAATCTAAAACTCATGGAGTCCAAGCATGGTAAAAGAATACCACAATTGCTTAGCAAACCTTATTCCCATAATAGACGGATAAAAAGGTGATGTATAGCACATTAAGGATAACATGAAGGGTAAGTAACCCAAGTTATCAGGGTCGCGCAGCAGAAGCTGGTGGGCCCTAGCTAGGAGATAATATACCTAGTAAGTATAGTAAAATGGCTATTAATGCCTTGAAGCCTAATAGACTGGAACCGAATTAATTATGAGTTAAATAAACTCATATAGGAATCCTTGGTGCAAGACTAAACCATTGTTATCATTAGGACCCTTTGACAAGGGTATATTATGTAACAAACCGTAAAGAAGCTAAAACGCTTCATATTGCCCAATTGAGTAAACCAATGTTTAGTAATAATAACATATGGTAGATTACGTGGGCGTAATCCCTTTGAAGGGGGGTAGAGCAAAAAACGCATAATGTGAATTTTATGAATAAAACACATAAACTATAATGTGCTTAGAACAAATGAGAATTGATTGGATGATTGGTACTATGTTAAATAAACATAAGTATCCATTCATATTGAAATTATGGCAATTAGGCACGAGAGATGCAAATACCATAGGACGAATATACCTACCTTGTAACATCATGTAAGAGTATTAGTAAAAGAAAAGTAACGAGGAGTGGACGGAGCTCCACAAGTATTGTAGCCTTTGAAGAAGTAGTACGAAATGAATGAGAATAGTAGATAAGTGAAGTCTAAGAGTAGTGTATACCTATGTAAGTCATTGGAAGTAAATTGAGGACAACTAAAATTTACAAGTATGGTAACCCCTAGTTAGAATATTTGAAACAATGGAGAGTAATGGATGGAAGTAGTGAAGGTTGATGAGATGAGCACTTAGGTATTGAACCTCGAAGTAAAGCATTTGGGAAATAGATTGAGAAAGACTGATGGTCGAATTCCATCCTTTGGAGATGTATGAATGACTAGGAAGGGTAAAAAGATAAACATGAAAATAATTGAAGTAATTGCTTGTTTGAAACTGATGTGGGAAGTCGAACTTGATCCTGATCAGATCAAGGGAAACCGAACACAAATTGGGGTGGAAAGATAGTTCAACACTGATGCTGATCACATCAGGGTCGAATGACTCTTGAAGCTCCCCTCAAGTGGTCACAAGAATCACACACAGGATAGAAGTAATGAATATAAATTGGAATTTGGAATTGTGTGTTTTAGAAAGAAAAATTTCTAATTAGTAGTTGTAAAGGAATCTTACTTAGACTGGAGATGGAGGACTTGTTGGAAGTTAAACAAGAGAAGATAGTGGTATATCATATTGTATTATTCCAAGGGCAGCGGGACATAGAGGAGTCCTGTGTCTAGATGACCTGAGTGCCTGCGGGACTGTATGTGAATTGCATTGCTTTGGGGATAGTTTTGCATCGTATATATGTGAAAACCCGGTAATGTGGAACCGATGGTTGATAGTAATATGGATTGGAGTAATTATTGTACATTGGTAGGATGTGGAAAGGAGAAACCTCGAGTAACGAATTTTGGAATGGTAAGGAGGATGAATGTGTGACTTTTGGTATTGGACGTGTAAGAATGAGTAAGCATTGTAAACCTATAATCTCGAACAACTTTGAGGACAAAGTTCTTAAGGGGGGTAGATTGAAATACCCCGAACTTAATTATAGCGATTAAAATAATTCTAATATGTATTTAAGAGCCTAATAATGCTTACGTAATAGTGGTAAGGAAAAATAAATCCAAAAGAAATAAAGAAACGCTTAAAAAGCGTAAAACGCTAAATAAGCGTTAAATAACCATATGAGGTATGAGACCTCGGTTGCCGTATTATATGGATCTAAAGGCTTAATTAAGCCTAAATAAATATTAGGGAACAAATCCTGAAGAAAACGGATCCTTAAAATGGATTAAAAACACTAATGAACATTAGTGAAGCTTTAGAACATATAAAATCAATAAAACGAGAAATTAGTAAAAAACTGTCAAAAACGGGAAGTTGTGGGGTAAAAGCATAAATAACTCAAACTAGTGTGTCCAATATTGTAAATAAAATTTTAAAACCCACATGGGCTGTGTGAGTGTGTCCGATTTTGAGCCCCATTCACACCCTTTAATTCCCTTCTTATGAGCAAAAGGACAAAACAAACAAAAATCAAAATGGTAACTACTTTTACTACCTCACATACTCTCTCTCCTACCCTCTCATTTCTCCACTCACATACAGACCCCCACCCCCTTCACTCTCTTTTTTCTCTGGTTGCTTCCTTCCTCAACCGACCAGCTATGGAGTTTTGAGCAAACACACACAAACTTCCTCTTCTCTCCTCTTGTTACTCCATCAAACCTTCTCCAAAAATTATAAAAAGTATACCATTGTGTTCCTCTCTTCAAGGAGAACATTTCCCTCTTTTCAAAATCTGAAAAGGAGCATTTTCGTTTTCATGGGTATGGAGCATTTGGAGCTTCAAGACTACCACTAGAACCACCTTCTTTCTTGTCATTTTGAGGTAAAAATGTTCTTGAAAACTTACCTTTTTCTAGCCCTTGTGGGCAAAACGAAATTTAGACTAAACTCTTGTTTGGTTCTTTGTACTCTAGCCGATTTTGGCTCTCTTGGAGGGTGAGAAATGTTGTTCTTGAGCTATTCAAGCATTACCTACACCCTTGCAAGGTAATGAAATTTCTAAACCCTAAAACTTACATTAAGCTTTAAAGGTTGAAAAGGGTTAGTAGTTAATTGCACTTGTTTTATGTGTATTGGGTGATGGGAATGGAGTTTGGCAACTCCATTCCCCCATATGGCCGATTTGGGCAAGGAAGGGAGAAGAGAAGAAGTGGAAAAGAAAAGAGGAAAATGAGAGCTTAAGGTAAGAGCTCTTTCTTGAATGGTAAATTTAATGCATTGGAGTAATGGGGATGGGTAACCAATTTAAAGAGACCCAAAACATTGTATTAGAATTGTAGTTGTGGAAGTTTGAGTAATTGTGAGCTTGTATTTGGATTGTAGGCCTTAGAGCCAAGTATTGTGTATTTGTATTAGTATTGTTGTGTAATGGAGCATTGATGTATTAAGATTGCTTTGTATTGCTGGTAGGACCCTTGTATGGGTGTGGCTAGAATAGGAATGATTTTGGTGATAATGGGTGTATGTGGAGAAGTAAGAAAAGTAGGTGAACTATGGCGAAATTTCAGTAGGAATTATGTATTTAAGAACGACTTGGTGAATGGGAGAACCAAGGTATGTATTGGGGATAGTAGAGGTGTTTAATGACCATGGAATGGTACTTGTAGTATGGGGATTCTAGGAGGCAAAATCTGTAGCAAGAGTGTTGAAAGGTGTTGGAGAAACTAGGTGGATTAGTGTGCAAGACTTAATTAAAAGAGGGTTGGACTTGGGTATAGATATTGTAATTGCTTGGAAATGGATTGGGATGGTAAATTGGCATTAGGAGAGGGAACTAGGTATGGAGAAAATAAGAATCAAAATCTGTAGCAAACACAACTAAGGAAAAGTGGTAAGTGCTGGAATGAAAATGTAGAAAATATGTGTGTGGAATGGTATGAAAAGGAGTAATGGATTAGTAATGGATTTGAGCATGTTTAGAAGCTTAATTAGGTGCTTAAACATGTAGGATTAAGTGTAGGAACATTTAGGAATTAACTAGGCAAAGTGTAGAATGTAACAGCTTTTGGAAAATGCAAAACCTGTTGAATCTGTAGTAGGGTCCGGGACTTAAGTCCAGGACTAAGTCCCGGACCAGGGTGTAAAAACATACCGAGAGTTACAGCAGGTGGTGGTCCGGGACATAAGTCCCATACAAGGACCCGGACCACCCCTGTAAAATAGGCCGAGAGTTTCTGTAAGTATGGGTCCGGGACTTGACTTATTTGCAAGGACCCGACCAAATTAAAATTTCATTCGAGAGTGTGCAAGGCTTTGGGTCCGGGACTTACCTTATGTATAAGGTCCCGGACCATAAAAGAAAACAGGCCGAGAGTAGTGACCACATGTTGGTCCGGGACTTAAGACCTGGACAAGGTCCCGGACCAACACAGAATTTTAAAAATAAGTTGTCTAAATGGTTTATAAAGTAAGGAAGTGAAGGGTAATTGTAACACCCCTCTCCATAATCACAATATAATCTCTCACGTAGCAATAAATAAAACGTCTCACAGCGGAAAAATAACCAACAATTATAAAACTCACTCGGGTGTCACCGGCCATTACTCGCCCATGCGAGCAATGTAGCCAAACTACATCCAACTTCCAAAATAACAAACTGCTAACCGCAGTGATAACGAGAAATTCCTATACATCATACTAAATCCGTAAATCATAAACATCGACAAGTGAGCGTCTACCCAAACCTGAAAATACACAACCTTACCATAAGACCATACACCATCTTCATTGCTATACAACATCTCCAATTACCCTGTTCCTGCTCTTCAGATCCGACAATGATCAACAACCTGTAATGGTGTAGTATCAGCGATAGACTCTGAGTATGCCGGGCCTGGATCCTAATGGTCACTTGTCATTTTAACCATCTTATTATTAGATTGGTTTCACGCTTTACCATTTTACAGATATATTCAATACTGTAATAAACATGCATAATAAATTTAACCATCCATCCAAGTATCCATAAACATTCAACCATCCATCCAAATATCCAAACATTCATTTAATATTCCATACAACATTTATATATCGAACGTATCGAGTAATAACAATATAATGTACAATGTACATTCGTCGTAGCGTACAATTTTCATATTTAATATACCTTAGCCTTGTAGGCTCCATCCAACCATCAACACACAATAAAATAACCACAAGTATAACCAATGAACAACAAAGCGAAACAATGAGAATAATAAACAAGTATTAAGTCTCGTCCATGGTATTGTTCGCCACTGTATAAGTCTCAATTGTTTTAGTTGTTCAGTTATACCTAGTGACAATGTCTCGTTAAAACGACATGTCTCTAGTCACCCATATATTATGGCGGGTCACCTACGGCAGTAGCCACTCCAACGGTAGAGTCTCCGACCAACGAGCCATTCTAGCTCATGGGAAATTTTCTTGATACTTACGGACCCGTACGCGGACATCCTGGTATCGTTTTTGTGATCACAGCGCGCACCAAGAGCCACATCCTCTTGGCTTTACTTCAATTCCTTTAATTAATTAATTATACCATCGCATCGCATTACCAAATTTTCTAACACAGCAGACTAAGGTCATTAGTCCAATCCGGAGTCTGTAAACTCGGGATCCAGTGTTAGATACGAGAGCGGCGTATAGAAAAGGCCAATGCTCCGTACAAAAGTCTCAGATAATATGTATATGTTATTATCATAGTGCTACAACGTTTTACTTACGTTCCTTATATCTCATATAAGATAGCACCATAGCCGCTAGTTCGTTTTATATATATTGGTTCATATATACGAACCGATACTGTTAACTCAACAACAGTAAATAATAAGCAGCTATAAATATACAATTCATGCATATTAATTAACATATTCAGACAATCAATCTTGTCACGGATCACATAGAAGTCTGAACTGAGGAAGCCCTCAGAGACAATCAGAGACACATAACAGCATACAAGTTATATCAACCAAATCCGAGCCCAAGGAGCAACCTTAGGACAACTCGGATCAAAACCCTTTACATACCGTTCACCCTGATCGTATTACGGTGGAGTATGAATCAGCAAGATCCTATGCTCCGTGTAGTCTGCTAGCTTGTCAAGCGTCCTTGTCAGAAGTATAATCTAAACGGTATTAAAACTATAAGTCAATCTCCATGATTAACCACATCTGGTATTTCCGAATAATAAGTAACCCCGACAGTTCACCCCTATTTTCTACAGTTGTTTGTTATAGGTTTCTCTAAAACAGTCGGCTTTGTTACTTAAAATGCGTACGTCAAAACATTTCAACTGTTAAGTTTAATTCGTTACATTTCTTTTAATCTTATCCACCATCTAGTTTAGGTACATAACCTATAGTTGCATGTATGCATGCATGATTGTATTATATTATTATTTTGTATTGTATCACTTATTATATTGTATCATTCTCCCACCATCCACTATAATACAATGTATTATATGATCCATTTATCTTTAGCAAATAATATTTGCATCCAAAATTCATAACTTATAGTTCGTAACTATATTTTTTTTTAAATAACCACCACCATTAAATCATATGGTTTTCAACCAAAATATATATATCCACCTTATATACATTATTCTTGTGTATGTATATATTTTTACCACGTAGGTAATTCTCATGAGTTTCATAAACTCTTATATTTTATGTTATATTTTATCATCTTTTATTAGATGATTATTCCCATTAGTTGTATTATATTATACAACCTATATTAAGATTATTATCCTAATATTATGTAACATTTTATGTATTTGTATATTTACAACTCCTAAGGTTTATTCCATAAACACCTTAGTTTATAAATCCCATTTATTTATAGTTTGTCACATTCTTTGATGTGAATATCCTTACTCATATTATTCCACCTAAACCATATAATTGTTATAACATTATAGACCTTAGTCTAAAATTCATTTTCCAAACTTTATCAATTCGGTAAAGCCCTTGAATTTATTTAAATTCTATTTTGACCACATAACATTATGTAATGCTATTCCATATGCTAATATCATTTGACATGATATTCTTATTTCCTTTAATTAATAACCTATGGTTTTATACCAAACTATTTATTATTGCCACATGGGCACCATATCAAAACCATATTCTTTTTCATAAACCATAGTTTCCTTTATCTACAAAATCACCCCTTAATTTATACCATGTTATATATTCCATTTAATATAACATTTCTAACTTATAAAAGGGTATAACCTATGGTTATTTTTTGTAACTTTCGAACAGCCCTTGTGCTATTCTTGTAACACCCCTACAACGCTCCTATCATCTACCGAAGTCGCAGCGAAAATAACCAACCAAATAATAACTATCGCTTTGGTGTTACAAAGCCGTTAACCACCCACGTGGTTAACTAGGCAGAATAATACAAGTGTATCGGTCTGATGATCAGACTCCCGAGCATAGTAACTAACATCCATATATAAACATAACCAACCATACCGAGTATTTAATTTACAATACATCTCCAAACCATAATCATCCTACACTGTATAACAACGGTATCAAAAGGTAACGCCTCGGGAGCACAGGCGCATCCCGGGCTCAACAACCTACTATCCAAAAGTATATCAACAACCTAGGACCTAGAGCCACTCTGCCTCTTCGATCCTCATCCTGCAATAAAAATATGGGGCCCCCGAGGGGGTCAGCACCTTTGCTGGTATGGCTAACGCGCAGCCCATCGACTACCGGGATACGCGCAACCAATTGTCATAATAACATGGCATTCATTTAGAATATCCAACATATATACATACATACCATAGCATAGCAAGGGAAATTGCATAGCATCACAACATCAATACATAATACCATATACTCGGTCCTCACAAGGAACCTTCCACCATAGTTAGTATACCATGAGAGCCTAGGGATTTTTACCATCCCATGTTGAGCTCGTACCATCCTCGTTACCGTCCGGTTATATAGAACGGTTAACTTATACCAAAGGTGTGTCGGATATGTAATCCCAAGCACACCGAAATAACATACGTATGCCCTATGGCCCGACGTGAGTCAGTAACTAGCTTTGGATAAGCTAAGGGAAGGTAGAAACCAAATTGGAATACCACCTATACATAACCCAAGAGAGCCGAACCGGATATGATATCGACCCCCATCCATCACACGCGTGGCCGGAACAACCGGACTCCTCACTCCCCCGGTTAGCACTTGTTAGTGATCACACAACATTTTGTTAAGTCACATACAAGCAACATTTAGGTCTTGTTAGACACACCAATGGAAAGGAGTCATAATAACACAACATCATAATATATAACAACTGTAACCTCTTTTCATGCCTTAATCTTATAAGGTCGTAAACACTCAGAAAACAAACAACACCCAAGCGGTGTAAACCGTTAGGCAACAGACTGCAAGAAAACCATACCTTGGTCCTTGCCTGTTTCGTTCCCACCTTGAGAGAATCCTATACACATTAGTAATGTCGGTTAATTAATTATTTAACTTCACACTTACTAAGTATTCAACATGATTGTATGACATGTTTTAATGTCTACCTCACCCTAGGTCAACTACATAAGTCACATTCTTTTCTGGTTTTTTTTTTTACAAGTTTAGGCCCGACCGGACTTGCCGACCGGACTTGTCCATGTCCGGTCGATTCCAGAGAGGTTCTCCCCTTCGGAAATTCAGCCCGACCGGACTTGTCAAGTCCGGTCCCATGTCCGGTCGATTCCAGTAACTCAATCCGTACCAATTTTCTACTCCGACCGGACTTGTAACCGGTCCTATGTCCGGTCCATTCCAGAGAGTTTATTCCCTTTGTAAATTAGTCCGACCGGACTTGTCCATGTCCGGTCCTATGCCCGGTCCATTCCAGAAGCTAATTCTCGCAGGGTAAACAGGTCCCGACCGAGCTTGCAAGTCCGGTCGCAAGTCCGGTCGGCCCCAAATCTATGTTTTCCTTTTTACATTCAACTCCAAACTTAACCCCATAATAACCAGTACTCCTAAACCTCATTTGGGCACTTTAAACACAACTTAGACACCCTAAAACACTTCATAAAACTCATTTTCTGGATTCCTTAAGCCTTTATCTTATTCCTTCACAAAATTCCTAACACTTACAATATTTTCTCCTAGTTTTCCAGTGGTGTTTCATACCTATGATAACTACTATCCCAAATGCTTTCTCCTTAACTTAACATCATCTCCCAAGCATCATCTCTCACAACTAATTCCTTATCTCCTTCTTGAAACTCTTTTCCTAGTGTACACTTCTCCTTATTTTACCAAAGTTTGCCTAGGTATTTACCTAAGTCCCAAAGTGACTTTGGTACCTACTAAATCTCAAGATCATGCCTAAGTCCTTATTACATCTAGAGTACTTCCTAGTTCATCAAAATTCCTTTAAAACATCATGAACTCCTTATTCATTTCCTACATTTTCTAACTCACCAATCCTTATGTAAACACTTAAAACTTCTTGCTTCTTACCTAAATTTTGACATGGGTCCCTTAGAACATTACTAAGCCTAAACACTTTACCTTCTCCTTTAAACACACAAGAACATCTAAAATCACCAAGAACACTCTCATACACAATTTCACCAAATTTACACCACATTACAATATAGTGCACAATTTAAATTGCATGGCACTTAGGCCCTTAAAATGCATGGCTCTTAGGCCCTTAAAGTGCTTAAATCATAAACACTGAATTTCCACAATATATATGCCTTTAACCTGCAAATACACTCAACACACATATGCCCTTTACTAGTCTCTTGAGAACACTTTACTAAGTCATTCACCATTTGCTCTTTAGGTAGTTTTAATAAGCATTTATAAGCTCATTTCTCCTAAGGCATTAAACAACATTAAGTTAGTAGATTTACCTCTTTTCCCAAAATACTTCCTCTTGATTCCTTACAAAACCGTATGATAATTTGATTCCTTGTCAAGTTCTAGACAATATACAAACACCATAATGAGTATTCAAGCTTTGAGCTTCATCTCATTGTAAACCCTAATTTGACATTGTTTCAAAAACATTAATGTAGTTGTTTTACCTTGATCTTTGAAGGGAGTTTGAATATATAACAAGAGAGGACTCCACCTAGTCCATGAAGAGTTGAAATGAAGCTAGAACAAAGTCACACAATGAGCTATATCAATGTGTATTTTCGGACATGACAAAAAAACAGGAGGAAATTTGATTTTTGTTGAGATTCCTTACCTAGAAGCAAAGGAGAGTAATAATATGTAGAAATCCAAGCTCAAGCTCCTTCAATGGTGGAACACCTTGGCACCGAAATGGAGCTCTTGGAGTTTTGAGAAGATAGGAATGAAGAGCTTGATGAGAGGAAGAGATTGGTGGTCTTTGTTTTTGATTTGGACAAGTGAGCTAGTTTAGCAAGTGGTCAAAGTTGGAGCTCTAATGGTGGTGTGGTATTACCGAGAGAGAACAAAGAAGAAGAAGAAGAGGGGTGGGAAACCGTGTGAAGAAGGAAAGAAATGAGAGAATGAAGATAGAAATTGCTTTAAGGAGATATTTGTAGTATAAAGTAAAAAGTAGTTTACTTAGTTTGCTTTAATTACTTATTACCTAACTAGAGAGTGGTGAGTCACCACACATATAAAAAACCGGCCCCCTTATTAATATGAGGGGTAATATAGTTTGTTTGTCAATTTAATTACTTATACAACATATGTTACAAAATAGCTTATAAAAATCATATTCACCTAAACAAGGCACTTAGAAGTGAAATTTTTGATTTCCCATTAATATAGCCACCCAAATGTGATACTATATAGTACACATATATATTTAAGAGTAATGATGGACATTTAGCCATTCAAAACTCATTTACAAGACAATTTTTCAAAAATGTGCTTTAAGACTTCTTAAAGCACATTTTGTGTTTTAACTTGTTTTCAAGCTTGGTTTTCTTTGGTAATTGGTTTAATATGTTCATTAGTATATAAATGAGGTCTTGGTAAGCTCATTAGGTCTTACTCAAGTTTATCCCAAGCTTAGAGCACATTTTGGCTCTTATTGACTTTAAAGCACATTTGTGTTTCCTTTTGTTTAAATTTGTTTACTAAGGTTTCTAAGACTCTTTTTAGTCTTAATAATCATGTTTAATGTTTAACCAACATACCAAGGTTTGGGGTATTTCAATCTACCCCCCTTAAAAGAACTTTGTCCCCAAAGTTCATACTTCCCACATATCTTACTATTAGAACACGGGAAACATCTTATAACACCATACTTCCAACCATCATTACCAACCTTACCATCATTCTTACACCACAACGGACTCAAGGTCCAACCACACAATACCACAACGGACTCGAGGTCCAAACCATATAATACCATTCAGACACAACGGTCTGTAACATAACATAGACAATGTATACATATACATGTCGTACACAACCATAACCGAAACGGCTCTACCCCCTTAAAAGGGGTACGCCCCGTACCCTATACATATAAACACTAAGAAGCAAACAATGACGGGTGCTTCGCCTTCATCTTTTCTTCCAGCTCCCAAGTGGCCTCCTCAACGTCCTGGTTAGACCAGAGGACCTTCACCAGTCTCACGGACTTATGGCGAGTGTCTCGAGTCTTAGTATCCAGAATCCGTACCGGAGTCTCCACTGATCGCATGGTCGGCTCTAAGGTTAGCCTTTCCGGCTGAAGCACATGAGACGGATGAGACATATACTTCTTCAACTGGGACACATGAAATACATCATGTACCTTGCCCAGCTCGGCGGGTAAATCAAGTCTATAAGCTACCGGGCCGATCCGCTCCGTCACAACATAAGGACCCACATATTTCGGGCTCAACTTGCCCTTCTGGCCAAAACGAAATACTCCCTTCATGGGGGATACTCTCAAAAATACCTGATCGCCCACGGCGAACTCCAGGTCACGTCGGCGCACATCTGCGTACGACTTCTGTCTATCCTGAGCTGCTTTCATATTAGCCCTGATCTGGCGAACTTCTGCCTGAACTTGCTCAAGATACTCTGGTCCTATAATGACCGTCTCACTCGATCATCCCAGCATAATGGTGTGCGGCATGGTCTACCGTACAATGCCTGGAAGGGAGACATCTTGATCGATGCATGATAACTGTTGTTGTAACTAAACTCGATCAGATGTAACTTATCAATCCAGCTGGTCTGAAAGTCAAGTGCACATGCACGTAGCATATCCTCAAGTGTCTGTATGGTGCGCTCACTCTGACCATCGGTCTGTGGGTGAAACGCCGTGCTCAATTTCAGTTCAGTACCAATGCCTCTCGTGTAGACTTCCAATATCTGGATAGAATCTGGTATCTCTGTCAGATACTATCGTCTTTGGTACACCATGATGTCTTACAATCTCTTTATCGAATAATTCTGCCAATTGCCACTTTCCAGGTGTCCTTCATCGGAATGAATCGAGACACCTTGGTCAGTCGGTCTCAACTACCACCCAAATCATATTTAGACCTCCCCTTGTAGGCGGAAGCCCTACCACGAAGTCCATAGATATGTCATGGAACTTCCACTCCGGCACTGGCATTGGCTGCACCATACCACCAGGCCGTCGGTGCTCAAACTTGACCTTCTGACAAGTGAGACACCTCAACACATAGTCATTCACATCCTTTTTCATTCCAGCCCACCAGAAATATCTTTTCATACCTTTATACATCTTTGAAGCTCCGGGGTGAATCGATGTCGTAGAACAATGGGATTCACTCAGTATGCGCTCCTTCAGCTCAGCGCTACTCCTCGGTATACACAACCGGCCATTGAGCCTAATCAGGTCATCATCGTGGAGTCTGAAGTCATACTTCTGACCCTCGAATGTGCCATCAATAAGCTTCTGTCTAATTTCCACATGTACTGATCCGTCATCTGAGCACTCCGCACCTCTTCAACCAAGCCAGTATGAGAGACTAGCGAATGGAGAGAGTGTGCTCGGCGACTCAATGCGTCAGCTACCACATTTGCCTTACCCTCCTTGTACTGTAAATCGATGTCATAATCATTCAAGAATTCAACCCACCTTCTCTGCCTCATGTTCAACTCTTTCTGAGTGAACAAGTATTTAAACTCTTGTGGTCAGAATAGATCGTCACACTTACCCCATACAAATGATGTCGCCATATCTTCAGTGCGAAGACAATGGCCCCCAATTCTAAGTCGTGGGTAGGGTAGTTCTCCTCATGCTTCTTCAGCTGTCGGGAGGCGTAAGCCACGACCTTCCCGTGTTGCATCAACACACAACCCATACCCCTGCCTGATGCGTCGCAATAGACCTCAAAACCATCTGGACCGTCTGGTAATGTCAGAACCGGTGCAGATGTCAGAGCATCCTTGAGACTCGTGAAAGCTCTCTCACAGTCGACTGTCCACTCGAATGGTGCATCCTTTTCATCAAGGAAGTCATCGGCTTCGAGACACTGGAGAAGTCCTTCACAAATCTCCTATAGTAACCTGCCAGACCGAGGAAGCTCCTGATGTCGGTAACTGTCTTCGGCCTAGGCCAGGTGCGCACTGCATCTATCTTTGCCGGATTCAACAGCGATCCCGGCCTCAGAAATCACATGTCCAAGGAATGATACTTGGTTCAACCAAAATTCACACTTAGAAAATTTAGCATACAGCTGATTCTTTCTCAACGTTTGCAATACATCTCTCAGGTGGCTTTCATGCTCACCTCTCGATTTCGAATACACAAGTATGTCATCGATGAAGACTACCACTGATTTGTCCAACTGATCTTGGAACAAACGGTTCATTAAGTCCATGAACTTTGCTGGTGCATTTGATAAGCCAAACGGCATAACGGTGAACTCATAGTGCCCATACCTAGTTCTGAAAGCTGTCTTTTCGATATCACTGTCACGGATGGCAATCTGGTGATATCCGGAACGTAGGTCTATCTTGGAGAATACTGATGCTCCCCTAAGCTGATCAAATAGATCGTCGATGCGTGGTAAGGGGTAACGGTTCTTCACCGTAACAGCATTCAGCTCCCGATAATCAATACATAGGCGGAGGCTACCGTCCTTCTTCTTCACGAAGAGGACCGGCGCTCCCCATGGTGAAACACTAGGGCGGATAAAGCCCTTGTCGAGTAGGTCTCTCAGCTGCTCCTTGAGCTCTGTCATCTCTGCTGGAGCCATACGGTAAGGTGCTTTCGCAATGGGTCCGGTGCCCGGAACTAGATCAATCTCAAACTCAACCTCTCGTGCTGGCGGCATGCCCGGCAGTTCCTTAGGAAATACATCAGGAAACTCCGACACTACCGGCACATCTGGGCTAAACTCAGGGTCTCTCTCTATGTCCTGGACATAGCAGAGGTATACATCATTTCCCCGTCGCAACTCACGATACATGGCCATGGCGGTGATGATCTGTGTCGAAGGCTCCCTGGGCCTCTGGCGGTAAGATATAGTAACCCCAGATGGACTCCTAAGAAGCAGTCGATGCTCGGCACATAGGATTCTACCCTTGTACCGCTCCAACCAGTTCATCCCGACAATCACATCAAAACCTAGTCCGTCGAACTCTATCAAGTCGATCGGAAACTCCTCATCCATGATTCGAACAATAGCATCTCGGTAGTAGCGGGTACATCTGATCCGCTCTTTCGACGGGAGAGTGACCACGAAGTCTGGCATCTCTTCACCGTCTAACCCCAGCCTCTTCGCAAATGATAGCGAAATGAATGTGTGTGAGGCTCCAGAGTCGAACAAGATCGATGCATCCACGCCATTCACTGGAAAGGTACCGGTGAGGATTGTGCCGCTCTTGCCGGCTTCTGCCTTATTGCAGACACTCAGTATACCTCCCGTTCCGAGTGCACAGCCTAATTCATTGGCAAACTAATAAGTATTGGGTAACAACACGTTTATATGCTTCAAACAACTCCATTTTATTCATTAACACACTCTTTTTACAACATTCATTGGTTATACTGTCGCCATGATCCACACTTACAATATCCTTAATACATACGGGTTTACCACATAATTATACAAGGCTTAAAACTGCCTGAAGTCAAATTTCAAACGTCCGGGTTTCATGTGTGTGGCATTGATCACTGCCGACGGTGCGGTATTCAGTTTGATCTTTCTGATGCCATGGTATAGCATCCTTGATTGTCCACCCATGATTAGTACATCTCCCGATTTCAGAAGTAGCTTCTTTGCGAGATCAGCACGCTTCTGCTCGCCATACACAAACACTGCGGTATCACCAATGGACCAAGACACCACGGGTACTCCCTTACTTAGAGACTCGGGTGACTCGTCCTTGTCTTGGTGCAACCCTAACCGTCCACCTTTCTGGTAGAAGTTTACAATGCAGATCTGCTTTACACTTGGAATTGATTCCGCTTCAACTTGCTGAGCAATTCCCACGGCGTGGTTAACGACCGCATGGAACTCCTCTGGTATACTTGATACTGTTGCTCCATCTTCAGCTCGTACTTCTTGATATGACTTGGTGTAAGGGTTCCAGTCCTTACCCATGCACATCATCTTCAATTGCATCCTTGCTCCGTTCGGGTATTCGGGTGTGTAAAACCCTCCTGGTTTTGCTCCAAGTTCGTCGCATCGTCTGATGATGTGGATTTGTGCTTCCGGTGTCAGGTATCCATTTAAGAGTATCATACCTGGCTGGATAACCTGACATTGCTCCAATGGAAAGTCGGTGATGTTGATGGCGGTTTCTTCAGGGTTTGGTGTGGGCGGATTGGATAGCAGATATTGAAGGTTCCTAAGTTTCAAATTGCCTAATTTAGGTGTTTTCCACATTATGTTCTAACTCTTTACTTATATGTTTATACCCTTAGACTTGCTAACACTCATGCATGAAATGCGGTAAGCAATCACTTTTTCATTTATCAGTTTAGGCGGTACCTGGTCTCGAAGAGGATCCTGGTGCCTCAGACCGGTCCACCACATCAGGGTGGCCTTGCCGGACCCCGTAGCTTCCCCTTCTGGGATTCAGTGTACTTCTTGTCAGAAGTCTGCTGAGTCGCCTTCGGCCTTCAGTGGTCGTGGTAGTATTACCCTTCACTGCCCCTTTGGCTTGTAGTTTCTGCCGTTGGGGTTCGTACTCACTTCGACTCATTACACTTTGGTGGTTGTAATCTTCTGCAGTCCAACACTCAACTCACGGTGCCCCATCTTCTGGCAGTGACGGCACTCACATCATTCCCCTTGCAGTCTTGCCGGGGTGGTCTCCATTGCACCACTTACAGTAAAAGTGGCGCTCCGGTCCAGAACCCGCGCTAGCTGCTATAACAACACACAATCAATACTCACTTCCCATCTCAACAACATACACCTCAACTAGATACACATGGTTAAGTAATTACCCTTAGGCGGGTAGGAGCGTAGAGGCTTCGCCGCATACGCATACGTGAGCTTCAGTGGCTCATCAGCTGTGGTGGTCTGGGCTTGGCCCTTGTCACCCTGGTACTGGCCCTTCTGGGGCTGAGGGTAGGGTTTCTTCTTCTTTCCTCCCCATACCCTTGCTGATTCTGGCCCTCGTTGGTGGCCTTGCGCTTGTGCGCATTTTCCTCGTCCCTCAGACGGACGGTAATTTCAACCTTAGCAGCGGCATGATAGCACTCCTGTATTTTAGGATGTCAGTCATGCCCCGCAAAACAACTTACCAACTCACATTAACATTCACTCATGGTATAAATGATTCACAACAAGGTACTCTAATTACCTGCAAGGTGGTATACTCAGCTGGCCCCATCCCATAGCGGAGACGGTGGCTTAGTCCATTGTAGAACCGGTTCACCAACACCCGGTTCGATACCCCAAGTCCGGTAACAAGTGGATAAGGCCGGTGAATGCGGTATAGTAGTCATCAACCGACATCTTATCCCCCTGCTTCAGACTATCCAACTCGAGGCGCTTGGCCTCCTGCACATGCACCGGGTATACTTGGCTCGCAGCAGAGCCGTGTACTCCCTCCATCCAAACTCAGGATCAGTCATCCTGTCCTCCCTCACCAGTTTCCACCAACTCTGTGCCGACCCCTTCAAGTAGTAGGCGGCAAGTCGGACCTTAGCCTCAGCAGGTACGGCCAAAGTCTCGTAGGCGGTCTCCAACTCGGAGATGTACGCCTCTAGCTTACGGGGATCGGTCTCCCCATGAATGATGGCGGTCTCAGATCAGCCAACGCCTTGACCCAATTGGTCTCTCGTGGCGGTGGTGGCGGTGGCTGAACTCCGGGCTGTTGCCCTTGCTGTATAGCAGCAAACAACTGGGGTACCATCTGGGCTACGGCGGCTGCAACTGCCTCAGCCATAGTCTGGGCCGTAGTATCATCGCCCTGGTCACCCATATCTCCAGTACCGCGTCCGCGGCCTCGACCTCGCGGTCTACCTGACATCTGAATTCATATGAATATTCATTAGCATTATGCTTGCACACTTATCGGTCCAATGGTAGTAACGTCTCCGACAACCAGGTATTTCCACACTTAGTTAGTGGTTAACCTTCCAAACTGCTCACTTAGGTAACTATAGTTAGGTTTCCTAACTCGGTATATTCCTAAGCTCGGTATTCTAGTCATCAGAGCGATACTTCGCTCTGATACCACTTTTTGTAACACCCCTACAACGCTCCTATCATCTACCGAAGTCGCAGCGGAAATAACCAACCAAATAATAACTATCGCTTTGGTGTTACAACGCCGTTAACCACCCACGTGGTTAACTAGGCAGAATAAATACAAGTGTATCGGTCTGATGATCAGACTCCCGAGCATAGTAACTAACATCCATATATAAACATAACCAACATACCGAGTATTAATTTACAATACATCTCCAAACCATAATCATCATACACTGTATAACAACGTATCAAAATGTAACGCCTCGGGAGCACAGGCGCATCCCGGGCTCAACAACCTACTTATCCAAAAGTATATCAACAACCTAGGACCTAGAGCCACTCTGCCTCTTCGATCCTCATCCTGCAATAAAAATATGGGGCCCCCGAGGGGGTCAGCACCTTTGCTGGTATGGCTAACGCGCAGCCCATCGACTACCGGGATACGCGCAACCAATTGTCATAATAACATGGCATTCATTTTAGAACATCCACCATATATACATATATACCATAGCATAGCAAGGGAAATTGCATAGCATCACACATCAATACATAACACCATAAACGGTCCTCACAAGGAACCTTCCACCATAGTTAGTATACCATGAGAGCCTAGGGATTTTTACCAATCCATGTTAAGCTCGTTACCATCCTCGTTACCGTCCGGTTATATAGAACGGTTAACTTATACCAAAGGTGTGTCGGATATAGTAATCCCAAGCACACCGAAAAACATACGTATGCCCCTATGGCCCGACGTGAGTCAGTAACTAGCTTTGGATAAGCTAAGGGAAGGTAGAAACCAATTGGAATACCACCTATACATACACCAAGAGAGCCGAACCGGATATGATATCGACCCCCATCCATCACACGCGTGGCCGGAACAACCGGACTCCTCACTCCCCGGTTAGCACTTGTTAGTGATCACACAACATTTTGTTAAGTCACATACAAGCAACATTTAGGTCTGTTAGACACACCAAGGGAAAGGAGTCATAATAACACACATCATAATATACAACTGTAAACTCTTTTCATGCCTTAATCTTATAAGGTCGTAAACACTCAGAAAACAAACAACACCCAAGCCGGTGTAAACCGTTAGGCAACAGACTGCAAGAAAACCATACCTTGGTCCTTGCCTTGTTTCGTTCCCACCTTGAGAGAATCCTATACACATTAGTAATGTCGGTTAATTAATTATTTAACTTCACACTTACTAAGTATTCAACATGATTGTATGACATGTTTTAATGTTACCTCACCCTAGGTAAAACTACATAAGTCACATTCTTTCTGTTTTTTTTTTTTTTTACAAGTTTAGGCCGACCGGACTTGCCGACCGGACTTGTCCATGTCCGGTCGATTCCAGAGAGTTTCTCCCCTTCGGAAATTCAGCCGACGGACTTGTCAAGTCCCGGTCCATGTCCGGTCGATTCAGTAACTCAATCCGTACAAAATTTTCTACTCCGACCGGACTGTAAGTCCGGTCCTATTCCGGTCCATTCCAGAGAGTTTATTCCCTTTGTAAATTTAGTCCGGACGGATTGTCCATGTCCGGTCCCTATGGCCGGTCCTTCCAGAAGCTAATTCTCGCAGGGTAAACAGGTCCCGACGAGCTTGCAAGTCCGGTCGCAAGTCCGGTCGGCCCCCAATCTTGTTTCCTTTTACATTCAACTCCAAACTTCACCCCATATAACCTAGTACTCCCTAACCTCTTGGGCACTTTAAACACAACTTAAGACACCCTAAACACTCATAAAAACTCATTTTTAATCCTAAGCCTTACTTATTCCTTCACAAAATTCCTAACACTTACAACATTTTCTCCTAGTTTCCAATGGTGTTTCATAACCTATGATAACTACTATCCAAAAAATGCTTTTCCTTAACTTAACATCATCTCCCAAGCATCATCTCTCACAACTAATTCCTTATCTTCTTGAAACTCTTTTCCTAGTGTACATTTCTCCCCTTATTTTACCAAAGTTTGCTAGGTATTACCTAAGTCCCAAAGTGACTTTGGGTACCTACTAAATCTCAAGATCTGCCTAAGTCCTTATAAATTCTAGAGTACTTCCTAGTTCATCAAAATTCCTTTAAAACATCATGAACTCTTATTCATTTCCTACATTTTCTAACTCACCAATCTTATGTAAACACTTTAAACTTCTTGCTTCTTACCTAAATTTTGACAGGGTTCCTTAGAACATTACTAAGCTAAACACTTTACCTTCCCTTTTTTTAAACACACAAGAACATCTAAAATCACCAAGAACACTCTCATACACAATTTCACCAAAATTTACACACATTACAATATAGTGCACAATTAAATTGCATGGCACTTAGGCCCTTAAAATGCATGGCTCTTAGGCCCTTTAAAGTGCTTAAATCATAAACACTGAATTTCCACAATATATATGCCTTTAACCTGCAAATACATCAACACAAATATGCCCTTTACTAGTCTCTTGAGAACACTTTACTAAGTCATTCACCATTTGCTCTTTAGGTAGTTTTAATAAGCATTTATAAGCTCATTCTCCTAAGGCATTAAACAACATTTAAGTTAGTAAGTAGATTTACCTCTTTTCCCAAAATACTTCCTCCTTGATTCCTACAAAACCGTTTATGTCATTTGGTTCCTTGTCAAGTTCTAGACAATATACAAACACCAAATGAGTATTCAGCTTTGAGCTTCATCTATTGTAAAATCCTAATTGACATTGTTTCAAAAACATTAATGTAGTTGTTTTTTTTACCTTGATCTTTGAAGGAGTTTGAATATATAGCAAGCGAGGACTCCAATAGTCCATGAAGAGTTGAAATGAAGCTAGAACAAAGTCAAATCAATGAGCTATATCAATGTGTATTTTCGGACATGACAAAAAAAGGAGGAAACTTGATTTTTGTTTGAGATTCCTTACCTAGAAGCAAAGGAGAGTAATAATATGTAAAATCCAAGCTCAAGCTCCTTCAATGGTGGAACACCTTGGCACCGAAATGGAGCTCTTGGAGTTTTGAGAAGATAGGAATGAAGAGCTTGATGAGAGGAAGAGATTGGTGGTCTTTGTTTTTGATTGGACAAGTGAGCTAGATTTAGCAAGTGGTCAAAGTGGGAACTTCCATGGTGGTAGTAGTATTACCGAGAGAGAACAAGGAAGAAGGAAGAAGAGAGGTGGGAAACCGTGTGATGAAGGAAAGAAATGAGAATGAAGATAGAATTTGCTTTAAGAAGATATTTGTGTTATAAAGTAAAAAGTAGTTTTACTTAGTTTGCTTTAATTACTTATTACCTTAACTAGAGAGTGGTGAGTCACCACACTTATAAAAAACCGGCCCCCTTATTAATATGAGGGTATTATAGTCTTCTTTTGTCAATTTAATTACTTATACCACATATGTTACAAAATAGCTTGTAAAAATCACTATTCACCTATACAAGGCACTTAGAAGTGAAATTTTTGATTTCCCATTAATATAGCCACCCAAATGTGATACTATATAGTACACATATATATTTAAGAGTAATGATGGACATTTAGCCACTCAAAACTCATTTACAAGACAATTTTTCAAAAATGTGCTTTAAGACTTCTTAAAGCACATTTTGTGTTTTAACTTGTTTTCAAGCTTGGTTTTCTTTGGTAATTGGTTTAATATGTTCATTAGTATAAATGAGGTCTTGGTAAGCTCATTGGTCTTACTCAAGTTTATCCCAAGCTTAGAGCACATTTTGGCTCTTATTGACTTTAAAGCACATTTGTGTTTCCTTTTGTTTAAATTTGTTTACTAAGGTTTCTAAGACTCTTTTTAGTCTTAATATATCATGTTTTAGTGTTTAACCAACATGCCAAGGTTTGGGGTATTTCAGGACCCCCGTTCCGCATGCGGTGTATGCGATTTCATGCCAGCACTTGCTCTGCCACCTACGGGGCCCGTTTTTACTTTACATGTACTTTGAAGCCGACTACGTTCGAGTGTAGGACCGGATGTCATTTCATCAGCATGGGGTAGTTGCTTAAGGAATGTTGATTTTATTGTAAGTTGTACTGTAAGACCGAATTCTAACGGAAGCGTTTTTGGGATTTGTAAGACTCGGTATAGAATTGATTGAGGTTATATTTGTATTGAAGCTTTAAAGAATGGAATGTGGATAGTATTGTTTGTTACTCGGTATTCAAGTTCATCAACCGATATGCAGTTGGTTATTGTATTTGAGATTGGTACGTGTAGTCACTTGGGAGACTAACGGCATTGTATCACCCACTTTTGTAGTGAATTTCCGCTGCTTTGGTATTGGAATTAGGACGGATTAAGGAGTATGACTTATTGCGGTAGGGGTGTTACACCGGGCGTAAGTTTCAGCCCAAAGTGGCTCTATGGCTGCTTTTTTCATACTTTCCTTGAATGCTTCAGGGATGATCGTCCCGTGGTAAAATCCTGCACTTTCTTAAAAGTTTATTATTTGATAGTGTCGAAATGAGACGATTCTAGAAAGCTACTCACGCCGGAGCTCATTCATATTGACTTTTCGAAGTAAAACCACAACTTAACAGCAGCAACAACCTTTTGCTATAAAATGAAGGATAACGTTTGCATCATGCCGGTGAGGGATAGAGCATTGCTTTGGCGTTTTTTATTGTTTTTATGCCGAGGACCGCATCATCCTAAGACTTTGCTTTGTAGCACATCTTTCATCCATGACAGACGTGAGCAATAAGCACATATTATGTACAAATTCTATTTTAGAGTACGCAGCATAAGCAAGAGAGCAGGAGCAATCACAGGTAGAATATGAAGCTTATGATGCTTCAGATTACAGTAGTTTCCAAGTCCAAAAAAGACCAGAGCAATTGGATAACAGGGCAAAACCCAACATGATGCTTCAGAACAGTTATTCATAATCGAGGCCAGGTTTATGCATATTAAAACCTTATCATGCAGCAACGGCAGTTTCTGGGTGTGTTTTACCCAAATGATGGATCTAATCGTGTCACAGTACGTTTGTAACCAATTGTGCACTTAGACATGCTATCTTAACATTGCTAAGAGTATTATGGGATGAAAGTCTAAGTAGCTCTGTAACAACAGTGAATACAAATAAGGCATGGGTATTATTTTGTAATGTTTTAAAAACTGTTTAGAAGCTGCATTATTTAAACAGTATGGATAGGTGCAAAAAATGAACTTATAACTTTATAATTGCTCATACAGTTCAAAATCTAGCAGCGATATACAGAGAAGCAAACAGAAAAAACAATTGTGTAGGAGCTGCTTAGAAGTGAATTATTCCTTTATACACAACTGTCAACAAGTTTCAATCTCTTTTTCAGATTCAGATTGAGCAATGCACAACTCAAGCATTTGGGAGGTCAAAAAACTGACGAATGGGCAAGACCTTAATTGGAAGAATTTTACTGCTGATTTGATATCAACAAGATTTACAGAAGTGTTGAACAGGCTGTGAATAACCCACGGTTTCGAATTGAGAAAATGTTGTCAATCCTTAACCAGTAGATTGAGGAAATTATGTTTCAGTGTCATCAATACTTACCAATAAAATGGAGTAGTAATCAGGCATAATTCCGGTAATAAGTATTTTGAGATTATGCCTTTTAATCACCTAAATCGAGGCCACGGTCGTCTCCTGATTTTCGGGCCCCGTGCTATAATCTAAAATGAAGTCTTTTATAAAATTAAAATATATAGATAGAAAAATTCACATTAAATTATACATTTATATTTATAAGTTTGAATATCTTAAATATAAAGTTAAATTATGTTTCATTCAAGATAAATTTAGACCCTTATATAATTTTTAATGACAAAAATCTAAAGAGAATAAATAAAAATTGGGCCAAAATAGGGCCCCTGTTCCGTCGCCTGGTTGCACAGGCTAAGAGCCGCCCATGATCGAGGCAAGATTAGGCTGTAAATAGAAGTGATACTGTTTTTTTAAAAAAAAATTCGGAAGCAAACTGCCTACAACGTATAATTTAAACAGTAACAAAGCATAACATGTTAGGAGCTATAAACCGTTGGAGCTAGATACTATGAGGTGGCATAACACAGATTAATGATGTTCGCAGTGGCAGTATAATGTAGAAGAAAGATTTAGTACTGAAACTGCAAGCATTAAGGCTGTATATCAGATTAGTGCGACTGCGATAATGTGCATAAGCCCTTCAACGTAAGGTTTATTCTTTTGGAAGCTGAACGGTGTATAAAGAAGAATAATATGAACATGACCGTGATGCCAAATGGTGCTTGATATTATCCATAAATAAAAACAACAGCCATGCTTCAGATTCTCAGGTTACCAACTACAGCAGATGAGGAACGTTATTGTACTATATTTGGATTATTTACTATAAAACTAGCAGATTGTAAGTAAAAACAGGGGCAAGATGCTGTAGTTTTTAGGGGGTAAAATACTGCTAAAATTAGTCCAATAATGAATATAGCAATGATGTTCAAATTCGGAGGAGTAAGTAGTGGCGGTATGTTTGATTTAAAATTGATTACAAGGAGAAAGCAGGAACAGGAGCAGTAAGAGACTTTGAAATGTAACAGATTTTTGCTTATAACAGAAGTAGACAAGACCAGGGAATATGACAACTCATAATTGACGGTATCCTGATCGTACTTTGATCATAGTAGTAACTAACTCAGATTTAACCAGAAACAGAATATTCACGAGCTCCCAGATTTCATCTTGAGTTCTTTTCATATTTTTAAAGCAAATATCAGAATTAAGGATATCAGGACACTGTTGCTTCAATAACAGCTCAGAGCATAGGCCTCGTATTCTAGATAGAGATAAGACTGGACATACACTGTTTTACAACATCAACAAATGCATATCTCCTCAATCAGCGAGCAAAATGAAAAATCAGAGTTGTTTATACATCCCTATCAGCGGCAGTGTAATTTCAGGCAATAATCAAGAGGGTAAACTTGGTCTTAAATAAAACTCATATTATACATGCAAGCACTTACCAAGAATTTTATCACAGGAAGCTTCTTACTTAGAGTCTCAGCCTATTCTCTGTCATTCCTATTATCGCATCATTGCGTTCTAAAAAGTATAGTGATTTTGCTCAGGTTTAGGATATTTACCTGAATCTGGTTTTGAGAAGAGAGGGGTGGAGAGTATAAAATTTGAGGGTTGCCCGGGGCTGGACTAGGGTGGAGCTGGAATCTGGTTTTTGAAATTAACATCCATTTTCAGAGATTTCTCTTCTACGTAAATGATGGACCAGCTTCATGTTTTGATGCATCTAGTGAAGTGATCAGAACCAACAGATCATCGCGCTTTGAACCATACTTATCCTGCAGCTCTTTGAACTGTCCCTCACAGCCTTTTTTGATGTCTTGCATTTCTCTTGGTCTAGTGTGTGCAGGAATGAATTCCAGTAGCAATGGTAACTCTTGCAGGAAAATATAAGCAAGAATGGATGTCAGACGGTTTCTCAGATTTTAGCAGGTGCCCAGTTTCATTATTTTAAGAGTGAAAATAGAAGTAAAAGAATTAACATATTTTGGTGCCTATAAGCCACTGAATTACTTTATTGCTCGAAACATTAAAGACTATTTAGCTTACAACAGTTGAGGACTAAAGTGTATACAGCTTGCACTATTTCTGGTTTGTTCAATTCAATAATTCCTTCAGAATAATGCACTTACAAGTGCTGATGATTGTTCTTAAAATTGACCATGAGCATACACGCAACAGCAAAGGCAAATGTAAAGGATCGTTCAACTTATTCAAGTTGTAATAAGCAACATTGGCGGAAACAGATTGTACACCTTGCTGAAAACAGTCCTACTAAGGTATATTAAACCAATATTATAGAGCAGTCTTAACCGTAATTTCCCACACCGTAAGTTTAATGCAGGTCAGTTATCCTAATTCAAAACATTTTATGCTTATAGTAAAAAAGTTTACAAAATGATTGGTGGTAATCAAGCATAATCTAGGAGAATTTGCTGCCAAAAATTGCTAAAATCTGAACATGTTGTACCAGCCATCTCAAACAGTGGAAATCATGGTATTAGTGCTTTTCTTAATCAGGCAATTCTTATCAAGAGAATCCTTTACGAGGGTTTGCACAAACAAGCTGTTTAAACAATTTACAATACACAGCTCTTAAGTTATGCAGACTTCAGCAGCCTAATGAAATTGCAACAGAAGTAGACAGTATCAGATATTACTTACATAGACGAAGCATACTCCAGCGGCAGTGGTGGAGACAGTATCAGATATTATAATTCTGTCTTTGCCCTCTCTCAACTTCTATTTTTGGCTCCGCTCCTGTCCAGCGGTGAACATTTCATAAGATAAATAGGAACATAGGCAAACTTTTCCCAGAGATAGTTTGTATAATGAATATCATAGCACAGAGTGATAACTAGAAATTGTAAACTAGTTCCTTATTGAAATATAAACGTGTAACATATATCTCCACACCCCCCCCCCCCCCCCGCAAGTCGTGAACCGGTGAAGCAGAGACGCGACTTGGCATATAAAACAGTTAAGCAGAACATACTCCCATCTGAGGAAGATGACGCTGATACTGCTTGCCTGTCAAAGGCTTGGTGAACATATCAGCGAGCTGAAAAGAGAGGGGGGATGTGACGAACAGAAATCAAACCCTTGCTGAAGTTGCTCCCGCACATAGTGACAGTCAATCTCCACATGTTTCGTGCGCTCATGAGCCACGGGATATTAGTAGCAATAAACAACTGCAGAGCGATTATCACAACGCAGAGGGAAGGAGTGATAGAATCAATCCCAAGTTCAGACAGTAATCTGCTCAACCACGCCAATTCGGAAGTAACCTTGCGCATGGCGCGGTACTCCGCTTCAGCGGACGACAAGGAAACACATGCATGTTTCTTTGCCTTCTAAGCTATAGGCGCCCCTCCAAATTGGATGTAATATCCACTAACAGAACGGTGAGTAAATGGGCAAGCCGCCCAGTCCGAATCGCAGTAAGCAGACTGAAATCTGCTCGATTATTCAACAAAATTTCGTTGCCTATGGTGCCACGCAAATAGCGTAAGACATGCTTAGCAGCAGAAAGATGAGTATCACAAGGTTCCTTAAGGAACTGAGACAGCAGCTGGACAGTAAAGCTCAGATCAGGACGTGTATTAGTAGTGAGGTAATTAAGTTTACCTACTAAACGTCGGTAGATTTCAGGATCTGAAAGGGGAGTACCATCAGAGGGGCTTAACTTGACGCCTAAAGGAAGAGGACTGGCCACAGACCTGAAGCAATCAGAGGCGAATTCCTCGAGCAGTTCTCTAATGAACTTGCCTTGTGTCACAATTAAACCAGAAGAAGTGTGAGTGAATTCCAATCCCAAAAAATAGTGTAAAACACCCAGATCCTTGATTTTGAAATTTTTGTCTAAATGTGTTTTTAAACGAGAAATTTCTATAGCATCATCACCACAGACAAGTAAATCATCAATGTACACCCCTATATGAACAACCAGACCATTGCACTTTCGAGTAAACAGAGAGGTGTCATTGCTGGAACTCTCGTAACCTTGCGAATGGAGAAAACTAGTGAGTTTAGCGTACCACTGTCGCGACGCCTGCTTGAGGCCATAAAGAGAGCGACGAAGTTTGCAAACTTTATGGGGAGGACAGTCCATTCCCTCAGGCAAAGACATGTAAATTTCCTCATCTAAATCACGTGTGTAGAAACGCGTTGTTAACGTCCAGCTGTGTGATACTCTAGTGTTTCTTCACCGCTACAGCCAAGAGAGTTCTGATGGTGGTCATTTTGACCACAGGAGAAAAAGTATCAGTATAGTCAATTCCTTGTTTTTGTGTAAATCCAAGAACTGCAAGTCGAGCCTTGTAGCGCTCCAAGGTACCATCAGATCGTAACTTGGTCCGAAACACCCACTTACAACTTATAGCTTCTTGCCCTTTGGTAAATCTGTGATGATCCATGTGCCATTTCTGGTCAAGGCCTCTAGTTCTTCTCTCATGGCCTGACACCAATGTGGAAATTGTACTGCTTCACTAAAAGACCGTGGATCTGTAGAAGGTGTGTGAGTAGGTGTTGTTTGACAAGTAGCTATGTAGGCTGTACTGCAGTCAAGTGTTTCGCTGTAATCTCTGTCAAAGAGAACACAGGGCGTTGGGACTGATGAAAAGACTGATCTGAAACAGCAGATAATCGAGCAGAAAGAATGCTCGTGAAATCATCATCTGGAGGAGAATGAAGAGTGGTCTGTCCAACAAAGAAATCCTCTAGATATGAGGGAGTCTGATGCCTGCGTGAAGATCTTCTAAGACTGGCAGCTGGTGTGAAGAATTATCTGCAGGTTGTACTTGGGGCAGGACAACTTCAGGTTGAACTCCAGAAACTGAAATATTACTAGTATCTGTTGCTGATGTAAGTGGATTTTGAGCAGGAGCGACAGTCTCAGTATCTCGTGGAACTGGGTAAGAGATATTGAGTGGAAGAGGATCATCATCTATGATGTCCGATTGAAGTGGAAATGTAAAATCTGGTGATGACTGGTTTGTGAGCATGTCATCCTTGAATGGAAAAACATTTTCATAGAATACTACATCACGGCTATGAATCACCTTGCCAGCATCCAGTCTCCAAAGCTTATGACCTTTGCTGATTGAGCTAGGACCTAAATATATGCACTTGAACGCCCGAGGCTCAAATTTCTACTTGTGACTGTTGACATTGTGGCATATGCTAAACAGCCGAAAGTCTTCAACATATCATAAGAAGGAGACTGATGATAGAGAACTTCAAAAGGTGACTGTTTATCCAATACAGCAGATGGAATCCTGTTGATAACATAAGTGGCAAAGAGGATAGTGTCACCCCAGAAGTTCAGAGGGACTCCTGAATGAAAATAAACAGCCCTTGTTGTCTCAAGGATGTGGTGGTGTTTCCTCTCAACAACACCGTTTTGTTGAGGGGAATGGGAGCATGACCTTTGATGCAAGATTCCTTTCTGAGCAAAGAATTCTTTATTTTCTTTAGAAGCTCCCAATTCAAGCGCATTATCTGAACATATAACTTTAATACGTTTTCCAAACTGTGTTTCGATCATCTGAACGAAGGACTGTATCAGTTTCGCAGCTTCAGACTTATATTTCATAAGAGTAACCCATAAGCACCTACTCTTATCATCCACGATACTTAAAAAATATGCATAACCATCATAATTTTTCTCATTGCAGGGACCCAAGTATCAATATGAATTAAATCGAAACAATTAATGCTCCTGGTTTGAGAAACAGGAAAGGGTAACCTGTGCCCTTTGGCCTTATTACAGGAGTCGCATACAGAAATATCAAAATTGTCACTATTCTTGACTAAACCTAACTCTTGAAGTTTAGTAAGAGATGTGTGACCCAATCTGTTGTGCCAATACAAACCACTGCTGATAGTGCTCAAACCACAGTTGTTTTGCTTCTTTTTATTTCTTTCTTTCTGTTGAAAGAATTCTTCCAGCAAATCTGCACCAAGAATGTAGAGACCATCGATCTGTTGAGCAATCCTAGTCTCAATATTCAATTGTTGGTCCTGCAACACACACCAACATTCATCAAAAAATAATCGCAACCAAACTGTCTAGTGAACTTGCTGACAGACAACATATTATGTTCAAAGCTTGGCACAAAAAGTGCATCCTTCAACAACATATGCTTTCCAAGGATAACATCTCCCTTTATCTTGATTATTTGAATCCATCCATCTGGCATGGAAACTGTGTGACTTTTTCCAAGCATCATTTCATTTCTGAACAAACAGTTGGTGCCACTGAGATGATCAGTAGCTCCAGTGTCGATTATCCACTGCACACTTTGATTTTTATCTGAAACACTATCAGCAATTAAACAACATGAGTCAGAGTTGTGAATCAAATTAGTACCTGCAAAATTGCAGGAGTGATTCTCCTCTTGACTAACATTGATTTTCTGCAAATAATTGATCAAGAACTCAATCTGTTCACACGGAAGTCCTGAATTGGTATGACTTGAAGATTCAGTCTTACTGTTCAACTCATCACTACTCACGGCAGCATTAGCTACAACCTTTTTATTTTCCAAACTTCCAACCATTGGGATAACCGTGCTTAGCGAAGCAGTTATCCTCACGGTGCCCTTGTTTTCCACAATAACTGCAAGTATCTCTGACTTTTCTCCCTTTATTCTGTTGCCATCTGATTGTTGTTGTGGTCCATGACTCTCAACAACATTAACAAAACTGCTATTTTCTCCTTCCCCTCTCTTCTTCTTGTTACTTTCTCTTTGTCTCTCTTCCGCAAGGATCAAAGAGTAAGCAGTTCCATGGAAGGCAGAGACTTCATCATTAATATATTTCCTCTAGTGTTAATGTAAGACTCATTTAATCCCATCAGGAAATCTATCATCTTACCCTCCTCCAAAGTTTTCTTCATTTTTCAGATTTGCTACAGTCACAGCACGCTAACTCAATCACAGAACTTAACTCATCTCAAATCTTCTTAAACTTCATAAAGTAAATATTAACACTATCAGTCCCTTGCTCTAGATCGCAAATCTCTTTCTTCAAATTGAATCTTCTCGTTCCGTCTATTTGATCGAATCTCGCCAACAGACCATCCCAAACTTCCTTAGCAGTAGTACTATAGACTAAGCTCTCACAGAGACTCTTATCCAAAGCATTTAAAATCCATGACATGACTAAGCCATTACAACGTCTCCAAGCTCGCAACCTAACCTCATCATCAGTAGGCATGGAGATCATACCGTCTATCATACCTATCTTGTTCTTCGCTAACAATGCCATTAACACAGTTCGTTTCCAAGTCTGGAAACCGATTTCTCCATCGAACTTAGCAGCAATTATCATACCTGGATGATCAGAGGTATGTACATACAGTGGATCTGAAGGTTCGACATCCTTCGCTCTCGATCCGGCTAGCGCCTCCAGTAATTGCTCTAGGGATTTTGCGCTCGGAGTCGTTTCACCTTCCTTCATCTTGTCGTAACTATTCTCTGATCAAATCAACTGCAATCCTCACATCAAGCTCTAATACCATGTAAGGATATGCAAAGCGATACGAGTTTGCAGGAAACGATAACTGAGCTTTGTATTCAAAACTGAGAAGATGACTTCGTAAGTGAAGGACTTATTACAGAAAGAGAAGTGGCCGCTATATATAGTAGCGCACACAGTTGATAAAACGCAGCGTATAAGAAAACTAACAGAGTGAACTAGAAACTGTAAACTAGTTCCTTATTGAAATATAAACGTGTAACATATATCTCCACACATCAAGAATAGTTTAGATTTCTAACTCAAGAAAATGACCACAACCAAGAGCTTATTTCAGAACAGTGCCATCAGTATTGTTTATTAGTTTCGAGTTTGTCAAATAAGTACGACTAAGAGAAGGCCGTCCACACAGATTTATAGTATCTTCACCTTTAGCAACTTTAAAACTGTGAAAACAGATAGAACTCTAGTAGACTATGTAATACTGTAGTTTTGTGTAATCCTGTCATCTACGTTACTTATCCCAATCCTCAATTTTCACTTTGTCGCTCATAAACATCTTAAATCCTTGCCGCACATTGACCCATTATTGCAACAGAAAACTGCATTTTAAAGAAGCATACAACAGCAGTTAATCGGGTTCAGCCAGTGGGCAGAATCTGAAGTATTGGGTATTCTTATAGTATGCACGGATAGCTGCGGTGCGTGGTAGCAAATTGTGTAACTTCTTTAGTTACAAGGTTTAATTAGGCCAAACAGACGCAAGTTATCCAAGACATAATACAGTTTATGATCAAATGTAAAACTAAAAGAAAACGTGGCAATAATTATGGGAAGGGAACTATGATTTAGCCAACAGTTGATGTTGCATAGTCAATCAGTTCTTATTAATTGAGCAAAGCTTAGGTCATTAGGCTGACTGTGTTACTGTGTAAGTAACGCATAATTTTTTTTGATATATGATGGATGTTCCAGTTTTAGCGGCAATACTGTGGCATAATAGAATTCTCGCCGAAAAATACAATACAAGCACAGTAGTTATACAGGAGATTAAAAAGATTTGTGGAAGAAGGAGACGTAAGTAGGAATCTGTAATTCTTGTCTGCTCCATTCTATGCAATTCCGTTTGACTGAATCAGCCACATCCTTCCAGCTTGGTTCTTTGCTCTCGAACACCATATTATTTCTCTGCAAATTGCCCAAAAGATGTAGCACCGTGACGCCCAAAGAATACTACGGTGGCGAATTGTAAGTAACGCATAATATAACACACAAAGCTTAAACAAGACCCTGCTAAAGGTGGTACTTCCACCCAATGAAACAAGCCAGAAAAAATCAAGCAATATCAACCTTGAAAATGCTTTTATCAGCCCATATACAGATAAGCAAAAAATTGAAGCATCTTGTTACAGTTCAAAGCAATTAAAAATAGTTTGCAGTTTGTCAAAATACGCATACGACTGAACAAGTCTTAGTTAGAGCAGGGAGAATAAACAGAGAACATGACAGCAAATGATAAATGAGTATCCTGATCGTTTTTATCACAGCAGGAATCCTGATTCAATTTGAACAAAAACGTTGTAAACAGCAACATATGAACTGCATTTTTCTAGCAGCGTAACTGAAGCAACTAAAGGCTGTTTTTTTGCCATGATTTTCAGCCCTTAACAGATGCTAGTGAAGCTTTAAAAGAGACAATCAAAGTAAAAGTAGAAATGAACATGCATTTTTAACTAGTGGACAGAAGCAAAGATTTCTGTAAGCATGTGTAAAAAAGATTTCAGAAAAATATTTCAAAATGAAGATTCACTTTTACGTACTGTCCCTTAGAAAATTTTAAATCAAACAGTTTATATATACTCATTGTTAAAAGGCAAATTAGAAGAAAAATCAGATCATAACTTAAGCACATTATACATTTATCGAAATTCAGAACCTGGTCAGAAATTTAGGTTCGATCCTGAAATAAATGTTTACAAGTGTTCCTCGATTTCAATCCAAGTCTCTTCTATATTTCTAATAGAAAATTAAAGCCAGGACAAATAGGATTAAATTTACTCGTAAAAACTGTTCGTATAGAGCTCAGCTTATTTTTCCACGAAACAGTGCAAAACCTTGAAATTTCTGTCTCAAGCTGATCACACATCATTTTCAATTTCAGTTTATAATCACACAGAATTTGCCTTTTCCAACAGCTTAGAGGCAGAAAAGAGTTTTATGTGGGCTGTATTCGTTACAGCTCAAGAATGCAGAAATATAAAGTCCAGAGTGTAATAACAGCACCTAAAAGTTTGGACAACGGGTATTTTATATGAGTGAAGTTCTAAGTGAAGTTTTAAACAGCATCTGTACTTCTTTCCTTGTTTCAATGCACATGCAAATAAAATAATAATAAGTATAATTGAGGTAGCGGCAGTTAAGTTATTTAAGGGGTTCTAAATGACTTCTTTATCAGTTCATAAGTACAAAGGTATGTTGTTTAACATAAAACGCTTGGGCAAATTAATTTCTACACATACTGATACATGGTTTTATTCAAAATAAGGAGAATATGAAGGGCAAAGCAGGTATAAACGATTTGTATTACTGTTACCGGTCTACCCAGCATTCTTTTAGGAATGTTAAGGATTGAAATAACAGATTTCTGGTAGTTTGTGTGTTTGCGAACGTGTATGTGAGGGAACTAATGTTGCTGGAATTTGATTTTTTTTTATGATAATTTGGGCTTACGCCTTATATTAATAAAGAAGCCTGATTACTCAGGTGGATGGGAATAGTTGGACCTCATTAAAACCTCTCTAAGCAAAACCCAGTGGGAAAAAGCCTAAAGAGGAAAAAGAGTACCCTCCACATCCAAATACAACCTATAAATGGAATTTGATGAATGTAATATATTGTATTACTGATTGCGTTCTCGTATATTTTACAATGTCGATACATGTATATATAAATCTTCACATACAACTAACTAGTAGTGATTTAAGGAATCAAAACTAGCCTAGAGATAAAAGCAAATCTAAACAGAATATACAAGGAAATCTAAACTGAATTATGCAAATATAATCTAGACTTAGATGGACTTCTAGAATGGATTATGGGATGAAGCCCATTATTCCAATATCCCGCAAGCCCCAGGCAAGCAAAATTGCCAAGGCTTGGAGTATCGCTGCCGGTCATTCCTAGACGCTGAAGCTGATCTTTGTACCTGCTGCCTGGAAGTGCCTTTGTTAACATATCGGCCAGTTGGTCGTTGTGTGGGTGTAGACAACATCGATGAGACCTTGTTGAATTTTCTCACGCACAAAATGACAGTCGATTTCAATATGTTTGGTCCGCTCGTGCAAGACTGGATTGCGCGCTATATGAATCGTCGACTGATTATCACACTTGACTGGGACCGGGCAATATTAGCAACACCAAGTTCATGCAAAAGGCGTGTCAACCAATTAAGTTCAGTTGTAACATGCCGAAGAGATCGATATTCAGCTTCCGCACTAGAGAGTGAAACTGAACCCTTGTTTCTTTTTTTTTCCTGGAGATGGGACTATTACCAAGGAAAATGTAATAACCAGAGACTGACTTCCTGGTGTTAGGGCAGGCCGCCCAATCTGAATCACAGTATGCCAAAAATCCAAGGAAACACGTGACTCTGTAGAGAGGACTATCCCATAATTCATGGTCCCTTTGATATAACATAGGGCATGTAGAGCTGCCTGCATATGGACATCTGTAGGGCACTGCATGAATTGGCTTAGAACTTGAACAGTGTAGCTAATATTTTGGCCGAGTATTGGAAAGGTAATTCAGTTTACCGACCAATTTACAGTAGACAAACGGATCAGCAAGAGGAGTTCCGTCATTAACTAGCAGGGGTTTGCCAACCACCATGGGGCCTTTGGTAGGATGAGAATCTTGACAACCACTCTCCGCTATGAGGTCCTTGCAAAACTTGCGCTGAGAAAGGATGTAGCCCGTTAGTGTGTGGGAATAAACTCGATGCCAAGAAAATAATGCAAAGTACCAAGATCCTTGATCTTAAAGTTCAAATCCAAAGCTCGCTTGACAGCATCAATATCACTTTGCCTGTCCCCAACCACGAGCATATCATCGACATAAACTGCAATGAAAACAACTCCATTGTCGCTCTTCTTATGGAACAAGGAATAATCATTTTTGGACTGATGAAAATTCAGAGTATGCAGAAAAGTGGCAAGCTTAGAAACCCACTGTCGGGAGGCTTGTTTGAGACCATACAGCGACTTCTTCAGATGACAAGCCTTGTTGGCACCAGCCACGTCAAGACCAGGGGGTACCCGCATGTATACCTCCTCATCAAGATGGCCATGGAGAAAAGCATTATTCACATCCAACTGATTAATAACCCAACCCTTGTGAAGTGCAACCACGATTAGTGCTCGTATGGTGGTTAACTTGACAACAGGAGAAAAAGTTTCATTATAATCCAGACCATGTCGCTGAGTAAACCCTTTAGCCACTAACCGTGCTTTATAGCGCTCAAGAGTTCCATCTGATTTAAGTTTAACTCTGTATACCCATTTGCAACCAACCAGCTTTACCCTTGGGTAAAGACACAACTTCCCACGTATCATTCTTCTCCAGAGCTTGAAGCTATTCATGCATGGCCTTTTGCCAGTGTTCATGTAGAGCAGCCTCTTTGTAACAACTCGGTTCTGCCATATCCACGTTGGCTGACAATGCAGGTGAAAGGAGTACAACCGACTGAGTGGGTCGTATATCAGTTAAACTTGCTAGACCCAGCTCAGACTTCTGAGTGCTATAAACTCGTTCATCTAACACGTCTTGGAAAGCCGTGTTACAAACGTAATCCTTCCAAGTAACTGGGCATGCGACTGGCACGTGTGGAACGTCGAACACCCACGTCATCACCGAATTGGTCAACCAAGTCCGGCTCATCATGTGAACTCGGCTGGACGTCATCATCAACGAGATAGGGCTGCATACCGCTAGGAACGTGCTCCTCACGTGGGACATAAACGTCCCGATCAAGGCCATGTTTGAAAGGGAAAACATTGTCATGAAACTTGACATCTCTACTAACCTCAACAACACGCGAAACTATACCCAACCTTGTAACCTTCTTTCTCGGATCTTGTCCTAAGTAGATACAAGCCTCTCCCTTTGGATTAAACTTTCCTCCTTGTTATGTAAATAGTCTTGTAGCATAAGCATCCAAAGGAGCGTATCACCTTGTAATCTGGTTGTTGACCGTGTAAACTTTCAAAAGGCGTTCTCCGTTCAAAGCCTTTGTTGGAAGCCGATTAATCAGATACGTCGCATGTAAAATACACTCACCCCAGTAAGCTATAGGAATACCAGACTGGAAGAATATTGCTCTGGCTGTCTCAAGCAAATATGTGTGTTTTCGTTCAACAACAGCATTTTGTTGCGGCGTGTAAGCACAAGTGGTCTGGGTTCACAATTCCTTCTCGAGCATAAAAGGTTTTCCCTGCATTAGAACTGCCTAGCTCCTTTGCATTATCTGTTCTGACAACTTTCACCTTTGTGTCAAACTGACGTTTCACCATCTTAAGAAAATGGACAACTGTTTCCCAAGCTTCTCACTTGTGTTTATAAGGTGAACCCAGGTTGAGAAGCGAGAAATCATCAACAAAGCATACGAAATAACGATAACCATTATAAGTGTCACTGCTAAATGGACCCCAAACATCAATGTGCAACATTTCAAAAATTCTTTCAGTACTACTCAACGAATTATTAAACGGTAGTCTTTGCGCTCTAGCCTTGTAACACACATCACAAGCAAAATTAGAAGGGAAATCACTGTCTTTATTAAGCCCATCTTAACTAACTTAGGCAAAGGGACGTGGCCCAACTTAATGTGCAGCGCCTCTGCTCTCGGACTGACAGTAGCGACGAAGCCCAGCCTTTCCCGGCCCGCGAACATCTTTGAGCCCAGCACGACATTGATGTGGGCTTTATCCAACACGTACAGCCCACCCAGAGATTGCCCAACTCGATCAGCCTTCCCTCTCGTAAGGCCCTGTACGAAACAACCAGACGAGTCAAATAACACTGCACACTGAAATTGCTCTGTCATCTTCCTCACTGGACTAAGTTGAACTGAAAATCGGGTACATACAGAACATCTTTCAACCAGAAATCTTCCCCAATTTTCACATCTCCCACCATTTCTATCAGCTGCGGTCGGCCATCAGGTAATATAACAGTTTTGTGGCTTTGCAAATTTTTCCAGTTGCGAAATAAAAACCTAGCTCCCGACATATGATCGGTGGCACTGGAATCGATTACCCATTTGCCATCAAAAGTACTCTGGGTATCACTTCCCATCAAACATTGCTTACTTGAAAGGTAAATGAGTTAATACCTGAGAAATTGCAGTAGTTTGGTGTTTTGTTTTCGCTCCCGGACTTGAATTGCTGTTGCGAATAAGTTCCACTATCTGTTGAAGCTGTTTTGGGGTCAGCCTGTCATCTTGCTTTCCATCTCGGTACCTTACGCTTGTTCACTCGCAACATTTGCAGCTTTGCAGCTCTTGCTTGCGTGTAGTATGCCTTCTCTGCCATGTAATTGGTAACACTCTGAAGCATAATGTCCCGTTTTCTTACAATGGGTGCATTTGCGCCTCTGATAGCACTCTTCAAAGGTATGCCCGGTCTTTTTTGCAGAAGCTACAGGTGAGTTTTCTCTTGTCTGAATCTACTCCTTTCCAGGGTTTCTCTGATTTTCCACCCCTTGACTATAAAACGACATAGCCTCTTCTTTTACCTCATCCTTGCCTCGCTGCTCTTCCTCCTGAGCAACTAGCGAAAAGGCCTTGTCGAGAGTTGGAATTTCTTTCATTGCTAGTATCTGTCCTCTGATTGACAGAAATTGCGATTCAAACCCATGAGAAAATGCACCAGTTTCTCCTCATCCTTCGCCTTCTTTATGGACTTGTTAACGCCACAGGTACAATTCCCGCAAGAACACTTTTGTGCGGGTCGAGCTAAATCAAGTTCCCCCCAAGTTTTCTTCAGTTTATTGTAATACACTATCACCGAATCTTCTCCCTGTCTAACTTCTGCTAATTCTCGTTTCAGGAATGAAAAACTGCTAGATTGGTGTGCTCATACCTCTCGCATAAGGAATCCCAAATTTCTTTGGGATCGTCGCAATACGCTCACTCTGGATCACACTCGCCCCAGTGCTGTTTTGATCAAGAAAAGTACCAGCGATTTGGATCGCTCCCACGCAGTAACCCGCAAGGTATCCGCCTCATCTGGTCTTTTTACACTTCCTGTCACAAATCCATACTTGTTCTTGGATTTCAATGCTGTACCATGTCGCATTTCCACCCTAAAAATCCAGTACCGTTGAACTTAGGTGCAAGAAGTAGTCCTGGATTTTCAGCGGCATGGACATAAATTGGATCGTTGACGTCAATTGCACTGCTGCTGTTGGACGAGTGTGCCATCTTCTCCTTCTGTGTATTCTTGCCGTCTGCCATTGCTAGTGGTAGAAGAAAATAGTTTATACTACTGAGTCGACTGATAGAACTTTGTAACTGAGAAAGGAAAGAATTCCTAAGCTCTGATACCATAACCGATTTCTACTAGTTTGTGTGTTTGCGAACGTGTATGTGAGGGAACTAATGTTGCTGGAATTTGATGAATGTAATATATTGTATTACTGATTGCGTTCTCGTATATATTTTACAATGTCGATACATGTATATATAAATCTTCACATACAACTAACTAGTAGTGATTTAAGGAATTAAAACTAGCCTAGAGATAAAGCAAATCTAAACAGAATATACAAGGAAATCTAAACTGAATTATGCAAATATAATCTAGACTTAGATGGACTTCTAGAATGGATTATGGGCTGAAGCCCATTATTCCAATATGAAAAAGGGAAGTACAGATAGCAGTCTTATAATTGTCAACCCAAGCCAAGCAAGCGTAAAAGTATAACTCAAGCTGTAAAAGTGTTTAAAGCTTGAGATAGTTTTGGTAAGAGGAACTCTTCCTAAAAGAAGTGCAAGTGTAGTGAAATATTGTTCCAGAATGAAATATATTAACAACAGCAAAACACATAAAAAGGAAAATGTTATTTGGAGTTTTAAAAGCTGTTTGAAAACCTGAGACAGAAATAGTAAGACAATAGGATAATCAATGCGCTTGCGTAGCGCAAAAACTTTGAATCATATCAGCAAAAAAAAGAGAGAGATTCAAATTTGGAAGTTCTGTATTTGCTAAGATAGATCTACTGCCACAACTGAAAATAAAAGAGGCCAAGATCAGGCAGAAACCACCCACATGCAATTCTTGAGGCTTTCTCTCTCTTTTTTTAGCAGCTTAAGATCATAGCTCTTAAATTTAGAAGCAAAATCAAAGTGTACCCAATGGGTGAGAATTTTCAAAATGATGATTCGTTTTATGTACAAACATCCACCAGCAAAGCATGCCAGGGTTTTAGAAACTTGGTATTTATCAAAGTCATTCGTTCTACATACAATTAGATGATATTTTTTAATCTCTTTATCATTGTTATTTTCTTTGTCACCTATGTCTCAATAGTTGTGCAAAATTCTGGTTTGTTATGGATTCCTAGTTTGAGATTTCTTCTTCTTCCTTTGTGTTTTACAATTTTTTTTATACAAATTGTAGTTTTAATCTTTTCTTTTTTTATATTTCTCTAGTGATCCGTACAATTGTTAGAGAGATTTAGTTTTTTCGCTTACAAGTGAGAACTGGGACGTGCAATAGACTATAGGAATATTACCAATGAAACCTGAGACAACCGTTCCTCAGGATTAGCGTACTACAAACCAAATGAATTTTGAACGCTGCTAGTTAGTAGTAAGTCTTTACAAGAGTTAGGATTTAGGAATTACTAGTATGTTTTTTTTAGACCGGTTTTTGATTAATTTAGATCTGATGTTGCAATCCAGAATTAAGAAAACACAGAAGAAAACTTCTTTATTATTGGAGTGATGAGTAATGGGTGGATTTACTACACAATAAAAAAATATATTATGATGACATGACACTAGAAATATGTTAAGAAAATCACCAAAGCTAAATTCACTAATTGGCGAAACCTTTCTTCACTTATGCATGCCCATAAAGTAGCCCAAAGAAAAGATACATTGCATGGACAGTTCAAATAAGTCTGGCCTCAAATACTGCGCTACTATTATGGCCCTAACTCATTGATGATGGGCTACATCCCTTTTTTTTAAGAATATTGTGACCATATATAAACACATAGCAAGCACAAGGGGAAAAGACCCTCATGTCATGCTAGATCCATATCTAGCTTACAAGCCATACTGATATTAGGGGGAACATGCTCCCCCAACCACACCCGATTACTCTCAAAAAGAGGGTTCCCCAAATTACAGATAATCTTAGTCAGATAATTATCATACATAATAGTATCACATCTAATAATGCTAGCAAAATTAGATAGTAATCCTCTCACCATCAAGATATTTTCCCAACTGGCGTTAGGTCTTCTGATATCTCCCAAATTGAGGGCATCCTTGAAATATTATTCAACTGATTCAATGCAAATGTTATGGCTACCCGCCGAGATAGCAAGCTCCATGGCAATTCTTTTTGCTTTGATATCAGCATACTGCACACTACTGGTGCTGGAAATTCTTCGATTGAAGACTACAATAGGCAAACCGCGATCGTCTCGGATGAGACCAATTATGATCCGATCCCCATAACGACTACTAGAAAGCATACCAGTACAAATGTTATGATAACCCGCCGGTGGAGGTTGCCAAATCCTAGGAGAGTAGAAAGGAGAGGGAAACCTTCTGTAACACCCCGTCCAAAGCCAATCGTGGTTATCGCAAAACTGAACACTTAATCGAATTCGTCACAGCGGAAATAAAAAACTCCGGGACCTTGCCACGGTGTGATCGTTAGAATATACCGGCCTTATCAATTTACAAACCTTATCCAAAATACATAACCGACCAAAACACCACCCAAAATACACCAACCAAATACCACCAACCCGAGTTTAAGTATCTAAGACATAGCCACAAACTTACATCAGTTTCAATATAAACAGACGGGAGCACAGGCGCAACCCGTATTCAAAATAAACAACCCATCCTAAGTCTAACCGCTCCTACTCTCGTGGAGTGACTTCATGGGCCTCTTACCTGCAAGTGTAAAAACAGCCCCTAGAGGGGGTCAGCACGAATGCTGGTACTCCCTCTCATGGCCCCCAAGCTAACGGGGCTACGACGACTAATTGTCGATAGCATGGAAATTGATTAAGTACACCAGCATGATATGAAGTGCTATAAACAACAATCCACAGATGAACATTCATAGTTCATACACAACGAACGACACAAGCGTTCCCTTATCAAGCGGGTTAGTAACCCCCTCCTTAGACCTGATTTCCTTAACCTCAGTTCCTTATCTTACCTCTGTCTTAACCTTATCTTAATCTCAGTATACAAACCGTTCCTAGAAAGGAAATGGTTGTAGCTTAATCTCAAACCTAGGATTTAGGTGATCCTACCGCACCATCTTAATGCCACCTACCTTGGACGGGAGTCCAGCGTAGCTGAGCCGGCAACCGGCCCTAGGCAACAAGTCCGAAGACAAGTCCTTAAGCGGAGGGCGGATCTGATTCAGATACCGTCCCCCTTTCCTTAGCATGCATGACGGAGTCAGTCCCGGTTTTCCTCACTCAAGTTCCAGTTAGTAAAAATCTTACCTACCATGTGCTAGTTAAACCTTAACGGGTATTAACCAACAGTCACCAATACTTAACTCTTATCCTTAACTCAGTAAGTACTAAACTTAGTTAGTAACAATCTCAAGTCTCGTGGGTTAGTGAAAAGAAAACACATACACAACGAGAACAAATATAACCGGGGTTGCATGCTTTATCTTGTCTTAGTCATAGCAATTAAACAGATAGCACATAAGCCGAGGGACACCTCGTTAGCAAGCAGGTCACAAGAAAGATTGCACCGTTCAACGTCGCCTGTCGTTTGTTTAACCTTCTCCGGGTCCCAATTCACAAACCTAAAACATTGATTCATTTTTAGGCCATTAGTTATTTTCACCTTACTTAACTCACTTAGTCCTAAGGATTCCCATTCAATACCCTCTTAAGTCTTTGCCACTTAACCTTATAAACTTAACTTTAAACATTAGGTTTATACTTAACTTAACTTAATCCCTTAGGTTCTTAGGGTCCTAATCATTACTACCCTACCAATGGCATACCTTTCTACCATTAACATCCTTAGAATTTAAAATTTCTTTTTCTTTTTTTTTGGCTCGACCGATCTTACCGACCGACCTTACCCAAGGTCGGTCCATTCCAGAACATGTTACCGTTTGAAAATTCTACCCCGACCGACCTTGCAAGTCCGATCCCAAGGTCGGTCCATTCCCGAGAGTTTTCCCCGTGGGAAATTTAAGCCCGACCGAACTTGCCAAGTCCGTCCCAAGTTCGGTCGATTCCAGAGACCAATTCCCGTACAAAATTCTAGGCATGACCGACCTTGTAAGTCCGTCCCCAAGGTCGGTCCATTCCAGAGACTTAATTCGTACACAAAATACATGCCCGACCGAACTGTAAGTCCGGTCCCCAAGTTCGGTCGGTTCCAGAGATCTTTCCGGTAGTGTAAACTGAGCTCGACCGACCTTGCAGGTCGGTCCCTAAGGTCGGTCGGCTCTAGAACCTTGTTTCTAAATTCCCATTTGACTCCAAACTTCTCCTCTTACATCCTAGTATGTTCTAACCTCATTTGGGCACCTCAAATACACCTTAAGCCTTCCACTAAACACATTAAATCACTCACAACATCCACCTTAGTCATTATGCATTTTTCCTTGTAATCATGCCAACACTTGTAATATTTTCCACTAGGTTTCTAGGTGGTGGTTCATACCTAATATAACCACTATGCCAAATGCTTCCTCGCCACTATAACATCATCTCCCAAGCATCTTTCACCATCTAAAACTCTTTCATGCCACTACTTAAAGTTTCTACACAAGTTTATGCCTCCTTCACCAACACATTATTTCTTTCCTAGTTGTTTACCAATGTTTTGCCTAAGTCCTAAATACACCAGTACATTCTTTTGATTCCTAAATCCTCCATAGTGATACCTAAGTCATTATAACTCACTAAACACCTTAAACTCACCCTTTTTCATCAAGACAACCTCTAAAACTTCCTAGTACTTCCTTAGTCATAAAATCTCCTTAGAACATCTTAAACACTTAGGTTCTCCACTAAATTTTGCCATGGGTTCTCTAGTATATTGTTACACCCAAACACTTGGTTTTCACCATCAAACAACCAAGATCACTCAAATTCTCATCACAACACCTTAACACACAATTTACACCAAAACTACACCACATCATCATATAGTGTATAAACTTAAAATGCTTGGCATTTAGGCCCTTAAATGACAATAATCTAACCACTGAATTTCCACATATAATTGCCTTTAACCTGCGAATACACACAACAAGGCTCCCATTGAAATAAAATGCTTTGTAATTCATCTCAACATTGTTTGACTATCTCTTTTCTCATTGGCTCCTTAGTCACAAGTTCTCAAACATAGTCATTGATTCTCCTAGGTTATATATATCCCTTTTCTAATGTAAACCTTAAGCTACACTCATCACATATCAAATCCCATTCCCTTAAACAATAAAACACCTTAAGGTAAGTAATTTACCTTGTTCTTTCACAAGCTCACAAACTTTCCTCCTTAGGTTTTCCTTGCTCAATCTCGGTCACCACTTAAACTCTCCTTGCCAATGTTCTAACCAATATCCAATGACTCCAATGAGTGCTAGATAATACATTAACCTTAAGGAACAAACCCTAGGTTAAAAATGTGTTTTAAGGTATTAAGGTGATTAGTTACCTGGTTTCTCAAGACAAGCTTGGATATGAAGCAAGAAGGACCTCCTTTATCCTTTGGAGAGTAGAAAACAAGCTAGAACAAAGCATAAACATGGAGTCCCATGAGTACAAATTTTCGGACAAGGGAAGAAATGATGGAAACCAAGATTTTCTTACATTTTCTTTACCTTAAGAGAATGAAAGAAGCCAATGAACTCTCCAAACTTGGATTTCCTCCTCTAATGGCGATTTGCCTTGGCTCCAAAATGAGGCTCTTGAAGTTTTGAAAAGATAGAAAGAAAGAGCTTGAGCTAACTAAGAGATATATGTGCTTGGTTTTGATTTTAGAGCTTTAAATGAGCAAGATGTGGGCAAATGAAGATGGAGCTAGCATGGAGGTTGCTTCTTACGTGAGAGAGAAGAAAGAGAGCAAGAGAAATCGATGAAGAAGGTGATGAAGGATGAAAGGAAGGAGGAGAGATGGCATATAAGATATTGATTCCTAAAAGCAAATAGTAACAAGTTACTTTTCTCTTTTCTTCTAACATTAATTGGCTACTCTTGGTGACTCACACCCTTAGAAAACCGGCCCCCTTCATTAATTAGGCTGGTCATGGTCTTGTTGACCAATTAATTAGACTTAATTGATTAAAGACTAAACTAGGCACTATTTGGTTACTATTCACAAATTAGTGCACATATTTGCGAAATTTTTGATTCCCATTGATTTAGACTTCCTAATGTGATACTAATTAGTACACATGTTAATTAAGGAGTAATCATGGGCATTTAGCCACTTAAAACCCCTTTCTAAGACATTTTTCAAAAATGTGCTTAAGACTCCTTAAAGCACATGGTGTTTTTTTTAACTTGTTTCAAGCTTGGTTTTCTTGGGTAATTGACTTAAAATGACCATTAGGATATTAAAAAGGTCTTAGAATGATGTTTGGTGCTCTCCCAAGTCTCTCCAAGCTTAGAGCACGTTTTTGGCTTAAACTTGCTCTTTGGTGTTTCCTTATGTTTTATTTGATTAAAAATGTTTCTTAATGTTTCTAAGGCATTATTTAGCCTCATTATATCTTAGTTTATCACTTAAACACCATATCTAAGTTTGGGTATTTCACCTCATCACGAGAAAGATAAGCTTCAATAAAGGAGATGTTTACCTCGACTTCTTTCCACAAGAAAGCTCTGAATTATGCTTGACTTTATCCTCGAAGCATAAATGACCCGAAGCTGTTAGCTATAAGAGATAGCTTCTTCACTCCACAACTCAGACATCAAAAACAACCAGTCCAACATACATCCACATTATTAGGAACTTCATTCACATCCACCAAGCCCCTCCATATATCTCTAACTGCGCAACAAAAAGAAGAAGAAAAGAAGAAAACAGTTATGCCACTTGTCCCCCAAGAAGAAGCACTTGGAATCACCCCCCAATCCGGCTAGCCAGATTATACTGACAGGGGATAATATTTATCAAAAACTTCCAGAGATTAAGTTGACTCTAGGGCAGGGTCCGCAAATGGAATTGGTAAGCTTCTTCCCAATCCTACCAATGTAATGGAACGGATTGTAGGAGCTTTCCAACCTGTTCCCTTTACCAGAAAGATAAAGTGATTTGACGAAAAACTTGTTATTATCTTTGGAGAGAACCCAGTTCCACTGATTAGAACTATCCAAGTCTTGTGAAGGAGGAGACAGAATCCCGTCCCCCATAGAAGGAAGGGGCCGAGCTCCTTCTCTGAGCAAATCCAAAACCGAAGAGATGGACTTCCAGATGGGGCTACCTTTATTGGAAGGATAGCACTCACTAATATTGTTGTCGGGGAAATAGAGTTGTTTCAACACTTGAGCTACTAAAGTCCCCGGACAAGAAAGTAATCTCCACAGCTGTGTAACCAAAAGAGCTTTGTTGAAATTTTTCCACTTCTCTGAAGCCAAGGCCTCCTTGGTCCGTAATGCCACATACCTTAGACCATTTGGTCCAGTGGAGAGCTCTTTTATCAACTTTCCCACTCCACCAGAAGGCGGAGAAGGCTGAATTTAGTTTCGCAATAATACCCTTGGGAAGAGCAAATAGGGACATGGTATAGTTGGGAATAGACTGAAGAACACTAGACACCATGATGGATCTAGCTGCTTGAGCCATTGGTTTTGTCCAACTGGAAACCCTTTTGTGCACTGATTCGATAAGATAGGTAAAGAGATCATGTTTTCTCCTACCTATCTTGAGGGGAAGGCCCAGGTATTTGGAGAAGCAAGGCACCTCTTGGACATTCAATAAGCTGGAGATGTTGTCTTTAATGGAGGGAGATAATTTTGCTAAAAACCAATTCAGATTTGAGATGGTTGATTTTATGGCCGGAGGCTAGAAGGAATTTTGTGAGAATATGGTTCAGGCGGGAAATATTTGTGGGATTGGCTTTACCAAAAAGGAGGAGATCATTAGCGAAGGCTAGGTGAGATATAGACGGGCAGAGGGGAGAGAGCTTGATCCCATGGTAATCTTCATTAATATCAGACTTATTAAGGAGACTAGACAGGGCTTCCTGAGCCAAAATGAATAGGAAGGGAGACAAAGGGTCTCCTTGTCTAATACCCCTAGACTGGTTGAAAGAGTTGTCTGGCTTACCGTTGATGAGGATAGCACATCTGACAGAGCGGACACAATTCATAACTGGAGTAATCCAATAAGAAAGGAACCCCATGGAAAGGAGAACATCTTGGAGGAAGCTCCACTCTAATCTGTCATAAGCCTTGCTAAAGTCCAACTTGAGGGCAAAGAAACCATTTTTAACAGCTTGGTTCTTCTCTAAGAAATGTTGAAGCTCGCCTGCTAGAATGATATTGTCAGTAATAAGTCTTCCTTTCACAAACCCTGATTGATTGTGAGAGATGAGATGCGGAAGAATATGTTGAACCCCATTAGCCAACGTCTTGGAAGCAATCTTATACGCAAAATTATAGAGAGCGATCGGTCTGAATTTATCAATATCTGTCGCCCAGCCATCTTTGGGATAAGAGTGATGAAGTACTCATTCAAGGAATCAGGGAGGGGCTGACCACTAAGAATAGGCATGACTGCATCAATAATTTGATCCCCAATGATATGCCAAAAGGTGATATAAAATTTACCGTTGAAGCCATCCGGCCCAGGAGCTTTGTTGGCTCCTAATTGTTTCACAGCTGAAATGATTTCTCTTTGGTATATGGCCTGCTCAACTCAGAAATAAAGCCATCATTTAACCGACCCTCCACAGCACCCAAAAAATCCCTATCCACCTGGGGTTGGGTAGACGAAAAGAGATTTTGGAAATAATCTCTAGCAATGAATTCAATACTCTACCAAGAGTATTGCATAGTATTCCCGGAATCCAGGAGACCAAAGATCTCTTTGGATCTTTTAATAGAGGAAGCCCTAGCATGGAAATAACCCGTGTTCTTATCTCCTTCTTTGATCCACTTATCTCTGGATCGTTGTTTCCACCATATTTCCTCCCGGAAAGAAAGTAACTCTATTTCTAAAAGAAGCCTCTTTCTATTGTTAATAGCTCCCAAAGACCTATCACTAATAGATATATTACCTAGCTCTTTCTTCTTATTGATGATCTTCCATTTAATCTTGGAAATAGACAACCCTTTCCACTCACTTAGCTTCCGAGCACACAAATCCAGAGAAGTGGTAATGTTGGGAAAATTATTACTCCAGACATCTGTTACTATCTCAGCACACTTGGGATCCAAACACCAGCCATTTTCGAACCTGAAGACTTTAGCCGGCATTTTGTGTTTACCAAAGAAACGGATAAACAGGGAGCAGTGATCGGAAGCTTCACACGGAAGATGCTCCACCGAGATATTGGGGAAGACCTGTAAACCCACTGCCGAGCAGAAAACTCTATCCAATCTACTATGGGAATTGTGATCCCCTTCTTGGCAATTAGTATAAGTGGAGCTTTCTCCAAAAACCCAATGTCAAGAAGATCACAATCAGCAATAACATCTCGAAACGGAGCCATATGCACATCTTGTCTAATTCTCCCACCACCTTCTCAGAGGCATGCAAAATCTGATTAAAGTCCCCGACAATCACCCACGGCAAGCACACTTGTTGGCTAAGCAAACGAAGAAGTTTCCAAGACAGATGCTTAAGAGCCCAATTAGACCAACCATAGAACCCGTGAACACAAATTGGAGATCCCCGGGAAAGTAATTACCATAGAAACATGATGCCGAGATTGAGATAACATCGAACAACCTATAGTAGTCTTCCACATCAGACAAAGGACACCACTTCTACCTCTGCTGGCCACCGCTGTCCCATGATACATAGGGAATAAAGCAAAGAATAACTCCATATCTGACAAGGACTTGTGGGTTTCACTGAGGAAGATTATATCCGGATTGAGTTTTAAGATCAATCGCTTGATCCAATACACAGCCTTAGATTTCCCCAGCCCCTACAATTCAAAGCTAAACAGCTCATCAGAATGAGTCCTGCTAGCCGCCACCCTCCACTAGCCTGCGATCGAGCCCTCCCGCTACTCCCAAAAGGAGGCAAGCTCACTACGAACCAACCACACTCGCCCAACCAGACGCACAGAAGGCTAACCCAGTCTGACACAGAGACCAAACAGAGCAGGGAAAGCTCGACCCGCCCCTGAAAAACCACACCGCAGAACCTGAAGCAAGAGACCAGCCCGGCAATTACCCAACTCCGACTGAGAATAACCGAGGGAAATCGAGCCCTGAACTCCACCTGATAGACACAACGACAGCCTCTGCTCTACACCTCTGACAAACCAAAGACAACTCGAAACGGGGATGCCGCAAGCGAGAAATCAGATCAACTAGACGCCCCAAATCAGAACAAACTCACGCTGGCCACAAATCGGGAACGGGAAACACAAACCCAGGAGAAAACACCCAGAAGCAGGGATCCAGAATTAGGAATCGACACACACACCCCAATTCAGAGGGAAACAAAATCGGCAGATGGACCCTAGCCAGACCAACGATGCAGATCAAAGTCGGAGCAAGCCAGAGGAGCTGCGAGCCCAGGCGCAAAAAGAAGACGCTAATCATCAATACCACCACTGATAACCTTCTCTGGCTGAAAATCTGTCACGAACACAAACGCTAACAAACTGAAGAAGAGGCAGACCAGACCACCTGAGGAAAGAACGCAGAAGAAAACCTAAGTCTGAAGATGGAGAAACTCCTATCAACCTGGAAAGAACAGCGCCAGGGACAACAGACCAAGAGCACCACCAACTACTAGAGGAGATAACTCTAAATAGGGCACAATCTCCCTGCAGAGCAGAAAGAGAACCGGAGAGGACGCAAATCGCCTCAAAATCGTCCTGAAGGAGAGCGACGAATGTACGGACTGTGGCTGGACCATGAATTGATGGATGGCTTTATGATGGGCTACAGGCTTCGTTCGGCCGGCGCATGTTCGTGGTATAAATTGGGTAGTTTTGGGGTGGCCCCCACGTGGGTCCTACGTTCTACTCCAATAATATACTGCCACATATAAAACAACCACAAAAACAGCCAGACCAAAACAACCACAAAATGACACGCCGAACGCAGCCACAATCCTGGCCAATACTATAACAGCTTCGACTGGGAAGTGAAATGGTCAACCAGAAAAAGGCGCCAAGAAACAAGACGGAAGGCTAACAAACCGGAAGCCGGAAGAGGATATATATACCCCAACACCTTGTTCCAGAGAAAAAAAACCCTCTATTCTCTTCACTCAACAGGCGCCCGACCTGTCGGGAGAGGGAAAGCAAAGAAATGTCGACTCGAAAACTCGCGAAGTTCTTCGATTCCCCAGTCCATAGTATGCGACGCAACCAAGCCATCGCAGATCATATCTCCAATGCTTTAACAACTTCCAGAGGGCTCAATTTTCTTCAGACTTCGCCTCTTCTCTCCGACCTTAACCCGGACGTAACCCAGGCGGGTTCTCTCCAACCCACTTCTTCCCGCGCACTCTTGCTTGCAATTCTTCAATTTCTTGAGCAGAAATCCATCTCTCTGCTCCTCCCAAAAACTCAATCTTCGTGCCCACTTCACACTTATCATCAGGCTGTTTGAGGCCAGAAAATTTGCTGTCGCGAAGAACATGATGAATTTTATGGTGGCTGATGAGAATCTGAGATGTCAGGTGGCGGATTTGATTTCTATGGTCGAAGACTGCGGTGCCGATGCTAGTAAGCGAGCGAAATTCTGTGATATGTTGCTCAGGGTATACGCCGAGAACAAACGGTTCTCTGAGGCTGTGGAGGTGTTCAATCGTGCAAGTGAGTTGGGGTTTTCTTGTAGAGGAGAGATCCTGCATGTTCTTTCTGATACAACTGAAGAGATCCGACAAGCTTGATGTCGCAATCGAGTTTTTTGAGAGGATGGTGGTGGCGGGTATTGAGGTTACCGTGTATTCGCTGTCTCTCATTGTCGATTGTCTATGTAAGAAAGGCGAGGTGGAGAGAGCTATGGAATTGACAATTAAGATAGTCTCGGGCGCAGAAGTTAAGCCCAACACGTATGTGTATAACTCGTTGATAGATGGATACTTCAAGAAGAATGATTTTGAGAGGGTTAACGAGGTGTTGGGTTTGATGGAGAAGGAAAATGTGGTGTGGAATGCTACCACTTATACACTTTTGTTTGTGGGTACGCGAACAATGGGATGATCAAGGAAGGGGAGCAACTATTCGACGATATGGTTGAGAGAAGGGTGGATGGCGATGTCCAACTGTACACGGCAATGATAGATTGGTGCACCAGGATAAAGGACATGAAACGGGCGTTCAAGCTGTTTGATGAAATGTCGGAGAAAGGGGTTTCTCCAAATGCGCACACATACGGTGCTTTGATTAACGGTCTATGTAAGGTTGGGCAGATGGATGCAGCTGAGATACTGGTGAACGAGATGCAGAACAAAGGAATTGATCTGAATCAGATTGTTTTCAATACTCTGATTGATGGATATTGTCGAATAGGGAAGATTGACGAAGCATTGAGGCTGAAAGATGTCATGGAAAGAATCGAATTGGTACCTGATACATACGCTTATAACAGTATCGCCACTGGGCTGTGCAGATTGAACCAGCTAGATGAAGCAAAGTCAATCTTCTACGCTATGGAAGACAAGGGTATGGCTCTGAATACTGTGAACTGCACGACTCTAATTGACATTCACTGCAAGGAAGGAAATTTCGTCGAGGCAAAGAGGGTTTTTGAATCTATGGAAGAAAAGGGTGGTGAGGAGAGCCCCACCGTTGTTACCTATAATGCACTGATCGATGGGTATTGCAAGAAAGGTAAAATGAAAGAGGCTCATAATCTGAGAGATGAATTGCGAGGTCGGGGATTGGTTCCAGATGAATTCACTTACACATCGCTCATTCAAGGGGAATGCATCAGTGGGAAGGTTGATGAGGCAATGAAGTTATTCAATGAGATGAAAGCTGAGAAAAGATTAACCCCAAATGTGGTGGCTTATACAGCTATGATCTCAGGTTTGGCTAAGGAGGGAAGATCGGATGATGCTTTTAGATTGTATGATGAGATGAAGGATGCTGGTATCGTCCCTGACAACCGTGTTTATGCCTCACTTGTTGGCAGCTTTCATTCAGATAAATCTGACGAATCAGTGACTTAGGATCACATGAAGGCCCATGAATGGGCTCTTCATGACCGCAAAGGTAAACTCATTCTAAGCTTGAAATGCCATTGGCGACTTGTCTTGGATAGCTTCTATGGAATGGCAAACGCTTCTTGTGGCACATTGAGGCAAGCTGTTTGAGCTTTCGAATGGTTACTTGTGTTGTTGAACCACTCACCCTTCACTTCACAAAAATTGAAATAGAGCTATGCTAAACCTTCAAAAAATGGAGATTTGCGTGCGCCTCTTACGTCCAGTAGCGCAAAAGGGGAAGGGGGTTGGATCATGAAGTGCTGTGTGCTTCCTCGCAGCCCTCCTTCCTCCTCATCTTCCCTGATCCTTGGTTTATAGTCTCTGTCCTTCCTGCAAGTGCAGAGCTATAGTCTACATATTGATATCGTTATTCTCTCAGAGGTGTGGTTTTGACTGCTTCAGAGTGGAAGAGCCTCAAATCCAGGTGCTTGCTACCTTTCACATCTTCTGGTTGTTGCCAGGTTGCTCAGTTTGTGGGTTTAGCTTATTTGGAGTTTTTTTTTTTCTTCTAATTTGTTATTGTTCACACTCCTTTTGCACATTTTCATTTCAGGTTTATCAATGCACTCCATTCATTTTAGAAACTTGCACACTTATTAAGGAAAATAGAAAAATGACGCATGTACCTTTACTTTTTACTTTTTCATCTAATAATAATTTTTTGTGTTGTATAGTAGGGTTAAAAGTGGAAAAAAGTGTGTTAAAAAGCTAGAATGATATATATTTTTGAACAAGAATCACTCCCTAAAATAACAAATATTAATTAACGAAGGGAGTATCTTTCTTTACTGGTAGTACATACTCTAGTAGTTCGGATATTCTTTTCCCCTATGGTTGTGGTATGCAGTTATGCAGTTTTTGTCAGGTTCTAATAGGATTTAAGAAGTACTAGGTAATGTTGATAGGAATTAGAGAGTTACAAGTAACTGAAGAATCCTATCAAAATATATTCAATTGATTAATACCTTAAAACAAAACTCCTACCCTCTAATTGGATACTCCTACTCAACTAAATATTCGTCGTGCATAAATAACAAGTTTTCACACTAATAAATATCACGTAGTCAACTATTGATAATAAATCCTAAAGATAATATCTAATCCTTAACTACTTTTGTTTAATGTCTAAAGATAAATATCTAAATCATAACTATAAAGTCAATATTCTCAATCTTCCTAAACCATTACTACTCCTTTTTGATACCTTTTACCCTTGTAGACTTCATCATAAAACTTATCAAGAGTTGTCTTATCATCATTCTTCCGCTCCTCATCCATCTTGTCCTCAAGATGAAAAGAAAAAAGAAAAACTGAAAGGTGAAATCCAAGTAGCAACTACAATTAGGAATGTCAACGGTCGGGTTCAGGTTAGGTGAAGCATCATCTGCATCCGTTCTCCGAATATATCATTCATAATCCATCAATGTGTCACCCGTTTATTCTTCATTCGTCTATCTGTTATCTGCGGATGATTCGGATGATAATCAAGTGACATTTTTTCAATATCATGACATTAATTTTTTTAGTATGTAATGAATATAAAAAAATTGTATTGCTAAAGTTAAAATTTCTCTGTATTATAAGAAAATTCACTCCAACATAATAAAAATATTCCATCAATATTAATAAGAAAATAAACATACAGAGTATCGTGTTGTGCGTTGTATGAGAGAGAAAAAAATGGACCGTAAATTATAAGTGTACAACTATTTTTAAATTTTCTTTAAATTCTTTAAGGTATGTTTGGTTACTTAAAATAAAACAAGGTGTAACTTTAAACGGATGACGGGTCAAAAATTTATCTATCACCGGACCCAACCCGTCACCCAATTATCCGTCATTCATTTTTTAAATCGGGTGGATCGGGTTAGTGAGTATATGTTTAACATTGTCTTCCCTAGCTATAATGTGACGGTAAACTGTTATAACCTAGATTTATTTTAAGTCGGCTTACATTGTGTTACTTTATGTTGAGTTGGATTTTATCACATTAGGTAGTTTTGTGGTTTGAGGAATAAGGAAAGGGGAAGGAGGTCTTTTGTCATTTAATTTCTAAGGTAAGGAATTAATGGGGAAACGAGAAGTTTTTTCCCGTTCTGCGTTCTTTCCCGACAGTTTCTTGAGCGCTTTACTTCTTCCCTTCTTCTTCTTCTTCTAGTTTCCTTGCCTTGGTGGTTTGTTGCCGGATTGTTACTGCTCTATGTGGTTGAGACTCTGTCGTTGTATGTTTCTGTTGCGGTGTTCAGGTTTGTGTTGGTGTTTCCGGTTTGGTTCCGTTTGCTCACCCTCTTCTTTGTTTCTGATTGTGTGCTTTGGTTGTCGATTCAGTGTTTTTTTGTTTCGTTCCGGTCTGTGGTCCTGCTGGGTTGCTCTTTGGTTTTAGTGAGTGGATATTTACATGTCAATTGAGGTAGGCGGTGGACCGATTCGACGTTGTTTGTTCATCGATGGGGAGTTTGGAAATTGAGTTGATTGCAGAAGAATTTTGGTATGATTTATGTGTTGTGTTCATGTTGTTTATTGTTGTTGTTAATTGCAAACCCCCCATGGATCATTCTGGTGATTTTCTGGTTTCAATTATGTAGGATTCGGTGTTGATTTGTGAGAGAATTCTACATTTTGGATTTTGTCACGACTGGACGGGACACAGCGGGCTCTCTGTTTCTACTGTTTTAAACGCGTCCGGACGGGGTGAAAGGACGAGTTCTGGGTTTCAAGTCTTGGCTCATGTCCAAACTTGCAAGCCTGTGCACAAGTTCGGACATACTTGGTGCTCTCTTTGTTTTAAACTCTCAGCGTGTGTCCGGACTTTACCACGTACTTCTGTCGGACTTTCATCCAGACTTACAAGCCCGAATGTAAGCTTGGACTTCTCTATTTTGAGTTTGGCATGTGTCCGGACATGTAAGTCCGGACGCATGTCCGGACATGTAAGTCCGGACGCATGTCCGGACAAGCTTCTCATTTTCCTTAAAATGCTTGTTTAAGCTCTGTTTTAACTTTTGTTTACGGGGCTATGATCTTCTAAGTGTGAATAAGTGATTTACGCATGTGTTACACATATTTATGCACTCCTATTCAGTGAGTTTGGGTATTTCATTTTGGGACCTAGTTACATAGTTTATGAGCCGTGGATAGCCAGGTCAGGCTATCCCGTGGCATGCTACGCAGGACATTCTTCTATTTTATGTTCCTCGGGTTTCTTGGAATGACTAGCGACCGACGGGTCTGACAAGGATCTATATCCTTTCTGTTGTGGGATCCTTTAATCCATAAGGCTTTCGTTCCCTTATATTGTGTTAGCTTGTTACTAGCGTCCCACCCATATTTGTGATTCTGAAGGCTTGGCTTTGAGTGTTTTGAATATCGCTTTTGTTTTGTGTAAGCTTGCCGGCTATGCTTATTAAATGTGCTTGTGGAAATTGTGTTTGGCTTTACTTTTGTTTGTGTTTCGTATATGTTTCCAAATATTTTGAGCATACTTCGTTGATGAAGTTTTCTATTTATCGGTTTGTGGTTGCTTGCCCCTTTCCACTAATATACATTGTAGATTGATTAGGGTTGGTTTCTGCTTCTGACTTAAGAAGTTTAGACTACTTGCTTCCTTTTTGTGTTATGTTTTGTTTTGGACATGTTGATTGACTACTCTGTAGCCTACGGGCCTTTTGATATGACTATGTATTGATACGTATTCCAGGCTTGTAATCCTTTCAATTTTGTTAATGCAAGTATTTATTTTCAGCTTTTGAGCATCTGTTTGCGTAACTTAGGTAGCAAGTGTGTGGCGTGTAATGGTCTCAGAACTAGCTCGGTTTTGGGGTCATTACATTTAATGGTATCAGAGCCATATTTGGCATTTTGGTGTGTTGGGGTGCGTCTGCATGTTTGAGCTTCCGTGATATTTGCTATTCTGAGTTCTTAATAGTATCTAATCAGTTTTGGTGTTTATTTTCTCAATTCCACCACGTCGAGCGGTGCGAGCACCCTTCAAGGTGAGGATCCATAGAGAGACATTGCCACTATTGTGCAGCAAGTGGTCACCCAGGTGCTTCAGAGTGTGGGTACTACTGCAGGGCCAACGACTAGAGCTGACAATGGTGGCAACAACGTCAAGGAGTTGCAAGAATTTATGAAGTTGAAGCCACCGACCTTCAATGACAACGGTGATCCACTAGAGGCCAGTCAGTGGATCACTACAATTGAGGACCTCCTTCGTGTGATGGGTAGTGTGGAGGAGCAGAAGGTGGGCTTCGCCACCTTCATGTTACAGACAGAGGCAAAGGAATAGTGGAGGTCAGTTGAGGGAAGTATCCCCATCTGTGGACTTGGGAGTAGTTTTATGGCTCCTTCAACTAGCAGTTCTACCCCGACGTCTTCCAGGACCAGAATATTGTGGAGTATGGGAGACTCCGCCAAACTCAAGGGATGACTATGGGTGACTACGTGAGGAAGTTCATCTCCCTGTCGAATTATATATGTGCCGGAGTTGGATGAGAACCGGAAGGCGAGGAAGTTCGAGAGTGGGTTGTTGGCTAAGATCTGGGTGACTAGGGCTACTTTCCTCCACGAGACTATGCGGGATGTGGCTGATATTGCTTTGGTGGTTGAGAGAGAGCTCCGGATGAGGCAATCGACTGAGAAGAAGAACCAGAACAGGAAGCAAAGGGTCAAGGATTCTGGGAGAAAGGAACATGTTTCTTTTCAGAAGAAGCGGTATCAAGGAGATCGTGAAGATCCTCTGAGCTAAATGTAGTGATTGTGGTCGCTTCTATCCTGGTCGGGAGTGCTACAAGAAGTCCAGGTCACCAGGTCACTACAAAAAGGCCTATTTTGGCACCCCTATTTCGGCGGTTGTTCTTACAACTGCCGAAATAGGGTCCTGAAAACTTCTATGTATAAAAAAACAACCTATATCGGTGGTTCTTAGCTTGGGACCACCGAAATAGGGCCATCGAAATTTTGTGCATAAAAAAAGACACCTATTTCAACGGCTCCTAACTAAGAACCGCCGAAATAGGTTCTTTTTCTAGGCGGTTCCTAGATAAAAACCGTCGAAATAGGTTGTTTTCCCAGTCTATTTTTCCCATTCCCGGTTTTTTAGACGAATTTTTTTTCAAAAATTACATCCTCCTTATATTTTTTGACCCTTCACATCTCTCTCTCCTCATTCTCTTCACTCAGCGCAAATTCACAACCCTAACTGGCGCCTCTCCTTTGCGCCTCCACCTTCATTCTCTTCTTGGTCTACGCCTATGGAGTGATAAATCACTTGAACTGCTGCATCTTGCTCACCATATTGAAGATGAGAACTGAAGCTGTTCATTCCAGAATTGGTAATATACTCGAACTTATTTTTCCTTCTCTCTGGCGAACAAGAAACATACATGCTCATGCGTCTTCATTCTCTTCTTGTGTTTCGCCTATGCAGTGATAAATCACTGGAACCGCTACGAATGGAGAACAAGGAACATGCTCTGCGTGGCAAGAAACATACATGCTCATGCTTCTTCATTCTCTTCTTGTGTTTCGCCTGTGTAGTGATAAATCACTGGAACCGCTGCGAATGGAAAACAAGGAACATGCTCCGCGTGCCTGTGCGCGACGAATCACTGGAACTGCTGCATCTTGATACGAGGTTGAAGACAATGCAAAGAGCGAATTTTTTTTTTTGAAAAAAATACACCTTTTTGGCGGTTGTTAGCTAGGAACCGCCGAAATAGGTGTGTTTTTGTTCTAAAATGCACCTATTTTGGCCGTTTCTAGCTAAACACCGCCGAAATAGGATTATATACCTATTTCGGCGGTCTCCATTTCAGCGGTTCAGAACCACCGAAATAGGCCCAAAACAATCGTCGAAATAGAACTGTTTTGTACTAGTGTCGTGCTTCAAGTGTAGTTATATGGAGCATCGGATCACCCAGTGTCCACAGGCTAGAGGTGGCAGTGGCAGCTCAGGAGGTAGAGGCGTCAGATCAGGGTCAGGGGCGAAGACTGAGTAGAAGAAACCTCAAGCTCAAGCTCATGTGTATGCGAGGGTGGGGAGCGAGACCGTGCTGCAGATCTCGTCATTTCAGGTATTCTCCAGCTATCTTCTTAGCCAGTTTTCTGCTTGTTTGATTCTGAAGCTACCCACTCATTTGTGTCTAATGATTTAGTGGGTAGGCTTGATTTGTCTGTTGAACCGAGAGGCACTAAGTTGTGTGTTTCTAGCCCTTTGAGTAGTGTGGCTCCTATGATTCTTGATTCTGTTTGTAGAGTTTGTCCCGTAGTAATCAGAATAGAGTTTTGTGTGCTGACCTCATCCTTATACAGATAATCTACTTTGATGTGATCTTGGGGATGGATTGGCTGGCAGAGCACCATGCCCATATAGATTGTGCAGCTAGGAGGGTCATGTTTGAAAAGTCGGGTAGACCACGTTTCAAATTTGTTGGTAATTCAGTTCCCTGCTCGCCAATTGTCATATCGGCGATGCAGGCGTTCAGCTTCTTGAGGAAGGGTTGCCAGGAATACTTGTGCTATGTCCCCCGAGGTTAGAGAAGGATCTCGTTAGGAGGATATCCCACTGGTTCACGAGTTCCCTGAGGTGTTTCAGGATGACGTTCAGTACTTCGCCAACCGCAGGGTGGGTTCTCTCTATGAGCTGGCGTCGGGATACTCAGCCTATTCGAAGGCTCCCTACTGAATGAGTCTAGCAGAGCTTAAGGAGTTGAAGGTTCAGTTGCAGGATCTTTGGATAAGGGCTTTTATTCTCCCTTGTGTGTCTCCATGGGGTGCGCCAATTCTATTTGTGAAGAAGGACAGCAGCTTCAAGTTGTGCATCGACTACAGGGAGCTGAACAAGGTTACCATCAAGAATCGGTATCCGTTTCTTCGTATCAATGATCTCTTTGATCTGTTGGTTGGTGCGACAGTGTTCTTGAAGATTGATCTTCATTCTAGGTATCATCAGTTGAGTATTAAGGCCTAAGATGTGCCTAAGTCTGTGTTCAGGACTCGATATGGTCACTACAAGTTCTTTATGATGCCATTTGGGTTGACAAATGCTTCATCGGTCTATATCGATATGATTAACCGAGTGTTCAAGCCTTATCAGGATTAGTTTGTAGTGGTTTTATGGATGGTATCTTGGTGTATTTCAAGAGTGTTGAGGAGCAGAGGAGCATTTGAGGATAGTGTTAGGACGTTGAGAGGCGTGAGTTATACGCTAAGCTGAAGAAGTGTGAGTTTTGGCTTGACCAGGTGGTCTTCTTGGGTCGTGTTGTTTCGAAGGATGGTATTTTGTTGGACCCAGAGAAGATTAAGGCGGTCACGGAGTGGGTGAGGCCCATGAATGTTGCTGAGATTCGGAGTGGATTTCGCAGGCTATTATAGGAAGTTCGTTGAGGGCTTCTCTAAGATTGAGTCCCCCTTGACCCATCTTCTAAGGAAGGATGTTCAGTTTGAGTGGAGTGAGGCTTGCGAGTAGAGCTTCCAGGAGCTTAAGAGGAGGTTGTGTTTGCTCATATTTTGACTTTGCCATCTGGGACAGATGAATTGGAGGTGTTTTGCAATGCGTCGCTTAGAGGATTGGTTGTGTTCTGATGCAACATGGGAAGGTGGTTGTGTATGGCTCATGTCAGCTTAAGCCATACGAGAAGAACTATCTGACCCATAATCTACAGTTAGCAGTTGTGTTGTTCTCTCTGAAGATCTGAAGGCATTATTTGTATGGTGTGTCATGTAAGGTTTACACGAACCATAAGAATCTCAAGTATTTCACTCAGAAGGAGCTAAACTTGAGACAACAAAGGTGGTTGGAGTTGCTTCACGACTACGACTTGAAGATCCTTTACCATCCTGGTAGAGCGAATGTGGTTGCTGACGCGTTGAGTCGTAGGGGAGCTCTGGGTGTTGCTTATGCCTTGTCAAGGATTCAGAGGTCTGTGCTTGAGCTATAGTGTCTAAGTGTGCAGATTGTCATATTAGACTGTGCTGGTATGTTAGCTGCTCTTCAGGTTTATTTACCTTGATCGATCGGATCAAGGCTGGTCATGAGGTTGATGCCGAGTTGTGCAGGGTTTGAGAGAGGTGGTCTGCTGATCAGGACTTGGATTTCAGCGTGTTTGATGACGGTTGTCTTCGATTCAGGGGTAGGGTATGTGTGCTAAGTGATACTGCTTTGCGGTAGGAGATTATGTAGGAGGCACACGCAGCCCCGTACTCGGCACACCCAGGTGGTGTTAAGATGTACCGGGATCTCAGAGAGTCTTTCTGGTAGGGCAATATGAAGAGGGAGATCTTAGAGTTTGTGTCTAAATGTCAGACATGTCAAACAGTGAAGACTGAGCATCAGAGCCCTGCTGGGCTTCTTTAGTTGCTTCCCATTCCTGGGTGGAAGTGGGAGAGCATAGAGATGGACTTGTGATGGGTCTCCCCCTGGACTTTGACTGGGTTTAATGCAATGTGGGTGATCATCAATAGGCTTACGAAGTCTGCTCATTTTTTACTGGTCATGAAGACCTTTATCCTGGAGCGGCTTGCTCGGCTATATATTGTTGAGAATGTAAGGTTGCACGGAGTTCCAACAACCAGAGTGTTTGACAGAGATCCGAGGTTCGTATCTCATTTTTGGTGCATCCTGCATAAGGCTTTGGGGATGAAGTTAGCCTTCAGTTCAACCTACCATTCTCAGTCAGATGGTCAAACGGGGAGAACGAATCATATTCTTGAGTATATGCTCAGGGCTTATGTTTTGGACTTTGGTCGCAGTTGGGACCAGCATATGACGATGATTAAGTTCGTCCACAACAGTAGCTTCCAGTATAGTATCGGCATGGCACCGTTTGAAGTGTTGTATGGTAGGAGGTGCAGGTCTCCCATCTGTTGGGATGACCTGAAGAAGAGAGTTCTGGTAGGTCCGGATCTGGTGCACGGTGCAGTGGATAAGATTCGGATCATTCGGGAGTGTATGTTGGTTGCTCAGAGCCGATAGATGATCTATGCAGATCAAAGGCGTCGACCGCTTGAGTTTCATATTGGCGATCATGTATCTGAAGGTTTTTCCTGTTAGAGGAGTGGTCAGATTCGGAAAAGTGGCAAGCTAGTCCACGCTTCGTTGGTCCATTTGAGGTTCTAGAGAGGATCAGACCGGTAGCTTATCACTTGGTGTTGCCACCAGCGTTAGGGTGCTCATGACGTGTTCCATGTATCTATATTAAGGAAGTATGTCCATGATGTCCATGACCCGACACATGTGATAGAGTTTGGTCTGCTTCAACAACGTGAAGACTTCTCCTATGAGGCAGTTCCCGTCCTATTTTGGCTCACGATGTGCGTAGACTCCGGAGTAAGATCCTGCCTATGGTTAAGGTTTAGTGGTCATATCAGCCAGAGCGAGAGGCGACGTGGGAACTCAAGGATGAGCTACGTGCTAAGTTGCTTGTTCCCATCGAGTATATTACCATAGATGTTGCAATAACCGGGGACAATTCCTTGGCAATAGTGGGGTGAAGATATTGAAACTTATAGCTTTATAATTTATGTGGGACTCACAGTCAAATTACATCAATGAGTCTTTATGTTAAAGTATGGTCTTTTGAGTAGTTACGGATGGGTTTCTTGTTGTTGGTCCGAAATCAGGAATAGGCAGGTGATTCCCTTCTGTCTGATCATTAGAATTATAGGCCCAAGGTAATATATGGACAGTAAGTAAGGGGTTGTTCCAGTTCTGGTGGGTTCCATGTATGAACTACTTATTAGTCTTGGGACTACTTGTTCTCTTTGCTTTCCCTCTTCGAGCTAAGCTATGTGAATTTCGAGGACAAAATTCCTTTGTGAAGATGACCCAGATTTATTTTAAGTCAAATTACATTTGGTTATGTTAGTTGGATTTTATGATATTGTGGTTTGAGGTTTGGGAAGTAAGGAATAGGCAAGGATGCCTTTGTCTAATTTCTAAGGTAATGAATTAATTGGGAAAAGAGAAGTTTGTTCCCGTTCTGTGTTCTTTCCCGATAGTTACTTGAGCACTCTTCTTCTTCCCTTTCTTCTCTTCTAGTTTCCTTGCCTTGGTGGTTTGTTACTGGATGTTTTTCTCTTGGTTGAGGCTTCGCCACTATGTGTTTTTACTTTGGTGATCAGGTTTGTGTTGGTGTTTCGGTTGGTTCTTTTTGCTCTCCCTCTCTTTGTTTCTTTGTTTCTAACTGTGGCTTTGGTTATTGATTCAGCGTTTGTTTGCTTGTTCTGGTGCAGTCTACTAGGTTTCTCTCCGGTTTCAATGAGTGGATTTCTCCATGTCAGTTGAGGTAGGTGGTGGACCGATTCGACGTTGTTTGTTCATCCATGGGCAGTTTGGAAATTGATTTGATACAGAAGAGTTCTGGTGTGATTTCTATGTTGTTTTCACGTTGTTTACTGTTGTGTTACTTGCAAAACTTCTATGGATCCTTTTACTGATTCTGGTTTCAATTCTGTACGATTCGGGTTGATTGTGAGAATTCTGCATTCTGCATTCTGCGTTCTGGTTTTTCTCGCGTCCGGACGAGGCGCGGCGGGCTCTCTGATCTACTGGTTTTAAACACGTCCAGACGGGATGCGAGGACGACTTCTGGGTTTCTAGTCTCAGATCGTGTCTGAACTTGCAAGCCTACACACAAGTCCGGACATACTGGTGCTCTCTTTGTTTTAAACTCTAACGTGAGTCCAGACTTGCAAGCCAGGACACATGTCCGGACTTCACCATGTACTTTCTGTCAGATTTCTATCCAGACTTCTCTATTTTGAGTCTCGGCATGTACCCAGACATGTAAGGCTGGATGCATGTCCGGACAAGCTTTGATTTTTCCTTAAATGCTCATCTGAACTCCGTTTTGACTTCCGTTTGTGGGGTTATGGTCCCCTAAGTGTGAATAAGTGATTTACGCATGTGTTACACATATTTATGCACTTTTGTTCAGTGAGTTTGGGTATTTCATTTTGGGACCTAGTTACATAGCTTCTGAGTCGTGGATGGTTGAATCTGGCTATCCCGTAGCATGCTACGTAGGATGTCCTTCTGTTTTATGTTCATCGGGTTTCCCGGGATGACTAGCGACCGACGGGTTCGACAAGGATCTTTATCCTTTCTGTTGTGGGATCCTTTGATCCATAGGGCTTTTGTTCCTTGTTGTGTCAGCTGGTTACCAGTGTCCCACTCATATTTGTGATTCTGAAAACTTAGCTTTAAGTGTTTTGAATAACACTTATGTTTTGTTTAAGCTTTCCAGCTTTGCTAATTAATTCGGCTTGTGGAAACTCTGTTTGGCTTTACTTCCGTTTGTATTTCGTATTTTGTTTCCAAATGTTTTGAGCCTACTTTGTTGAAGAAGTTTGCTGCCTACCGATCTATGGTTGCTCACCCCTTTCCACTAATATACATTACAAATTGATCAATGTCAATTTCTGCTTCCGACTTGAGGATTTTAGACTACTCTCTTCCTTTTGTGTTATGCTTAGTTTTGGACATTTTGATTGACTACTCTGTAGCCTACGGGCCTTTTGATATGACTATGTATTGATACGTATTTCAGGCTTTGTAAACCTTTAATTTCGTTAATGCAAGTATTTATATCCGGTTTTCAGCATCTATTTAGTAGCCTTGCATAACTTAGGTAGTAGAGGTGATCATTCGGGCGGGCGGGCCGGGTCCGGGCCGAGCCAAAGGAAAATTTTAAGCCCGTCGGACCTATTTTAAAAACAAAGCCCGGTTGTTTACATGTTCGGGTCGGGCCGGGCTAGGCCCGGTTTTTTCCAGGCTTTGCCGAAGCCCGGCCCGCCCGGCCCGGTTTTAAATTTTTTTATATAAATTAATAAAATAAATTAAAATAAATGTATTAATATATACTTATATATTATATATATATATACTTATTTAAAATTTATATATTATATATAATTTTTGTATATATTATATAAAAATTAAATATATATATATATATATTATATTTTTATAAATTATAATATAAAATCGGGCCGGGCTTGCCCACGGGCTAAAAAAAATGTGTCGTGGCCCGGCCCGGTTTTTTATTCGGGCCTGATTTTATGTCCAGGCCCGGAAGCTCAATGGACTCGGGCCTGTCGGGCTTTTTTACGGGCCGGGTCAGACCGGGCTGCCGGGCCGGACACATTTTGATCAGCTCTATTAGGTAGTAAGTGTGCAGCATGTAATGCTCTCAGAACTAGCCCGGTTTTGGGGTCGTTACAGTAACAGCTCATTAATATCCAGCTTCTTGAAAGGCCCAAGTTAGTCAACCAATCCCCACAAAAAAGAACCACATCCCTGTGGCAATTTCCAACGGTCTTTTTGAACTAGCCCATATCAATCCATAGACTTTTTGCCCAGCCAAGACATATGGCACCACCCAAACTTTTGACTATGTTGATAGAAATTAGACAAAAACCATACTAACTCCCTAGTCAAGTGTGATTATTCTTCCCTCCTTCCTGCTCACAGGAGTCGTATTCCGTACACCGCCACGGATAACATTTCTTTGAATGTCGAACTGTCTTCAACTGTTTGGTGACATAGGAAGAGTCTTTCTCGCATATTCAAAGAATCTCAGCTATGGTAATGAGATTATCAAACCTCCTCTTGCTTTTGCTTCGCCCAGAGTGTATGTTGTTCCATGTCAAAGTAACCAACTTCCTATTCATAGCCCCTATGCACTTCTGATCCCTCTTCTTTTGTTGATATGATGGCCATGAATTTACTTTGGGATTGATCTTGGGGTGCAATAATGAATTGTCAAGCTGCATCTTCAGTTGAAGCTTATCTGTATATTTCTACATCTGGTTAACCCTTTCCTATTTTCTCTCCTTTTATTCTTCATTTGTTTTCCTTTAATTTTGTCTTACGTTTCATTTTCCTCTACCTTCTCTCTTTTTCTGTTTCTCTGATCCTCCTATAGCTACACTGGTGAACCACCACTTCCCTTCGATTTCCTTCGTCGTTTTCAGACTTTAGTTTCAAATGCTTCTTCTTTCTCCCCACCTTCAAATCTTGAGTTGGACCTTCCTTGGCGATTGGAGTCGCTAAATTGCTAGTTTTTAGTACCTCCAACTCAAGTATGTCCTCTAGGGTTTTTGCCTGTGCACTCGCTGTTGATACTTCTGAATTCTTCCTCTGACTATCGATCTTGAAACTAAAACTTCTTCTTGGTGATTTCTTTGTCCACGTCTTTGATCTTCAACTCTCTAGCTTGATCGGTTCCTTTGCTGGTGGATAAAAATCCAAACTCTAATCTAGATTTAAGATGTCTTTCACTGGAAGAGGCTTAAATCTTTCACTAAAAAAAGTTCTGAAACTTGCTCCAAGAAAGCATCCCGAATTGTTACCAAAGGCATTGGAACAATTCAGACGCCCCTTTCCATGCAATATCCGGTGGCCATGAATTTTTTATCTTCTTCAATGTCATTGTTGATGAAGTATAGCTGCACTTTGCTCAGCCTTCCTTGCGAATCAACGCCATAAAAACTGGAGGTTCAAGAATGTCACTAGGAAACTCCATCTTCACGTTCGATAACAAACCACGATCGATTATTCCAAGCATTTCACCAAGCCTCTGTTGTATGTACTCAAGGATCTCAATCGGCGACTCTTCATTCTTCATATATTTTTTGTGAATCTCCTACTACCCAAGGACGGGCTCTAATACCAAAATGATAGGATTTAAGAAGAACTAGGTAATATTAATAGGAATTAGAGAGGGAACAAGTACACTCCCTACCCTCTATTTATATTGTACACCCCTCTCCATAATCACGATATAATCCCTCACGTAGCAATAATTAAAACGTCTCACAGCGGAAAAATAAATAACAATTACAAATCTCGCTCGGGTGTCACCGGCCATTACTCGCCCATGCGAACACGTAGCCAAATACATCCAACTTCCAAAATAAACAAGCTGCTAACCGCAGTGATAACGAGAAACTCCTATACATCATACTAAATCCATAAATCATAAACATCGACAAGTGAGCGTCTACCCAATCCTGAAAAAAATACATAACCTTACCATACGACCATACACCATCCTCATTGCTAAACCCAATGAACTCCATGTGTGGTAACAAAAGCAAAACTCCAATTACCCTGTTCATGCTCTTCAGCTTCAACAATGATCATCAACCTGAAATGGTGTAGTATCAGCGATAGACGCTGAGTATGCCGGGCCTGGACCCTAATGGTCACTTGTCATTTTAACCATCTTATTACTAGGTCGGTTTCATGCTTTACCACTTTACAGTTATAACAATACTGTAATAAACATGTATAATACACATATTCATCCATCCAAATATTCATAGATATTCAACATCCATCCAATCCACAATCACTTAATAACACAGTCCACAATTATATATCGAACGTATCGAACAATAACAGTATAATGTACACTGTACATTCACCGTAGCGTACAGTGCTCATATTTAATTTACCTTAGCCTCGTAGGCTCCATCCAACCATCAACACACAATAAAATAACCACAAGTATAACCAATGAACAACAAAGTGAAACAACGAGAATAATAAACAAGTATTAAGTCTCGTCCATGGTATTGTTCACCACTGTATAAGTCTCAATTGTTTAGTTGTTCAGTTATACCTAGTGACAATGTCTCGTTTTAAAACGACATGTCTCTAGTTACCATATATTATGGCGGGTCACCCACGGCAGTAGCCACTCCAACGGGAGAGTCTCCGACCAACGAGCCATTCTAGCTCACAGGAAATTTTCTTGATACTTACGGACCCGTACGCGGACATCCTGGTATCGTTTTTGTGATCACAGCGCGCATCAAGAGCCACATCCTCTTGGCTTTACTTCCATTCCATTAATTAATTAATTATACCATCGCATCGCATTACCAAATTTCTAACACAGCAGACTAAGGTCATTAGTCCAATCCGGAGTTTGTAAACTCGGGATCCATGTTAGATACGAGAGCGGCGTATAGAAAAGGCCAATGCTCCGTACAAAAGTCTCAGATAATATGTATATGTTATTATCATAGTGCTACAACGTTTTACTTCGTTCCTATATCTCATATAAGATAGCACCATAGCCGCTAGTTCGTTTTTATAATATTGGTTCATATATACGAACTGATACTGTTAACTCAACAACAGTAAATAATAAGCAGCTATAAATATACAATTCATGCATATTAATTAACACATTCAGACAATCAATCTTGTCACAGATCACACAGAAGTCTGAAACTGAGGAAGCCCTTAGAGACAATCAGAGACACATAACAACATACAGTTATATCAACCAAATCCGAGCCAAGAAGCAACCTTAGGACAACTCGGATCAAACCCTTTACATACCGTTCACCCTGATTGTATTACGGTGGAGTATGAATCAGCAAGATCCTATGCTCCGTGTAGTCCGCTAGCTCGTCAAGCGTCCTTGTCAGAAGTATACTCTAAACGGTAATAAAAATTATAAGTCAGTCTCCATGACTAACTACATCCGGTATTTCCGAATAATAAGTAACCCTGACAGTTCACCCCTGTTTTCTATAGTTTTGTTACGGGTTTCTCTCAAACAGTCGGTTTTGTTACTTAAACGCGTACGTCAAAATATTTTCAACTGTTAAGTTTAATTCCCTATATTTCTTTAATCTCATCCACCAATAAAAATAGGTATAACCTATAGTTGCATGTATGCATGCATGATTATATCATATCGTATTATTTTTTTATATTGTATCATTTATTATATATATTATTTTTCCACCATCCAAAACTCATAACTTATAGTTCATAACTATATATATTTTTTTTTATAAACCACCACCATTAAATCATATGGTTTCCAACCAAAATATATATCCACCTTATATACATTATCCTTGTGTATGTATATATTTACCACGTAGGTAATTCCCATGAGTTTAATAAACTCTTATATCATATGTACATTTTATCATCTTGTTAGATGATTATTCCCATTAGTTGTATTGTATTGTACAACTTATATTAAGATTGTTATCCTGATATTATGTAACATTTTATGTTGTACATTTACAACTCCTAAGATTTATTCCATATACCTTAGTTTATAAATCTCATTCATTTATAGTTTGTCACATTATTTTATGTGAGTACCCTTCCTTATATTAATTCCATCTAAACCATATAATTGTTATAACATTTATAACATTATAGACCTTAGTCAAAAATTCATTTTCAACTCTTATTACTCGGTATAGCCCTTAACTCAATTTAAATTCCGTTTGACCACATAACATTTTGTAATGTTATACCATACACTAATATCATACCATGTGATATTTTTTATTTCCCTAAACTTATACTTATAGTTTTTGTTATACAAAACTATTTTATATTGCCTCTTAGGCACCATAAGAAAATCTTATTCTTTTCCTTAGACCATAGTTTCCTTTATTTACAAAATCACCCCTTTCTTATTACCATGTTATATATTCCATTTAATATAACATTTCTAACTTATAAAAAGGGTATAACCTATGGTTATTTTTGTAAATTCCGAACAGCCCTTGTGCTATTCTATAATTGCCATTTGGCCCTATTTTTAACATATAGTTCTTCCATATCATTAAAACCATATATTATACACATATCTTAATAAATTCTCTTAATAATTCTAAAAATCTCCAAATTTCACCAAAGGGTTATAATATCCTTATTAACCCATATACTCTTGGTATTTACCATTCCACCATCTATTTTTCTCCAAAGTGTCATAATGACATAATAACTATATATTATACATTTATAGTTTATTTTAATCCCAAAACAACCCATTAAATTCCTAAAAATTCCTAATAGCCCATGGGTGTTTAAAATACCATTGTACACCCTTTATTTTTGGTAATAACATATTTACCACATATGTTATAAAAACATTACCATTAAATACATAACTTATTATCAAACCTTAAATAAGTTATCTAACTTATTTATTTTGGTCAAAACCTAGCATATGGTCAATGTTGACCTCCTTAATATTTCCTTGACCATTAATTCCTAATAATTACGGTTTGCACCCAAACTTTCTAGAAATCACCATTTAACCCCAAAACTTTATAAAATCTTATAAACTTTATTTTAACTCCTTTTTACCTCTAATTTTCGGCCTTATTATTCTAAAGCCCCCAAATTTAATTTAATTACACCTAATACCCCATTTATTTTCGGTAATGCATTTATACTACTTAAACTTAATTAAAAGCTTGTAAATGCATAAATAAAATGGCCTAAAATACATGGCCTTATTACAAACATTGGCTTGCAAAATAAATTACACATAAATGTCCCAAAAATACTTATAAATTTCGGCCTCACCATATATTCTTCATTTATTTACCAAACTTCCACATAATGTCTTAAATTTGACAATTATGCTTGTTTAATTAGCTATAAAATTTATTAAACCATTTCTTAATCATTTTAAGGTCAAACATGACCTTATTTTACTTCTTCACTCACGGCAATAATTGTAGAAATAACTTAGAACATTTTAACTTAGCAAAGTTAGTGTTTAAGTGATTTATACCTTGATTTAGCTTAGGTAAATCCTTGTTTGGATTCGCCACTTTAAGGAGAATTTCTCCAAAGCTTCTCTTACATGTTTTCAACAGAAAACAAGACCTAGTTAGTCTCCAAGAAAGATCTAACCATAAGAAGTAATTTAATGTAAGATTTAAGGCAAAAATCACCTTAAAAATGCAAGGAGAGTTCAAGATGGTTTCAGCCTGAATCAAACACACCACAAGGTGTTAGATCCACCATATTTACATAGGAAATAGCTAGATCTCAACAAGCTGCCTTGTTATTAGGTTTTACCTTGGAAAAATGCCTTAAAAGAGGGTATTTCCTTTGGATCTCGGCCACCCTTGCTCCAAATGGCTAACCAACTGATTCCACATGAAAAGGAGAAGAAAATAAGGCTAGGAACAAAGTTTCACAGCCGAATTTGAAGGGAATCAAAAGATATGAGCTTAAAGCACATTTTGTACCTTAAGAACAAGTTTGAGTTTATCAACCTTCTTCCCTTGTTATGGCCGAGATTCTTCCTTCATTTAACTTCCAAAACAACCTAGATTCATGGATGGAAGTGGTTGGAGCTTAGATCAATCGAAAAAGGAAAGAAAGATGAAGAAAATGGGCATTTTTATGCCTTAGGAGCTTACCTAGAGCTTGAGCTCTCTCCAATGGAGTTTGGAAACTTACCTATGGTTGAAGAGGAGCCAAAGAGAGAGTTTGGCAAGGAGTACCACGTTTGGAATGGGACTAATGAGGCAAATGACCTAATTTTGGCTTAAAACACATTTTTTTGCATTTTTTATGACTTTAGTGAATTGATGACTCACCAAGGCTGATTGGAGTTGAATAATTGAAGCTCAATCAGTGGAGACAAGGGACAAGGCAGCCGGCCATGATAAGAGGGAGTGGGTGAATTATTTGATTCAAATTTGAATGAATAATGGACTAATATGTTACTTTAAGCAATTAATGAATATGTGACTCACCACATTTGTCTTGTTCTTGTTTGGAGCTTGGACACCGTGTAACAAGGGGAAAGGAGAGGCTCCATTCGGCTGGCTCTCACATGGGAAGGCAAGTGGAGACCACCTTTTTGTTTTATAAGGTAAAGTATGTTTTTTTTGTTATTTTATGTAAAAGTAAGGTGTATATAAATTGTCACATGGGTCTTGTCTCTTGGTCTGTTAAGAGACTTAATTATCTGATTTTATGTAGTCCATTTCGTGGTCAATGGTCAACATTGACCAACTTAGTCAATGTTGACCCAAACGGGCCCCACATTAGGGTTTTATTAATATTTTAATATTAAATTTGTAAAAATTCGTAAATTTCTGGAATTAATTCCTAATATCATATAAATGATATTTATTTTATTTAAAGGTATTTATAACCTTTTAGCTCATTTAAAACCAATCTAGAAGGCAATTACACAAAAACGTGCTTTAAGGAGTTTTAGTGCACATTTTGTGTCGCCAGGTGTTTCTGAGCTCTGTTTTCTTTGACAACGGTTTTGTTGTGTTCCTTGAATGATATTTGATCATGGTATTCAATTTTATATCATTTAGAGGTCATTAGACCTTTAAGGTTTCTTAGAGCACCTTTTTGCTCTATTTGACCTTGAAGCATGAAAGTGCTTGTTCTTTGTGTTGGAGTGTTGTCCAACAATTATAATATGTTTAATATTATGTTAGTAAACTTAGGACAAATTTTTAGGTCCTAAGAAGTTCATTTGGGTATTTATTTACCCTTAACAGTCAAAGGGTGCAACATCTTGTTTTGTGTTGACCACTGTTGTTCTCAGTTGACTTTTAAGGCATGTTTAGGCCCTAATTAATGTGATTAGATATTTAATCCATGTTTAATAAGTTTGGGGTATTTCATATATACTCCTACTTTCCAAGATACTCGTCTACATTAATAACAACTTTCTCACACTAATGAATGCTACATAGTCAACTACTGACAATAAATCCTATAAATAATATCTAAACCTTAAACTACTACTTATTTAATACCTAAGGATAATATCTAAACCATCACTACTCTTATTTAATACCAAAAGATGATATCCTCCAATCTTGCTAAACCATTACACTCTTATTTAATGCACTTTCCTATTGTGAACTTGGCCATAAAACTTATTAAGAGTTGTCTTATCAAGTTTGAAGCTTCTTAACAGATGATGAGGTTGATGATTTCGATTTTGTGGATGATTGTGAGAGCCAGATGATGAGTCTCTTGTGAGGCTTTATCTGAAGTACCCTGCAGGATTCAAGCGAGGTGCTATGAGATCTGAAAGGATTATCAAATTTTAAGATACAGATGCAACTGTAGGGAACTGTATTGTACATGAAAGAATTGAAGAGAAGGCTGAGATGAAGGAACACTCATAGTCAATTTTGCTTAGGATCAAGGCTATGAAGCTTGCAACGAGCTGAAATTTTTTAAAACAAGATATTTGGAGTCTTGTAAAGCTTTTCTAAAAATGAGGATAGTTGAAAAGGAGGGAGAGATAGCGTCATAGTAAGCTTAAGTAAATCTAACAAGTAGATAAATTGTTGATTCCTGAATCAATAAGAGTTTTGCTGAAGATTACCAACGTTTAGCTATCAGCAAGAGCCAACCAAAGATGGTGTAGCTAAAAGAGAACAAGTCAGATAGAGTCTGACTGACAGTCGGACTCTGCCTAACGGACAAACTCCCCATGAAAAGAGATTGAGTCAATGAGAGTCCGGTGGCATACATAGAAACACTGAAGTAGAGAGAGAGAGTCTGGTTGTGATTCCTGTAGCTGTTGAAGAATGCCAAAGTACGAGAGTCCGGCTCCATACACAGAAACACCGAAGCAGAGAGAGTCTGGCTGGCAACGAGACTCTACCTGTGCGGCGGGAAAGATGGGCACCAAAACTTATGGAATGTGGTTGGGGAGTTACCCACGTTCAGAAGTCATATTTCCCCCACTATGCAGTTTTGAAAATTCAAGAGAAACTGACCCTGGCTGCTGGAGCAGTTACCCCATGTCCAGGAAAGAGTGGCCTAGTGTGTGCATGACCACAACTATCAAATAACTGTCATATTAGGCCTATTAATATAGGTTTGCTACATCATTTCAAGGTGGGGGATTCCAGAGCATATAGAGAGAAGTATTAGAGCATAGAAATAGAGATAGAGAGAGACAATCATTCAAGGCTACAACGAGAGTTACGTTGTGTTACCTTATAGTCTGGGAGTGAGAGTAGTCAAACAGACTCTGTCTGCCCACGAGTAAGAGAAAAACTCTGTAATAATTGTTTACATATATAAAGAGAGTCTCATAGTCATTGTTTAAAGTCTCGTCTACTCTTCTGTCCTAGAGTCTTGCAGTCAGGCTACTCTTGTGTCACAACAAGAGTCTGTCTGAGTCTGTCCTAAACCGATCCTACATAAATAATAGGAAAAAGAAGCAGGGTTGTATGAAACCACACCTTGGGTTTAGGTTGTTCGAGAGTGATTAGAAAGGGGATGAAGGTAGAGGCAAGAGTTGTAACAAGTAGACGATGAGAGGAATAGAAGGATGGTAGGTTAGAACTTGAGGTCTATTATATTAAAAGAATTTTTGATGCTATGGTATTTCCTGCCTTAGAAGATTTATTTCTTCCCTTATAGATCTGAAGTTATTAGCCCTAGGTTGTACTTAGACCTTGCTCTAATATTTCAAGCTGTCTAGAAAAACTTCAGATGGACGTTTCGACCTAACATTGTCTTTTGAGCCTTAATAACCCATTGGTAGATCAAGGTGGGCAAAAATAGGCTTTGACGCAAAACCGGATCAGAATTATGCCGTTTGATTTTGATATTTACAGTCGAGCTGAGAAGTTAAGACTGCTGAATGATAGATGAATCATCACGATGATTGTGAGCCGTTCTCCAAATATACACTCGACCAGATCTTTGCATGGCATTAAATTCATTTACTACAAGAACAAAACAATATGTTTCATGGATTTCCATACATACAGAAGTATAAACTACTTGTTCTTACCGAGGCTTCATTGACTTGCTCCGCATTTCCGGCTTAGAAAATAATCCTTCCTCTGGCCATGAAACTACAAAAGCTATGTACTCCATTAACCGGTCCATTCCGTAACCTTTCTACATTCTCAATCGTTTCATGTCCTTGAAAAACTGCCGAGCAAAATGACCTCTTCTTGTGTATAGGAGTGAGAACTAATGCACCCGAGCTTCTAACGAGTGTACAAAACAGTGTTATTTTCGCTTTAGTGTTCAGAGATAACCTATAACCTGCATCCTCCTTTCTATCTTTCTCCTCCTTTTGCAGATAAAATCTCAAAGATTAACTTTCTAGGAGACAAAAATCGCTGGACATTGCAAGGCTTCTGATTTGGTTTACACCAGTAAATCTGCATACGCTCTTAGGTCTTGGTTACCAACAACTTTCTTGAGCTTATAAAAAGCTCGACTTTCTATCTGCCTAACCCTTTCCTTGGAGATTCCAAACATGGCTCCAATTTCTGACAGTGAGTATTGCTGGTCACGCCCAATTCCAAATCTTAGCTTGATTACTCGCCTTTCTTTAGGGGATAGATTTTTTAGGAGCTTCCTCACATGCACCCTCATCAGTTGCTTTTCCACACCCACATCTGGAGTGTCGGTTGTAGTGTCAGCAGTCACTTCCTACACAATAATCAACTTCAGTCAAGTAACGGCACTAATTGTAGTGCGACAAAAATTAACGATTAAATTATTTTATATTACAATTTAACACCTTTAGTTTATCCATATATATTTCAAACCCCTCAAGGTATGGGGATTTCTAACGGTAGCCTCAAAACCATAAATACATTTACGTAACATTAATTCCCTTCAACCTGACAAATTATCACTCGACATATTAGATTTCATTTATTGTGTCATACTGTCGCACTAGGCAATATTTAAAACATAACCGCACCCACAATCTCTCTCCCTAAGAGTCTATTCTTTGAAAAAAACCATAAGGGTGTGACACCTATGAACATTTTTGTTAGTCGAAGACAACGGAAACCATCCTACCTTGAGGAACTTGGAGCATGCAAACTTTGTAAAAGCTATAACTGAAGGAACAAGGGCAAGGCCCCGCAAGGGTGCTACAAAATTCTGGAAGAACATATGTAAAATAATCAAGATACTCCAGACAAGGAATGACGTCTGGAAATTCAGATATTGAAGGATATAAGACTACAGCATGAACTCTGTATAGAGGAAATGTGGAAGAGTTTTCAAATTCTTTCAAATTTTACTTCTAGTACGTTAGACTCATAACCACACTCGGTTCACAGCCTCATTCACTTTCAATTTGCTAAGTTGTTTACACTTTTTGTGCTTCAATTAATGTCTCATAATTCATCTCTCCAAGAAGTTCTTAACAACTTATATTGCTATTATCCCTTTTCTGCATTTCATTATTACCTTTGAGCCAAAGAAAAGGAAAGAATTGAAAACAGAAAATCTTTATGGAACCTAAAAGATAACCAAGCCATCAGATCGCATTACCTGAATGGTGGTCTCTTGGTCGAACCAAATAGATTGTTGAATTGATAGTGGTTGTCTGGTTAAGTAATACAAGTGCTGTAATTTCTGCACTGTGATTCCAGCTTGCTCAGCGAGTTCCTGTTTGGTAGGACATTTCGATTTCTTGGATGTATGCACTTCTTAGTTCAGCAACCTTACTCTGGAGAGTATACACGTTTTCCTGCACAATTGATTTCAACATTATTTCAATCATACTATCTTCAAACAGAGAATAGCAATAAAGCTACCAATCTCTAAATCAGCTAAATTCTGAGAATGCAGTATACTATCCTAAGGAGGAAGAGGACCAACGACTGGTTCTCAACTAGCTTGTTGAGAAGTCGGATATAACAGGAAAGCATGATAATGTAACTACCGGTAAACGAATTGTCCGCGAGTGCTGAAAAATGGCCTTCCTCATTGACTGACGGACCCACCAATAGGCATAACTTGGAAATCGAGTACCACTTTGAGGCTTGAACTTCTGTACACTCCTCATAAGACCCATGCTTCCTTCCTGGAACAACATTCAGAAAGCATGAGCGGTTTGTGTAGCAATCAGGGGATTCCCACTTCCACCTTTCAACTATATAAATTCACAAAAGAGAAGAACTATCAGACCTGCAACAAATCTTGAAAGCTTAGACCTTGCCAAGATACTGCTTAGCTATGTGAACGACCATCCTGAGATTGGCAATGATCAGCCTTTCTCTGCAACGATTACCTGAAATGAGCTGTGACTGCAAATCCGTACAACTCAACCCAGCAGAATGGGCCCATTCAACCATCGTTGGTTCATGGTCATATTGGGTTTGAAAACTTCTTTCAGGTCAAGTAATTTGTTGAAATCCTGAAAAAGAGCTACTTGAAACTTTAGGATACGCATCCAGACTAGGATATACTATTTTCCTTGTGCAACCAATAAATCACAGCAGCGGAGCAAGGGAAAGGATATTTACCTGTATTTGGCCAATCAGTCGGCATTCCTCTTCAACAGTCAATAATTTCCTTGATTCCGGACCCCGTAAGAACAAGCGAAGTGGATCATTTGGATCATAGCCCGCCTTCAATCTTTTATCCACTATTCCTTTTTTAGGATTCCCACTACCATAAGTTACCTTAGCCTTGGACACCTTCCTTCTCTTAGACCGCCTTTCTAGAAGACGAGTTGATGGTACTACAATCTCCTTCATGTCTGGGGTACCATTGATCCTAGATCCATCTCGCTATTAAGTTCATGCCAGGTGATACAAAACTAAAAGTACAAGATTTGTGAAACAGAAATGTAATATAACACCTTGGGGAAAGCGAAGAGTCAGGATCAGAACCAACAACTGGCAAAGCAGCCTTCTCTGCTAGAAAAGCTGCTTCTTTAGAAGTAGATAGAGCCTCCTGAGCCTTGTCAATCATATCAAAGAGTTCAGGATCAATTAGTTTCTCGAAATCAGTTGCGACAGATTCTCTGGCCAAACTTGGCGATCTACACAAAACCACGAGACAACAGATAAGTTTAAATATGGCGAGTGGTAGGACCAAGCGGCTTGAAATACGATAACTTATACTTTCGCTTCTAAGATTATTCTTATGGAGAACGGAATCCCTGTGTCTTACATTGAGGACAAAATTGGCCAACTAAGTAGCTGTTGCTCGAAATTTTCAAGGAAATAGTCAGCATCATCAACTCCATCATCCAAACGAGGCCTAGAATCTAGCTGCTTTCTGAGCAACCCGACTGCGATGGGGAAGAGAGAATCGCCGCAGCTCGTCAAAGTTCAATTTTAAATTATCAGGATAAGGACATGACTCGAAGCAAATTCCACTTCGCAGAAACGAAGCAAAAATTCTCACCTGAGTTATTTTATCTTCTTTGCCTATATGAGAAAGAAGCCTCGACTCATCGCGTTGCTCTTGAAGAATTGAAGTGGGAAGCTGTCTTGATATGGAACTAGGGGGCGTTAAAGTAGCCGCAACAGACGCCTGGTCGTGAAGCATATACACTGCAAACACTGATACACAAGAGGAAAATCTGTAAGACAACTGTCAAGGCGCGAAAATAGCTACTACTGGCGCTTTACGTTCCAGAATTAAAATCTTCTTTGGGTCCTAAAAATAATTTCCATCGATTTCACTCATGCCGGTGAGATGAGACTTTACGGAACAAGCACGGACGCAATTGATTCGCCGTAGCTCTAGCTTCCCTAGTAATTGTGTTTTTTTTTTTTTTACTTCTAGTTTTTCAGACATCGTCTTTGGCACTACAGTAAGATAATTCGGACATGGAAACAAATGTTGCATAAACAACCACATCCTCTTGAAAGCAGACTCAAATGGCCACTGAAAGCCAACCGAAAAAGCTTATTCAGCCGAGGCACCGCCCAACTTTGGTACCTGAAGACGGGGAGGAAGAATGAGATGGGAGGTACACTGCTTCTCCGATGAGTCCTCCGAGGAAACGGGGAGGATGGAGAAAGCAAATTCCGGGCGAACTCCATTATGCACAAATATCAAGTTGGCGGAGATGATAAAGAGGATAGTGGATGGGAGAAAGAGAGGAGGGGACATTCATTCATGCCACGCCGGCTAAACGGATGAGGTTTCTGGGGTTTTGCGCTCCCTCCTTCCTTCTCGCTTTAATTTTAATGAGACGCTGTTGTTGCCCCGCGACAGTTCTTGCTTGAACTGCATTATGGTTCTTCTCTCTGTTACACTTACAGACTACTTTCCGGCCCTTAAGCGGGCTCTAAAATTTGGGCCTTTTGGTTTTTCAAAAAAAAAATATTTGGGCCTTTTGTTACATTGGGCTATTTATAACTGTCGGTGCTTTTATTTTATTTTTCGAATTAACTTCCTTTTCACCATTCATTGCCCTAGTGGAATGAAGTTGTGAGTTAGGACAATCTTCCTAATACGTTAGTGTCAGAGCTGGTGGTAGCGTTGAAGTTTAGTGTGCCTGAGTAGATCCTATAAGGATTATACTATTGGGGCCGAAAGGAGTTGCGTAACCCCATCGGCACCAGGATAGTTTTTTTCTCAAGAGTGTGGCTAACACAAACACAAGAACCTCCTACGCTGTATGTTAGTGCTTTCTTTTGATGGCAACACACAGAGACAGAAGAAACAACATAAATATTGAGCTTGAACTAACTTAAGCAGCAAATGAGGCGCCTCATGTTTTAGTTCAAATGAACCAACTTAAGAAGAATAAGTATGTTAGGATTTTTTTTTTTGTCATAAATTGATAAAATCTAGATTCTGATTTTTGTAGTAGATAAAATTCAGGAGATTATATATACCTTGTGGGAGAAACACACATAGAGCGTGGTTTTGAGGCGAGGAAAATTGAGAGTTTCAATTACATGTTCTGGTCATTTCGTGTTCGTGATTCAATTAGGATTGGTGTGAGAAATTGAATTACGTGTATACTTTGTCAAGAGCGTGAGAGTTTGAGAGTTCACTAGATTACCTGATAGTGTAACATTAATTCAACTTGAAATCAATAAAAGTTCAATCTTTTACTTATCCAAAACTCATGTTCTAGGTGAGTTATAAACTCGGATTAAATTGTTCTAGGTGAGTTATAGACTCAGATTGAATTGTTCTAGTAGTAGCAACTGTCACCGTATTGGCGGCGTATCTCAAGCAGGGGTGATTTGGATCAAGGTGGAGTTAGACATGTGCACGTAGAATCAAATGTTTTCACGCTCTAGATGTTGCTACTTCAATTTTCATTGCGGGTCATTTGATTATTGGAATGTTAGTTTCTAGAATAAGATTACTGGAATGGAATTCTATTATGTTCTCATTTTGTTGTTATGATGTGAATATCTGGAATTTTTATGTTTCTTTTGTTTGGTTAGCGGAATAATGATAAGAATACACTTGGAATAAAGTATGCAATTACGAATCTATCTTTTATAGTTAACACATTATTATTATTTGTATGTAATAAACTATAATATATTAACTTGAAAATATGTAAAAAAATTATATATTTATTACATAATAATTAATAAAGTTTCTTTGGAGAATTATAACAACCTAAAAAAATAAGTCAATCAATTATTTAAAAAAAATTCTACTATTTAAAATTTATGGATAATATTAAATTGATATGAATATAAACCATAAAAAACATTATAGTAGCATGTACTATGAATGTGATTAAATAATTTGCACATCATACTACTCATTCATATGCGGACAAATAGTCTTTTAAAACTATTACTAATTATTCAAATTAATAAAACATTTTTACTAATAAGAAAAGAACAAACTAATAAAATTAAACATGTAAACTTTTAATAATATTAAAATCATTATAGTACAAAATATATGTAGTATATTTCATAATGATTAATATAAGTATTATACTTGCTAATAAATAATTAATTATAAAATTATTTTACTACAAACTATTAAGTTTTAACTATATATCAAAGTTGTTATATAGATTTTACAGTCTTTAGCAATTAAAGAGCAATTTTATATGCTAATATATTTTATTTCTCATTTCTTGGCATATCGAGCATTGAATTAAATTTAAATTTATGTTTTTGAAGTTCATTAAGTAATATTTAATTTAATTGAATATATTTTCTATATGTATGTTTAAAATAAAATAAAATAATTATTTTATCTACATTGAACAATATTAATATTGAAATAGTAAGTGATAGCTATACGCATATATATATGTTATCATCAATTATTTTATTATTAGTAATATTTTTTTGGTTCAATGGTATTATTTATTCCATCTAGGATAAATAACCTTATTTTAATTATTATTATATTTGATCTTTATATTAAATACTAGTATATAGTACATAATATTTGATTTTGATTATATATATAACATATATAATATATTTTCTCATAAAAAATGATTTACTTCTTTAGTTTTTTTAACTATATAAAAAATAATTTATTTATAAATTAATATGTAAATATATGATAAATTAATTTTAACTAAAATATTAATAACGAATAATAAATAAATATTTTAATTGAATATCTACCTATATTTTAACTTTATAGTCACCCGCTTGAAATAGAAATTCTCATCATTCATCATGAATACTATTCTTAGTAAGTTGCTAGTAAATTGAAATAAGCTAAATTCTTTTTTGGTATCAAATATGAGAATAGCTGCAATTTCAAGAATTGTAATGTTATTCTCTAGTACCAAACGAACCGTTAGGGCAAATGGAAACCCCTTAAGGGTCCTTATATGAAATGGTATTTGTGATTGATTCATGCGCATAAGAGACGCTGCAAGTGGTGAATGGGCCCAATATGTGGGTGGTAGAACTTGGATAAACAGAGTGATATAAGTCCACTTTCATTCTCTTGTTGCACAAGCAAGTGTGGCGTTAGAAAGGGTTTCTTTACGATTCATAGATCAATTGTTATATTGGTCACGATATACTCCTGTTTTCTTTCGTAATTCATAATATACCCCTGTGATTTTTGTAATTCAACTTTAACATGCTTAAATGTTGTCCAAAATTGATGAAATTTTACATGGACGATGCTAAAGGTTATATTTTGGTCCAATATCAAATTTGAAGTTTTTAAGCTGACATGTGACCTGTGAGACCCAATGAATATGTGACTGTTCATTGGGTCCCACATGTCACATGTGAGCTTAAAAAAACTTTCATTTGATAATGGACCAAAATATAACACTTTAGCATCGTACATGTAAAGTTTCATCAATTTTGGACAACATTTAAACATGTTTAAAGTTATTAATAAAAATCATAGGGATATATTATGAATTACGAAAGAAAACAGGGGTATCTCGTGAATTTTCCCTTAGTTTTTTTACTTTTTCTCTTATCTAATTTTTCAAATTCAACGAGAAATTGACATCGACTTCCATTTCAGTTTGTAAAGAATGGGTCATTACTTGATTTTGCAGACGTGTTATTTGTGAGTGGTTAGAACAGGTATAATTAACATAAAAGAAAGAAATTAAAACCCAAAATTAAACGTCGGGCTGCACAAATAAATCCCGGTCGCAGTAGTAGTATAGTGAAATGTAAGCAACCGGATGTCGAACCGTGGGACTAATGTACATATAATAGTACCTAAGCGTGTCACAAAAGGGGGGTGGATTAATTGACTTGTAAAATAAAAAAGAAAGAATAAAATAAACTAAGTTGACAGATAAATAAAATGGAACTCTGGGTCAGGTTAATATAATCTGCATAATTAAGCTATCTCTACTAGCTTAATAATTTGGCAAGGTTCCTGTAATTATCTTAAGGACTAAGTCATAGCCTCATAAGAACTCGTTCACCTGTAATGCAAGGTTCTAATCAAGGTTCAAGCAAAAGCCTGCGAACGGCAGAGGAGTATTGAGGAATTACATTTGCAACTGAATACTAACTCATTAAATCATAATAAAGCTTCCTCCAGTTTTACGTCTTAATTAACCTGTCTATTTATCACCGGTCTGATCAAAATAGGACTTAGTAAGCAGTTTAATAAATTCGCGAGATCTATTAAAGAGGCGCGTGATAACCTTTAAAGCGTAACAAACTGTATATAAATAAACCAGTAAAAATATAGCATAATTAATACACACACATAATAACTATTCCCAGAGTAACGTAAACTAGCCTAACATATTAAATAGATAGATAGAGACGAGAGTAATAGAAATCATCCGTAATCACTCCGTCTCACTCTGCTAATTGTGTACGTAGGGCTAGAGGTGAATTTGGTGGATTGTAAAAATAAATAAAGCGGAGAAGGCGGAAGAAGAGAAATGAAATGGCGTGAGGTGCAGTGGTCGTCGATGGATTGATGAATTCGTGAATGATTTATTGGGTGAAGCTCGTGGGTTTATATAGAAAAAGGAAGAAGAAAGAAGAGAAGATAGACAGACGACGTGATAGCGAGCAAATGATTGAGGCGGTGGAAGATTGAGCTCATTGATTGCTCACTGATTGCTCCTCATTAATTGAGGGGACAAAGCTTGAAGACAGGCGTGAATTAAGGTAGGCGTCGAGAAAGTGGACGAGTTGAGAAGTCGGCGAAGGTAAGTTGCAGACGGCGCGCGAAGAAGAAAACTGTTCGCGTCTCAGATCTGGAATTTTACACGCGTCCGCTGTCTGCGTCCGCCTCGAAACAAGGCGGTTGTGTGTTGTCCGCTCTATGTCTGCCTCTGGTCCGCCTCTATGTCCGCCTCTGTGTCCGCCTCAAAAAGGGGGTTGTTGCAGGCGGTTGTAATGCTGTTTGTAGTGCTGACCGTGACTTATTTCCTTTACGAACTTCGACCGGCTCTAGATTCTTCGTTTGGACTCCGTTTTCTGAGCCGTTTGCGCCTATGCGTTCGTCTCTTTGTCTACTTTACTCCCAGCTTGGTTTTCCTCATGTTAAACCAATAAATTCGTGAGATAAACAATAAAACATAAACTAGAGGAAAAACACCGAAGTGGAGAAATGAGCAAGAAAAGTGCTAATATTATATATGAATTACACCTATAAATCATGCTCATTTGGACACTTATCAGATTTATTGTGTGAGCTTGCTTTCTTACCTGTTGCTTTGTTCTATGTCCGATGAGAAAATTGTGTTCAAATTTTGATCAAAAAAAAAAAGAAAATTGTGTTCAAATTATACCCTTTTTTCTTAATAAGTGATGTTTCTAACCTAAACATAATTATTAAAAAACTTTTTAGGTTATTCCACCTTTATGGGATAGGAGGATTATGAGTGGGGAAAAAATAAACTGTACAAGTGGAAAGTGAGTGGTAAAAAGACTAAAAACATTTTATATTTCAAAAAAATATAATTAAATCTAGAGTATCATATATTAAGAACATGAGAAAATAAATAAGAATAGTGATACACAAATGTAGGGAACAAAATGATTTGAAAAATAAACAAACCTATAGACAAGTTCACAAAGCAATCCTAAAAAACAAAAACCCAGGTTGTAGCCGGTTTAGAATGATGCATCTGGATCGTAAAAAAACAGCAAAAATATAGTCGGTCTAGATTTTGTAGTCCAAAGGACATAAACCAAATAACACTAGGCATGTAGAAACTGTTGGTTTTATGGATGATTTGTGTCATATCCCGCAAAAAATGGACTTGGAGAATTTTTTTAAAAAGGCTTATGAACAATATTAAGTTGTGGCAATTTTGATTTATTAAGTTCTTTGCTGATGTTAATTTTGATTTATCAAGTGGAATGTTATTTTTTTAGCTTAATCTTTTCAACTTTCACACTATTTTCTCACATTCATTATTTTTAACCAACTGCTCAAATATTCAAGATTGTGTCGGTGCTATAAAATGAAGAAGACATACTCTAGATACTAACTAATCAGGAACCGGAAGATAATACTCCCTCCTATTTTTAATATAAGTCGTTCTGGTATCTAGACTAAAATCAGTCCAGATACATCTCCAAAATGACTTATATTAAAAATAGGAGAGAGTACATGTTTGTGATATTGTTGAAGTTGCTAAAAAATTTTAAAACAACTCCGGTCTCACATTTGGAAAGTAATTTCCTCTAGAAGCATTCAAGATCACTTCGAGGATGGGCTCGTGTAGCATACTTGTGGTATATTTATAGTATATTAAGGTGGTACATGTATGGATTTGCTTGGGTCATGTTGCGTTGTACTCTAACAATATAGTACTACAAATAAACAACCAAAACTAACAATCACAAGAGAAACAGAGAGTTTTCCACATGAGCACTTTGGAAAAACACTACTAGCATTTTTGACATGCTCTGAAAGAAGTTTGTGGTACTTTGAGAACTCCTGCCTTTATTGCAGAACTAAGGTATTGCTGGTATCTCACCCTTCTCTTGTTGCCTAGCTACGAGAACATGTCAAGAAGAGGCAGTCAGGATCATGAGTATCTTCAAGACCGTATTTCTATGGGAAACAAGCAAGCTCTAAAAATATGGTCATTTTTCACCTACAATTCGACAATGATAGGTCTTCGCATTTAGCCTATTATGACCTTTGGAGAGAAAAACATCAACATGCACATAGATATCATCGTCTTTGCTTCACCTGAATGTGCACTGCACTGGTGGATCATAGAACTTATAAACATGAAGACGTACTTCATTGTGGTTCTTATCACTTATTTGTAATTTTCATGTTAGGGTATTGGAATTGGTATTTGATGACCTCAAGGGGTCTTTGAAGAGAGGTAAGGTAATGTACCAACTACCAAGTAGAGGTACTTGGTTAGGAGAAATATTGACAATTAGCTAGATCTCTTTTCAGTTATATATAGGTTGTAACACGTAAAGGTACAAGTAATCAGGAAATAGGAAATATCAAAACTTCCCTCTCACTCATCATTGTATCCATAATTTGCAGCAATCGCAGTGACACTGTTGTTATCCATAATTTGCAGCAATCGCAGTGACACAAATTGTTATATTATACTGTTTGGTTATGACATATTTATAACTATACTGGTTGTTTCATATTCTTATATGATATATATCTGTAACTGTTTTATTGGTACAACCACTTAATGTTAGGTGGTAGGATTCTAAAATTATCAGTAAGAAATTTTAAAAAAGTTTTCAGTGGTGGAAATCGCACCATTTCTCTTCGAAACAAAATTAATTTGATTGCCACAATACCCATCTAAAAAATATATATGCCATCATCTGAATTTTTTTTTGAAAACCAAGGGTGCCATGATATTTAGAGCAAGAGTTTTGCACGTAATATGGAAAGTCAGTAGCAAGGTTCATCTGAATTATTGTTTTCAATGAACTGCTCTGCTAACAATCAATACACTGACTAAATTAAGTTTACGTCGTAATACAGACTCACAGTTTCTTTGATGCAATTCAACTGCAGTTGCAAGTTCCGCCTCTGCAAGGTTTTAGTCAGCTCTTTCAGCATCTCGTCCAAATCTTGATTGAACTTACCCCTTCTACCACTGCTCTACGGCTTTCCCCTTCAATTCATGAACCCTTTTTCGCCTGTCCTGCACAGTCTCACATGCAGCCATGAACTCCTTGGTTATCCGGGCCAACTTATCCACCTCAGGTATTGTGTCGGCGCGTCCTCGCAAGCTCGAACAGCAACACCCAAATCATCCGTCGGTAGTTTGACATTAACGTATGGTCAGCCTCCATGGGCCAAGCCAAGATCATAAGCCCAGCCGTTAAACCCTCCAAGATCGAGTTCCATCCGCAATGAGTCAAAACCCACCAACCGCCTTGTGATTCAGTACCTCTACCTGCGCCACCCATCCCTTAGCCACAAATCCGCGGTCCTGCCACTCTTTCTTCAAACCCAGTTGGAACAGGTTTCTCTCCTGGCACGGCCCTGGCCACCCAGAGAAAAAACGGCCACCGCTCGCTCCAACGCCATGGCCAGAGCCTCCGACTGTGGTTCGGTCAACCACTTTTGACTTCCGAAGGAGATATCCAGGAACAGACCATTTGCAGGGCAACTATCAAGCCAATCAAGCACCCTGTTGTCCGCCCCTTGGTGATCTGTACGGGTAGCCGCCGGCTGCTGCTGAAAACCTGCAAGAACCAAGCAAGTTGACCGGTCCGACCCCAAACACCCGTCCATGGGTTGTCAATTTTGCCATATGGTCCATGTATTCACCTTCTAAGTACCTAGAGGAGTTGAAGATACAACCCCAGCTGGACAAGTTTGTAAGAATCGCTGTTAGAGGGTCTAGTTTAACTTGTGTTTGGGCCCGTCTGTTGGGCTTGTTATGTTTTGGGGTTTTGACCGTTGGGTCTTTTTTTTCTTTATTAGTTGTTCTTTAGGTTTTAGGGTCTTACTTCTTTCTGTTCACTGTAGCTTCTTCTTCGTTTTTCATTTTCCGTCTTTGAGCTCTCAAGCTCGGATGTTTGGCAAGCCTTCCACTTGAGCTTCGACCTGAGTGTCTTGTTATCAATGGAGTTTGTTCTTCATAGTTCCTTTTCATGGTATCAGAGCAGCGGTCATGGGACCTTGCTCCTGTTTTCCTTCTTCCTCGTTTTCATGATGATTCTTTGCCCTTTGCGTTTTCCCTTCTCTTCTTCGCTTCGATCGCATTTCCTTCCTTTCATTCTTCAATCTTCTTGTTTCGGCCACAAAATTTCAATTCCTTTTTCTTTTCGCCTCGCTCCTGTTTTTTACCTGCTGTGAGTTACCGCAATTATGTCTACGGATTGGATGCTGAGAATACGTCTAAAGGAGGAAAAGATGGGGAAACAAAAGGTAAAGATGAGATTGGGAATAGCAGCGGAGCCTCGGCGATTGAAAGCGGCGACACACTCTATCTTGCCAGTTCAGAAAGTCCTAGGCAGATCCTCGCTACAAAGTTCGACGGCGGATCTGTGGTTTTCCCTGTTGGAAAGAACAGTGCAATCGCGCTAGCTTCCAAGAATAAATTGGTTTTGTTCTTGAAACCGTAACCAAACCCACCGATTCCGACCCACCCGCGCAGAGGCCTGGGTAAGGTGTGACAACATGGTGCGAGCATGGCTGCTTATGAGTCTCGGAGAAGAGAATCGCCGATTCTGTTCTTTCCGAAAACCCGCCTCTGTACTTTGGGCAGACCTTTGCGCAAGATACGATCAGGTCGACGCTACCAGGTTATTTGAATTGGAGCGGAGACTAGTAAATACTGTGCAAGGGAATGATTCAGTAGGTGAGTATTTCACGAAATTAAGGGTAATTTGGACGAGTTTGATGCAACCACCTCCCTTCCCAGCTGTACGTGCTCCACCGATCAAGCTTTCAGTGCATACATCAAGACTCAGAGACTTATCAAGTTCCTTATGGGTCTAAATGAAAGATTTTACTGGAGCGAGGGAGAACATCTTGATGATCACACCCTGCCTACTGTAGAGCAAGCCTTCTCAATCTTGATCCACCAAGAAGGCAAAAGGGTTGACATGATAGTAACCATGTGGAAGGAGGAAACCCATCAACTTTCTCTGTAAATCAAGGAAAATAAGGTCTTTGGACGAAGTCAAGGTAGCACCAACAGACGCAACAATCTTCAATGTACTCACTGTCTCAAGGCCAGCCACACCGAGGATCGCTGCTATCAAAAACATGGATATCCACCGGGGTGGCGAACCAACAAGGATAAAAGGCCACAAGCTAACGGAGCCAATGACCAGGAAGGAAGAAAATACCAAAATCCTTTAATGGTGTTCTGTCAACAGACAAATCAACTGCTTCTAAACTATATCAGTAATAAGTCTCGTGTGGTCAACAAGGATCCGCAGTCGGGAGAGTCCAACTGTGGATTCGTGGGTAAGTCTTCTTATCCTAACCTTGAAAATTTTACTGGTAGCACTTATATAACTTTTAATGTTTCTAGCAGTATATGTTTGAGAAAATGGATTGGATTATTGACAGTGGTGCCTCTGATCATATGTGCGGTGACCTATCTGTTTTAGCAATGTTTGTTTTCTTGAAGTGCCTCATACTGTGGGTATGCCAGATGGGCATCCACAATCTGTTAGATTAATTGGAGATGTTAAGATCAATAGCCTTATGACTCTTAGAGAGGTTCTCTATGTACCTAGTTTTAGATTCGGTCTTATTTCTGTCAGTAAGTTATCGAGTCAGGTGAATGCAAAACTGTGTTTTAATCCAACATGCTGTTTTTATCAGGCCTATAACAACAATGAGGAAAAGAAGATGGGCAACTGCATAGAGGTTTATATGTCCTAGACAAAGGGTTTGATAAAAAAGAAAGTGAATCTGCTAATCTGTGTACTGATGGGAAATATCTTGCTGATTGTTCTTTAGACTGTAAGGTAGACACACCCTTGTATGTGTCTACTGCTTCTGATTCTAGACTGAATAAAGGTTTTTCTGATATCTCGTACAAACCTATGTTTAGTGATTCTGTTCCTGGGAAAAGTGTTTCTAATAATAAAAAACTGTGTGCATGTGTGTTTCTGTTTGTCAAGTTTCTTTGAATCAGTGGCACCACAGACTTGGGCACCTTCCTAGAGAAAAAATGCTGACATTGAATTTCTTGAAAAACAATTCCTCTCAAAAACCCTTTATTTGTGAACCTTGCAATAGAGCCAAAAGCCATAGGTTAACCTTTCCCTCCAGCTCCATAAAAACACAAAATATATTTGATTTAATACACGTGGATTTGTGGGTCCATACAATTTGAAAACACATGATGGTTTTCTTATTTCTACCATTGTCGATGATAAAAGTCGGGCAACATGGACTCAACTTGTTGCCTCAAAATCTGACAGTTTTGGATTGATAGTTGCTTTATAGACATGGTGGAAAGACAGTTCAACAAAAAGATAAAATGTGTTAGATCTGATAATGCGTTTGAACTTGGCAGTTCTAGAGAGGGCATAGAATATTTTAGAATCAAAGGCATCAAGCACCAAACCTCTTGCCCCTATACCCCTCAGCAGAATGGAGTGGCTGAGAGGAAACATAGACACATCCTTGAAACAACACATGCCCTTATGTTCCACTCATGCCTCCCAAGAAAATTTTGGGAGAAAGTGTTCTTACAGCCACCTTTTTAATTAATAGAATGCCTCTTTCTAGCATTGATCATCAAACCCCATATGAAATAGTCCACAAACATAAACCAGATTACAACTTCCTTAGAAGTTTGGCTGCCTTTGCTTCGCTAATATAAACAAGGTTCAACATGATAAGTTTGCTTCCAAATCAATCAAATGCGTGTTACTTGGGTATGGGCAGAACACCAAGGGGTACAAACTCTATGATCTTGACAACAACAAGATAGTTTACAACCGAGATGTTGTTTTTATGAAGAAAATTACCCGTACTGCACTAAACAGACAGAAAAACATGCCTCTACTGATCTGATTGGAAATTTGTTTGAGAAAAATGTCATTGTTTTGATGAATCTGATGTGAGTAAAGCAAGTATAAGACAGGAGAATTCCACAAGACAACAGTCTCCAGTTGTTGAAGAAAGAACCAGGGAGGTTGGGAATGATGTTGTGATCACATCAATTGAAGAGGAAACAAGGGAGGCACCAGTACAGAAGGGACACAGATGATAGAGCGTTTACAGAATCAGAGCAACAACTCACTAATCTCAGGAGGTCAGAAAGGAGAAAGCAGACACCAAAATATCTAAGTGATTATGACCTTGGATCTTCGGTCACAAAATCAGATAAGTCTTATCCTACTGTCACACTTAATACTTCACATAATCATGACTGTTTTACTGAGATTCTGAGTGAAAGAATCCTGGCTGCTTCCTTTTCTAATTCCTGTATGCATGATAATGTTGCTGGGTTTTCTATTTTGATGATGATAGTATCACCAGTATATCCCCAGTGCTAATCTAGTTGTCAGTGACCTGAACCCACCCTTTTGCTGTCTGCATGCTACACTGAATAAGCACACTGAACCCGCTCCTATGATGAGGCCATTAAGGCAACAGAATGGCAGAAAGCCATGCAAGAGGAATTTCATGCACTAGAAAAGAATCACACCTGGGTTTTAGTAGATTTGCCAGAAGGGGTTAAACCGATTAAGTGTAGATGGGTTTAGAAAATAAAACTGAGGGCAGATGGGAATATTGAGAGGTTTAAAGCCAGACTTGTCGCTAAGGGTTATACTCAAAAGTTTGGAATCGACTATTTGGAAACCTTCTCACCAGTTGTTAGATTCACTACTATAAAGGCCCTGATTATTGTTGCCACCAAAGAAACTGGAAAATAAACCAACTGGACATAAATAATGCTTTCCTTCACGGTGATCTAGAAGAGAATGTCTACATGGAAATACCTCAGGGTTATAAAAAGGGGAAATCTGGAAAGGTGTGCAAACTGAATAAGTCCTTGTATGGACTGAAGCAAGCCTCTAGGCAGTGGCATCATAAGCTTAGTGTGTTTCTAAGTCCCTTTGATTTTGTGCAATCTCTGAATGATTATTCTCTTTTTACTAGAACCAAGGCTGATAAGGTTGTTTCTTAGCTGTCTATGTGGATGACATCTTGATTACTGGTGATGACCATGTTTTTATCATGCTGATTAAAGAAAAACTGGATGAACGTTTAAGATTAAAGATTTGGGCATTCTGAGTTTCTTCCTGGGTATGCAATTCTTGCATACAGAGAATGGTATAGTTCTGATGCAAAGGAAAATTGTGACGATTTGTTGAAAGAATTTGATCCTGATGGGGAGAAAATTTCTGTTAGTCCCTGTTAATATTAAGCTTAGAAAGGAAGATGGAAGTGTCCTTGGGGATCCTTCTGTTTACAGACGGTTGGTAGGTAAGATAGGTTATTTATCTCATAGTAGACCAGATTTGTGTTTCACAATACAACTACTTAGTCAGTTTCTGAGTAACCCTACTGATGCTCATTACAATGCCGTGATGCATACATTACATTATATCCGTGGAACCCTAGGTTATGGTCTTCTTTTTAATTCTAAGGATGATTTTAACTTATTGCTTTCTGTGATTCTGATTGGGCAGGATGTCCTAATACTAGAAGATCAATCAGTGGTTATTTTATACAGCTGGGAGGGAGTCCTCTCTCCTGGAAGTCCAAGAAGCAGACCACGGTGGCTTTGTCTTCTGCAGAGGCGGAGTATAGAGCCATGCGCAGTGTGACAGCGGAGCTGAGTTGGATTACCAGACTTTTACATGAGCTGGGAGTGAGTAACATTCTGCCAGTTCCTGTTAGAAGTGATAGCCAATCCGCCATTTACATTGCACGAAACCCCGTCCTGCACGAAAGAACGAAACACATTGAGTTGGATGTCCACTTTGTCCGACAGAAGCTGCAAGAAGGGGTCATTGCAGTAGAGTTTGTAGGTTCGCATGGGCAGATGGCAGATATGCTTACTAAGCCATTGACAGGAAGATCCTATCCTAAGCAAGTCAAGAAGATGGGGATGTTGCTAGATTTGCCTAAGTCTGTTTGAAGTTTCTTTCAAACTTTCGGATGGTTTACCTTCCTCGTTTGAGGGGGTGTGTTAGAGGGTCTAGTTTAACTTGTGTTTAGGCCCGGTCTGTTGGGCTTGTTATGTTTTGGGGTTTTGACTGTTGGGTCTTTTTTTTCTTTATTAGTCGTTCTTTAGGTTTTAGGGTCTTACTTCTTTCTGTTCACTGTAGCTTCTTCTTCGTTTTTCGTTTTCCGTCTTTGAGCTCTCAAGCTCGGATATTTGGCAAGCCTTCCACTTGAGCTTCGACCTGAGTGTCTTGTCAATGGAGTTTTGTTCTTCATAGTTCCTTTTCAATCGCATCCTTAAACACCACACCAAACGGGGTGGACGCCTGTAGACTCTGTACATAGAAGGTAGGTGTCCCCACTCGAAAGATGGGGAATGGGGGAGATTTATAAATTCGACCACTTCCTGCTGATCTTTAGACACATCCATGTCGGTGAACAAGTGGGAAACGACGCATGCAAGGAAGAAAGCACCAGAAGAGAAGAACGCCAGTCTAGGGATGCCGAGATGTAGAGCTAGGTGATGAGTCCATCCCAGGAAGAAGTCGGAGATGACGGCACACGGCGGGAATGGGTGTACATTGAACCACTCCGCAATTGGTTCTTGAAGCACGCAGAGAGCAGAGATCATGGCGGGGTTGCCGGTGGCACCCAAGTCCTTGATGTTCTCGACTCCAGCGGGAGTCTTGGGGTGGTTCGGGAAGGGAAGGACGAGGGTTTGCACTGATGGGTAGGCGGTGAGAAGGAGGTTTATGAATGGGAGGTTTTTGGGAGTCACAACAATAGTAATTTTCAATCCTCTGAGGCATAGTTGGCTGGTCAGATCTAAGAAGCGGTGTCATGTGGCCTTGAGCTGGGTATGGGATCACTAGGATGTGGGTGGGGATGGAGGCTGTCACTTCCATGGCTACGGTTAGGCCCCATTCTTTTGCAAAAAGAATAAACCAGCTGATAGTTGATATGGACTGATGACTGATTTCAAAATTAGATGATTGTGTAAAAACCTATATAAATTGTTTTTTTGTATTAGAGTTTTGAACTGATAAACCTACTGATAATGTGACTGACAATATGTAAACCAACTGATAATGCGACTGATAATGCGTAAATCAACTGATTAACTAACTGATTATGCTGTTTTGAATAAGTTTCATAAATAAATGGTATCTGACCCATAATACAACAAAAGAATGAGCTGAGCTGATAAACCAACTGATAAATCATAACCAGTTGATTCCGGTGCAAAAGAATGGGGTCTTAGTCACCGCAGATGCTTCGTAAAGAAAGAGAATGGCTATACTAACGGCGCAGCTGCAGGAGTACAGAATGTGTGTCTAAAGGAAGAGGGCTACTGCACTATGCACATTTGCCATAACAGGCATGGCCCATGACAACTTTTTTTTTAGCCCTTTTATGTCATGTCAAAAGTGTACGAATAATTTTTGTTAGATATGGGTATGGCAGACGGGATAAGTTGATAGCGTGCATTGCTAAAGACTTTCATGGACCCCTTCTATTATTAATGAAAGGAAGGAGTAGTAAATTTATTATGTTATATCAGTTGTTCGGCATGGCTGTTTTGGCAGCATAAATGCAGCATATTTGGCAGCAAGAATGCGCTGGCATAAATGCAGCATATTTGCTGGCAGGAATGTCCTGGCATAAATGCACCTGTTTTGAAAAATGTTGTTTGGCAGTGCAGCATATATGCAGCTGTGTTGGTTAAGTTAGTTATATGTAGTGTGTTTACCGTTTTTCGTATTACAATTATAATTTAGAGTAAATTACTCAGAACCCCTTTGAGGATTTGAGATATTACAGTTAACCCCCTTGTATTTATCATAATTACTGGTAACCACCTTGAGATTAAGGTATCCTTGACTACGAGCCCCCGAGAACTATAACTCTATTATCAGGAAAGAACTACTACGTGTTAATCTATCAGTTTAATTATATTAAACGTCGGTCATGCTGGACAAAAAAACTACTTAATCTGCATTGTTATTTTCCAAAAAATGTCAACCATTCCTTGAAAATGCATCTAAAGTGGGATGAAAGAGAGTTAGATGATGTTGATTAAGCAGTTTTGTTGTCCAGTCTGGCATTATTAATGTGATTGAGCTGATAGATTAACACATAGTTAACTTTTTGATCACAGAGTTATAGTTCAGGGGCTCGTAGTCAAAGATACCTTAACCTTGAGGTGGTTACCAATAATTATGATAAACACGAGGGGGTTAACTGTAATATCCCAAATCCTCAAGGGGGTTCTGAGTATTTACTCTATAATTTATTATATTACACTACGTAACTTTATTTTGTTAGTAAAAATAAATAAAAAAATTTACAAACAATAAAATTTTTATTTCTATATTTAAGTAAAACTTGTAACTCCTAAACAATATATTTTTATTATCTAAATTTATAATTCTTACAAATATAAAAGCGTAAAAAAAGAGAAAAGGCGTTTCAAATTTTCTGATAATGTTATGTGAATTTATTTAGTGAAATTATAACTTTTAATAATATATAATATTTTGTAACTTTGTATGTTAATAAATTTATACGCATTCATATTTCTAAATACTATTTTAATATTTTAATTTATATATCAATAAGTGTGTATATTTATTCATTTTTTTAATTTTATTAATATGTGGTATTACAAATAATATATTATAGATGTATTATAAATGTGATTTTTTGTAAATTTGGCTAAAGATGTAGTACTATTTTTATAAATTATTTAAGCATTCATGTAAATTTGTAATAAATAAAGTAACTTGTAAAAAATTTCTTTTTTTTAAATCAATAGTAACAGTAATTGCATTATGAAGTGAGTAAAGAAACGGAAGTGAAAGCACAAAACGAAAAAAATCATTTGCTGCGGGCATTTATGCTGACATTTATGCTGTCATTTATGCTGACATTTATGCTGTTTTAGGCGAACAACAAAAAAAGATAAAGGAGTCCAAAACAGCATATGCTGTATATTTATGCTGTCAAAAAATACGCATAAAATGTGGTGGCGAACGCATCCTTTATCATTATAAAATTTTCATTCATCTTAGTATTATGGTGATATATTTGATAATATATAAAACAGTCAAAACCAAAATACCTATAAAGAGAAATGAATAAGGGACATCAACACGGAATAATAGCTCCGTTAACCAGCGACCAATTTTACAGTCATTGTTTTATTTATTTGGGTAATTGATAGTTGACCAAATGAACTCAATATTAACTGGCGTAGTGTGATGTGGTGCACCCGGCACACATGTACAAATTAGGGTGGCAAGTTCGGGTTAATGGGTCGGCTTGAAGCTCATCCATATCCGACCCGATGATTTAAAATTGTATTGACCCATACCCGACCCAATAATAATCGGGTTCAAATTATCAACCCTACCCGACCATATAAAATGATTAAACCCGTACCCGACGTTTAACCCAATATAATTAGGCTATGCAAAATTAAAGACCTGGAATTAAATTTTTATATGATTGCTCAAACGGAGTTACAAATGATGAAATCATATATTCAATATGGTAGATATTCCAGAGTTTTCATTATCCTCCGTCTTTTTTCCTTTTCCACATACTGTCGTGCTCAGTAGCACTTAACAAAAAGAAGGTGATGTGTACGCGCCTGAGCAAAATAACTGTATTTTTCTCCTTCAGAATATAGAATCACAAACATAGACAAAAATCTTCAGAGTACAAAAGAGATAGACCACAGTGCGAGCTGTGGAGCGAAGAGGCAGAACAATGTCTTTTGACAATCCACGGAACGAATACTCTCGTTTTTGTTTTATAAAGAATTACAACAAGTAGTATTATCAAACTCTCATAAAAAAATAGCTACAAATCAATCCTACAACTCAGTATTAAACTCCACTAATGGTTAGACTAATCACTTAGTAACATTTATAGATTTTATCTAATTAAGCCAATTTATTATTAATACAAAATAAAATAAAATAAACCGGTCGGGTTGACTACGGTTATGGACTTTGAACCCATACCCAACCCACAACAATTAAATAGATAACCCATACCGACCCAATATTAAATGGGTCAATAATCGTGACCAAAACCCACTATTTTCGGGTTGGGTATGGGGATTATCGGGTTGAGTAAAAATTGCCACCCCTATGTACAATGTGCAGAGCATGTCCAGAAGTAATTATCGATGTGAAACAGCCAAAAACCAAGGCTTAAACGGACCAAAGACAGAAGTTGTCGTGAATTGGCATAAACAATTATGACCGATCTGAGACGTTCAGCCAATAAAACCGAACAAAATATCCAACGGACTGCAGACTGGTTCCGATTTTATCGTCCTGATTACGAATTGTCTTCTCTTTTCGCCAGAAACAAGCAAAATACCGAGCTGCAACCAAAAAATTATCCTCTACCTCTTTTTGTTTTCTTCTGTACTAATGATACTGTGCTCATCAGATGAATAATAGAACGATTATTGCGACGGAATAATCACAAACCCTCCTCGTCCTAAGACTGTTATATACAGTCAGTAGAAAGCTATGTCTGATAGGCCTGGTGATTCAATTCTCATGTCCGAACGCCACCATTTCTTCCTCCTTTTCTATCTTCACATGGAGGAGCTCTGCAAATCAGTGAATGGAACGGTAGCCTAAATTAATTATGGTTAATAAATTTTTACGAGGAATTAGTAAACATTATTAATTTGGGTTTACCTAGCTTTTGATAAACTCTTCATATGCTTACAAAACAACAATAATTTTTCTTAACAAACAAAAGCCATAAACAATACAAAAGTCTATCTTGAGCCAAAAATATACTATTTGGTTTGGTCAGAATATGGAGATTCTTATAGTCAGGTGAAACAAAACAGGGTTGTTCATGGAAATTTTTTATATTAAGCGACATTTTTAATGAGAAGTTGAACAAGAAGTGCCCAGTCTGAGAGGTGAATTAGAACAAAACAAACAAAGAACCAAGTAGCCAATAGTAGCACAAAAACACAAATCGCAAACTTTAAATGCCTAGATTATTTTACCACCAAAACCGTAACTTGGCTGAATAACGTTGAAAAGCTCACTATTTCTGGCAGAACATCAACTTTCTTGGGGTAAATTGAAGCCAATATTGCACTACATACAATTAAAGATCTCACTGACCTCCTTGGGGATAAATTGAGTTGTAGTGCACCTCGGCCCAAAAGCTTAGAAAAATAACTGTAGAAGATGAAGAATGAGAGTTTCAACGTTCAGAATATAACCAGAGACTTATCACATCTCACTAACCAGATTCAAATTAAAGGGGCATGTATCATATCAGTTATCGACATAAATGACTTAATGTAGAAAATCCTAACAACATTCAGAATATAACCAGAGACTCATCACACTCACTATAACCAGATTCAAATTAAAGGGGCATGTATCATATTATCGACATGAATGACTTAATGTAGAAAAGTCTAACACAAACAGGACTCAAGGTTAAGAAAAGCAAAGGAACATGTCCAGCGTAATTATCAAGGAAAACGCTTTGGGGCTAAATGAACAGGCAATATATAGATAGCAGGTAATAAAAGAACATAGTGTCTACCCGGGATGAAAAATCTAGAATCCCTACTTTAAATGTCAAGGATCAAATTATTGCATTAAAGCTCTTGACTCACCTCGTGCCGACTTTTGAACTTTTGGAAGTATCTCAATGTAACATGTATCTTTGAATGAAGTTATAACAAATATCTTTAGACCATACTGCAAAAAAAAATCTCAATTATGGCAAGACCTCCGAAATCCATAAAGCATCCACTATGATGTAGCGAAGAGCTGTAACATACAAATTCTGTGCAGACAACATGAAACAAAAGACTGCCATAACTGGTAGACAGATACTCCCTCTGTCCCATCCGCGTGTCCCTTCTCCTTTTACACACATATTAAGAAACCATCAAAAAGTAGAGTATAAACTGTAGCTTCACACACACAAAGGAGACACAATTTTGGGACAGGAGAAAAAGACTTATGGGACTCTGCACGTGGGACGGAGGGAGTAATATTTTGTGCACGGCAACAAATCTGGCCATCCAGTTTTGGTGACAAAATAATTTGATTAGTATCAGGACATAGAATCTTCAAACATCACTAGGAAACAATTGATATCATCCCTTGGTTCTAGATCCACTTACTAGATTCTCCATTGCATGTAGCATTACAATTATTGGTCAGTGGTACTATATAGGTTAGACTTAGTAACTGACTGTTTATCCATTTTCCGTGAGAGAGAATACTGTTGCTCGGGATAGGTGTTACTTACGGACTGCTCGGGTGCAATAGATTGCAGCCAGACACAGTCGAACAGGCCAGAACCAATTAATTTTTCAGAAAAGCTTTTCCAGTTAAAGTTACGGGCCACATGCCTACAACAACTCTAGCATCAACAGCTGAGGATCAAGCCTTCACGAAATTCAACTCACAAGATGAAGCCAAAAAAGGTTATCACAACAGATATTCATGGATAAGAAAAAGTAACGGGATAGCTGTGGTGCCTACAGAATCAGCAGCAGCTTGCAAAGTGACATGATCTCCCCATTCGCCACTCCTGCATATACCATTAAGTGTTTGATATAGTATTGGATAGAAAAATAAATCTTACACAATACCAGAAAAGTAATATATATGAAGTCTCCTGAGAAAGAAGTGTGAAAATACTTGGACATTTTGCTCAGGTATTCGCTATACTCCATAGGAACATATCCCTCATAGTCTTCCGGATGTAACTTAAGCTGAAACGTTAAAAAAACTGCACATGAGAACAAAACTCAAAGAAGAAAGCATGAAGCCACGATATTATCAAGAAAGCATCAACACCAAATTTCTATATCTAATGAAACATCGTTGAATGTTTTAGTCATACATGAAATAAAGCAGAGCATGAGATAGAACGAAAACTTTGGCTCAAGCACAATGGCAAATGAAGAAAGCAAGAAGCCACAATATTATCAAGAAAGCATCAAGACCAAATTTCTATATCTAATGAAACATCGTTGAATGTTTTAGTCATACATGAAATAAAGCAGAGCATGAGATAGACATCCTGTAACAAAAACTTTGGCTCAAGCACAACGGCAAATGAAACATCATTTTCCCATCGTGTCACAGTTATGATTGCCTATTCAAGGATGAATTGTAGTGAGGAAGCAAACCTGATTGACAACCTGCTGCCTCACAAACTTGTGATGCTCAGGTGACCGTAAAACTGGTCTGACAAAGCACGAAACTGACAGAGAAAAAAATGTCGGTTCTCAGTAAATAGATCAGCAGTCTCGAGAAAATTGCAGTTTAATTGCACAATCCAATAAAATACTAGACAGCTAAGCTAAGTCAGATGAATTTATCTACATCTCCCAAATCAAATCTTCTCCTTAGGAAACAATTGTGGGATTAAAAAACCAACGGTATCCGTTCTCCCATGACCTTTATATTTATAGCTACATTAATGTAGCTTTAAAAAACATCACGTGTCATGTTTTTATTGTTTTTTTTTGAGTGGAACCCACCCCTTCTCTCACAATGCACCTCTATGTTAAATGTAGTATTTGATGCTTTTCAATAGAGCTCAACATTAATCTGGTGAGAGAATAAGCAGTCAATCACTATGACCCCAGCAAGCTGATGGTATAGAAACGCACAAGAAGAACATATAACTAACCTGACAGTTACCATCACCTTGAATCTTGCGCTCAACCAAGTCATACAACTGCAGCCTAAAGATGAGATACAACACCAATACATAAGAGAAACGTGATCTGCTTCATGCAACCTACTTGTCACTAACAAAATGAAGGCATCATGAAAATTCATATAACCTTGATTAATTCAGAGAGCTGAGAGACATGCAGCATACATGCAATAATATGATAGTAAACACAAGCAACCAGAAAATAACAAAAATACATAGTTCAAAATGAAGGTAGTGAAGTGGTGATTCCCTAGCTGTCCGGCGCATTCGAAAGAAACTTTAGCAATGCATTATCTTGCCAGTGTGGTATTTTCTTTTTATTTGAATAGGCTCGTGTTTCACTTTGCAGTTCATTACTATCAAAAATAGCAATTTTTGATTAAAAATCAGCACCGTAATAAGATGAATGACCAAAAACTTAAGAACAATATCAATATATCAAGAGAAAACTCACATACTCAAAACTATGCACATGAAAAACAAGCGAATGGTTTGTAAATGTGCAGAATTATCTTATTACAATAAGTAATAATATCATGAAAGGCAGAAAGACAAAAATCCGTACCTGTCTAACAGTCTCTGATGATCAGAAGTTGCCTCATCAACTGAAGGTATTTCCCCATTTATTCTTGGGACGTGCTACAAAATTAGTAAAGTTCAAAAATATTATATTATATATGCATCCAAATTTAACATTTAGTAATTCAACAACCAATAGACAGTGTTCGATAAATGCATCACAAAAAGCTTCCCACAAGACAGTGCAGAAAAGTTAATGCCCATACATATACATATATACACATATCTTCAAAAATGTAACAATCCAGATACAAATTTGAGTATACTATCAATTTATTAGTAGCATGATGAAAAGAGCAGATCAAAAAGATTATCTAGGGTAAGAGAACATAACAAAAATCTAGGAATGATATAACCTCCAAACTCAAACATAATTTCATGGAGAGGTGTGGCATAAATGACTAGCTTTATTTTAAATAATATCATACCTCAAGGATTTCCAGTAACTGCTGGGCGATGTAATTTGGTTTAGTGCATATACTGACTTCTTTGTGCAGAACAATACATAACGGTTTCTAGAGGTACGGAAATTTATGTGAATCTGATATGGCCCGCAAGCAAATTTTTCAGGACATGCATTTTTCACTGCATCACAGCTATTAAAGTTTATGGATTTCAAATCTCCCACGTATAGTGCAAGTTAAAACTATACCTTAGTTCCTTAAGATCCCATTAATGGATGCCACTACATTATTCACATTAGAGGAAAACTTATGAACTGTGGCAATGACATAGTAATCTTCCTGAAACATGACAATTTCATGAAAGCAAGGGCTGTAGATAAAAGGACTCATTATTCTAGGTAACTGACAATGCTTCTCACCCTGTCGATGTTTAATGCAACTAAAATAGAGGGTGATGAAAAGGACAAGGAATGCAAACATAATTACTTACAGGAACAGGAACCATTTGATTCAGCCTCTTTCCTAATTCTCCATCAAGTGAGGGGTCATCCATCAACTCCAGGTGATAATAATTCTCCTCTCCATCATATGGTATGATTTCAGGGCTGGAGCATGAAGTAGAGGGTTCAGTATCATCACTAACTTCGCGGCAAGCTTCATGTTCTACAAAATATAAGAACATGTAAAGGAACAAGAATCGTCATTTGGGCAAAGAGTTAAGGCACGGTAATTTATCATGTTAATACCCTGGCAATAGCTTGTAGCTGACGGAGCTAGCCCAATCTGAAGTTATATTGGTACGTTGAATTTGATCTTCCTCACTGTGTGAAGGTCAGTTATTTCTTCTTCAAATGATAGTTGTGATAATCCTTGAAGTGTATGTTCCGGGTTAAGCACATCATTGTGGGCAAAATTGTAGTCCAAGTTGTAATGGTAGTCCCCCAAGTACTGCCCCTGATACCCACTCTCGTTATCCTGATTAGCATCAACACCATAGTTGGAACTGAAAAAGGATTCAATATCAAGAATGTGCTCCATGAACTGGCAGGCTCCTGCTCTGGCTCAAATGTTGTCATCCTCCTGATTCAAGCACTAATATTCTGTGATCTAGCAATAAGAACAGAGTTGAGGTTACAGGGAGGTTGAAGTAGAGTAGACATAGCTTCTAGTCACTCGTCCTGGTGTCTATCAATAGAAAGAAGATAAATAGGATACAGGAAGGCGAAGTGGCCTCAGACAATGTCTTTCATTAATAGATGATCTTGTGGCTATTGACACTACAATTGTTAGTTAGCCACACAAAATATTATGTCTTCGCCACATGAGTTCAAATTTCAAGTCTTCCATGAGTTGCTGATCATAACAAGACCTTTGTAGCAAATTCCCCTGACCATGCACAGGAAATGAACTAGAATTTTCAGTGAATAACAAAAGCAAAACACTAATGGAATAACAGATTGACTATGAGAACTAGATCCGAAATTATTGGCCAAAACCATGACCTGATCCCACAATCTAAGAAAGGAGAACGATGCTGCTTCACCACCATCCGGCAGCACTGGCCTCCTCATTCGATAATTCACAGGATTATATTAGATAAGTTCTTCTATAGCTGAATATATTCAATACATATATAGCTATTCCAAATGAAAATGACATTATAAATAATTCTTCTCTGGCTGATGTTAAAAATCACGTGCTATTAACTGAAAAAAATAGAAAAATCAGGCCCGCTGGTACTCGTGCCCCACTAGCAGCCCCGCTAACGAATTCGTATTCCTAACGCCAAAATAAAGATGCAGCGACTGCAGGACGTCGTACACTAGTTCAATTGGTGAACCAAAACAAATTTTAATGCTTTAGAGGACAAATGGATAAATTATAAGGAATGCATCAGTCTCCTTGTTCATAAAAAAATGATGATTCCCAAATGGATAGTTAAACGCTACATGTTACCGCATAAAAATAGCCGAACCTGGTATTTCAGCAATCCGATGGTTGAGCAAAAACTGATACATCCATCTGGAAATCTCAAGGTGTAACCAGCAGAAATACAATGGAATGGCCACGCTTTCCCAATTGTAGAATGATAAATGCAGATCACAGCTGCTTGTACGATCCTCAACAGAAGCAATGAACCGTCTACGCCGACAGAAAGAAGCTCACCAGAGATTAAGAGACTTACGGTTTTTGAACAATTTATGCAGAGTGGGTGGAGAAGATCAGCGATCTCGGGGAAAAGAGATACAGAGAGTGGGAGAAAGCGAGAGAGTTGTGAACGGTGGAGATATATACAGTTGAGGAGCGTTACAAGAGGAAACTACTTGAGTCCAGAAGAGCTGAGGATGGAAGGGAGCGGCCATCGTGCCGTTGGTTTCTGAGAATCTTTTAATTTATTGGGTGATCGAACGGTTGATGGTGAGTGGTCGGGTGGCCGAGAGCAACCGAGAAGAGAGGCGAGTAAGGAGTAACTCTACTTTTTTTTCTTTCTTCTTCTTCTTTTTTTTTTTTTTTTTTTTTTTTCATTTTTTCCTTTTTGGAAGACAAGAGTAACTCGAATTATCTGCTCCAGTCAAAGAACTGCTTTGGGACGGGGGGGCATTTCTATAAATTAATAAGATATGTTATTTGAATTTAATTTAACATATAATATAAAATAATTTTAAAAATTTAAGTTTTACATATGATTTCTTACATGATAAACTATATTTACAAAATTTAGTATTATAAAATTATTTTATCTTATATGTTTAATATTGAAATGAAAATATGTGTCATAAAACAAACAGAATGGTCAGGGACTATTTTATACGGTTAATAAACATATAATTAACAACATAATAACAAAAAATATTTTTAATTTATTAAATATTACTTAATATTTAAAACTAATAATAATATAATAATAATAGTATATTTTTCAATGCATACAAATATTTTCACGATGTATACATATTTTTGTAAATTTCATTTCTAGTTGATTAAAACATATTATAAAATATACTTCATATATCTGGTTTCATACTAAGCTTAAGTATATTCATGATACAAAACATATTTTTAACTAATCTAAATTTACTAGTAATATATGCAAGCACTTACATCATATATGGAGAATATGTATAATCTTATGTTAAATGTAAAAGATTAAAGTTTATTATAACATATTATATACACATTTTATTTCATCAGATCCATTTTTAAATAATTATTGTTATAAGTTTATATTTTTTTCTTAAACTTTATAAGATGTTAATTTTTTGTTCTATTGGTTTCTCTAAGTTTGAAAAAGATAAAGATGTCTTTGGTTGTTATCTATGTTGAAGATAAGTAATTTATGACTGTCTGAGTTTATAGGTGCTCAAACATTTAAAATTGTGTATGTTTTAATGTTTTCTTTTTTAGAGTATGTGAACAACTGTTTCTTAGTATTAGTGTTGCATGTAAGAATAAAAATAGATACCTTGAACCACATTATGTATTTTTACCTCTCATTTGATACTATCTTATATATATTTTTTTTTGTGGAACCTACACATTCATCAAGAACATGGTTTTAACTTAATCAAACAAATACCAACGCATTCAATTCAATATGAAATCAATCTATCTACTCAATGGGTAACACATGAAGTGAGATATACAACCACCTCATCTCCGAAATAACGTTTTTGTAAAAAAAAAATTGTTGGTGGGATGTTCTCCCCCGTCAGGAGCTCCGCTTAAAACCCTTCAATTGTAATGTTCTCGTTGTTGTTATCCTCTTCCTCAAGCTCGTTCAATTATCTTTTTTGCACTTATCTTGGGCTTCGTCCCTTGTTCCTCTTTCAATCCCGGTGCGGCATACTACCACCTCAGGATCTCCAAAAGCTATAAAACTTGCAGGTCCTAAGAATGAACATGCTATGCAATTCCATAGTTAACAAAGCTAGTGATATACTGCTTAAACCACACATGCAATCTTCTATGTCAAGCATCTTCTAGAGCCTCCTCCTCCTCCTAAACCCCGTTCAATCTGGTTTCTTCTCTTCCCTGCTTCTTTCCTTAATATGGTGGCCCCGTCTGCAGCATGAATCAGTTGACAACCTTATGACTCATTGAGCCAAACTTTGCCTCACGACAAAGGAAGGTGAAGTCCTGGTAATGAAGGATATGGAGGAACAATCTGAATCGATTCCATTTACACGTTGCCTTCTCTGCAAATCCTTCTCCTCAAAGACCGCAAACCTTAAAGCTCTTGAATCCTTCCTTGGGCGAGTGTAGCAGTTGGATGGAAATTTTAAGATGTGGGTACGCAGCAGGTAAGGGTCTCTACCTGTTTGAACTTGAAAGGATGGACATGATCCATGTTGTCCTCTTTCGTGGGCAATGGACTATGATGGTTCTCTCATTGTCTTTCAAAGGATTGACAAGCAAAAAGCCCCTCACAACCATGAGTTTAATTGGATACCCATTTGGGCGCGGGTCCATGATCCTCCCTTCATTCTGCACCACAAAGATTATGAAGGATAATGGGCAACCAGATTGGATGTTTTTTGGACTTTGGTGAGAAGATGAACGTATTAGCAGTGACTACAAGCACATAAAGGTACTCGTTGATCTCTTAAAGTTAGTCCTTTGTTGTGTTAGTAGCTCGATTGGTGGAACCAATATATCCTGCTAATGACTTATGAGAGGATGTCAGGGATTTGCTTCAAGTGTGGCCTCTTCACTCATTCATCCAAAGATTGCACAGATCATACTTAAGATGGGGCTGGTTGCTTCCCGTATGGTTCATGGTTACGTGCCTCGAACTACCGACTGGGACAGCTGAAGCCTCTCGATGAACCTGATGACTTTTGGAATATTTCACGTGGTCTCTTGAGGAAACCGTCACCCAAATCCTCTAAAGAATTCAAACTAGTGGATTGTCGTGGTGCTACTTGCAGAGAAGGTGATGTTGAGAAGAGATCAACGGTTCCCGAGGATACTCAGACTCTTCCCCCGCCCTTATGGCCATTGAGGACCCGATTTGTCCTCCATGGAATAAGAGAAAGTATTGAGCGGCGTATGCCGATGGGTCCTTGTGAGGATGGTATGATTTGTAGCCAATATGATACAGTTAGTAAGAAATGGAAGTCATTTCCCCCATCATTCCACCACCCTTACTATCAACCTCGTCCACCAATCCGGGCCACCACCCCGCCTTGATCAAGGAGTTAGGGCTACCAGGAGTGCTTCCTGAAACAGGCTTGATCATTTTGTTTGGTCTCAATGCCTAGCTAGCTCCTTGGGGGGTCTTCCCCGCTATTACAAAATAATGCTAGTTTTTGTGTGTTGTAGGTTGTGTGTTTATCTTCTCAATCATCTGTATTTCCCTTTGCCAATGGTGTGAGTCCCTGATTGTTTAGCTTGCCATCCCCTTTATTTATGTCCTTTATCATATGCTACGTGTGTGACATTCCAATGAGATCGGTCATATTGTAGCGGTCTTGGAGGCCCTTCCCCTTGGATGACTTTTGCTACTTCTAATGTTTGTTGTTCGGGATTTGATCATGAATGATCTAACTTAAAAAAAACAAATAAATTTAGCTTTTCAACGGGGCCTAAAATGATTCATAAGGACAAGTGTTTCATGATAATAAGAATAAATTAATTCCTCCAGCATTTAGGATGAGGGAACATATATAATGCATTGGGGAATGAAAATTAATAATCAGTTAATATATACACTTTGTTTCACTGCATATATTATTCAAAGTAGTATTGTTAAAGTTTATTTTTTTTATTTTTCTAACACTTTATAAGACATTAAATTATCTATATTGTTTCTTTAACTTTTGAGAAAGATAATAACTACCTTGAAATTTGGGTTGTTGTTCTATATTATGGTGTTATTTATTTGGAAGATAAGTAATTTGTTAGTGTTTAAGTTTAAATAGATGGCTCTTTAAACTTAACACTAAATATTTTACCTTTTTAATGTTTTTCTTTTAAGTTTTAATCGGGAATAACTCATAATTTCATATTTGTGTATTCTGTAGGAAAAATAAAATGAGATATTTGAGACCCATTGATGGCACATATATAGTCTAAGGAAGTTATGTAATTTTACATATCACTTGTTATTATCCTATTATTTTTCAGGAATCTCCATCTTCTTCCTAACACCTCTTGTGAGTAGCACTTCCCTCAAACATCTATCATCAGTTGCCAAAATTAGCTAAGAAGGTGTAACACCCCAACCGCTAATCCTTCCAGTATCCTCTAATCATTCCCATACTTACCTTACTCGCAGCGGAATACTTACTTACTTCCGGCGGGTGATACAACGCCGTTAGCCATCCAAGGCTAACAAGGCTACTACTACTTACCGTGTCGGTCTGATGATTAGAATAAACCAAATACATACTACTTACTTTACAATCCCAAATACTTAATTACATTTGTTTACCGAGTATACTGAATATAAAATTACATTCCAAGACTACTTCCCGAAAATGAAGAGTTTCTACATCCTCTCCTTACTATCCAAATAAGAATTCAATATCCAAAAAGGTGTACCACATGGTACACCGGCTACTCAAAATGGCCTAGCCGTGTACAACTCGGTACACTATCCCCAATGCTACTAACTACATCAAAAAGGATCACATCCCGTCCATACCCTACCGTCACGCCTCGCGGGTACCTGTGGAGTAAAAACATTCCCCCTAGGGGGTCAGCTTACGCTGCATATGATAACCGCATACCCCGTGTGCTAGCGAGGGTACGCCAACTAATTGGTCGAGTACATGCGGTTCGTTTCATTCATACATACATACATGCTTTACAATACAATACAATACATTCCATACACAAGGCATACGTACATACAATACATATAAGGAAGACAATTCAAGTCAACCGATTATACTTACCCATACTCATCGCATTACGGAGATACAATTCTCCAATACATTCAAGGTCTTGTTAGCCTCTTTACACACCCGGGTTAATCGGGTTCAATACTCTTTTACTCCGGGTCAATGACTTACAATAGTCAAGACCAATACACCTACAATGCTTATTCCTTACATACTTTACTTCCAGTTAAGTCGGTATGACCTCCGGGTAGGGATTACTACATCCCACCACCGGGCTTTAGGGTGGCCCACTAATCCAGGATGCTACCCATTCAAGGGGATTGGTCTAAGGAAAAGATTATAGCCAGGATTCGGATCCAACCTCTTGTGTCTCCTTATCCTCACGCGTGGCCGAAACTATATCGGGCTTCTACTCATTCCATTATACTCATTACTCATGTTAGGAGTTAGATCGTTAGGAATTAGTAGAAGTCCATACTTTCTTTCCATACCTCAATACAATACACAAGTACTCATACTTACACATATACTTCATCCTCATTCATACATTTCATGAATTATACAAACTATTTGTTCAAGAAGATACAACAAGAACAATATAGTCCAAACACATTTAAGTGCAATAAAAGTCCGATTCATGCATTTATCTTATTGGTGATCACATAAGCACACAAATCGGGGTAACCAAGTTAGGATACAGGGCATGAAGAAATCATACCGTTCACCGTCGTATAAGTACTACCGGGTTCCTTCGAGGATCAACTATTTGATTCCTATACATACATGAAGTAGTATGATCAATGATCTATTATTGATCTACTTACTCCTTCATTGATACTTTCAATATATACTTACTACTTTATTACCTTCTTACTCGGTTATAAAACCATTCTTTTCTTTACTACTTCTTAAACTTGTTTCCTTACTCATTCACTTACTTTCTTACCATTATTACTTCATTAATGGTGTATTACTACATACATATGCTTATATTTGTATAGGCATATATATATACATATGATAACTATAATCATATAATAATTTTTTTTTTGACTCGACCGAACTTGCAAGTCCGGTCGCAAGTTCGGTCCAAGTCAGTAGGCTACATCGTGTGAAAATTTCAGGGCCGACCGACCTTGCAAGTCTGGTCCCAAGGTCGGTCCATTCCAGTAAGTTTCGTCCTTGAAAATTTTAGCCCGACCGACCTTGCAAGTCCAGTCGCAAGGTCGGTCCATTCCAGTAGCTTGCATTACGGGAATTTTTCTGGCCGACCAAACTTGCAAGTCCGTCGCAAGTTCGGTCCATTCCAGAAGGTTTCTGACGGGAGAATTTTATGGTCCGACCGAACTTGCAAGTCCGGTCGCAAGGTCGGTCGATTCCAGAAGGTTTCCCGTCTTTGTAAATCTGGGCTCGACCGACCTTGCAAGTTCGGTCCTAAGGTCGGTCCGGCCCAGTACTTCAGTTTTAAAATCTGTTTTTGGGTGTTCTCTTTACCCATTGCTTCCCCAATCTTTACCAATACTTCCCCACATGATTTAGCACTAATTACACCCTCTAAATCACCTTGGTTCATCCACCAAGCTTACTACTCAATCCTTACATTCACTTACACATTTTTCCTCCTCATTTCATTTCAACTCTTATACTAGTTTCCTCACACTAATGCTACAGATTTTGTTTCCTCCATTATGCTACAGATTTTTCCCTCAACACTTATCCTCCAATACTCCCTCATCCAATGCCACTTTTAGCATCTTAAATACATCAACTCACAACCTAGTTCCATCCCGTTTACAAACTCATATCCAAATCTGTTACAAGATACTAAACACTCCTTTTCAACTCTCCAAATACTTCCTCTTCTTAAACAACTTAAGTCCTCTCATTCCTACACAAAATTTGACATAGTCTCCCCTATAATTCTTACTTTGCTCACACACTATTTCAGCTCACAATGGCTCATTTTCACAACCTGTTTTATACAACACTTTATATACACATCTCAACACTACTATAACAACATCAAATTCCTGCACATATACACATACTACCCAAGGTTTTCCCAAGCTTTTAAAACTCATTTAAAAACTTCAAAACTGTTACATTCTCTTCTCCAATACACTACTACATTACCACTACTCATTACTCAAATACATTACTCATTTTACTACTCAAAAACTATTGCACTATTACATACAAAACAAGCTCAAGGTAAAGGTAATTACCTTGTGTTTCTAGTTTTTCTTTTCTTTCTTGCCTTCTCCTTCCTTCTTTCCTTCTTCTTTGTTCTTCCTCACACAATGCACAATACTACAACCACCATACCAATCCACACTAACCATTTAGCATTCACTTTATACTAACCCTAGAATCTAGATGTTTTAGGGTTTAGAAAAGAGTAGTACCTTCCAACCAATGTGTGGAGTCCTTGTCTAGCAAATGAACAAGATTCCTAGCCCAAATGAGTAGCCAAAATCGGCTGGAATGCAAGGAGTAAAACAAGACTCACTTTGAATTTTCGTTTTGTATATAAGGGCTAGAAAAAGATAGGTTTTCAAGAATTTTTTACCTCAAAATGACAAGGAGGTGAAGGTGCTTCTAATGGTGGTACTCAAGCTTCAAATGGAGAATACCCATGGAGATGAAAACGGTTGTTTTCGATTTTTGAAAGGAGGAATGTGTTCTCTTCTGCAAGGGGGTTGCAATGGTATACTTTTTATTGGATTTGGAGAAGGTTTGAGTACTCAAAGAGAGGAGAGAAGGAGAGGTTTGTGGGGGTTTCTTCAAACTCCATGGCCATCGCAAGGAAGGAGAAGAAAATAGAGAAGGGGGGGGGAAAATCGTGAGTGAGGGTTGCTAGAGGAGAGAGAGTTTCTATTTTTACTTTTGTACTTGTTTTCTTTTCTCTTCTTTTATTGTTTGTCTTTATGTGTATAAGAGAGGAATTAAGGGAGTGAGAGAGGGAGGCTGCCGATCCCACACACCCACACACACTCACATTTTATTTTTATTTGCAAAGTGGACACACTAACTTTGTTTATTTGTACTCTTACCCCACAACTACCCGGTTGTTACAGTTCTTACTATCCGGTACCCGTTTTCCGGAATTTTCTCGTTTAATTAATTTTATTGGTTCTAAAGCTTCACTAATATTTATTAATGATTATTTAGTTGACCAAAACTGTTACTAGTCTATTTGACCCGCTTAAAGTCACGTTTTCCCGGTTTCCTCGAAAAACGCGCTTTAAGGTTCGTTTATGCTTTTAACCCATTTTAAAGGTCCGTTTTCTTCAGGATTTGTTCCCTCGTATTTATTTAAGTGTAATTAAGCCTTTAAAAATATAATTAGCCTAATTAATCACTGTTTTTAATTACGGGGTATTTCAATCTACCCCCCTTAAGAAACTTTGCCCTCAAAGTTGCTCAAGGTTACGGTTTACCATTTCTATTCTTTTGGCAAGCCAATTGCCACAATACGTTCTACTACCACCTTACAAGGTGTTAATAATTCTTACACTACCAGGCAACATACTCAGTTCAAATACCATACACAATACACAATTCAATTCACACATTCCACGATACATTCACAATACACTTCACATTGTCATTCGTGTCGTATACCGTACAACACAATTGCATTACTCATTACACACATACCATACACATACCATACTCATCGTACTACATACTGAATACTACTAGCACTACTTTGTGCCAATAAGATACAATTAGCACTACATGTGCCAACAAAATACGATTACAATACATACATACTACGCAATGCTAACCCGAAGCAATGCAAAAGCAAAAGGCTCTACCCCCCTTAAAAGGGGTACGCCTCGTACCCTCCGTACTATACGGATACTAGACATCTAGTCTACAAATATATTCGGGTACTTCACCTTCATGGCGTCCTCTAATTCCCAAGTCGCTTCCCCGACATCGTGGTTAGACCACAAGACCTTCACCATTCGTACAGATTTATGGCGAGTGTCTCTTGTCTTTGTATCAAGGATTCGCAATGGAGTCTGACATATCTCATTGTCGGCTCTAGGGATAAGTGTTCGGGTTCTAATACATGAGAGGGATCGGCTATGTATTTCTTGAGTTGTGATACATGAAAGACATCATGAACACGTCCCAATTCTTCAGGAAATGCTAGCCTATAAGCTACGGCTCCAATCCTCTCGGTAATGGTATACGGGCCTACAAATTTCGGGCTCAGCTTGCCCTTCTGGCAAAATCGAAAGACGCCCTTCATAGGTGAGACACGCAAGAACACTTGGTCACCCACGACGAACTCAAGGTCGCGTCGTCGCACATCCACATAGGATTTCTGTCTATCTTGGGCTGCTTTCATATTTGCTCGGATTTGTTGTACCTCAGCTTGTACTTGTTCCAAATACTCCGGTCCTATGATGACCGCTTCGCTTGACTCATCCTAACACAACGGGGTACGGCAAGGTCTACCATACAAGGCTTGAAACGGCGACATCTTAATCGAAGCATGATAGCTATTGTTATACGAAAACTCGATAAGATGAAGCTTCTCAATCCAGCTCCCCTGAAAGTCTAAGGCACATGCCCTAAGCATATCCTCTAGTGTTTGGATGGTCCTTTCTGTTTGACCGTTGGTCTGTGGATGGAAGGCGGTGCTAAGCTTCAACTCAGTACCAAGCGCTTCCCGTGTTGCTCTCCAGTATCTCGATAGAAATCTGGTGTCGCGGTCAGATACAATGGTTTTTGGGACTCCGTGGTGTCGGATGATCTCCTTGTCGAATAGCTCTGCGAGCTTCGCCACCTTCCAGGTGTCCTTCATCGGTATGAATCGGGCAACCTTGGTGAGACGATCGACTACTACCCAGATCATGTTGAGTCCTCCCTAGCAGGTGGGAGTCCAACAACAAAATCCATAGAGATATCGTGGAATTTCCATTCCGGAATGGGCATGGATTGCACCATTCCTCCCGGTCTTCAGTGCTCGAACTTCACTTTATGGCAAGTGAGACACCTCAGAACATACTCAGTCACGTCTGATTTCATTCCTGACCACTAGAAGTATCTCCTCATGTCTTTGTACATTTTAGAGGCTCCCGGATGGACATGCAGTGTCGAACAATATGACTCTCACAGAATGCGATCCCTTAGCTCAGCATTGCTTCGGGGGACGCATAATCTGCCATTCAATCGGATCAGACCATCTTCATGCAATTTGAAGTCGTACTTTCGGCTCTCGAAGGTACCATCTGTGATTTTCTGTCTGATCTCTGTGAAGTAAGGGTCGCTCAACTGAGCGTCTCGCACCTCGTCAACCAAGCTAGAAGAAGCGAGTAGCGAATGGAGCGAATGTGCTCGACGACTCAGGGCGTCGGCTACAACGTTTGCCTTCCCTTCTTTATACTGGAGGTTGATGTCGTAATCTGATAGAAACTCCATCCACCTCATCTGTCTCAAATTTAGTTCCTTCTGTGTGAATACATACTGTAAACTTTTGTGGTCGGAGTAGATGGTGATGCTTACCCCATAGAGATAGTGTCGCCATATCTTCAAGGCGAAGACAATGGCTCCTAACTCTAGATCATGTGTCGGGTAATTCTCCTCATGCTTTTTCAGCTGGCGGGAGGCGTATGCTACTACCTTGCCATGCTGCATGAGTACGCATCCCATGCCCTTGCCCGATGCATCACAATACACCTCAAATCCCTCTGTGCCCTCTGGAAGTGTGAGAATTGGCGTCGACGTCAATGAGTATTTTAGTCTCTGGAAGGATACCTCGCACTCGCTTGTCCATACAAACGGTGCATCTTTCTTCATCAATGACGTCATGGGCTTAGCGACTTTTGAGAAGTCCTTTACAAACCTCTGGTAATAACCGGCTAAACCAAGAAAGCTCCGGATGTCGGTAACAGTCTTAGGTCTAGGCCATGATCGCACTGCTTCGATTTTGGATGGATCTACTGAAATACCCGCGCTCGAGATGACATGACCAAGGAATGATACCTGATCTAGCCAAAACTCGCATTTGGAGAATTTCGCATACAGCTGATTCTCACGCAGTGTCTCAAGTACTCTTCTCAAGTGGCTTTCATGCTCTTCTGCTGACTTCGAATACACAAGGATGTCGTCGATGAATACTACTACTGAAGTGTCCAGCTGATCACTGAATAACCGATTCATTAGGTCCATGAACTTGGCTGGTGCATTAGACAAACCGAATGGCATTACCGTGAATTCATAGTGGCCATATCTTGTTCGGAATGCTGTTTTCTCAACGTCTTGCTCTTTGATAGCAATTTGATGATATCCGGATCGGAGATCAATCTTAGAAAAGACAGATGCTCCCTTCAACTGATCGAACAGGTCGTCGATGCGTGGCAATGGATATTTGTTCTTTACAGTGACCGCATTCAATTCGCGGTAGTCGATGCAAAGGCGGAGACTACCGTCCTTCTTCTTCACGAAGAGGACCGTGAAAACGTATAATTTGTCCCTCAAATCTCACCAATGAACAGAGCAACGAGAGTTATAGTGGTTCGGCCAATAATCCGGCCTAATCCACTTCTTGACAATATCTTTATTCCTTTCTTTGGTATTACAACGTTAGAGAGCTTTCTAGTGTTTTCTCTCTTTCTAATCTTGTGTCCCCTAACAAATGAGCCCCCCATCTCTATTTATAGACTTTCTAGTGTGAAGTCTATCTCTAAACCCTTGAACATGTAGCATTGCTTTATAGGAGCTGCCTTCCTAACTTCGACACTTTCCTCCTTGTAAAGCCTTCCGGTCTAAAAGTGTGGGGTACGGGGTGCGATGCCCGGATGCAGAATACGAGACGCGGGATGTGGCGCCCGGACGTAGAGTGCCGGGTGCGGGATCCTGGACCTAGTCATGAGGTCTAGTGCCCGGACTTAGTACTGTTGCGGGATCTGGATTGACGCTTGGTGTCCAGATTGGAGCCTGAACAGGGTCCTGAAGGGGGCCTGGGGCCTGAGCCGGGATCTAAGGTTTGGACCGTCTTGGCTCTTGAGTCTCGTATATTTTTGTCCTCTTCATCAGTCCCACAAGTTCTACTTTTTGGCATTTAAAAAGTGGAACTTACAAAAAACAAGATAAAAAATTACAAGCTTTCTACCTTTCCTTTCTCCCATCTCCTAGTCCCACAAGTTCTTTTTTTTTTAGCTTTTACAAAGAAAAATGAACTTACAAAAAGGTTGGTACAATAAGTACGATAAAAAAAGTCCCACAAGTGTCTTTCTTCTGAATCTGACAAATTGGAAATTCCGGGACATAAATCTTTGAGATAATATATCTTGATGGATGGATCCCATAATACCTTGGTGGATGAATCCCTTATTGTTCTGATATACAATATTTTGCTTATACTAGCCAAAGGATGGTAATTCCCTCAAAGGGAGAACATAGATAATATATTTTCCCAACTTTGCTTATGCTAGCCAAAGGATGGTACTTGTGATTCAAGTATGGTATGGCGTCCCACACCTAACAATTCACCCATTACAGGCGACCAGAGCTCCTGATGGGTCCAGAGATGGGTTTTTGGGTTGGCTCGATGGCCGGGTTTCATTTCAACCCAAAGTGTTACTTTTCAAGGCATGATAGTCTGTAGGTGTTACTTTCAAGGCATGATAGCCTGTAGGTGTTACTTTTCAAGGCATGATAGCCTGGTGTTACTTTCAAGGCATGATAGCCTGTAGGTGTTACTTTCAAGGCATGATAGCCTGTAGGTGTTACTTTCAAGGCATGATAGCCTGTAGGTGTTACTTTCAAGGCATGATAGCCTGTAGGTGTTACTTTCAAGGCATGATAGCCTGTAGGTGTTACTTTCAAGGCATGATAGCCTGTAGGTGTTACTTTCAAGGCATGATGGCCTGTAGGTGTTACTTTTCACCATGGATATGCAAATCTATTGCAGAAAGTCCATGGGTAGGTATACTTTCAAGGCGTGATAGCCTGTAGGTGTTACTTTTCACCATGGATATGCAAATCTATTGCAGAAAGTCCATGGGTAGGTATTACTTTCAAGGCATGATGGCCTTTGTTCTTGCTTTCTTTGAATACTTCAGGGGGTGATCAGTCCCCTGGTAAAAAGTACCTGCGCTTCCTTCAAATATGTATTAGTACCTTTGAAATCATATTCTAGTAGCCATATACTTTCTTTTTTTTGACGAGTGGAAATAAATGAGAGTACTGAACTTTGTTTAAAGCTAAGTTAAGCATATTATGATAAGAACTTGTGTACGCCTATTACAACCTTATCATGCAATAGTTATAATCTTCATGACATAGAAGGATGGCACTAGTGTTTCCTTTAAAACAGCAAGTAAATTGTTGTCTCACGCAGACTTTATTATGCTTGAGTTATTTGTCCATACTGGACAGAAGATAGTGTAGAGGCATATGCAAATCATTTTATGGATCAGTCTATGCCATGAGTAATGCAAACAGTGGCCATTCATAACAGCACAAAGTAGGAGCAAAGCATAATGTTGTTACCATGGACTGCTGAAAATAATCTTTATGAAGAAGTAGAATTCAGACGCAGCATGGATTTGTTATTCATGGTATCACAGGTTAATCATTAGCACATGATCAAGGCTTAAAAGGCCAGGCTAGAACAGGAACAGTCATGGTTATAATTGTTGTCATAAACCATATCTTAAATGAGGTGGGTTTCTCAGATTTTAAGCATTTCATGATAAGGGTCAAGTGAAACAGCAGCAAACATCAGGTTTGATTTATACAAAAGTAATAGAATAGATGTTATCATTCGCTTTAGAAGAATAATTTAGACAGTTGAATTAAGCTCAGTATCACACTGAAGCTCTATTTTTGATAGAAAAAATCAGAAGCAGAGAATTTGTAATGAATACAGGTAGGAAGTAAGCATGATGAGTGATGCAGATAGTAAGGGCTCGAGCATTTAAACAGACCTGGGCAGGTAATTGTTCAATCGGAACCTGCTAAAATAGCTTTCTCTGATGGCTGAGATCAGTTTGCCTCATTTGTGACAGATAGATGAAAAGGTTGAAACAGAGACTCTTTTTCCTTGCATTCTCCTGACTTAGGTAGTAGCTCGTGCGTGGGGCCGCGCCGTAGTGCTGTGCGAGGTTGAATCACAATTACGTGGTACCTTGGAAAAAACCTGCTCTTAACCACTGTGCCATTCCTTTTAAAATTTGCATCAGATATTTTGAAGGGGCTCTTCGTCCCGGTCCATGGTTTATGCAGCTCCTCAGATAATAAAAAACATGCAATTGTGTTCAGAGAGTTTTTAGAGAAAATTTTGAATAAACAGCAGCAATTTAAGATAAGTGAATTTATCAGGTGAAAAATGTATGCTGATTTTCCTTCCAGACAAGTGGACATAAATAGCCACAGCTCATGCTTTTAATGTTCAGGGAAAAGCTTCAGGCAATGAGCAACTTAGTACCGTAAAATTAGAGAAAAGAAAACAACCTTGTATTTTCAATTTGAATAGAATATTTGTCAGTTTCCTAAATTTCAATCTTACGTAATTTTAAAGCAGTGCAGATTAACACAGGGATTCATATCAGGTCAGCTATAGAACAGAAGCAAAGATAGCATTTAGTCTTTGCTGGAGGAATCTAAAAAGGAGCAAAAAATTTATAGACGGTATTTATTCGTAAGCTATGAAAATCAAACTGCTAAACCAAATTAAGGCATACCATGTCATGAGAAGGGGAACTTTAATGTACTAAGCGTAAATCCAAACCTTAAAGTACCTACAAGATACTATAACAGATTGTAAATTTGAGCTGCTTTTGACACCCAAACTAAATATTCTAAACAATTCGTGGATTAGAGGAAATTCAAGTTAAACACAAATTTAAATTTATTCGACCTCTGCTGTAGTGGAAGACATTACTCTGGAAACAGTGCTATAGTTTTTCAGAGACAAATCAAGGTTCAAGAGGATGTTGGTAGTAATAGAAATCATTGATATTAGAAACATATGTGCATTTGAGAGCTCGTTCCTTCTACGTCACTCTGAACATAGAATGCATTGTTTTTATTGAAGAAACAAACTTCATGTCCCAAGTCTATTGATAGGATAAATCTGATAACCAATAGTAAGTAATAGAAAGATTTTTAATACCGGTCAGGGCACCGAACATTCATTTAAGAAAGCACAGAAAAACAGAGATAAACTCGAACACCAATGAACTAACCACAGCCAAGGATCTGTCAAGACAGATCTAAAATCGTTAATAATAGAAACATGTTTCAACTTATCAAAAATACCAGATAATACCGGAAAATTGAGCAAAGAATGTAGCAACAGACATATCAATAAGCAAAGCTAACACTGGAATAAAAAGATCACATTATATAGCAACAGAAAGAGTGCCAAAGCGTTTTCTCTAGAGGCATGGCAAGATACGTGTGAATAAAACTTAATCTGAGGCTAAATTAAGCCTTCAGAACAAAGTGATATCAAAACTAGAAGTGTTATAGACAGAATGGAAAGTATAAAATAGTAAAGCGAAGATGAACCATGAGACTGTTCCAAAAAACCGTGATAAATAAGGGAAAATCGTTTTTAGAAGAAGATACTATAGCAGCAGTGACACAAAGAGGAAAGATTGAGTTTTTGTTTCAGATTGATAAGGCTCTATACCATCTTTCTTAAAAAACTACGAATGAAGGTTTGGAATTAGTGACTGAGGCGGTTTTCAAATTGCAGATTTTGAGAGAGATATGGTTTTTCAATTCTGAAACTAATTCAATCGGAGGCTAATCTGGGATATACTTAAGAAAAGGTTTAAAATAATAACAAATGGATGATCAATAGCAGCAGTAGTGGCATCTTCGTAGCAAAGCGTGAGCAGAATGCAAGTTTTAGATTTGCAGAAGTATACAACAGGTGATGGGAAGAACTAGTTAATTAATCAAGAGAATATCCAAAGACACAAAACAAATAGCAAGTTATGTCTCAAGACAGTTTGTGGTTTTATAATGTTGCATAACCCAGCTTTCAGTCAGATATATCACAGTAACACCAAATGCTTTGGAAGTAAAGTCAGACCATAAATAGGGTAAGTAAGAAATAAGAGCTGTAGGAGAATGGTTTTGTTTTGAGTGGTTGGACAAGGTAAAGACCAGACAAGAGTAAAACTTGAAGAATCAGAGTTCACGATTAATCATAACTAAAGAATTTTTAGCATAAAATAATGCTGAGACAGGAGGACTGTTCCCCAGTTTTGTTTTTATTTGAAGCTGCCAAAATAGCATGATGCCCAGTTGGGAATACATTTTATTCTGTGTAAAGCCTAATTAAATTTTAAATAAACTATGTTACCGCTATGAATTAAGAAGTAATCAGCATTTAATGCATTAACTAACTTTATAGATAAAGAAGGAAGGATTTTTCTTTATAGATGTGTAATTTCACTGAAAACCAAACAAAAACATATCCTACTGACAACAGGTAGGTGGCTGAAATTCATTTTACCCATAGAAGTAAGCAGTGGAAATATGAGGTATAAGAACATGTTTAACGATTTTGAATCCATGAAAACAGGACATAATGCCTTGTGCTTTGTACACAGCATTAGAGGAAACTGTTATTTATTTGGCAAATGCTATAACGCAATATTTTGATAGTGATATTTAGACGCTGGTAGAGATGAAAGCAGATGAATTCGTAATTCGCATTGGTAAGTAGGAGACAAAATCATGGACATAGAAATCTCAGCCAATTCCAAGCTTTTGCGACATAGTTAAGGGTCGGAGAATTTACCTCTAGTCTGCAAAAGAAGTTTGAAAAAATGGAGACTGCTGTGAGCTTGCCCCAATTTTGGATTCATACCTGTCGAAAACTTTTAGAGACTTTGACTTGCTCTTGGTGGACCAAGCTTGATTGATGTCTTTCATGGCGAGTGGAGTTTAGAAATAGTCACGCATGGGCTTGAAGCTCAGATGCCATCTTTAGACTTGAATGAACATCGCCTGGTCGCCCCAAAGGAAATGCCGCGCGGTTACTTTTGATAAAAATCATCGTCCGGTTAACATTGCCCGGTCATTTCAAAGGAAACGTCGCCTGGTCACCGCCGGGTCTGGCCTGGGGTTGCGCCCGGCCAATGCTGTGCCTGGCCTGAAGTTGCACCGGTACCCTATGCCCGGTCATTCTTTGAGAGAAAAAGCTTGACCGGAAGTTGCGCCCGGTAGTTGAGAATCATCGAGGTTACGTCCGGTCGGTCGTTGAGCTTGAAGGTGATCGACTGGTTGTTGCCCGGTCGTGGTGATTCTGCTCCGGTCTGAGAGATGCTCAGCGATGCAGTCCGGTCATGAAGAAAACCTCCCGGTTGCCTGGTTACTTGGAAACATCTCCCGGGAGTTGGAATTGCGGCCTGCACCCGGGTCAAGGAGCTTCCGGCTTCCGGCCAAGGAGCTTCCGGCTTCCGGTCAAGGAGCTTCCGGTCGTTGTCATCCAGCTTCCGGTTAAGGAACTTCCGGCTTTCGGCCAAGGAGCTTCCGGCTTCCGGTCAAGGAGCTTCCGGTCAGCCTTGTTTTTGAGAAGAAAAGAGGAGATGCGTATACCTTCCAAGGTTGCGTTGAACTTAGGAATTCTTACTCTTTCTTTCTTTGATTTAATCAGCGCTCGACTTGACTTGACTCCAAGCTCTATCGATCATTAATGTCTGAAAATGAATCTCCATCTTTGTTTGGAGGGAAGACGTCGCTTGGCATTGGACTGAGGACAACATCCGGTTGAGTGTGTTGTGAGGGAGTTTTGCAATATGTGGCTTTTCTCTCGCTCCTTGCTTGTTATCAAAACTTCGATACTGGTTCAGCTCTTCAAAGACTGGACAGGGGACCTCCGGACGAAAGCCTCCCTACTTATCAAATTGCCTTTGTTCCATGGTTGTCAAACTGTAAAGCCTTTCTTAGAGGCAAGGGTTTCTGTTCTGTTGATCGTCATTGCCCCCTGCGATTGAAACAAATTTGGTGAAATGGAGAACAACACATGAGCTTAACAAATCTGATCGATCATATAAGGGGGAGAATGAGTTTCCCTTTCGTAGATTCAGATTTAGAAGGAAACGCTATCGTCAACTGAGATTTGTCAGTTAAATCTCGATTTGAAGTCTGAGAGGTCGCCGTCTCCTGAACGAAGGACAATTCGCACTCCTTCTTGATGAGTTGTAGACCTAGATCTGAGATCGCCTTTAACCGTTTCTTTCTTAATCGAGAATTGGTTCTCCGTACATGGACTCATTTCGTTTATCACTTCTCGAATATTTACTCGCATCGTGAATCACCAACGGATGAACCTTATTTTAGATCTGAATAAGCTCCGACGTTTGAGAATTCGATGCTCGCTTTGACGAATTTCCTGAGTGCCAGTGAAATTCTTGAAGGCTGATGGATCGATCGACTTCTTGGATCAATCGGCTCTGGAAGCCAATCGATGGTGATAGTATCCTTCTACAAATTTTTCAATCAACCGGCGAATCGTTCATCTTCCTTTAAGAGCAAACTCATCTTGCTCATGATAGAATTATGAACTTCGGTAGTCCGACCCGTACTTCAAGATCCTTGTTCGCTATTTCCTTCAAAGACGCAAGTTGATTTTCTGAATTCCGTGGATGAACCAACAACGATTCAATCTTTGAGGTCGATCTTTCGTAGATGTATCTCTTAATTTTTTTTGATCTGATTCCCCTTGCGTGGTGTTTCTTTTGGATTACGGTGGTTTCGTGGTTGTCGTTTCCGACCATTCGTTTCCCACGTCGAATTCATCGTGGCTTTCTCTACTCCGAAGCAACAAACAGAATCGTGAATAAACGTGGCTTAATCGTGGTTGCTTTCTTGCAGTTCGATTCCCACAGACGGCGCCAAATGAAAACGTATAATTTGTCCCTCAAATCTCACCAATGAACAGAACAACGAGAGTTATAGTGGTTCGGCCAATAATCCGGCCTACATCCACTTCTTGACAATATCTTTATTCCTTTCTTTGGTATTACAACGTTAGAGAGCTTTCTAGTGTTTTCTCTCTCTTCTAATCTTGTGTCCCCTAACAAATGAGCCCCCCATCTCTATTTATAGACTTTCTAGGGTGAAGTCTATCTCTAAACCCTTGAACATGTAGCATTGCTTTATAGGAGCTGCCTTCCTAACTTCGACACTTTCCTCCTTGTAAAGCCTTCCGGTCTAAAAGTGTGGGGTACGGGGTGCGATGCCCGGATGCAGAATACGAGACGCGGGATGTGGCGCCCGGACGTAGAGTGCCGGGTGCGGGATCCTGGACCTAGTCATGAGGTCTAGTGCCCGGACTTAGTACTGTTGCGGGATCTGGATTGACGCTTGGTGTCCAGATTGGAGCCTGAACAGGGTCCTGAAGGGGGCCTGGGGCCTGAGCCGGGATCTAAGGTTTGGACCGTCTTGGCTCTTCAGTCTCGTCATATTTTTGCCCTCTTCAGACTGATGCTCCCCAGGGTGATACGCTCGAGCGTATGAACCCTTTGTCGAGAAGATCACGTAGTTGCTCTTTCAGCTCTTTCATTTCTGCAGGTGCCATGCGGTATGGTGCCCTAGCAATGGGACCAGTACCAGGTACAAGGTCGATTTCAAACTCTACTGCTCTTTGTGGTGGCATACCAGGTAGCTCTTTCGGGAATACATCAGGAAATTCTGAGACTACTGTTACATCATCACTGAATTCTGGATCTCTCTCCAGGTCTTTCACATGGCATAAATACACTTCATGTCCCTTTCTGAGCTCCCGATACATTGTCATAGCGGAGATGACTGTGGTTGAAGGCTCTCTTGGCCTCTGGTGGTATGAAACAGTGACCCCAGATGGACTCTTTAGCAGCAATCGGTGCTCGGCGCATAGAATCCGTCCCTTGTGCCGCTCTAACCAGTTCATTCTAATTATTAGGTCGAATCCCAATCCGTTGAATTCAATGAAGGAAATGGGAAACGCTTCACCTTTGACTTGAATGGTGGCGGTGTGGTAATACTTAGTATACTTTACCCGCTCCTTTGACGGGAGAGTCACCAAGAAATTCGGTAGCTCATCTGCGTCTAGCCCCAACCTTGTAGCGAATGATGGCGATACAAAGGTGTGAGAGGCGCCGGAGTCGAATAATACTGAGGCTTCGATGCCATTTACTGGGAATATTCCCGTTAGAATGGTGCCGCTTTTGCCGGCTTGTTCTTCGGTGAGGATGCTCAAGTTACCTTCGGTACCGAGTCCACAACCTATTGATTCATGAGATTATAAGTAAAGATGGTGGAACGCAAGTGGAATTTAATGACCAACACTGCTTTTATTGAATAACCAACCATCATACATACTGTGTCTCTAATACACGTTACTACTGGATTACATGTTACTACAAGATTAATACTTTCTAAAGGTAAGGTCCAGGCGTCCTGGTTTCATGTGTGTGGCATTGATTATTGCCGGTGGTGCCGTATTCAACTTGATCTTCTGGATCCCGTGATACAGCAACCTTGATTTTCCACCCATGATTAGAACATCTCCTGATCTCAATACCAATTTCTCTGCGAGGTCCACACGCTTCTGCTCGCTATACAAAAATACGGCATCGTCACCAATGGACCAAGACACTACCGGCACTCCTAGTTCAAGAGATTCCACTGTCTCATCCTTATCTTGGTGCAAGCCAAGTCGTCCTTCTTTCTCATAGAAGTTGACGATACATAGGTCTGCTTCGAGTGCAGGGATTGGTTCATCTTCGCATTGTTGAGCAATTTCTACAGCTTGAGTGACAAGCATTTGGAATTCTGGGGGTATTGCTGGAGGTGTTGCTCCGTCTCCTGCTCGCGTTGTTTGGTATGCCTTGGTATAAGGGTTCCAATCCTTTCCCAAGCACATTATCTTTAGCTTCATTGTGGCTCCACCGGGGAATTCGGGTGTATAAAATCCTCCTGGACCCATTCCTAACTCGTTGCATCGTCGGATGATTGAAACTTGTGCTTCGGGTGTCAGATATCCTTTTAACAAGATCATACCTGGGCGATGACCTGACACTGTTCGTTGTTGAAGTGGTGAGTGGCGATGTCGGTCTCTTCATGAGGTGAGTTTGAAGGTATTGGGTAACAGATAAGGAATTTCCCTAAGGTGGTAAATTATATCTAGAGTGAGTTCTAGGCTTACTAATTCATTTCATGCTCAATACATACTTCCATGTTACTTATTCATGTTCAATTTCATACTTCAAGTACTTACGCATTCATACTCCCATTCATACAATTACTTTAATACTTAGTCATGCTCTTCAAGGATTAAAGGTTACGGTAGTTACCTGGGCCGGACTTAGTCCCGGTCCCATCACGGTCAATGATGTGTAAGGCCGGCTGCCTCTGCGGTGCGCCCTTCTGCGGACCTCGGGATCCCTGTCCCTGTGAGGTATGCTGGGCATGAGCATCGCCAGATGCAGCTTCCTTGCCCTCACGCTGCTTGTAGCCCTGATAGTTGCCCTTGGGCTTAGAGTTTTCTGGGCATGCATTAGCACGGTGCCCCGGCTTCTGGCAAGTGTAGCAGCGGATCTCCCTTCCTTGGCAATCTGTGTCGGGATGATCCTTGTTGCAGTTTCGGCATATGTAGCTGCGGCCATCAGATTGGTTCTTGCCTTGGCCAAATCCAGAACCTATAGCTTCCAAGTTAGCAAGGTTCGGTATACTTACAATACTCTATATACATACGTGTTCACAAGTGTTCTAATTCGGTTTCGGGTTCTTACCCTTGTAGTGCTGAGACCTCAGTGGCTTCGCTGCCACTGGTGCGGTGTAGGCAATCTGTAGCGGTTCAGCTGCCTTGCCCTTCTCAGTATGGGCTCCGCCGTCTCCTGAAGTGTTCTTGTGGTGGGAATGCTTCCCCTTCTTCTTCTTCCAAGGTCTGGCTTGGTTTTGGTCGTCGGAGGTGTTACCCTTGCCGCTCACCTTGCGCTTCAGTGCTTGCTCCTCATCTCTCAGCTGGCAGGTGATCTCAACTCGAGATGCGCGTGGTAACACTCCTGAATTACTTAGGCATTAGGTTACACTTACATACGGGAATACTAATTCACATTACTCATGGCTTTTAAGGGTTCAACTTGTTTACCTGAAGGGAGGTAAACCGTGTGAAGCCCATGCCATACCGGAGTCGATGGCTCAATCCGCCGTAGAAGCGGTCGACCAAGACTTGGCCGGTATACCCAAGGTCGGGTAGAAGTCTGAGAAGAGAGGTGAAGGTGCGGTAATATTCATCAACCGTCATCTTCTCTGTCATTTTTAGGGCATCGAGCTCAAGCCTTTTCTTGGTCTTGACATGCTCGGGATAGTACTTAGATCGGAGGAGAGAGGTAAATGCTTCCCATCCGAATGCAGGGTCGGCTACATGCTCGGCCTTAATGAGCTTCCACCAGTCCATAGCCACGTCTTTGAGGTAGTACGCAGCTATCCTCACTCGAACTCCAGTGGGAGTCTCAAGTGTCTCGAAGGCCGTCTCCATCTCAGAGAGATAAGCCTCGAGCTTGGCGGGGTCGCTCTCGCCTCTAAAGCATGGAGGTCGAAGGTCGGCGACTGCCTTTACCCAATTAGTCTCACGGGGATGAGGTGGGCCGGGTTGCTGCTGCTGTTGTTGAGTTTGTTGTGTTTGCTGTACAGCAGTGATTACATCCGGTAGCATCTGTGCTACCGTGGCGGCGACGATTTCAGCTATCGTCTGCGCGCTTGGTCCGTCACTAGTCCCTCCTCTGGGACGACCTGGACCTCGTCCTGACATCTGAACAAGTGTGGATTACATTAGATACGGTGAAACTATGACCTTATGGTCTTGATTCAACAATGGTATCGTCCTTGCAGACGTCAAGGGTATCCGTTGTTAACAACGGTAATTCCTAGTTAGGTTTCTAAGTATCCGTTTTAAAACGGTTGAAATCCTAACTCGGTAATCACTACACTTAGGGTTCTAATCATCAGAGCGAGACTTCGCTCTGATACCACTTTTTGAACATCCCAACCGCTAATCCTTCCATTATCCTCTAATCATTCTCATACTTACTTACTTACTCGCAGTGGAATACTTACTTACTCCCGGCGGGTGATACAACGCCGTTAACCATCCAAGGTTAACAAGGCTACTACTACTTACCGTGTCGGTCTGATGATTAGAATAAACCAAATACATACTACTTACTTTACAATACCAAATACTTAATTACATTTGATTACCGAGTATACTGAATATATAAATTACATTCCAAGACTACTTCCCGAAAATGAAGAGTTTATACATCCTCTCCTTACTATCCAAATAAGAATTCAATATCCAAAAAGGTGTACCACATGGTACACCGGCTACTCAAAATGGCCTAGCCGTGTACAACTCGGTACACTATTCCAATGCTACTAACTACATAAAAAAGGATCACATCCCGTCCTTACCCTACCATCACGCCTCGCGGGTACCTGTGGAGTAAAAACATTCCCCCTAGGGGGTCAGCTTACGCTGCATATGATAACCGCATACCCGCGTGCTAGCGAGGGTACGCCAACTAATTGGTCGAGTACATGCGGTTCGTTTCATTCATACATACATACATGCTTTATACAATACAATACAATACATTCCATACACAAGGCATACGTACATACAATACATATAAGGACGACAATTCAAGTCAACCGATTATACTTACCCATACTCACCGCATTACGGAGATACAATTCTCCAATACATTCAAGGTCTTGTTAGCCTCTTTACACACCCGGGTTAATCGGGTGTTCAATACTCTTTTACTCCGGGTCAATGACTTACAATAGTCAAGACCAATACACATACAATGCTTATTCCTTACATACTTTACTTCCAGTTAAGTCGGTATGACCTCCGGGCAGGGATTACTACATCCCACCACAGGGCTTTAGGGTGGCCCACTAATCCAGGATGCTACCCATTCAAGGGGATTGGTCCAAGGAAAAGATTATAGCCAGGATTCGGATCCAACCTCTTGTGTCTCCTTATCCTCACGCGTGGCCGAAACTATATCGGGCTTCTACTCATTCCATTATACTCATTACTCATGTTAGGAGTTAGATTGTTAGGAATTAGTAGAAGTCCATACTTTCTTTCCGTACATCAATACAATACCCAAGTACTCATACTTACACATATACTTCATCCTCATTCATACATTTCATGAATTATACAAACTATTTGTTCAAGAAGATACAACAAGAACAATATAGTCCAAACACAATTAAGCGTAATAAAAGTCCGATTCATGCATTTATCTTATTGGTGATCACATAAGCACACAAATCGGGGTAACCAAGTTAGGATACAGGGCATGAAGAAATCATACCGTTCACCGTCGTATACTACTACCGGGTTCCTTCGAGGATCAACTATTTGATTCCTATACATACATGAAGTAGTATGATCAATGATCTATTATTGATATACTTACTCCTTCATTGATACTTTCAATATATACTTACTACTTTATTACCTTCTTACTTGGTTACAAAACCATTCTTTTCTTTACTACTTCTTAAACTTGTTTCCTTACTCATTCACTTACTTTCTCACCATTATTACTTCATTAATGGTGTATTACTACATACATATGCTTATATTTGTATAGGCATATATATATACATATGATAACTATAATCATATAATAAAACATTTTTTTTTGACTCGACCGAACTTGCAAGTCCGGTCGCAAGTTCGGTCCAAGTCAGTAGGCTACATCGTGTGAAAATTTCAGGGCCGACCGACCTTGCAAGTCCGGTCCCAAGGTCGGTCCATTCCAGTAAGTTTCGTCCTTGAAAATTTTAGCCCGACCGACCTTGCAAGTCCGGTCGCAAGGTCGGTCCATTCCAGTAGCTTGCATTACGGGAATTTTTCTGGCTGACCGAACTTGCAAGTCCGGTCGCAAGTTCGGTCCATTCCAGTAGGTTTCTGACGGGAGAATTTTCTGGTCCGACCGAACTTGCAAGCCCGGTCGCAAGGTCGGTCGATTCCAGAAGGTTTCCCGTCTTTGTAAATATGGGCTCGACCGACCTTGCAAGTTCGGTCCTAAGGTCGGTCCGGCCCAGTACTTCAGTTTTAAAATTTGTTTTTGGGTGTTCTCTTTACCCATTGCTTCCCCAATCTTTACCAATACTTCCCCACATGATTTAGCACTAATTACACCCTCTAAATCACCTTGGTTCATCCACCAAGCTTACTACTCAATCCTTACATTCACTTACACATTTTTCTCATTTCATTTCGACTCTTATACTAGTTTCCTCACACTAATGCTACAGATTTTGTTTCCTCCATTATGCTACAGATTTTTCCCTCAACACTTATCCTCCAATACTCCCTCATCCAATGCCACTTTTAGCATCTTAAATACATCAACTCACAACCTATTTCCATCCCGTTTACAAACTCATATCCAAATCTGTTACAAGATACTAAACACTCCTTTCAACTCTCCAAATACTTCCTCTTCTTAAACAACTTAAGTCCTCTCATTCCTACACAAAATTTGACATAGTCTCCCCTATAATTCTTACTTTGCTCACACACTATTTCAGCTCACAATGGCTCATTTTCACAACCTGTTTTATACAACACTTTATATACACATCTCAACACTACTATAAACATCAAATTCCTGCACATATACACATACTACCCAAGGTTTTCCCAAGCTTTTAAAACTCATTTAAAATCTTCAAAACTGTTACATTCTCTTCTCCAATACACTACTACATTACCACTACTCATTACTCAAATACATTACTCATTTTACTACTCAAAAACTGTTACACTACTACTATACAAAACAAGCTCAAGGTAAAGGTAATTACCTTGTGTTTCTAGTTTTTCCTTTCTTTCTTGTCTTCTCCTTCCTTCTTTCCTTCTTCTTTGTTCTTCCTCACACAATGCACAATACTACAACCACCATACCAATCCACACAAACCATTTAGCATTCACTTTATACTAACCCTAGAATCTAGATGTTTTAGGGTTTAGAAAAGAGTATTACCTTCCAACCAATGTGTGGAGTCCTTGTCTAGCAAATGAACAAGATTCCTAGCCCAAATGAGCAGCCAAAATCGGCTGGAATGCAAGGAGTAAAACAAGACTCACTTTGAATTTTCGTTTTGTATATAAGGGCTAGAAAAAGATAGGTTTTCAAGAATATTTTTACCTCAAAATGACAAGGAGGTGAAGGTGCTTCTAATGGTGGTACTCAAGCTTCAAATGGAGAATACCCATGGAGATGAAAACGGTTGTTTTCGATTTTTGAAAGGTGGAATGTGTTTTCTTCTGCAAGGGGGTTGCAATGGTATAATTTTTATTGGATTTGGAGAAGGTTTGAGTACTCAAAGAGAGGAGAGAATGAGAGGTTTGTGGGGGTTTCTTCAAAACTCCATGGCCATCGCAAGGAAGGAGAAGAAAATAGAGAAGGAGGGGGGAAAAATCGTGAGTGAGGGTTGCTAGAGGAGAGAGAGTTTCTATTTTTACTTTTGTACTTGTTTTCTTTTCTCTTCTTTTATTGTTTTGTCTTTATGTGTATAAGAGAGGAATTAAGGGGAGTGAGAGAGGGAGGCTGCCGATCCCACACACCCACACACACTCACATTTTATTTTTATTTGCAAAGTGGACACACTAGCTTTGTTTATTTGTACTCTTACCCCACAACTTCCTGGTTGTTACAGTTCTTACTATCCGGTACCCGTTTTCCAGAATTTTCTCGTTTAATTAATTTTATTGGTTCTAAAGCTTCACTAATATTTATTAATGATTATTTAGTTGACCAAAACTGTTACGAGTCTATTTGACCCGCTTAAAGTCACGTTTTCCCGGTTTCCTCGAAAAACGCGCTTTAAGGTTCGTTTATGCTTTTAACCCATTTTAAAGGTCCGTTTTCTTCGGGATTTGTTCCCTCGTATTTATTTAAGTGTAATTAAGCCTTTAAAAATATAATTAGCCTAATTAATCACTGTTTTTAATTACGGGGTATTTCAGAAGGCAAGCTAACATTTGCCTTAGATTTGAAATTTTTGATCTGTTCTTTTGAAGGATAAATTTAAAATACTTACATTTTTAATTATGATTTAAGTAATATTAATCAATTATTTGGGTTGAATAAATGTTGAAATACAAGCATAAACTTAATCTGTATCAATCATATGTTACCATATATATAATTCTGTTGTAAATGAATATTATTGTCGTGGTGCACACACACCGAAATGGATGGGGAGACATTTTAACGTGTTTACACTGTTAATATGATTTAAAATAAATTTGTACTGCAGTGAAGTCAACTTTATTATCTGCAGTACAATTTTTTTTCACCAAACTTAGTTGAATAAGTTGGAATGTTGTGGAGAGACCCTTTTTTCGAAACAAATGAGAATTGACATCTAAAACAATTACAACTACTAAGTTACAACAACTAAGTTACATAACATATTGAATGATCAAATTTGAGTCAAAATGGTTACAATAACTAAGTTACAACAACTAAGTTACATTACAGACCATCTATCTAACATAGATTGTAAATGATGAATCCAAGTTCCAAAAGTGTTTGGATTTCTATAATAAAACCACTGCAGATAGACAAGGGGGAGTAGAGAATCATCAACAATACAAAACCTTACAAAATGACCCTGGGGCAAACTCCGATGTGGATCTCTCCTTTGGTCTATCATGATTGGTATGATTTTTGATTGGAAGGTATATGGCACTTGCCATACTAGCATTACAATAGAGTAGAACACTACTATCGCAGTATACCGCATCACGATCACGGTCCCTATTTCAGTGCTCATCCATTTCTTAGGAGGTGCTGGCCCATCTTCAGTCCAACGAAGCTCTCCTAACATTTGGTTGTACATTGTTTGATTGAACATATCCCTGTATGCATGGTTCACCGACTCATTATTCTTCATATCTTGGCACAATCCTTTACGGACTTGTTTCCACCTATCCTGGTCTGAATGCAGGTAATCAGCTACCACCCTGAATCCACAATTACCATCTCCACGAACATCAATATATCCAATGATATATGATATAGGTTAGGTTGGTAATGCTGGTAGTATGAGAAGTTGTTCATAGACATGAATCGAGTCGGATATGATGATCCTCTATTCAGTGATCTTCCAGATGATGATGCTCCTTAGGACTGGCTTGCCCGTGGTCGGTTACGCTTCCAAGCTGAAGGTTCCTGTCGGTTTGGTTTGGATGTCCCGGTAGGTCTACCAATCCCGAGCTGCTCTAAAGGTTCTCCTAATTGGCATGCCAGATCTGGATGAAGGAAGTTCTGGAAGTGACTGTAACATCTGCTATCAGGGTCGGATCATCTGATTATGTTATCTCAGCAGCAATAGCATGCCATCTGTTTTGCTCTACTTCCTTGTAGTCTAGCATATCAGTTGTTGATTCGTGATTCTTCTAGCTCAGGGTGTACCAGAAACGATGTACATCCCTCTTTGAACACAGGATACCACTATCCAACATGTAGTTTAGTCTATATGTACATGGTAATCCATGAGAGGTTACCTTGTCACACCCATAAATTGAGCTATCCATTAGAATGTAGTCCCCCTACCAAGCTCCTTTACTAGCTCATCCAAGCATAGGATACTAACCTTCCCGATCAGATCAGTAATTGGAACCCTCATGTGCTCTTTTCTGTATTTCGTCCTTGCAGACTCGCAGTCCTTTTTCAGCTCCCTGATGCTAGTGTTCACGTGGTCATGGATTTTCAGAAATATTACATCCAAAGTGTGTCTGGCACTCTTTAGTCTCGCCTTAAGAACAGAATGAGTGCTCTCGACCCTGTCAAATGTTTAAGTAAACATTTTAGATCTATAACAATGGTTGTATTATCTTACAAGTTAGAGGGAATCACCCGCACTTTGAATGAGGACTTTAAATCACGGCTCTTGGGATAACCGTGATTTTAAATGTGTGTGGTACACTTTATAGTAGGGGTGAGCATTTCGATAGTTCGGTTTATAGAAATCCAAATTATAAAAAAATGGATTTCTGCTAAAAACTGAATTATCCAAATTTTGACCAAAACTGAATTAACTGTTACCTCCAAAAACTGAATTTTTTTAGTGAAAATCGAAAGCCGAACTGAAATCCAAATTTTAGTTAGTTCGGATTTTAATTAACCGAAATATATGAAAAAAATAGAAAATTGATTTTCTATTTGGTTTTCAGTCAACCGAAATAAAAAAAACCAAAAACATAATAGTAGAAAAAATATCCAAACACCAAAATAGACAGTGATGCACACAATTCTGTTGCTGTGACACGGTAGCATATATGTTCTCCCTGTTGTTTTTTATTACCATACCATGACTGAAATTAGTAGTAAAAAAATCTTAAGATTATATTATTATGATAATAAAAATTCCATTATCTATATAAAACTCATTAAGCTGCCCAATCCCACCTAATCAAAAGGATTAGCCTGCAAAAGAAAAATAGTGTATCAATAAAGGGTGAACCATAAGGTCACAGTTTTGTATATGTACAGAATTATGATAACCAGAAAACACTAAAAGAAAATTGTCACTACGCACACACATAACTTTTGAGCGATTTTCCCTATTCTTTGTTTGTTGAAAGCTATCACTATGCATGGAAACAACTAAAATAAACTTGTAATATTATCATATAACAACAACATACACAAAAGACAAAGTCACAAAATATGTGATGATAACCTTGCCCGGAACAGTTTAATGGCAAGTAAAAACAAAGAACAATGAAGAAAGCTTACCAAGAATTTAACACTTCATCTTATCACTCAAGATTGTTGGTTGATTGAGTACTTGAACGTTCCTTAAACGATGACATAATGTCAAAATATAATTCATATATATTCATCTAGAAGACATCAAGGTTGTTTTTATATACAAGTGATTAGTCTATTCATATTAAAATTTTCAAGTTATTTAAGATACCTTTTCTTCAACTCAATGACTACTTCTTCATCCTCAGTTGAGAGTATTATTCTTAACCAGCTTTGACAGCATATGAGTTGTTACACCAACTTTGGACTTAGAGATCTTAGACTCGAGACCGAGGAAGAAGATAAGTTCTATATATTACTACCAAAGCTAGAGGAAGAAGATAAGTTTAGTATATCGGGAGCGAGGAGATGAAGAAGATAAGTTTAGTTATATCGGTGGACCACCTGGTGGCGGTGGTGCCTAGTGGCGGTGTATCGGTGTCACGGAAGAGAACGAAGCAGATTTAGAAGAGAGGCGCAACATAGAGATTTGAATTTCACTTTCAGTGCACCGTCCCGAGTCTATAGGTTGGGCGGGAGGGAGATAGAGTGAATTTCTAGGGTGTAATTCTCAATCAAATAGGTTTCAAGTTTAAAGTTACTTTAGTCCTCTACCTTATTTTATCCTCTTTACCTATTTTACGACATCTGTGTGACACGTCAATGACCAATTGTGGACGTGTACTGGGGTTTAAGAGACAACAGTTATCTATCCTAATAAGAAACCACTTGCTGACAGCGCATCAGGCCGGTCGTCACGCTTTGGTTTATCCCAACTTAAATGAAGTGGATGTGCGAGTGTGTGGGTGTCCCAATGGTTGACGATGTTTGGGAGCGTCTTTATCCCTCATACATTACGGACATGCTGCAATCCCTAGGGTTTTCTACTGGTCAAGGCTAGTCTTTTCCTCATGGGCTAGAGTCTTCTCCCAGAGGCCAGTCCGCCCTAGACGAGGACAGCAGGCAGTGGGCCCGGATGATGGCCCTTTGATAAGTGGTGAAATAATGTAATTAGAAGGTCTTTATTTCCTTCATTTCCTGCAACCATTGACCTATTTCACTACTTTATAGAGCATTTCATTAATATAGGTGAACTTATATAATTTTGGTCAAAATATAGGTAAAAGATCATTCGAGCAATGATTTTTGAAGACTCTCAAGATCTTGTGGCCAAGCTTTACTGTCATGAGGAGTGTGCCAAAGACTATAGGTCAAATAGGGACGATTTCAGTGCAGAAATACCGTTCCGGTGAAGACCTACCCTAAGTACCGCCCGTGTAGGGCGGTTTGAAAGCTCAAATTTTCCTTTGGTCTGGACCGCCCCAGGCAACCGCCCCTGTGGGCCAGTCGGGGTTAAGTCTGTCACACATTTTTCTTTCTGGTCTGGACCGCCACGGGATTAAGAAGAAGAAGAAAAAATATCTTCTTCCCCAAGCTCTCCACCACCTCAATGGCTTCTTCTCACTCTCTCTACTCTACTCCTCTCTATGTTTGAGTAGTCTTCATTTGTGCTCTAGGATGGGATTTGAACCTTAGATGCTCTTTTGTAGCTTGTAAACTTACTTCATTTATTATAGTTGATTTATCTCCATTGAAGCTTCATTAATGTCTTGGATTGATCACTCATGGCATTTCTTGCAATTTTTAGTGAAATTAGTGTTGAGCTAGAAACTGGGAATGTGAGGGGTAAACCTTAACTTGCATTGCTCTAGATTTAGGGAAGTGTTGTGTTAGGGCTATTGTTAAGAGCTTGATTTTAATGCTACCTAGTGACTCTAGCTTGCCTTGAATGAGGGAGTGTGATTAATTAGGTGAGAATTGATTAGTCCAAGATTTGGGCAATCATGATGTTAGCTCTAATAGGCAACTAATTTGAGGTATGTTTATGAATGCAATTAGGAAACTTTGGTGATATCCACTGTCCTAGGGTACTCTTTCCATCCATCCTAATCAAACACTTAATTACTATTTTTATTGTTTTCATCATTACAAACAACTAAGCTTGCCTCCGGCTAAACCCCCGTTTACAGTTTTTGTTCGCACTTTACTAAAGTACCGAAGCTTGGGATTAGAAACCAATTTTCTTTTGGATACGACACTTGTTATATTGCAACGAATTGGCGCACTTGCCCGTTTTAGCTTGGTCTTACTGCTTAGAGTAGTTTTTTCTTAACACCTTCATGGTAGTATCTTGTCAGAGGACGACGAATTTACCATGGAGAGGTCAGGCCCCATGGACGAGGACTCCAAGTATCCATGCCTCTCTCTCCTCATTTTGCTTCACCAGCTCCTTCGCTTCAGCCAGCTACGATCGAGACTTCGCAGAAAGATATTCAAGCCCTGCACATTACCCAAAGTCTCATGGAGTGCAGGCACATCCGCATGGAGCGTAGACAGGCGCACATGGATGACCTTATGGACTCATTTATGTCACACATGTACTCGGTCTTCCCATGACCTCCTCCCCTGGGTAGTAGTAGTATAGGTTTCATTTCTCCTTATCATCATTTTAGATCTCATGTTTAGACTTCATGATTTTATGGCTTTTGAGACTTTCTTTTGTTTTCGTATTGTGGAATACTCTTTAAATTTTGTACTTCTGTGTTTTGAATTTCATATCTTGTTTGAATTATAACAAAACATTTCCTTATTACAAAGCTTGTCATTGTTTCTAAAGATGAACATGCTCTAACAAAAGAAAATCACCAAAGCAACCTATCAAACAGTTCAAAGCACACAATTATCAAAAGTATGTGAAAACCCCAAATCAAGACTGGCGGCAATCTGAGTTAAGTTTGTTAATTTCAAACTTTCGTGTAAGCGTGTGAGCAAATCTCTCTGAGTGAAAATTTATGAGAGCGCCTTGAGTGGAAAAACCATGAGTGAATGAGCGAGTTATTTTTACATGACTCCAATGAGGCTACACAAAGGTGAGCTAAAGTGCTAAACAACATAACTCCGATCGAAGGAAATAATTTGTAGATTTACTTTAGACATGAGAAAAGTAACAAGGACATATACACAACTATCAGGAATGACGAAGCACTTAGGCATACCACCACATAGCCAAAAAGCTTGTGAAACCCTGATATTAAACCCTAGGCACCTCCGCTGAGCCTTTCATACATCCCCCTTTTGAATCATTAAGCCCACAAAATAATCCAGCTGTGATGATTATCCTACCTGGTGACCAAAGGAAGCGAAGAGCCCGACTCTCAGATAACGAGTACACAAGTCCAGAAGAAGGAGCAATGCTACAAGAAGCATGACAGAAATCCACAAACGGTCCCAAAGCGACCCAGGATTAAATAGCTCACATCAAAACAACTCTGAAAACTTAAAGCCAGGAAACATAAGAACCTTGAATACGAGTCAAAACAACTCAAAGCTGGGAGACACAAGAACCCTAAGACAAGTCAAAACAATGCAAAAGCCGGGAAACATAAAAACCCCAAAGATGAATGAAAAGGCAAATAGGAAATGCCTAACAATGAAAAATGGCGAAGGGCACTTAAAAAATTTGAAGTCCAAAGCCGAAAGCAAATTAACACAAAGTAGCAAGACCACTTCAGAGCAAGGAATACGAGTTTGAGAGAAGGGTAAGTTGCAGCTTTGGTCACCCCTAAGCTCCACACATCCCAAAACATCCCTCCATGGTACTATTCCTTCAGTCACACCCGATGGCCCCGTTATAAGCTTCAAAGACTTTCAAATTGATAGTTGTGTATCTAATCGAGTGAAGTAATAGACCAAACACATTACAATTATCAAATTCAATGGTCTTTAAGTTATGATTGTATGAGAGGAACAAGTGCAAAGACCATACACATCGAGTGTAGGTAGAAAAACACCACATTGAAAACATGAGCCTTGACCTTGTAAGGACAGACTTGTTCACACGTTTCACATAAAAATACTGAGGGCAATCGATGTAGCTCTGATTGCTCAAAGAAATACTGGGGAGTTTCCAGGGCAGCACCAACCTCAAAGGAACCTGAAGCCTTAAGCCCATCATCCATTGTACCTCAGGCTCGTCATAAGTCCTGACTACCATCTCACTAAAATCCTTAATCCCGACATAAGCCTAAAGTGCCACACATCCAAAGACCATTCCACCTCAGGCTCGTCATAAGTCTTGAACACCACTCAAAACCCAAACTTCAAAACCACAGGCTCATCATAAGTCCTGACCCACCATCTCACATCACAACCCAACCACACGCTCATCATAAGATTAACCCATTCATAAACCCACACCTTCCAAAGCCCCAACTTCAAAGCCTTAGGCCCGTTATCCTAATCATCATCCACAAAAGTCATCATTCCAACCTTAGGCCCGTCATAAGTCCTAACTGTAAACCACAAAAGCTTTAAGACGTCATAAATCACTACCACCTCACAAAAAATCCTTGAGCTCATTATAAGCCTCAAGCACCATAGAAAAAAAAAGCACACATCCTCCAAAGCATGTTTGTCTTTTTCAGGATAATTCACAGGTTCTCGATCACTGCGATGTTTGGCATTTCTACAATCATATTTGTTACATTTTGGAATAGTTATGGTCCCTAGTTGCACCGACTTTCATTGTATTTTACATTTGGAATAGGTTCTAGTCCCTAGATGCACTCGAGTTTCATTGCATTTTCAATTTTGGAATAGGTTCCGGTCCCAGATGTACCCGAGTTTTTATTACACTTTTCACATTTTAGAATAGGTTCGGTCCCTAGATGCACCCGTGTTTTTATTGCAATTTTTACATTTTGAACAAGTTCTGGTTCCTAGATGCACTTGGTTCCTATTTTTTCTTTCACACCCATCCTTGCATCAAACACATTGCCATCATCAAACATTATGCATCATTACATCATTTGCATGACGGGTTACCGATGCCTCCTTTAGTCTAACCAAGTTTAAGAGGTGATGGCAATAAATCCTCTTTTGTTATGTCAACTTGTTTAGGGATTAACAAATAGTGGTAAATGCAATAAGTCCCCATCATTATACAAGGAGTTATCCCTACACCCCAGTTGGTGGGAAGAGGCAATAAGTCCCCATCATACCAACCAAGAGCGTTTTGAATGGGGTTTTGTCCTCAAATGCATTTGAGTTTTTTTAGAATGGGTTTCGGTCCCTAGATGTATCCAGTTTTATTTTTGGAATGGGTTTCAATCCCCAGATGCATCTGAGTTTTCTTTTTTGGAATGGATTTTGATCCTTAATGCATCCGAGGTTTCTTTTTGAAATGGGTTTTGGTCCCCGATGCATCCGTATTTTCTTTTGGAATGGGTTTTGGTCCCTAGATGCACTCAAGTTTTCTTTTGGAATGGGTTTCGGTCCCTAGATGCATCCGAGTTTATTTTTGGAATGGGTTTCAGTCCCAGATACACCCATGTTTCTTTTTGGAATGGGTTTCGGTCTCTAGATGCATCCAAGTTTTCTTTTTGAAATGGGTTTCGACCCCCATATGCACCCGAGTTTTCTTTTTGAAATGGGTTTTCAGTCCACAAATGCATCCGAGTTGTCTTCTTGTTTTAGAACAGGTTAATTGGTCCCCAGACGCATCAGAGCATGGACATGTTCCAAAAGCATCCGAATCACATCACATTTTACCAAGGACAGTCCCAGGCCCCTAAAATGCCTGGGTTAACTACCATCACTCGGACAGATCCAGACCCCAAAAGTGACTAGGAAATATTAAATTTCTTCACGTTTAGGAGGTCGGCGCCTCCATATAGCCCGAAAACTTCCAGAATCTTCTTAGGGGTAGTCAGTGCCTTAGATAGCTCGGCACAACTAAGTGATTTTTGTGAAAGATCAAGGATAACATTTGGGATGTCACTCAAGCATCAACTTGTCTTTTCATCTTCATTACAAAGTCTAGTTGACGGGGGACAATGTTATACCTAGGTTGTTGACCCTCGGGAAAGGCCCTAGTGTGCAAAAGCAAAGGCAACGGTAGATTGGTCAAGCTGCGTAAAGTCAGGATTTCCACAGATATTCTTGGAACTTTCTATTTTCATATGACTCGTTGCCACTCAAAATCTCAAATATCATTGTCATTATGAAAGGCATTCTCACAATTCAGGTAATTTTTTTGGGAAATATAGCTTTTTTCATATTATAAGTTATTTTCTTAATAATTAACACATAGAATTACCTAAAAATAGGAAGAAAGGCCTTCACACATTTAAATAAAATTTTCACATGGCTACACAATCATAAACTAGACAAACTCTATTTGGAGTCTAAGCCTAAATTTTTAAAGAGAAATTCAAACACTTTTATAATGTTCTCTCTCCTATAGAAATACCTAAATCAAGTCAAAATGTCATGAAATTTTATCATATGATAGGGGATGGTATTTAGAGAATAACCCCATTAGAATTTTAAAATTTTGAATTGTCAATAATAGTTATGAATTATGAGAGGTACCAGAATGAAGCATTTCTATAAAATCGGGTTTTATTCAAATAAGTGATTCTAGCTCTCAAAATTCCCAAAATCATTTTTTAAAATATGGTTAAAATTTCATGATTTAATTTGTCATGTAGGCTAGTAAAAAATTTAGTTTCTCTTGGAGCCTATAAAGATTTTGATAAAAAAAAAATTATCAATTGGCCACATCTTTCCCTATATACCAGACCTTCCCAAATGACCAAAACACACACATAAGGTCATCCTCTTCCAAACTTTCCCCCTGCGAAGTCAAAGCCGATAGCCAACGAAACTCTACCAAAATCACTCCCAAAATCAATAAAAACACAACCTTTACTTTTCACCAAAATTCCAAACATAATCAACCATCAAAATGCTTCCAAAATGTGAAAAACAACAGAGAGGAAGCTTGTCTAGAAGCTATAAGTAGTTGCCCAACCGGAGGTTAACCGACGAACCGATCAAGGAATCCTAACGTGAGAGGACAAACACTTGGAGCTTTCAAACAAGTTAGAAGTCTCGGTTTTCTTAAACCTAGAAACTCCACATACTCCTCACATAATTTCTAGCCAAAAATCGACTCCGAATTACGTGTTTATGTGTTTACGTAACTATCTATATGTTTACTTGTTTGCTATGTTTCGTGTTAATTTTGACTTCAAATTGAAAACTTTGGATCACTAACATGTTTAGAATCTTTCAAGGTACACGCCCATAAACAGTGAGCTAAAAACAATGTCGGGAACATCCTTAAAATTGTCATTCAGTGGTGGTATGGGCCCACAGGCGCCATGTCCAGGACCACAGACACCGTGTCTGGGATCCCGGACCTCCCACGGATGGCGGCAAAAATTCAATAAGGGAGAAATAGGTTGTGTCCCAGACACCTTGTCTGTGCCCACGGACTAGACCAGCAAAAGTGATCCGAACCCGAAAAACCGAACCGAACCAATTCGATCTGAATCGAATCTCAACCAACACTATAACTTGAAAAATGACCCGAATCAAACAAACCGCCCGACCAACCGAACCGTATTATTGTAAACCAAGAATAACCACAATCCACAACCATCTGAACCACAGTCGTTCAACCAAAGTCACCCATAATTCGACCATGACCCGAAATCTGAATTGACCCAACCGGCCAACCAAAACCGACTGAACTGCCCAAACCAAATCTATGTTGATCCGAATGAATATCCAATGTGACTTAAAAGAATATATTACAATATTAATCATAGGAGATAATGGATGAAATAGAATTCCATACTATATCTATATTTTGAATACAATCAGTATTTAGATTATGTATCATACAACACTGAACAATATCCCACAATACTACAATTAGATACCAAAAACTCTAGCACCATAACATTAAAATACGAACAATGTTTACAATGGTATCATGGGGTTGTGGTACCAAAAGAGACATGAATATCAAGCAGTCAACTAGAAAATGTTGCTTTAAGGATCTGACAAAACCTTTAAAAGAAAATAAAAATACCACATTAAGAAGATATGAACCGACTAAGAATAGAAACAAAAGAATGGGTAGTTGAGCTGTTCGTGAGTAATTTTCATTGAATAGATTCTCCCTTTCATTCTTTGCCACAAGGAAAAGCAGTTATGTACAACCAACCAAACAAAAACATGGCATAAAGATAAGAAAAGAAATAACCTCACAACTAATTAAGATGTTGTCCATGAGGTTCTGTTGAATTCTAGTTCACATCGCATCTACAAATTCATCATCCTCAAGTGCTATGAAACAAAAACCATAGAGAAATACGACTTGAGCATAATCACTAGTATATATTTTATTTATAAAAGTTTTCTTCAACTATACATAATCACTAGTAAATTTAGTCTTATTTTTGTCAAAAATTGTATTAAATTAAATCTCGTACTCATTAAATAGGTTGATGAAGAAAAAAATAGACGATTGATGTATTTGATATTAGGTGGGAAGTTACTAAGTTATAAATATTTAAGAAAGTTTTTCCATTTTCAATTAAGTCCTTTAAGTTAGTTAACTCAAGGACTAGTAATTAAAGACACTATCTAAATCTAAAAATATTATAAAATAAATTTCACATGTCAAGTTTGTACTTGGATTAAGGAAAGAGGTACGTTACCCTCACAAAATAGGTACCAAAGTAGTCACCATTATTAGATGAAAAACAATTTACTACAATTCGATACAAATTTAATAACTATCTACGAACATACCTTATTATACTCTTCTCACCATAATGAAACTACTAACTAACTAAAATTGCATCATAATTATGTTAAGGTAAGAGTTGGTTACTAATGTATAACATGATGCAAAGTATAAATTTTTGTAACACCTCACTCATAATCACGTATAGTCACTCACGTAGCATTAATTAATAACGTCTCACAACGGAAGTCACATAGTAATAAACTCACTTGGAACATATCCATTACTCGCCCATACATGTAAAGAAGCAGCAATAATTAAATAAGAAATAATACTGTTAATACTTACATAACCGCAGTGATAACGAATACTAACCTATACATCGTTCTAAACCAAATGTAACTTTAACAACAAGTGAGCGTCTAGGTATTCCCAAAGTATACAACGTTATAAACACTTAAACTAATGGACATCCTAATACATACGAAAAACGCGTGCGGTAAATAAAAACCCTAACTACCCAGGTCCCGCTCTTTGGCTTCCGTGATAATCATCACACCTGCACGTAATGCCATAAAGGCTCAGCGATAAACGCTGAGTATGCCAGGCCTGGACCCTATTGGTCACTTAATAGTCATGGTCGCCATTATTAGGTTTCGTTACATGCTTTACCGGTGTACAGGTATATAAAGCAGTAAACACATGAATGGCGTAAAATAAACAGTTGAGGCAATCACCTACAATTCACACACAACACAACACACAACCACAATATATCACAACAACATCATTAAACGAGTAGCCGTTAGTACGGTTTGGTTATTTAGTTAATCACAAGAACCCCCCCCCCGGATCCATCACATCACAACACAATGTCAGTGGGTGTCAGTTAGGACAACCCGTATTTGTATTTTTTATGGACAGTCGTCCTGGTGGCACCAACAGCAGTGCACTCCGGCCAAAGATATAAGATCTCGGGACTTCCCTCTTTGCCTAAAAGGCGTCATTTAGTTTGGGGCCAAAGGCCGAGTACCATACTGATATGACAGACCAACGATCTCTATGTAGGCTTGTGGCAACACTAGAGTCTAAACCCGATCCGGGAGAAACACTCAAGAGATCTCTCTACGCAGCCATAGTCCGTCCGAGACTACCTGGACTTATTCTCCTCCACAATGTTCAATTAGTGTTTAATTATTAGTCAAATACTGAAGGTATAATTTTGGTTATAACGAGTTCACTTATCACTTAGCCGCCTACGGGTCTTACGCATACCTAGAAGTCGTCTATCATATACATGTTAGAGTCATGCTCTAGAGACCGACAATGTCGTGTCCCGTACCTAAGTATTTTACTTAGGTTAGTATACATATTTACCATCATAGTATTAGATGTGTTATATCAGTTAACAGCAATCAATCACATTAAACATATAGTGTTTTTTAAGTCGATCTATAGTCGACGTAGTATTAGTCCCGAAGGACGTTCGCTGCACAATTAATGATGAGGGAATTTAAACAGATACACATCAAATAACATAACACAAACACATACACACATATATGCAACACACTCGTTATACAACACTATCTGAGCCCGGGAATTCCTCAGGACATCTCAGATCAGACCCCTTTACATGACCTATAGGTTGCGCAGTATACCACTATCTCGTCAAGCGCCTTCGTCGGTGACACGATCTAATATCAACACAACTACAAGTCAATCCACATGACTTATTTAAGCTTGGTAAATCTGAACAACACAAGTAATCCCGACCTTTCTCATCCCCGGATTTCAACAGTTATTTGTTAAAGTATCGTTATACCACTACAAAAAAAACAGGATTTAGCGTCCAACGATTTCGGACGCTAAAAGCCTAGACGCTAATTTTTTTTTTTGCGTCCGCGGACACTAATTGGCGTCCATTGTCCATTTTTGGTTCGGACGCTATTTAGCGTCTACTTGTTAGCGTCCAACATCGGACGCTAAATAGCGTCTGCTAAATGGTCGCAAACTGCTTGTCGGACGCTAATTGATTCATTACAGCTTTGCATCCGTTTTTTTTCGGACGCTAAACTGTGTCTACCTATCGGACGCTAAATCAAATCTTCGGACGCTAACTAGCGTCTACTAATGGTCGCAAGCCACTTAATCGGACGCTGAATTACTCTGCTCATTGGACGCTAATTTAGATCTTCGGACGCTAAATATTTATTAAATTGATATGTCACAAATTTTACATTTTTCGTACATAATTGTAATTACAAATATTAAATTGCTCTCATATGTCACAAATTTTACATTTTATATCTCTAATTTATTGATTTAAGACACAATTGATCTAAATATAAAACTATTTATAATAGCTCAAATGTATGCTCATATTAAAGTGAATCATCTTTACAAATAAAATAAAGAGCATTAGTTTTTAAACTAAAATTAAAACCACCCTAAGACAAGTATAGTTGATAGGAGTAATACAATACTAGATGACGAGTAGCAATAGCATCAGTACAAAATCAGATGGAGTAATACACATTCTACAGCAACAGCAGCACAAAAACAGCAGCAATGGCACAGAACAGCAGCAGCGGCACCAAATGAGCAGCAGCAGCGGCACCAAATGAGCAGCATCAGCAGCATCACAAAAACAGTAGCAGCAGCATCACAAAAACAGCAGCAATGGCACCAGAACAGCAGCAGCAGCAACATCGCAAAAACAGCAGCAGCAACATTGCAAAAACAGCAGCATCAATATTGCAAAAACAGCAGCAGCAGCATCACTAATCAGCAGCAGCAGCATCACTAAATCAGCAGCAGCAGCATCACAAAAACAGCAGCAGCATCGCAAAAACAGCAGCTGCTTAATCACAAAATCAGCAGCAACATCACAAAATTGGCAGCAGCAGCATCACAAAAACAACAGCAGTAGCATCACAAAAACAACAGCAGTAGTATCGCAAAAACAGCAGCAGCACCAAATCAATGTTAAAATGTTATTACATGCAAGATAATTCAATCAAATCCAATATCATAATTTAATCAAATTTGACAGTTTATTAGAGGGTTTTTAGAGGGTAAAGGGAAGTTGTTAATTTGGAGAACACATTCAGAAGCAAGCAAGAGATTCTCTCCACAGAAGACATGGCACTCCAATTCAACTCAGAATACTTGCAGAGAGCAAAACTTGATCCCCCTACACTTGCATCACTATCTCAGACACAACTCATCCTCACAACAATCACATTCAACTCCACCAGCACTCCTACAAGTGTTCTACATGATGATTGCAGCGCAGCCAGAATAAGGTAGTGAGATGAGAATAATGTAACAAATCAAGTGTTCTAGTATTCGTACCTCATAATCTATTTTGAGCAGCAAAAGCCGCTGCATTTACACTGGATGGATCATCTGGACTATCATGTGGCTGGATAACAGGTGATGTTGGATTGCATCTAGTTAGGAGTTGATCCAGTAATGGCTTCAATGTCTCCACATAACTTGACAGATTTTCATGTTTTTGCTTCAACTCTTCAGTCTCTTTTTTCTGATTTTCTAGAGCTTGTTGAAGTCTGCTTACGTCAGGGGGAATGTATGATGCTTTCGAAGTAGACGAGCGAGAACTTGAAGGCTTCATAAAGTACAACTCTACACTACTCCCTAATCCATATACTTTGTTTTTCTCATATCCTCCCACGACATCAAAGAAAATCTCATCCAAGGACTTATGTGAGCCGTCTATTTCACATTGTTCACGTTGCCTATTAAAGTTAGCCTATAAAGCAAACAAACAAACATTAGACCAATGAAAAAGAAGAAGTCACATTTCATCCTCAATAATAGCAATTTATATATGGTTAATCAGATGTGTTATACAACATGATGAACTACATTTATCTTACAATCACTTGATAAAATACACCTTATCAAGCTTGTTTGCATATAGAATTAGAAAGGAAAACAAAAAAGAAAAACACTTAAATAAACAATCAAGTCTAAGACACTTTCCACAAATCAGAATGTACTTACCATAGTTTCTTCGGCTTTCTCACTTATGAAAATCCTCTCTTTTGTCTCAGGATCCACCTTGGAGTGTGTTTCAAGGTATAGATCAGCAGCAGAAGGGAGCACACCCTTATTAGCAATTGCCTACATATATAGATTGATAAGTAAGAATTATAATATATCCTCTTCAAGATAATATTAACGAACTTAAAAAACAAAAGAATACCAAGCGTCAGCCAACTCCAGAGCTGAGACTGAACCCTGAACATGTGCGATTGAATTAACTTGGCCATCCTCTGAACCTGAACACCTATTCTTACGTGCCAACTCTGACTTTTTCTTAAATGATGGTTCTGCACTTCTTTTTCTCAACATTTTGTAAGCCTTATCTGACATCCATTGAGGTTTTTTTCCACTCTTCCTAGCCTTTGACACATTGTTTTTCAAATTTTTCCTCCCGCACTTTTCGAAAGCTTCAAAACTTCCTTCTCCAATTCCGGTTTCCATGTGAATCGTTTCTTCAAAATACAAATGTGAAGAAGTTAACATTGAAATAAAATAATAACATCACAACGATTATGAAAAAAATATATTAACTAAATCACCTTAAAAGCACAAAACCATTGCATCTTTTGCCATGTTGGAGTTTCTGTCCAATTAGAAAAGAATGTATTGTAGTGCTCAAAGATGCTGAGAGTGACTGCGCGAGTAACTTCACCATTTCTATGAAACCTTTATGCAACCAAAGCATTAATTAAACAACTACTTTTGCATTGTTAAAATGACTTACCAGAATGTGCCAGGAATTAATTCCTTCTTCATCATGGAAGAAGAATCAGCATCTGAAGCCAATGGACCTACAGCTGATGGGCCTGAAGCTGACGGGTCAGAATCTGGTGCTTGAATATGCAAATGCTCTTCATTCTCATCCTCCTCATCATCTCCAAAGTCGGAGTCATCCATATCGTCATGAAGGGCAGGGTTATCATCACATAACATCGTTCTTCCATGACCAGAACCACTATGTCCATAATCTCTGGAATTAGCCCTTTCAATTCTACCACTACGTGGAGGTCTTTCTTGGCCAGCACTAATGCTATCTTCTCTTCCACCAGAATACTCTGTAGAAGTAGACCTTCCTCGACCGATACTAGCCCCTCCACGACTTGTACTAGCCCCTCGACCACACTATGTCCGTCATCTCTGGGATAACTAGAAGCTCCAAGAGTACGAATAACCCGTGGTGGTTGTTTTTCTCTCTAGTGTTAGCCCCTTCAATTCTACCACTATGTGGAGGTCTTTCTTGGCCAGCACTAATGCTATCTCCTCTTCCACTATGATACTCTATAGAAGTAGACCTTCCTCGACCGATACTAGCCCCTCCACGACTTATTCTAGCTCCTCCATGAGTCACACTAGCCCCTCCATGACCAGCACTATGTCCATCATCTCTGGGATAAGTAGAAGCTCCAAGAGTACGAACAACCCGTGTTGGTTGTTTTTCTCTAATACTAGCCCCTTCAATTCTACCACTACGTGGAGGTCTTTCTTGGCCAACACTGATGCTATCTTCTCTGACCACTATGATACTCTGTAGAAGTAGACCTTCCTCGACCGATACTAGCCCCTCCACGACTTGTACTAGCCCCTCGTTCTTTAACCATTAGTTCCCTGTTTAAGAAGAATGAGCAAGTTGAGAATGATTATAAGAATTTAATAACACAATTAACAACTATGTGGAAATAACATTATCAAACACAATAGAGAATCACAAAAGTAGAAAAATCCCATAAACTCAAACTTTAACAATCATAAAAGTATGAATACAGCAAAAAGAACTACAACTTGAAACTCAAATCTTTAGTTAGCTTTTAAATCGCAAACATCACAAAATGAACTAGAATCTATGCATCATCTTCATCTCCCCCTTCATCTTTCATCTCTCCTCTCTCATCTTCTTCTTCCTCTTCCTCCTCCTCTTCATCATCTTCTTCTTCCTCCTCCTCATCCTCTTCTTCCTCCTCCTCATCCTCTTCTCCATCAACTTCAAAATCTTCCTCCTCAACCTCCTCATCACCATTTGTATCATCATCTTCGAGAATTGGCTCTGACAAAAGTGGAGGATCCTCTATCGCTTCTTCTTGAAAACAAGCCTTGTCAACAGGAGCATCAATTGTAGTTCTGGCCCTTGTGTTAATAACAGCACACCAATTACGTCTATCATTTTTCATACTTGGATAATGAGCATAATAGACTTGGTGTGCTTGGTATGCCAAAACAAAGGGATCATACTTTGGATACTTTTTTGTATGATTCACTTCAACTAGCTTGTAATGTTCATGAACATTCATCCCATTGAATGAGTCCATCCAAGTACATTTGAACAAAACAGTTGTATATACTTCTTGATGGCCACAATAGCTCAGCTCAATCACTTCCTCCAAAATACCATAATAGTCCAAGTCTTCATGGCTTCTAACACCCACACCATAGTTCATAGTAGCTTTGTTCTTTCCATACTCAAATGTGTGGAAGTTGAAACCATTAATGTAATATTGATTGAATGTCTTTACTTTCTTCGAAGGACCCCATGCAAGAGCTCGAATGACATCATCCATGACTTCATTTCCATCGACCTAATAGTTTTTCATATGTCTTAGTGTTTTCTAAAAGTACAAAAGTTCAAATATCAACTAGATGATGTTTGCTAGATAACTTACATATTGATGAAACCAATCAGCAAACTGCTCTTCAAATATAGCATTCATCTGTGTTGTTGTTAACCTTGGAAGTTGTGCACTAACATAATCCTCAAACATCCTGTTGATTAAGCTAGAATAAGATACCAAATGATAAAGGGTATACTAGCATTAGCCGATTTATGAAATTGCATACCGTTCATACTCTCCTAGTATGCCGCAATTTGTTAACACATAGAGATGAGCACGATTATACTCTTTCTCATGCAAGAACCTTGTACGCCCATTGGACGATGAACGCCCAAAATTATGACGAAAAGAGCAGGAACACTTGCATCAAAGTTTTCATGCACATCTACCAATACAACATTTCGACCTAAATCTCTTGATTTTGTGTCTACTTTTGTTCCAAAGTATTGGGTACAAAAGTTTGAGATTTCCTCTGCTAAGTAAGCATTGCGTATTGAACCCTCTACCCGTGCTTTGTTTCCAATAGGAATCAACCTCTCCATAAACACATGGCAATCGTGACTCTTCATTCCAGACAACTTAAGTGCTTGAAGATCCACACACTTACCCAAATCTGATGCATAACCATCTGGGAATTTAGTTGCATCAACCATTCACACAGTACCTTGTTTTGCTCCTTTGTCAATGCATATGGTGCCCTAGGAATGTTCACTCCACCAAAACTATCCACCATAACCTCCAAATGAGGACATTTGCAGTAAGTACTCAAGTCTCGCCGTGCGCTAACTGTGTCAGCTGTATGCCCCTTGACATTCATTAGTGTATTCATTAACTGCTCAAAAAGTTTCTCTCAATGTGCATGAGATCTAAGTTGTGTCTCAATAGCAATCTGGCCAATATGGAAGCTCCCACAAGATACTTTGTTTGTTCCATACTAGCTTTTGTCTCTTTAGTTTTTTAAGATCAAAACCACGATCAGTCACTTTTGGTAGCCTTGAACACACTTCCACAAATCAGACCCACTCAATCTTGGTGGAGGATTTCGTTTCTCTTCCCTATTTAGAAAGAAACCGGTTTTGCTCTTTCTAAATGGGTGATCCCGAGGTAGAAACTGGCGTGAACAATCAAACCAAGACATCTTGCGGCCTTCACGTAGATAAAAGGCTCTGTGCGTTCCATACAAATTGGGCATGCACAATTTCCCGCGGTAGAGTACCCGGATAATGCCATATGCTGGGAAGTCACTAACGTCCACAAGATCATGGCTTTTAATCTGAAATTCTGTCTGTAGACACATCATAAGTCCAAGCCCCATTTCCCATAACTCTTTCAATTCTTCAATCAATGGTTGCATAAAAACATCTAGATTTCCCTTGGGGTTCTTCGGTCCAGGTATAATTAATGTCAAGAACATGAACGGTTTCTTCATACACAAGGAAGGGGGCAAGTTGTATGGAGTAAGAATAACAGGCCAACATGAGTACTTACCTCCAATTTTCCATGTGGTGCAAACCCATCTGTGCACATCCCCAATCTGACATTTCGAGACTCTGATGCGAATTCCTCAACTTTGAATCAATGTGTTTCCATGCTGGACTATCACTTGGATGTGACATTTTACCAATAACACGGGATTCTCAGCATGCCATCTCATTTTCTCGGCTATGGTTTTAGTTGCGTATAATCTTTGCAACCTTGGTGTAATGGGGAAATAACTAAGCACTCTAGCTGAGATTCGTTTATTCTTAGAAGTGTTCTTGTACCTAGAACGGCCACAACTTGAACAATGCTCTAGCTCAGAATTCTCTTTCCAGAACAATATACATC